>CM024593.1:33064249-33664249 GCA_014182565.1 Eucalyptus marginata
GTGGCCGGACGCGTGGTACGGGAACATCCAGTACCTGCTCAACATCTCCGCCATCGGCGCCTCCTGCTGCGTGCTCATCTTCCTCTTCGTCAAGCTCCGCAGCGACCACCGCCGCATGCCGGGGCCCGCCGGGCTCGCCGCGAAGCTCCTCGCGGTGTGGCACGCCACGAGCCGCGAGATCGCGCGGCACTGCGGGGCCGACGCGGCGCAGTTCCTGATCATCGAGGGCGGGAGCTGCAGCCTGCTGCTGCTGATCGCCGTCCTGTCGGTCTTCGTACTGTTGCCGGTTAATCTCTACTGCGGGGACGCGGTGTTGAATGATCAGTTCTCGAAGACGACGATCAGCCACATCACGAAAGGTTCGGGATTGCTTTGGGTGCACTTCTTATTTGTGGTCATTGTTGTTGTTTTGGTGCATTTCGGTATTAATGAAATTGAGGGTAGATTGAGGGTTACTAGATTTAGGGATGGAAATGGGAACCCGAGTTATCCAGGCGCGAGTTCGACTGCGATATTTACTGTTATGGTGCAAGGTTTGCCAAAGACCCTGGATAGCCAAGAATTGCTGGAATACTTTCAGCACAAGTATCCAGGGAAGCTTTATAAGGTAATTTTACCTATGGATTTGTGTGCATTGGATGATTTGGCCTTGGAACTGGTTAGAGTTAGGGACGATATTTCTTGGTTGGTTGCGAGGATGGACTCGAGGCTTTTACCGGAGATGGTGAAGATTTGGAATGTGGGGGTGGTTTTTGGGAGGGAATGAGGGCTAGGGCTGTTCATATGTGGAAGCAAGTAAAGCATGTTTGGGATCAGGTGGCTGATAGATTAGGTTACACGGATGAGGATAAGTTGAGAAGGTTGCAGGAATTGAGAGCTGAACTGGAGACTGAACTTGCCACTTATAAAGAAGGGCGTGCACCTGGTGCTGGCGTTGCATTCGTGATGTTTAAGGATGTGTACACAGCAAATAAAGCTGTTCAGGACTTTAGAAGCGAGAAGAAGAGGAGAATTGGGAAGTTCTTTTCAGTCATGGAGTTGCGCCTTCAGAGGAACCAGTGGAAAGTTGAGCGAGCACCGTTGGCTACAGACATATATTGGAATCACTTGGGGTTGACAAAGTTTTCTATGAGACTGCGGAAGGTACTTGTAAACACGTGCTTGCTCTTGATGTTAGTGTTCTTCAGTTCTCCTCTCGCTGTCATCAGTGCCATAAACAGTGCTGGGCGAATCATTAATGCGGAAGCCATGGATAATGCTCAGTCATGGTTGGCCTGGGTGCAGAGCTCGAGCTGGCTTGCTTCAGTTGTTTTTCAGTTCTTGCCAAATGTCATCATCTTTGTGAGTATGTACATAATTATACCATCTGTACTGTCTCATCTCTCCAAGTTTGAGAGGCATCTCACCATGTCTGGAGAGCAGAAAGCAGCCCTTCTGAAGATGGTGTGTTTCTTCCTTGTTAATCTTATCCTCTTGAGGGGTCTGGTGGAGTCGTCACTAGAAAGTGCTCTCCTTCGCATGGGCAGGTGCTATTTGGACGGAGAAGATTGTAAGAGGATAGAGGAGTACCTTAGCGCATCTTTTTTGTCAAGATCATGCCTATCCTCTCTAGCATTTCTTATCACCTGCACATTCTTGGGAATATCTTATGATTTATTGGCTCCTATCCCTTGGATCAAAAAGAAGATTCAGAAGCTTCGGAAGAACGACATGCTACAGCTGGTTCCTGAGCAAAGCGAAGATCGTCCCCTCGAACAGCAGGAAACAAATAGTCTTCGGAGGCCCCTGATATCCGAGACTGTTTACGACACCCCTAGATTCAGTGCTGTTGACCTACCCGGCCAGGATCTTACTGAATATCCGACCAATAGAGCCTCACCTGTGCCGAAGCAGACGTTCGACTTTGCTCAGTATTATGCATTTAATTTGACGATATTTGCCCTGACCATGATATATTCCTCATTTGCTCCTCTTGTGGTCCCCGTTGGCACAGTCTATTTTGGGTATAGATATGTGGTCGACAAATACAACTTTCTATTTGTTTATCGAGTTCGGGGGTTTCCTGCTGGCAATGATGGGAGGCTAATGGACTCCGTGTTGAGCATCATGCGTTTTTGTGTCGATCTCTTTCTCCTTTCAATGCTCTTGTACTTCTCAGTCCAAGGCGACTCGACAAAGCTGCAGGCCATATTTACGCTTGGACTGTTAGTGATGTATAAGCTGTTGCCGTCCGATGGCGATAAATTTCAGCCAGCCCTGTTGGAAGGCATGCAATCTATCGACAGTGTGATAGACGGGCCTATCTATTACGAGGTGTTCTCACGCCCCAAATTTGATTGGGATACTTATTATACATAATGCTATTCTCCAGTGCTGTTTATGAGCTCTCATTAATTTGTTTCCGCGCTCTCTCTTTTTTGCAATCTCTAACTTGCACTTGTATATACATATCTTGTTGTTCTCATGCTCAGCTAGGTTTGTTCCACACCATTATAAAAGGCTCACATGGTGTGGTTCATTTTGTCTACTACTAATTTGTCTAAAATGTACGTTTTGATTTGGTGGGGAGTGATCTGTCTGTCTGGTTCCTTTTCATCATTTGGAGCAGTGGGTAGGAATAGCATACCAAACTGCATGGCTGTACATTGCTTGGGAGTTCCAGTTCTCAAGGTGGACCATCTCTCGATGTTTGATCAAGACCAGTTCGGTCCGCAATCGACCCTTGTCTTCATGTTAGGGAACAAGCAAACTCATGTTTTACTTTCCTTCCTTGATTGAGATATCAGAGGGTATTATTACACTATGAAAGGAACGACATGCTGCAGATGCTATACAATCTGGCATTTCGTTCTTTACGAAAATTCCAACGGGCCCGACAGCTCTTATCTCACGAGATGGGCAGTATTAGTATGGGATGGTACTTTCAAGGCGCTAACAGCTCTCATTAATTTGCGGTGAAGAATAAAAAGATGTGTCATCTCCTCTTGAACAGAAAGAGTGTCTTGGCTTTGAAGTTTCTCCCCCATCAACTAAAGACGACCCTTTATTTTTCACCCATCGAAAAGCAGAAAGGACTTAACTTTCTGTTTTTACCTGAAGTTCCTTCAAATTTACTCTCGGGAACACATTCCGAGCATGGGAATTGCTGGGACCAAATCGAAAGTAGGCAAACACGAGGCGGGGAGGATTTTTAGGATCTCACGTTCAACCGGGTCAAAAGTGAAAAAAAAGGACCCTCTCCCTACGTTGGCTCGTAGCCAAGCAGACTGCCTCTTCTTCACTTGAACTGGGTCTAACCTCCAATGTGGCTTCACCATAATCTCTCTCTCTCTCTCTCTCTTGGGGTTGTAACATGTGATTCATATCAATAAATAGGGAGCCAAGTTCCTAATCTCCCCACACACACACGTACCCACAAGTCCTGATAAAAGCTTGGTTTCAGATTTCGATTTCAAGACAACAATGCACCATCTAGCATTGGATGTCGGCCTGGTCGATCCTGCCATGGAGACGACAGCTCGCGAGCGCGAGAGCGCAACGAAGCGGCCCATCTGTCCGAAGCCCCGACGGCTCCGGCCAGGTGCGCCAGACCTGCTCAAGCCCCTGAGGTGCAGCCAGCACTGGTTCGGCCTTCCTTGCACTTTTTCTCTAGGACGTGAAAAGTTCATGAGTGGTTTGATTTCGCCATTCAAATGCAACCGTTCACTTCCCTTTTTCGGTTTTCTCCTGCAGCCAGCAGAATGGCGATGGAAGAAGTGGGATAGGGAACCTGATCGTGGACAAGGTTGGCCTCGTTATCCAGGCGGCGGGCGATGAGGACGAGAGCCCGGGTACCGAGTGGTCGCCGCCGTGCGGCGGCATGGGGTCGCCGCCCACGAGGACCGACAATCCGCTGGTTCACGACGTCCGCTTCATTCGCCAGATGGAGCTTCTCTCGCCATTCCCACCCGCCAAGCTCCCCGACAATTTCAATTTTCCCTCCGCCTATCCAGCTTGAGACGCCAACGTATTTACCATGGCTCTAGCCCCATTTTTCATTATTTTTATTACTGTTGTTGTTGTTTTGGACAATTCATGAGAATTTTTCTTATTTTCGGCTTGTTTTTCTTTTGTAAATATATGGAGATACATGTAAGCTGGACAATTTTTATTGGACATATATATGAAATATATATGTGAAACTAGATATTCTGAGGCAGATAATCTCAATTTGGGCCTTGTGGGCCTCAATATCTTGCCCGTGATGCTTTTGCAAGCACCGATGCCATGTTACCGCCTTCATAATTCACACCCATTGGCACCAGCTCCAAAATTTAGGGCCCAAGCATGAAGAATTTAGTGGGCCGAAAGAAGGCCATGACTCACAAACAATTGATAAAGCCCATCGATGGGAACAACATGATCGTCATAGACCACCGGAAGCATAGCCTAAATAAAAACTATTGAAGGCTGTAATGATACATTCCACAAACGCCGTCGTCGGAGCAGCTCATGAGCTCTTCCATCATGAGCTTCCATAAACATCGCCGTTGGAAATGTAAAGGATTTCAGTTTAAAGGATTTCTCAAAATGTAAATGTTTGGTAATGTGTAATTTAAAACTACATGGGAAGTAACTTTGGTTTAGATGGATTTTACTTTTGTTATTTAAAAAGAGAGAGAGAGAACTCAAACCTCGATCGACCTCGAGTGACTTGTGGCAAGGCCGCCATGGCCTTGCATACAATCTATAGGAATTCTAGGGCATCCAATATGGAGGTGATTCGACAACGTTAGAGTTTCGCCAGCGACCATCTCGCAAACCATTATGTGACCATCTCGCAAACCATTATGTAGAGCTTCGCCAGTGCCCGTCTCGTAGTCTATCCGGCAAAGCTTCACCATCAACCCACGACGTGCAACTTGGAGAAGATGGACAATTCTTATTAGGGCAAAATCGGAAAATAAAAATATAGTTAAGGGTAGTTTTGGAAGAAACAAATTATTAATTCCAATAAATGGCCTTCCGAAAATGTTGAAAAATCAAGATAAGTCTCTTAAATGGCTATAATTTTTTTTTTTGCCAATTAAACCAATTATTTCTCAAGGGGTTGTAAAATCCCTACCAATCCTTTAAAAATTAATACCCAAACGCATTCGAAATACCTATAAAATTCTACTCTAGCAAAAGCTTACACTCGAATTTTAGCATGTAGGATCTCATCATGTCATTCAAGCACGACGCATATAGAAGTCAAATTAGGTTGATCAACAGAAGTCTACTCTTTAAGTCACATCATACGCCTTGATCTGAGACGAATGACCAATAAATAGGTGCCCTCGTTTGACCGTCGTCACGCATTTCGCCTCTTAGACCAGCACATCACATGAGGTGGAAATTTTACCTGTTCACTTCGACTCGAGTCTTCGTCAATTTTTCCAATTGATGAACGATCTAACTACGAAAAATCTAAAGGCAAAAATTTAAAATCGTACATATAAATAAATGCTCGGTACAATAATCCGTAGCAACCAAGTAATGAATTTGCGCGTGACATAGATTATAAATGCCGGATACCATCGAATACCGATCACATATATAGACCAAAAGGCTGATAAGAGTATTTTGTGAATTTAAAAATTATTTACTCGAGATTTCTGGCTACGTTTTCAAAACTAGTCCTACATTGTAAGAAAGAATAAGGGGTCGGTCGCTTTCGAGGATAGTGACTGCCTCGAATAGAATGTCTTTTTAGATTTAGAAAATGTGAGTGAACTTTGTCGTGGTCTTTTTTATTGCCATTGACCGAATTTATTTATTTCTTTTGTCCGGTTATGGAAACGAGGGACACGAAGAATTCTGAAACACGGAGCATAATTAATTAATTAGTCAATGAATGAATTGACTAGTTAAATAATGGGGTCGAGAACAAGCACCATTTACGTGTAGACCCGGTCTGTTTCCCCGTCCTATATGCCGTGGACGCGTTGGTTTGAGTTTTCCTCCTTTAATTGCGGAAGTGAAGAGATTCGAATCATCGCGTGCACATTAGCCCGACTTAAGTGGAGCACCGTGAGAAGTAGGTTTCCGCGCTAGTGCTCCCTAGGGATTTACGCTGAGCGCTCGCTGTGAGGCGGTTTCTTCGGTCCAAAAAAAAAAAAAAAGTAGAACATTCGACGAGTAATGCCATACGTAGTAAGATCTTATTGAGAAAATCTCACTAGGCGACGTACGTCCAGGTGATGTTTTCTTGATTAAGTTTAGGTATGTAATGCTCTGACATAAGCACAAACCACGGTCGTTTTCATAGCATGTGTTGATTATTTCTAAGGGGGTGTTCATTTTATTTTATTTCCATAAAGCATGCTTTTTTAATCTCGAGAAAGTGAATCCCCCCAACTGCTTTTCTACTTTCCTTTTCCTTTTTGACTTTAAATCGATGAAAGCATGGAAAAAAAATAATAATTGCGAGGCCTTTTTCCATGTTTCTTCCGGAAATTGCGCTATGGCAAAAGGTGAATCATTGCTTCTCCACCTCGGAAAGTCGTGGGCGAAGAACTTATGTCATATTTTAGCTTGACCAAAGTATGCATGGCTTATAAGAAGACAGGGTAAAAGTTCGAGAGTGAAAGTTAAAATAGGAATATAATATGATTGATAAAAAAAAAAGAAAAAAGAGTATGCATGGCCACAATCTTCTGTAGTTTGCAAAGGTGAGAGATCCCTAGATTTTTGTACGTGTCATCGATCTTGTATTATCTAAATACAAGTTATTTGGAGCGGGGGATTCCAAAATCTGTTCAGATTTAATCTAAAATATGTAACGTACCCGTCGGGAGCAATTCCATAATTTTTGGAACATTAACCTGTAACTGGAAACATACATTACCACAGGTTCTATGGTCTATTCAAAATCTACTTGTATTCTTAATTGAATGGTTGCAATGAATCATCATCACCTTTAATTACACAATTTGCAACTATAATCCATTGTCCATAGCTCGTATTTGACATATGAAAAATATGGTATATTAATAAAGTAAAAGTTTCGATTATGGATATTATGAGAGATGGAATTTCAAATTAATAGTTTTAGATTATACACTCATAATTGGACGTCATGGAATACCGCAAGATTGCTTAGAAATATATAAATAATAATAAAAAAATACATATTTATTCCAAGGTCCAAGTTCCAGGTTCCACCTAAAACCTATAACCTATTTACTAGAATCATTTTTTCTTGATTCTACCTTCGATCCATACTCACCCCTACAAACTACTGCTCTAATAAAGAAGTTTTTCGTGGACTTCAAACTAGCACGGTGCATTTTAAGATAGTGCGATGGCGAGCGAGTTGCAACCAAAGCGAACGGCATCGTGCTATTGTAGTCAAAGTGAGGTTGCCTATGGATGTGTCGAGGCCAATGTGGGGATATCGGATTTCAGATAAGTTGCCGATCCAATATTGCCTACAAATCGATTGTTATTTTAGTAGATAAGTATCGCGCAACCTTAAATTGGGGCACAACTTTTCTCAAAGCAGCGCAAGCACGAGCACACTACAATAAGAACATATAAAATTGTATTGGTGCTGGGTGGGGCTACCTTAGGTCTCTAGATCTCCCCCATGCCCATCGCCAAACATGATGAGCAGACAATTTATGTTAAACATTACACAGCTCATTTCATCGCTCCATCATTGATGTATAGCTAGACAATCATTCTACTATATTTTCGCGATTTACCAAAAAAGGCACGTCCATTTTATTTTACGTAGTGTGATTGAATGAATAAAACAATAAACAAAGAGAAATTTTTTACTGAGAGCATATAAGATAATTTCCATGCCTCATTTGTTTCGCAAAAAAAAGACGAATAATGTGCAAAACATTTTCCTAATCTTTTAACATAAGTTGCTGAAAACACTTCTAATTAATTAATTATTTCAAGCGAGGAAATCGATTTAATGAAAATAATTTTCAAACCACCTATCTTTCCACGAAGCAAAGTGGAATCTTAATTTCGAAATAAGCAAATAAAATTATACGAACGGATGTCACGATCGCGACAGCATTGCGACAGGGAAGCGACGGTCACGTAACTCCGGATCATTCGTGCACGACGTGGGGCCCCCCAATCCCCGTCGCTCCAGCCCGTCGCCGTTAATGCGGGGATCGAACCCCCTCCGCCCATCCCATCTTCCGCTCTCGTCGCTCGCGAATCAGAAACCGACACGAGTACCGCCACCCCGCCACCCCGCCTGCCCGAAGATCGACAGTGTCAGTCCCAAAAACGCTCGTCGTCTAGAATATGCAAACGTGTCGTTTCACTTCCCCCTCGAACTCTCTCCTCCTCCCACTGACGAATTCCCCCAGAATCTCCCTCTCTCTCTCTCTCTCTCTCTCTAGCCTCGCGGGAGCTGCTCGGAATCCATGGCTTCCGCCGCCGCCGCCGCCCGCGGCCGCCGGTGCTCCTCCTTCTTCGTCCTGGCCGACTTGGCCTGCTGCTGCTGCCTGATCGCGGCCTGCCTCTGCGTGGGCGGCTGCGACGGCGGCGCCGCCGCCGCGACCTTCGGCTTCGACATCCACCACCGGTCCTCCGATCCGGTCAGGGCGATGCTGGGCGGCGCCGGCGAGGACGAGCTGCCCGAGAGGGGGAGCCCCGGGTACTACGCCGCCATGGCCCACCGCGACCGGCTGGTCCACGGCCGCCGCCTCGCCGCGGCGGACGACCGGGCGCCGATCACTTTCGACGCCGGGAACGCGACCTACCGGCTCAAAATGTTTGGCTTGTACGTGTTTTCGTTCCTCTCTCTCTCTCTTTTGTTCTTGTTGTTGTAGTCTGGCGCTGCATTAGTTGTAGCTCCGTAGTACGTGAGTGAGAAGCGACGAGGTTGTAGCTCATGAACTGAGTGTGCAAACGATTCCTTTTTTAACTTACAACCGTCCAAGAATAGTATGGTGTGATTTTCAGTTTATTTTGCTCTTCTTTTCCATCTGAAGCTTGCCGTTTTTGTGGTGAATTTCGTGGGGAATCATACACCAGTGGCTGTCTTCGATATCAAGTTATCAATCGAGTGCGTGGCTTAACGACTGCTAAACGGCAGCACCGACCAGAAATATCTTTTACTTCGAGCGAGTTCTTCCGTGGGATCCGTGAATGATAACCATGGTCTGGAATTTTATGCTTAGATTGGTTGCTGATGATGAGTAGTCTGGATGGGAAGAAGGAAGAGGTGGAGATTACCTTCTCTTTGTCTGGGTGCTTTGCTGTTGAGTTTGAGTGCGGGGGAAATTGGATCATACCTTTGATAATCAGCTCGAATTTTTCTCTCTTCAGATAAATTGCCTTTTAGGTGCGGGGCGGGGCAAAATTCTGCACGCTTTTTCGGTTAAACATTTGTCCTCTCGTTTTGTTTCTGTATAATGCGAGGATTCTCTTTTTTTTTGGTCGAGATTTTCCACTTGCCTTCTAAAGTGGATTTTTCCCGATTTCTCCGCGGGAAGGTTTTCCTTGTTCTGTTTTTATAGCTACCAGCCTAAGTAGGGGATGCTGATGTTTAATGTCTTTGAAATTTGGATATTAGCTGAGAACTGTTACTCACGGTGCTTTCTACATTTTCAGTTTGCACTACGCAAATGTCTCTATTGGGACGCCGAGTTTATCATTTTTGGTGGCATTAGACACTGGGAGTGACCTGTTCTGGATACCCTGTGATTGTATTAGTTGCGTGCAGGGAGTGAGGATAGGCGGACAGGTATATGCTGTTATGTCCTGTTCATTTTGTTGCTTCGAATTTCTGTGGGAAGTTTCTTTTTCTTTTCTTCTCTGAAAAAGCAGTTCTTCCTGTCTTCTAGGATGATCTTTGTGGATTCTAATGTTACTTTATTTTAGTTTTCGAACTTGCTATCATTTTGCTGTTTGTGTCAATTTGTTCTATATGTCCTTTTCAAAAGATTGCCATTCTTGATTTCGAGCAATTATGTATAACTAATCTTTCCTGGCCGAAAATCATGTCAAACATCATTCCAAAGGAGGTCTTTGAATGCTACATGAAGTAAAGCTTTCTGAAGGTACTATTATATTGATTTTGAGCAAGACTTGTTTACAAAATATTTTTTGTCAAGCAGGAAATAGTTTTCAATATCTACAGCCCTGATGCATCATCATCGAGTGTAGTAGTTCCCTGTAGTGCCAGTTGCAGGAAACAATTCAAATGCTCTGCCACTCACAACCAATGTCCTTATCAAGTTGTTTATGTCTCTAATGGTACTTCATCTACGGGGATTTTGGTTGAAGATGTATTGCATATGACAACAGACAGCAATCAATCAAAAGTAGTCACTGCTCAGATAACGTTTGGGTAAGTATTTGCTAGCTCTTTGGTATAACATGGCGGTCTTTTATAACTTTTTCACGCGATATCAAACATTGGAAGGTTAAGAGTGAAGTCACAGTTACCAACTTCTATTGCTACTCAAACTTTTCAAATGAACGAGGTAGCGTGAACTTTTAACGAAAATAAGAGATGGGAAGACGAGTATTTGCTGGTTTCTAAGTGCTAATACGGTTTATGAATGCTGCACTAACTTGAATTTATCAATATTTACTTGTCAAATGGCCTTTCTATCTCTTTCTTCGGACTTTTTGTGCATATGTGTGTCCGAGGTTCTTTGGCTGGTTATATTCTATACAACGTCGCTGATCAAGTAAGGCTGTCCCTTGCAGATGTGGTCGTATTCAAACTGGTTCCTTTTTGGAAGGTGGTGCACCAAATGGTCTATTTGGTCTTGGCATGAACAACATATCAGTTCCTAGCATTTTAGCTAAAGATGGGCTTGCCGCGAATTCATTTTCTATGTGCTTTGGGCATGACGGCATCGGGAGAATTAGTTTTGGAGACAAAGGCAGCTCAAACCAAGGGGAAACGCCATTTATTGTTAATCAGTCACAGTAAGAATCGTGCTTTTCACTGTGTAAAGCTAGTGGCACAATTGCTACATTTTGCAGGGGGAGTTTATATATTCTGTTTTCTTGACTGTGACTTTAACTATTTTGCTTTTATGTTTTGCCAGTCCAAGTTACAATATTACTGTCACACAAGTCATCGTGGGAGAAGAAATTCGTGATCTTGAATTTAGTGCTATTTTTGACTCTGGAACCTCATTTACATACTTGAATGACCCAGCTTACACCCTCATTTCCAAGACTGTAAGTCAATGGAGACATTACCTGATGTTTAATTCTTTTTTGGTCAAAATATCTGATGCTTAATTCGAACATCTAATTTCTTTGCCTTAATGCTTGAATTATCTGCAGTTTAACTCCAGTGTCCAAGAGAAAAGGCATCCTTCAGATTCCACTATTCCTTTTGAATATTGTTACAACATAAGGTTATCCTCTCCAGGAGCTTGAAGTTATACTTTTCCAGTTCTTTCTAGATAAACGACAGACCTTTATTACAGAAACATCAAAGCAGGAGACCTCTACCTCTCCATTAGATTATGGTATTTTCAATTACTTCTCTTAAATGTGCTGATTCTTGATATATATTGTATTTATACAGCACAAATCGAAGCCTCTCTCATGTTCCTGTGTTGAACCTGACCATGAAAGGTGGAGATAGCTTTCATGTTACTGAACCTGTAGAGTTGATCCCTGTGCTGGTAAGACTTTTTGTCATTGCCCATTGCCAGCAGCACGATGCTAATAATGTCCTGTTTTACAGGGTGGATATGTCTATTGCCTGGCTGTGGTGAAAAGCGGCAATATAAATATAATTGGACGTGAGTATTCCTGACATAAATAATACTGATAATGCTATTTAGGGAAGCTGCATTTACAAAACATTTTATTAGCATTCTCTTTCAGCGATATTATTCACCTATTATTAATAGGGGTTATCGGTTCCCGGTCCGGTTCGGTTCCAAACCGGTCAATAAAACCGGTCACTATTTTTTTCATGTTAAATGATAAAAAAAAAAAAAAGTATATGTAGCCAGTCTGGTCCGGTTCCCCTTTCAAATTGGGAACTGGATTGCCCAGACATTGGTGCCACTTTTTAGAACCAGGAACCAAACCGACACTACCAAGAAACGGACCAACCGGCCAGTTCAGTCTAGCCCGGGTGGTTCCCGATTCTAGCAGTCCATTTTGCACATCCCTAGTTATTAAGGGCTGAGAGTTCTGGAGATTCAATGCCATATAAGGAAAATTCTGCATGTATGATAAAAAAATTGATACTTCTGACTTTTGTTTACTAAGTAGGCCGTCATATTGAAACATACATCGAGACGAAATTATACCAAACACTGATTAATCACTCTCTCGAAAATATATTCTTGCTTTTGAGACTCAAGACTTGACAAATATAGTGTGAAGTTCAAGGCAGTTATTGGCCCCATCTGTTCATTACTTACTGTATTACCTTGAACCTTAGTCTTTTACTTTTCCCATTTTATTGGAAGTTTGACCATGTTAGAACTTAACCCCAATGCATGTCAAAGGCACGCCATTTGCTTGCCGATTTGCCTCCAGCAGGCTTTTACTTACGATGGACCATGTTCATATGGATGACGACATTAATGAAAGTTTTCACTCAGATATTTCCTGGATGAATAAGTGAATAAGCAGCCTGTGTGCATGCACGCAGACAACCTTTTGTCCGTCTACCTTTTCAGTAAGAACTGTAAGGTTGTGGAGTGATTGGTTAAGAAACCACAATGTTTGCAGTTCCAATGCTTTTAATAGCTGTTAAGAGAGATTGTTGTTTCCACATTGAGCTATTCTGGCGCTGACAATTCAGTTTACTTCTCAGAAAACTTCATGACCGGCTATCGCGTAGTTTTTGATCGTGAAAGGATGGTACTTGGTTGGAAGCCCTCCAACTGTGAGTAACTCTGCTCGACCTATGAAAACATTCAATCACATATCTTGTTGACATTTTGGAGTTTTAACAATTTTGTTTACAGGCTATGAAGTGAATGACGCATCGACGTTGCCTGTTGACCCGAAAAACACCACCCCTATTGCTCCTGTTGCGTTCAATCCAGAAGCCACTTCAAGTAGTGGCAATGGTAACAACAATTCAGCAGTGCCGCCGCCTGTGTCAAGTTATTCATGGCATTTGCATCCTTCTACATGCGTATTAATCACTCTTGTTTATCCATTTTTGGCCATTTTTTGATTCTTTTCCATGCTGAGGCCTTACTCGATTCCTAGAGGATTACTTATTCAGGGGCATACTGTCTTAGGTAGAAACAACAATTCGGGTAAACTATATTAACTTCCACTTCTAGGATCCAATAGCAGAGCTGTTGTGTGTATATATATATGTATTCATCTGTTAGTAATAAGCAAGATGAGATTGTTACAGCGTTTTGTGATTGAGGCTTGCCGTTGTTAATTCAGGTTTTTGGATGAGTTGTTTTGTTATCTCAATGATATGCTGCTCAGAAATGTGACCGAGACATGGTTTTCTTGCGTCATCCTGTTCTGTTGTGGCTTAAAACCGCACAGATCCGCAGCCCAGCAGTTCACCAGCTGTAGTCGATACTTTGTCATTTCTCTCAGAAAAGTTGTGGCAATCATCCCAAAGTTACCAAACGCTGTCGTTAATCATATGCCCAGATGTCGCCAATTTCAGATATTTCAACAGCGTTGTTCTGTAAAACCTTGCAGTTGTGCATACATTTCTAGCTGCTTGAAGAGATTCATTTTCATAACAAAAAAGTTACTAATCACATGGCAAAATTACTAACTAACAAAAAGTATGCATATTTAGGGTCCGTTTGTTTCGCGGAAAATATCATGTTTTCGGAACATTTTCTAGGAAGTTATTTTCTTGGAAAATGACTATATTTTCCGATGTTCGACTAAAACCTGAACTTTGAGTGGAAAATATTTTCCCCCGTTCGTTAGTTAATTTAATTGTTTGGGAAAAATTATCAAAAAATTGAATTTTTATATTTTTAATTGACCAAAAAATTAATTTTATTTTATATATATATATATATATATATTTTTTTTTTTTTTTTTGTAAAAAATGAATTTTTAAAAATTCGAAATTTTTATTATTTTAACTTTCTCTTTCCTTTTCTTTTTTCCTTTTCCTTTTCCTTCCTCCTTCCTCCCCCTTCTTCCTCCTCCTTCCTTCGCTGTCGCTAGCCTAACGATGGCCGACTGCCCAACGGTCGACCAAGATGCGGTCGCTAGATCCGGCAAGCTCGAGGCTTAGTCGATCTCACCCGAGCTCGCCAGAGGTTCGTCGGGCTCGCGCGCCACGAGCTCGTCGGATGCGGTGGCGGAGCTCGAGCTCGCCCTGGATCGAGCTCGAGCTCGTCGCCAAATCCCGGTGAGCTCGCTTCTCGCTAGAGCTTGGCGAACCTTTGGCGAGCTCGAGTGAGGCCCAAGCCCTATCCAGCTCGCCGGATCTGGCGGGCGAGCTTGAGCCTTGCCGGCCTGGGGCAAGGCTTGAGCTGGCTCGCGGTCGGTCGCCGGCCGCCGTCGTGGTTGGCGATCGGCCAAGGCCAAGGAAGAAGATGAAAAAGAAAGAAAGCATCAAAATAAAACAAAAATGTGTTGGTGAAAAAAAGTAAGGTGGAAGAAGTTATGGAAAATGTCTTCCACTAATATTTTCCTTGACTAATTCATTTTCTGTGAAACGAACATTGGAAAATTCGGAAAATGTTTTCCTGTAAATCATTTTCCGTGAAACAAACGGAGCCTTAATACGCGAGATGTTTCTAACCTTAGGGTGTGTTTGTTTCACGGAAAACGTAACGTTTTTGGAAAATGTTTTCCGGGAAACCATTTTCCTAGAAAATGGTTAGTTTTCTTTTGTTTGGTGATATGTAATTGAAAATATTTTCTAGTGTTTGAATCGCATTTGAAAAATGATTGAATGACATTTGACCTAACAATTAACAATAGTGTGCCTCTTACTTCCAAATTAATTTGTTGAGTCAATCCCTTTTTTAACTTTATAAAAATATATATTTTTATAAAAAATCGAAATTATAATTATTTTTCATATTTCAATTTTTTTTTCTTTTTCTTTTCTTCCTTCCTTAGCCGATGGCCGGCAAGGCGATGGCTGGTGACGCGCGGCGAGGCTCGAGCTCGTCGGCGGGTCGGCGATGATTGGCGAGGCTCGAGCCTCGTTGGATCTGGTGAGACTCGAGCTCGCCGACGTCGGGTGAGCTCGATCTCGCGTGGCCGGTCACCGCCTATTGTCGTGACCGGCGGCCGGCCGAAGAAGAAAAAAGAAAAGAGAAAAAAGAAAAAAGTAATTATTACAAATTAAAAAATATATTTTTTAAAAATAAAAATAATTAAAAAATATATTTTAAAAATAAATAAAAATTATATTAAAAATTAAAAATTCGATTTTTTAAAAATATTTTGAAAAGAATTATAAAATTTAAAAATATATCTTTATAAGAATAATTGTTTGTAAACCAAGCATTAAATCTAAGTTTTGGTAGATTCGGAAAACGTTTTCCGGTCTTTTCAAAGGGAAATCATTTTCCTAAATTTGCTTTGTTAGAAAAACGTTTTCGTTGACTAGGAAAACGTTTTTCCGTTGACTCATTTTCCGAGTGAACCAAACACTTAGGAAAATGAGGAAAATGTTTTCCCGAAAATGTATTCCGCGAAACAAATACACCCTTAGTAAAAGTAATGCTATGTGGTATATCAAGAAGGCGTTGGTCGGATGGCAAGAGAGTTGGCTTGCTGATCTCCTCGTGGTTCATCCTGTTCAAGTCTTGTTAGAAGTAATGTTTTTAAATTCGGATCGAGCAGTGAGCCAGCTTGGCTTCCAGTTCCCGGTTTAACCGGTTCGACCACTTAGAGAGAGAATTTACAAATAATATACACTCTATTTTATTTCTGGTCTCTCTCCTTTTGTTATTCTAAAAGGAAAGTTTCAAAAATCAACCTCAAGTTCCGTCTTCATATCAATTCACATCCTCACTTTTGCTAAACTTCAGAATGCATTTGCTATTAGTTGAAGTTGGCTGACTGCGGTTGTCGTGGTTGTGAAATTTGCTGAAATGAGAATTCTACTCCGACGATGCCCCTATGTCGTATTTTCTCAAAGCAGGCCCCCATTAAATCAGATTAATTCCCCGGAAAATGTTGTCTACCAGTCAATACAACTTCGATCATGTTTTTTTTTTTTTTCTCCTCTATTTTAGCAACCTTCTTGGTCAATTTTTGCCACGTAAATTCTGGTTATTTGGCAAAATATATCCGATCTAGGAGTATTTTCTCCACTAAAAAGGAATGTAAAATCAAGTAAAACATTGCCTGATATAGAAAAATTCGTAACATTTATTGAGAAACTCGAATAGGACCGTGCTTTGAATCCCGGTCCATACGTTTGAAGTGGTCAGTTCGGGGTTGTGTTTAAAAAAACTGATCAGGAGCATTTTGAGTAAAAACTGCTAATGTACCAGGTCAAGGGGAGAAATGCACCTTTGAAATTGCTAGGGCAGAGACAAGTCGAAATAAGTGAAAGCTAGCTTGAATATCGCAACCGAAAAAGATAAGGCTACATAATATCATACTAGCAAGTTCGATTTTTTAATACAAATAACAAGTGAATAAATTATAAACTAATATCAAGTCGAAAGTTATTATTTCTCTAACAATGTGACCAACAGTTTTTCTTCAAACGAACAAATGGACTCTAAAAAGTGCAAAGTCTAAAGTAAAGTTATAGAGAAGACGTCCTACTCAAATCAAAACTGCGGATGCCGATTCTCTTTTTAATTGATAGGGGATTGTCAAAGAAAAAGAAAAGTAAGAACAGAAGGAGAGACAACTTGGAACACGAAACAATGGAATACGACATCATTTCAATGATGGCCCTCTAGTCTGGCAAAAAGAACAAAAAATGAGATGACCCTGTTGGCTTGACTTGAGGAAGTACATTGATGAAGCTGAGAATGATACAAGAATGTGTAGCCAGAGACGGCATGGAAGCCAGAAATAACACAAGCCTTCTGATCTTTCTGCACATTTACGGCACAAGATTATGGGAAGGTTCTCCAAAGCTCGAGAAGCACCGCGTAGAACCATGTTTCTATGCAGCACAGGTTACCACAGACTCGATGGTTTTAAAAACTCTTCTATGTTAATTTCTATCAAAAACTCATTTTTCTATGTCGACTGCAGTAATCTTGATACTCAGTGTTCCCCTTTTCTTTCATGTCTTCTAGACTGAACTTTGTCTACTTTCTTCGAGGACTTGCCGTTGAAAGGTAAATGAACTTGCTTGGATTTCATCTTGAGTGATCTCACTAATGAAGACAACTCGTGCTTCTCTTTCCTTGGGGGCAACGCATCCGACTTTGGAAGCTCACCTTTCTCACTGTGCAGGTCATCAGGTGGTAAGTCAACGTTGGCCACATCTTTCTTAGAATCTTTCTTCACAGACTCTGGACGATCGCCCTTCTGCTGTCTCTGCGCTACCTGCCGAGCATAAGCCGCGCTCCTGCAACAAGCAAAACAGCAACTATGAACACCTACAGAAGCTATTAATGAATCAAGCAGCTCATACCAGTCGAAGATAAAACTCACTTGCTAAGACTCAATGTAAGATGGAACTACACTATCATCAAGATTTAACTGCGTCAATCATGAATAGTCCTGCCTGCATTAATTTACTATCCCCGAGGAACGACAACTAGCGAGATACGACTTCAAATTAAGCCTATCCTACACAACTGAATCCTGTTCAATGTATTTATGAGGGAGATACCTCTTGAATTGTGGATCAGTGGGGTCCAAAGCAAAGAGTGGTGAAGAGAAAAGAGCAGAAAACCGGGAATCGCTATAATCAACGGTTGGTATTTTGTCTTCATCTGCCATTTGATTTCCCTTCTTCCCTTTGGCCTTTTTAGTTTTGATTTTATACCCCTTGGGTCCAGTATCAGCCCCATTCTCATCAGCGAGCAACAGCTCAAGCTCAGCTCTGCTTGCTTCTCCTTCCCCATCTACATCTTGGCGCTCGTTCTCTGCCTTATTATTCTTCCCATGAGTTCCCTTTTTACTTTTCTTAGCTGAAGGCTCTTCAACAAAAAAGTCATCCACTTGATCAACTCCATCCTCATCACTGTCGCTGCTCTCATCATCGGATGAATTCTTGGCCTTGTTCTTCCTAGCGTTCTTCTTCTCACGGCTTTTTCTGAGGTGCGCCTCCCAAACTGTTTCAGATTTCTTATCTTTCTTCTCTAAAAGGCGTTTGCTTAAATCTTCTAAGCCAGTATTAAAAGTTATTTCCATATCCTTGTTCTCGTCCTCCCCATCTCCATCAGAGCCATCACCTCCCTCGAGTAAAGCACGGTACTTATCACGTTTCCTCCCTTCCTTATCAGTTTGCTCATCCAAAACACCCTCGTCCCGATCGTCATCAGATTCACTCTCATCGGAAGCCAAAAACTCTTTCAGTTCAAGATCAGCTAGCTGGATGAAATAGAACAGCAATGCAAGGATTACATTCACATGCAACAGTTATCAATTAGAAGGATACAATAAAAGAAATTAAAACGCATAAACTGCATAGGCAGGAACAATAGATATGGAGTACCAATAAAACTAAAAGCAAACTGTTGTAATTGCACAGACAGGTAGATTTTCCTCGAATGGCAAGAACCACTGTTGCCTCTCTGTACATGTACAATCACAATGATGCAAATTGCAAGGCCGCTTCAAAATCAAACATTCCCAAGATGCATGCATATGCTCAAACCAACTGACACAATCCGTTCGTGAGTAAATCTATGTTCATGTTGAATATATTATAAGCATATCTATTGGATGCACAATCAGATTCATGAATTAAAAGAGAGAAAATCTCGTGGCGACGATCTCCCCACACAGTCTGTACTGATTTGATGCATGATGAGACAAGAAAGCATCTTCTGATGAAAATAGTTCTACTAGACACTTCAGCTTAGAAGTCCAAAAATAAGGAAAAAAGGAATGTTCTTCCACAATGTATAACCTCAGTAAGAAGAAAATAGCAGCAGACAGCAGATACTTCCTACACATTTATCCCTTCACCACCAACTACGAAAAGAGAACATGCCCATTCACAGAAATGCCTCTTCAATCATCAAAGGCCAAAATAATATCAAAAGGGAAAAGACATATTGCATACACAACAAGATACATAACAAGGAATATATACCTGATCAGCATTGAATTTTCGTTTCAGGGTCTTCACACGATCAGGCTCATCTTCATCCCATGTTAGATGGATTTTACTTTGCTGCAGAGCTCGAGTTTGGAAATCTGCAGCCTCATAGTTTACAGGTGCCTGCAGTCAACCATGCTATTTTAGAATTTAAGACATGACATGTCAGAATCTATCACCTAACTAGTACCTCTGATTGTTGAAAAAGAATCACTATCGGTCACAGAATAATAGCAATCAATCCCTTCCTAATTCTACAGCTCGGTTGATGAAGAGCAACGACTTAATCTAACTCCCATTTGATTGTCAGAGTTCTCAGCCACCACTACACGACTGAGGAACATACCTCTGTTGCTACATCACGAGGTGGATGCTTAAACTCCATTGAGTCAGGAATGAATCTCAAATCAAGCACATTCGACGATCTTTCAACTTCAAGCCCATCACAAGCATTGTAAAGGTAATCAGCCGTAGCACTTGAATCACATTCCACTACGCCATAATAGTACCTGAATAGACAATAAGCACTCAGCATCTGATAAGGGGAAAGGAAGAAGAGTAAAAAGTAACATCCTGCGATAGACAACTAGAAACTTAGTACTTAACAATAGCAACCTGCAAAAGTTCCTCCACAAGTAAGGTATAATTTCCCTCCAACATGCTCAAAAGACAGAGCTCAGCTTATTCGACATCCATACAAGTAGGAACTTTCAGAAAAAATATTAACATGGGAACAGCCTTGGGCACAATATACATGCCAGGGTTCCTGCTCTCAAAATCACAAAAAGAGACTGCAGGAAACTTTGCAAGTAGAGTCACCTGAACATCCAATCACTGCTAAGGAGAAAAGGGCCATGCAGGCAAGCGCCCTAGGATTCAAATTATCAGAAAGACGTCTCCATATACTAAAAGCCATATATACAAGCTAGCAAGAGAGATTCTTCATCTCTAGAGATAACCTTAGAGAGATTCTCAAATGGACAATCTTATTTGTGCATTCAACTTTAAAGCAAAATAAGCTCATTGGACAAGAATATAGAAACCAGCAACAGAGTCTGTAGGAAAAGGTACTAAAGCGAAATATGATTAAGAAAACATATGCACTCCAATGAGCAATAAAGTCCATTGACTTGAAAGAAAAACTAAACACCCAGTCAGTTTGAGGCGCCTCTCTTATTCCTCTCTAATTTCAAGCACCATTCACAGTGAAAATTCGTGTATTACATTTCCAGGATGACAAAGACAGGAAGAAACAAAAACCCATCTTTTCCATTGGCATCAGCACAGACTTCTTGGCCCTGATACACAGTGGCATACCACTGGATATTCCAACATCAACTATGCCGATTTCTTTCTTTTATCTACAACTTACCATGTTGACTTTCAGACATTCATTCCAATGAATAGGACAGGAATAGAAGATTTCAGTAGCATAGGACATTAAGGACTGTCAAATCCTCCAAATCAGCATTTACCAACAAACTAAAAATCCTCACAATCAGCATCCTCAAGTCTAAAAGAAAAGGCAATCGCGCTAATTCATCAAGCAACAAGTGGAACAACGTTTTGCATCCAAGAAAACCTTTTTTCCTTCTATTTTTAGAGAAACACGCTTGACTATTCAATATTATCTCCTATGAGTATGGAGAACGGTTGATAACAACACATGGTACCTAAGTTGTGGGCAACCAAAGAAAAAGACACATGACATGAATGAGCTCAATGTCAATGCAAGAAACAAAGAACTTATAGGAAAGTTATGCAAAGTGCAATAAAATTATCACCTCAGTCTACTTTTCTCATATGCACGCAGTTTCTCATCATCAATTTCACCCTCATCGTCATCTTCATTCTCACCGTCCTCATCATCAAAGAGCCCAACAGGGCCATGAATTTCTTCCTCTTTCATGCGTTGGATCCCGAACTCAGATGGGTAGACAGCCACAGACAAGATTTGACCACCTTTGGGAAGGAAAGAGCTTAGAAGGACAAACAAGTCAACAGACTGCAGTGGAGAAAAATCAAAGAATGTAAAGGCAATTCCAGGGCATTTCAAAGACATGTAAATGACAATTACTAAAAAAGTAATCCAACTATTTGAGGACAACAATGACCAAACCTTTGATTGTCAGGCCATTGCTTTTGCTACCAAACCAATTAAAGGCTTTATTTGTTCCCATATGTAGGAAATTTAACTCACATAAGCCACAGTATTCAATGATTACCCATGTAACCTGCTTCCCTTTTTAACAAGGATAATTCTGATTCTTGAGTCAAGCACTTCAAAAGGGTCAAAATTGTGTGAAACTGTCATTCCATTACAGAGGTAACCTTCTTTTCTTTTCACGAGGATCGTCCTCATATGTGAATCAAATACTTCAAAAGGGTAAAAAAATGTCTGAAACAATCATCTGATTAGAGAATACTCCCTTTATTTACAAAGATAGTTCTCATTTGTGAATCAATGCTTCAAAAGAGTAAAAAGAGTCTAGAACAGTCATTTGCATTTAAAATAGAAAAGTACAATCAGGTATCACTGATTGGAGGATACCAAACTCGAAAACAATACCTTGACATGTCTCCAGTCCATATTAAGAACAGCAAGTCTCCGAGTTTCCTTGTCAATAGTTGGTATGTTTTCCTCCTGTTCCGCAAAAGGATCACACTTCGATGTGAAAAAGTAATCCACAAATAAACCATAAAACAATTGAAAACATAGTTCAGAAAAAGGATTAAGTTTTGCACCCTATTATCTGTCATACTACTGGGAATCCCGAATAAACTAATTCTTCATTCCTCTCTCCTTTGGCAGCAAAGCGACTATTTCCCATTGAAGTGACCACAAAAAGCATTTCTTTTGTGCTTATAAATAGTGTCAGATTGTGCAAAACCTGTTTTCCCTTTCCTTCTATTGTCTGTTTGAGTAGATTTTACTATTAAAACGTCCATGAATATCAATCTCATCCTTAGTGTATAAACCATCAATTTGAAAAGCATTAGGAAAAGACACTTCGTAAAGGCATGCAATAGGCTCTACAGTCCTTCACAAACTAAAGTGAAAATAAATCAGTTGTCCTAATCCGGACAACCAGCACCATCAGAATATAGTCTGCTCTTCTTGAGAAGATAGCACTGCGTCCTAACTTTTCTCATTCATTCACTAGACAAACTAGCCGCATCAGTTAACTGTTTATCAAGAAACTGGATTTCCGGAAGTCGCAATCTTGGAATTGCAAATTTCATCTTGAGATGCATTTCCTTGTCACTGCAACCTCCCCACACCATCGACATCGTTATCCCAATGACATCAAAGTGCTTCTTTTTCGCGTAGTGGGAGAATACCAGAACACGGGTCCAAGAACGAAGCTATTCAAAATTCAGCTAGCAAGGAAGAACACAACGTTACCTGAATTTCAGCGCCTTCTTCGTCGTAAACTTCCTCATCCCTTCTTCGTCAGTATCAGTGGTCGACTCCGACTCATCACCGCTCTCCAGCTCAGCCTCCGATCCCGATTCCGATTCATCCTCCGAATCCGACTCCTCCGAGCCTTCGCTCAGCTCAGCTCTCTTTGCCACGCTCACTCTCTGCTCCTGCCCCGCCTCCTCCTCTTCCTCCTCTTCATCCGTCTCCTCTTCTTCTCTGTCCCCGTCTTCTTCCTCCATCCGGTAGTAATGGCGAAGCGAGCTCTGCGAGCTCTGCTTCTTAGGCCGGCCTCTCTTGTCCAACGGAGCGGCGGACGAGGAGAAGCTCTTGTCCGAGAACATGCGGTTGAACCGCGAGTCGATGGCGACCTTGGCTTTGTGCTTCGGGACTCTCTGGAACCTCGGGTCCGAGTGCACGGAGGCGAACCTCGAGTCGGTGATGATTTTGGCGCGCAGCCGCCGGCGGATTCATGGCCGCCGTCCTTCGGCTCGAGATTGGAAGGCCGGCTTTCGGCTTGCCGTGCTTGTTCTTGCCTTTGGAGCCCATCTCTTCCCTTGCGGAGAGGATGCTTCTCAGAGACTGAATTAGGGTTTAAGCGCGGAGGCGGCGAGGATTTAGGAAGGAGACGAAAGAGACGACGGAGTTCTTGTCGGGCCCATGTGCGCTGCCCGCTTGGCAACGGTTCGACCCGAAAGAGGGAACGAGCTGTAAGTAATTACCGCGCGAACGGGTTCTTTATTGCAAATTGAAAAAAAGTAAATTATATTAATATTTACTATTTTTAACTTACTTTTCATGAATTTGGGGCCCCTTTTTTTCCTCATCTAGCACAAAACCCCGTGATCCTCTCTAAATTATGTATGACCTGTGGAGTATTGTGAAATTTTTACATAATTTTTTCAAAAGTCAAAAGTTTTGATTTTTCAACATAACTTAAACAATGAAAGAATGTGTTTTGTCATAAATTACTTCAAATATGTAGGAAGATACTATTATTGTGAACTTGTCACATAAATATCGTCAAGGTAAAAATGATAAGGGTAAAAGCCACAAAAATCTTAAACTATATTTATTGTTATACATTTACCTCAATATTTTTATGACACCAAAAATCATAAACTTTTACCTATATTACACATTTACCCCAAATTTGTGTAATATAACACATTTACTCCAAACTTTTATTTTGTGACATCAAAAACTCTAAACTTTTCTTTTGTGACAAAAAAAACCCTAAACTTTTTCTATACTACCAAATTTTTTAAGTAAATGTGTCACGTGAATATAAATCTCGGGTTTGTGGTGTTACAAAACACAAATTTAGGGTTTTTAGTCATACAAGTATAAGTTTGGGTTTTTTTATGTTACAAAAAAATTTAGAGTAATTGTGTCACATAAATATAAATTTACGGTTTTTGATGTCATTAAAAAAATGTGTTACCGTTCGTAAATTTGAGGTTTTTTTATGACCTTTTCCCAAATGATGATAAGTACAAAATTATTCTAGTTAATTTTTTATGCACGCTTTCTTTTAACCAAACTAAAATGTAAAAGTTACTAAATAGATGTACTATTATATAGTCATTTGGTTTTTACAACAACAAGATTATTGGACTTTCTTATACGCCCGATGCATGTGTCATGGGCTAATCGTTTGGGATCGACACTGTGCAATAACTTCAGCTATCTTGGATCATTTGGATCATTGGAGTGCATAAGCAAAGCTTTTCTGGGATTGATCGCTCACTCGCTCGCTAACCGGGATCGATCGCTCACTACTTACTCGCTCATTAAAGTGGGATCAATTGCTGACTCACTCACTAACTGGAATCGATCAATCACTCGCTTGCTAACCGAGATCGATTGCTCACTACTTACTCGCTCATTAATTGGGATCAATCATTGACTCACTTGTTAATTGGAATCGATCGATCACTCGCTCGCTAAGCCGAATTGATCGCTCACTTGCTTGCTAACCCGGATCTAGAAAGAGAAGCTTTAAACAAGATAATGGAATTTTGATTATGAAATTGTTGGATGGATACAATGAAGAGGACATCCCTTCTTACACTTGAGGCTCTCGGATTAACATCTTATAGCTAGAATCCCCCTTTTTTCCAATCCAGTTACTCCACTATTGCAAACCCCAGTTAGATTCGGATATGATACACTTTTTCGTTATCGGGAAAACCCAAGTATGGATCCAAGAAACAGCTCTCAGAGATCTTTTTTTCTTTTGGGAGATGGAGGAGCGAAACAATCAAACTATTGATATTGAAAGACCCAAAAGATTCTTTCAATGTATTAGTAGTTCCGGGTCCAATGGAATTTATAGATATAGAAAGAAACCCTATTTTTTTCTTTGGACCATACAACCATTAATTGCCTTTCAATTGAGTGGGACAAGATCGTACCTTTTAACCTACCACCTATTGACATTTATGCCGAGTCGCAGGAACCTTGTGACCGTGACACATGCCTGTGCATTTCACGGAATAATACGTTTCACAGCCACAATTATCAAAAAGAGTGTAAGAAGGTCATACTAAAGTTACTTGTGATTTGTTTATCCTCCTCATATTTCATATTTCATATTTCAAAGAGACCGTCCAATACAGTAAAAAATCATAAGAAAACACGGCATCATATGCTGTACGAGCAGCAAATAGGACAATAAAATCCACGAGTGGTAGCCTCTTGACAAAGCATTAGAAGCTAAAGAAGCACAGCAGCTCTGCAGAGTTAAGTACAAATTAATCCGCCCAGCAGAGAACATACAGGGTTAATCCATGTTTTGGCCTTCAACCTCATTCCGCCGTGCAAGGCAAATTCACGTCAACCGTTGCAGGAGATCACGCTGAAGAAGCCGCCTGAGATGATTTTTGGTCTATTGGAGCTTCACACAACCTAGTAATAGTCACTTGACTCGCCATCAGAACAAGATAATGCCCTGGAATCCCGGCTATATTGAAGTTCATGCCAGCACTTTCTGCGGCATCTGATGTCAATGGAGGCTCCCTGCAATAACGGTATTAACAGCTGTGTCTGAAGAACAATGCAATTTAACTGTCAAATGGTTTTACGAATAAGCAGTAATCAAGTCTCGACAAAAAGAAATCAGTCTGTGGTAGATACAATATAAGGCCATGGTCTAGACCATTAAATAAAACAAGAGCCCAGCACAGACTGGGGTTGCTTACATTATGAGAATAGAAACTCACTGCAAATGAGCCTCAAACCAGCTGTGGAAGAGGGGACAAAACATATCTTAAAGACAACATAAGAGAAAATAATGATTCAGAGATAACTCCAGGAAAAGGTTTATAAAAACTAGGGAAAATTGCACCAAGTGGCCTACTAAACATTTAGACCAATGTGCAGTTATGTCCCTGATTGATTTGCAATTGGTGCAATCAAGTCCTTTTGGCAACCGCACAGCCAATTTTGCTAAAGTGGCAGGCCGTTCTCCACTGCAGCATTTAATCTCTCCACCTTGATAGCACATCGGACCAATAGAACAGCTGTTTGGGACTTTTTCGATTTTTTTTTTTTGGTAAAGGTAATAAAACTTTTTCGATCTTTTTTTACAGGTGGATGCATTTTCTCGGAAGTTGCATTCTAAATCTCTCCTTTTAGATACCACATCAAGCTCCATATGTTCTCACTTACTCTTTTCATCCATTAGAGAGAGGTGACATCAAGGAAAGAATTTTACAAGGCTACTTAACACACTCCAATCATAAGCCTACTAAAGTTCTTTGCTAGAATCAAAGGCTTACAGGAACTTTCTGGGGAAATGAATGAGAAGCGATTTCTTGTGGCAAGAAGTCAACCACATAAAGAGACCAACAGCTCCTGCCATGGTCATATTGGAAGAGAGGATGGAAACCAGAGCAGCTCTATGTAAATAAATCCAGAACACATGAGATGCCGTCAGGAAACTCATTCTGCTTATTCTCCTGTCTCTTCCAAGTATCACGTTGCCTAAGCCTTATCAACATTCAATACTATCTCTGCCAACTGAATGTTGCCACTTATTTTGGATGCCTTGCTGGATGGCATGATTGAAAAGCCGTCAAGAAGTCTTCTGCACGTCAACCCCCACTTTACCATCAAGAACTCAATGAGATGATGCCCACTGAAGATCATGGAAACACAAAAATTACTTTTCGTCATTTTCATTCCTTTTTTTTTCTTTTTATTTTATTTTATTTATTTATTTTTTTTGGGGGGTTAAAAGTGAATGGAACTGGATAATAGAGCATGATTGAAAAGATTAGTACCTTCGATTATGGTAAGTAGTAATGAAGACCGATCCGGGAGAATTTTGGAGAAGGAACGACACCGTAGCAAAGAGATCATCGAAAGCTTGGGCAAAAATAACACACACAGGCAAAAAACAAAAAGCAGATAACAAAAGTGTTAATTGACTTGTCTATTCTATTTAGGAAGGAAACAAGATGAAAGATGATCAAAGCACCAGTACCTACCACTTGTCTCATACAAAACATCTGCTCCAAGTATAAACTGAGGGAATAAACTGAAGATGGATTCATCCCAAACTCCCCAACTGAGCCCTACCACCTGCAGAGATATGGAAACTACTTAAAACTAATTGAGACAGAACCAAGAGATAAATTGTTGCAGGACTCGAACTTTATACTCACAAGAGCTGCACCAAAAAGGCTACTTATAATCACAACTAATCATTCAAGCCAACCATAGACCAAGTCCTAGTTTCTTCTTGAACAGCAGTATAGAATAGCAGGAACTCACCTTACAACTTATGTTATTCAATTGAGATACCAGTTTCATGTTGTCCAGCACCTGAAAGTTTAAAGAAGAGGACAACAGATGATAAGCCACTGAACTCTTATTGAGACCAACAGTAAGCTATCTTGTGAAGCAAGTCAGCCGTCTAGAATGCTTGAAGGAAAGATAAGATGAAACTCAATTTCAATTGGGACAAACCCACGATTTGTGAGGCATCCTAATTCAACTTATATCTCACAGAATACCATTTCATGAACATATTCTCCTGTGTTTGGCAACAAAGTTTGCAAATTTAACATTCCCTATTCAAATCAGCATCTTGAGGGGACCCGATTTTAGAAGATGAAGCTATCAATTAGCATTTTCTAATTTTGTTTGCTTTGATATATCACCGAGACTTTGGTTGAGAGCATTCCCTGTAAGGACCACCATCCTCCTTCAGAACAATGCTGCCCGCATGCATGCAAGCGTGTGTTGGTGTGTGCATGGGTGAGAGCAAAGGGGGAGTTGAAACAATCTTATAGACAAATCTGAAAAGCACGGGACATATGAAATCGATCACACTATTAAAAAAATGCAGGTCCATCTATTATCTGGCAGAACTCGGGGTATCTGAATGTCATTTTCCCTCAACAGCCCTCCCTCAATCTTCCAACTGATTTGGGCGTTTCACCTTGTTTGAGAATCTCTCCCCAGTCCCACTAATTCACAGCTAGTTGCTTCGATCTCATCCAAAAGAAGAGTAGCATTGACGAGTTCTAATTATTCTCGACGGAGAAAATTCTTCTTCCTTACAAACATCTGTGGGTAGAGTCACAATTCCACCTTTTTCTAGACACGCGATTGCTGTGGTCTAGCATTACATAATTCAGCTATTGAACTTTACCAACGAGAAGTAAAAATCGACCACGAAATGAACACGCAGAACAACAAAAACAGTAGCTAATCATACATGTTACCTCCAATCTGCTGGCATCATCTGTAAGCGTGACATCGCAACCCAATCTCGCAGCAACCAACCCAGGCAGAGAAGTTCCGGCACCAAGCTAAAAAACAGGAATCGCAGAAACAAGACAACATGCACGGAGCAATCAATCCGCATCCCGCATTACCCAATCGAGCTTCTTCTACACAAACACAGGCAAATACAAAAGAAGAAAAATGACTATGGAGGCGTACCTCGACAACGTTTGCTCCAGCGAATCGCGATCTCTGTTGCCAGACGTACTCGGCGAGGACGACGCTGCAAGGCCATACGAACAGTCCGTACTCTTCTTTCATGTTCTAATACAATCAGCGAAGAAGAAGAAGAACGTCAGTGATCGGCCTGAGTGAGTGTTCATTCCCCTTACGGTTCTCCGTTGAACGGGTGAAGAGAGCGGAGGAACCTCGATAATCGAGATGGAGAAGGCCGGTCCGTCGGGCTCGTCGCCGAAGAAGTGCCGCGACACGGTCGTCATGGACGCGGTTCTGTCCACCGGCTCGCCGTCGCCGTCGCCCTCCGCCATGTCGATTCGGCGAGCCTGAAGATTCGTTTGCGAGCGAACCGGTGAAGCGCGCGGTATTTTCCCCGCGGGGAAGGTCGGGCTTGATCCACCGGTTCAATCCGACCCGAACCCGAACAGTGAAGAGAGCTCTTCGATTTTTTTTGTTATTTTTTCTGCTTTTATTTACAATAGTGTTTTCTATCTAATATTTACAAATGTGTTTGACAGGTGGAAATTTTTTTTGTTATTTTTTCTGCTTTTATTTACAATAGTGTTTTCATGACACTTCCTCCTCCCTTTTCTTTTTCTTTCTTTTCTTTTTTCATTTGAATTATTTTTTAATATTTTTACAAATGTGTTTGACAGGTGGAAATTATGTTTGTGTCCAACGCCTAATCTAATGGATAACTGGAAAAATTAAATTTGATCTTATATTTCGAACTTTTCAGAATGAACTCCAGATAAAATTATTAAAATTTTTAAGATAAAATTATTAAAATTTTAAAAAAGATATAATTAGCAAATATTTTTATAAGTTCCCATTTCTTTTGCCTTTTCATTTAATGTTATAGTTACCTATTTTCTTGTCTCAATGATCACATCACTTTCTCCACCTAACCCTATGGGTACACTTATTATCACCAATTAAATGCATAACGTGAGGTCAAATAGCAGCCCTATTTTTTCTTTGATTTTTTTTTTAATTACTTGCAATACGGTTCTACTGCGGTTGATGAGATTCGACATTTGATTTAATGAAGTTAACTCAGAAAATATGTGATGTAAAAAACATAATAAATGTTCAATAAACAAATTAAAATGTGAATTCAACATAGAACAAAAGTATGAAATTAACTGTTTTCATTACAAAGCAATGAAATAATGCAAAAATGTTTTAAAACGTTATTGGAATTCATTTGTTCCAAACTCGAAAGACAGCAATTTTTTTTTTAAGTTCTAATTTTTGAAATGATCTTACGGGAAAATTAAATGACTCATCATGCTAATATTTGACAAATCGAAATGTTTTTATTAAGGCTTTTGTTCATAAATATTTGGGAATATTTTTTAAGCAACAAGACGAGAGAATAATACAACTTCTAATGCATTAATTTGTCTCATAGTCCATACTATAGATTTTCAAAAGCTGAATGCAAGCTTTTATTAAATATATTTAACAAATCTTTTCGGGACACGTGTAGACATTATCCCTTCGATAAACCGAACGGAAAAGGATTTATTAAAAACTTCAAAATTCCGAATCCCTCGCTGTTTATCTTTTCTTTTGCCGCTTGCCCCTCTCTCACCATCGGATCAGGGACCAAATGATAATCGACGCCCCGCTTGTCCTCATCGGGCACGTGTACGATCAAGAGAAGCCCAGCTCCCACCAGACATCGATCAACGGTCCACGGTGCGGAACCCAGCAGGCCCCACGCCTAGACCGAGCCCATGCAATCATCATCCCTTCACTTCACCTTTGTCCGGGGCCCACCGGTTCATCGTTCGGTTCTCACTCTCTCTCTCTGTTTCTCTTGAACTCCCTCGAGACGGGCGCCTCCTACATCGAAGCTCAAGCTCAATCTCGCCGTCGACTTCGATCGGTCGCGCCTTCCCCATGGCCCTCGCCAGCCACTTCCTCGCAGCTCCGGCCGAGACCTCGTTCTTCCGCAGGGTCTCGGCGCTCTCGCAGCCTCCTTCGTGCTCCGGCGCGGATTCTCCGTCGTCGGCTCGCGATTCGTCGCCTCGCTCGTCCCCGATGAATCGGCGGATTTCTCTGCGTCGGAGCTCCGGACCTCGCAGACTTGAACACACAGGTATGTCACAGGGTTCGTTCGCCCCGAAAAATCCGGCGTTTCTATTCGTCCGTTGTCACTATTGTTGTCGTGGAGTGATGAATTGGGCATGTTACGGTAGAATCTTCCGCCGCCTCGGCAGTGGTTCTCTCGAGTCCTTCGTCTGCGAGTTGATGATGCAGCGTCATTGCATTCTGCAAGACGTAGGATGATGGGTTGGGGGTGTTTTGTGAAGTGCCTGCCTGAGTTGTTTGTTATCGGCATCCGCGTTGTCTGCGGTGGCAATCAAGTTCTGTTGAATTCATGCGGTTTTCTCCACGGACGGACGGCAGCGGCTCTTCTTCTTGTTCTCGCGATTGAGATGAATGAGTTGAATCGTCGCTTGATACGAATGCAACATGATGTATCGTGGCCATTATATCTCCTCCAGATATATAACACAACTCATGATTAACAAAATGAGAATTAGCATTGACCTATATGATAGTTATACATGGTTAATGATACAAATAAATGCTTCGGATAGTACTGCATCTGAAATGGTGGAACCAGCTAAGTGTGCCATTCATAACCCACTTAGTTGACTAGAGGAGTATTGCATTCGGGTCCAATTTGTACAAGCCATAGCATGCTGTGTTATGAATCTAGTTATCTTTGATATCTTACGTTGCAAACTAGTTCTCATTGCTTTTTGGCATTTCAGGCGTTGTTTAGGTTGCTTTGATGCATTGACTGATGAGTGTGAAGTAACCTCATTTGCATTTTGCATTGATATCAGTTAAGGCAGCACCTCAACAATCTGAAGTTAATACAGCTGCAGAAGCCTTCAACAATTTCAAGCACCTACTTCTGCCAATCACAGATCGAAATCCTTACCTCTCTGAAGGAACGAGACAGGTGACCATACTTCAAGGCGCCTACTTATTGCGACTGTGCTTAGATAATTCTGTTATATGGATGTTTTCCTGTTGAGCATCAATCAAGATAAGTATTGCTCCTGTTCAAGCCATGTTATTTATGGAGTTGATAAATTTTTATACAACTGGAATACATGATTGATTCTGCATGATGAAATTTCTCCATGAGAATCAAAGTCAATGCATCCTGGACCTGCTCATAGTGTCTTGTTTCATGTTTTCTGAAATTTCCATGATGCATGAAGCATTAATCCATGTGGGCAGCCCAAGATTTTGAATTTTTACGAAGGGAAGGATCTTCAGTGGTGTTCTGTTGACTCCTTTTTAATTGTCCTTATGACCTGCAGTCACTGTGCATCCCATTCCGTTTCATGTGAATATTCACTCTTGTTCTGTATTCACAGGCTGTAGCAACTACTGCAGCTTTGGCAAAGAAGTATGGAGCTGATATCACTGTTGTGGGTGCGGAGACTTGCTCTTTTTTCTTCTTTTAGCACCGTACCAATGGATTTTGGTTCTTAAAACGTGAGCTTCTAATGCAAGGTTGAAGAAATTTAGACTTTATTGTGCAGTTATTGATGAAAAGCAGAAGGAAACATTGCCGGAGCATGAGACCCAACTATCTAGCATCCGTTGGCATCTGTCAGAAGGTCTGCTGCGTCTGCCTACATTTCTCAACTTAGATTTTGTACAGTTTCAGTTTGTTCCTGCATCAATCTATTTCCTGGATATTAGTAATCCGGCATTGATATTATAACATCTTGGAAAGAAATACAAAAAATGGGACTTGTAGAATGTTAGGCCTTCTCTAGGTTTGAATGAACATGGAAGGAATTGAAGATGCAACAAGTTTTATTTGAGGATTTTGCGATGAAAAATTTGTGCTCTTTCGTCTACTTAGATCATTACATTACATGGGTATAAGACTAAGAAAATTTTTGTCAACTTGGTACCATGAAAGGAAGTAGCTTAGGAAGATGAGAGGAGATTTGAAGATATGAATGGTCAAGCTTGGAATGACGAATTGACTTTTGCTTGGTCTCTTGTTCGTTAAGAAGACCGAGTGAGGGGTTAGAAGTTCATGGACACTTCAATTTCAATCCAAGCCGAAGAAAGTTCAATATATTGGAGTTCTGGCGGTTTTAACCATTTTGAAATTCCACATCCACCAATTAAAAATGTCTTGTTTTCAGTTTGTTGATGACTGTTCCTCATCATCCACGAGCTTTTGCAGGTGGGTTCCAAGAATATAAGTTGCTAGAACGTCTTGGAGAAGGGAACAAACCAACTGCTATTATTGGTGAGGTCGCCGATGATCTAAACTTGGATTTGGTCATTCTCAGCATGGAAGCCATCCATTCTAAGCACGTGGATGCAAACTTGTTAGCTGAGTTCATTCCATGTCCTGTCATTCTTCTACCATTGTAAATGTCACTTTGCAAATAACAGTGAGATAGTAGTGTAACTTAATCCTCGAATGACACTTTTGATCGGACAAGGGGTGTCTCGATCTTCTATTTATATCGTTACAGGTTTATTGCCTTTTCTCCACCAGAGCCCTTTTCACTATGAGTTTTCCTGAGAGTATAAACAACTGTTCTTAGGTCAGTATTACGCCCTTTTTCCCAGAGGCGACTAGTATTTTCGGTTGTATTGGGAATTTCAGGTTGCGAGTTTGTTTAGCTTGTCAAGCCTTGTGATGGTGGTTGGGGATACCTTAGATTTTGTTAAGTAAATTGGAGGACTCGGGGACAGACGATGGAGTCCGGGGTCGCTCATCGGGCTTTCTAAAGCATGGTATAGCATGCTAGTGTCCCTGTCCCCATGCTAACCTCTCTAAGATAGGGAGTTTTGTGAAGCCCTTGTGTTTAGATTGAATACAGGACCACTTCTTGGCTTTATTCGTGAAAGTACGAGGTGGTCCATGATATCGAGATGGGGAGAAACATAGGGGCGTTGCCACCCACCCACTTCCAAGCAGAAACGGGATCTGAAGTACGCAAGACGGCTTCTTGCGCTTCCGACATCCCACGTCCTCGCTGTCCGCGCGCGGTTCCCATGTCGACGATACGCGAAAACCGGCTCCGTCGTGCCATTGACACTTCCCTTCTATTACAGACCCTACATGCCCATAGATTCGTGTTGACCGGTCGAGTTTTTCCGGGCAAAGCGTTCCGATTGGAGTTGGAAACACGCGAGGAGCAGCGGGCCCTCCGTTTCTCTACCATGAATGTACCTTTTGTTTCTCCGCCAGGACTCGGACTTCGTCCTCGGGGAACGTGGGTTCTACGTCAACGACTCGATTTGTCGTCTGAAATTTGTCAAATGGAGTCGCCTACGCCTGTGCTGGTCAGAATTGACACATTGATACGCGGCGGCGACTGAGTTACGAGAAAAGAGGCCGTGGGCAAGATGCCTTTTTGTAGTTTTCTAGCTCTGCCGTGACCCATCCCCAAGAGAGAGAGATAAAATTACATGATTCGCTCTAGGACACGCATTTCGCACGCGGCTATCTTTCTAAATAGCCTTGTAAGCACTGTGTTGACTGTCGATCGAACCATGCATTCGAACGTATTGAATCGAGATTTTGGCCACGTGAACCGGGTAAATGAACATTGACTTTGTTGATTACACCATGATTTCCAAAGAGGGCACTAAGGTAAGAAGAACAGGGCATGTGTATGATGTGCATAGATATTACAATTTGTTTTTTTTTTAAATCATGAGTAATTTTACATGTAAGTATATTCGAGGATGAATATAGAATCTCGAAATATCAGTGTATGGATGGATATAGACATGTGAATTTGAAAGCCGGCCATTGGAACATCCGATATTGAACCGTGCTTTCATTCATTGGCTTGAAAATTGAGAAAATTTGACAATAATTCTACGAAATGTCGCATGGTATATGAGCAAAGAGATTCCAAGTTTAGATTGGTCCCCACGGAAGATATAGTGTTTCTTGGATTTCTTCTGATAATTCAATAGGACGGTATAGTATCTTTATAGCACGACACCAAATTTAAGAGCTTTTATTTTGTAGCTATGCCAGACTAGCGTCCCCTAGATGGTTCGGTGCTGACAAGAGAGGAGCATTTGTATAAGCGACCATACAAAATGTTTATTTATTTATTTATTTTCCTGTAGTTAATTGACAAAATTACTATTTATTTTTTCCTTAGGAGTTCCAACGTAGTACCGATAACAGATGGGTCACGCACGCGTACAGATACGTGTGCAAGGAACGTGAAAAGGAAAAAATCAAAATGGGAAGGAAATGCGTGGCTTGCGTCATTTTAGGACTTTATTTAAATTGCCTTTGGAAAATTCATTCTTTATTTAGGAAGAAAACTTAAATAATTGCAAGAAGAGAGATTTGCATCAATTTCCGAAAGGAAAGGTGCTTATGAAAACAGTTCATAATTATGTCGACTCTTTTCCATTACACTTGAGTTTTTTTTTTTTTGGTTATATATTACACTTGAGTTTATCTAGAAGAAATTCAAATAATTTTAAAGATGTTGAGATTTGCATTCGATTTTGGAAGGTGATATCCTTACTAGACTAATTAGAGATTATCTTGGCTATTTAAATTATGAATTTTATGCATCATCTCGATTTATACTATTAACTAAACAAACCCGACGGTTACTTCAATATTAAGAAATTATGAAAATATTCCAATGAAAGATTTGTGCCATATCAAAATAACGTTTGCTGTCATTTTTATAATCAAACGATTAGCAAATAATTAATAAATATTTTACTTTTTATAGTATTTTCCTACGGTTGTCATGATAAATTTCATCAAAGTTTTGGACTAAAATTCATACTTAAAATCCTAATTAGTTTTGCTTTCTCTGTCGTAGGAATTAGATTTTTATGGGAGGGCATAAAAATGTAAAATTCTAGAATTACCATTTTACCATGAAAACGAACAAATTATTTATTTTCTCACAAAAAAATCACTTTAATCACTTATAATGATAAATAAATGGAAAATATTATTTAGACATAAATTACTGTCGATGATAAAAATATTATTCATTAATTAATATTTTTAAGTGATATAAATAATTACTTTCTTATTTTTCGTGAAATAGATGGAGTCTAGATAAAAAAGAGATAATAAAGAAATAATTATATACCAGTTATATCTATATCTGGATGGAATTACATCAAGGGGGGCCCTACCGGGGGAGGGCAATTCTGTAAACACGCACAGTCCCCGTCAAACAAAACCTTCTCGCCCAAGAATTTCCAATTAGCTAAAGCCAGAGAAGCTCCCCAGCCAGAGCAGAGAGAGAGAGGAGAGAGAGACCAGGAAGAGGGCGGAAAAACACACCGAGACTCGCCAGACTCGCCACACCCTCGGACTCAGTGAGTCGCCGACGAGTGGAGCTCGATTCCGCAGCCCCGCCCCGCCCGGATTTTTGCCGCCGCCGGCGATCGGAACTCCCCGAGAATCCCCGATCGTCCCGGGTCTCTCCCGATCAGTCGCACCCCCCTCGCTCCCCCGTCGATACCATCCGTTCGACGGATTTTTCCCCGAGAGAGGCGCGCGCGCGCACTGCCGGAGGGGAAGGATCGGGCCCCTAAACTCGCGTCGGCCGATCGCTCCTCGCGTCCGCCGCCGATTATCGCCGTCCGTCGATTCTCCTTTCGATTTCGCTTCGTCGTTGATCAGCCGATCGGCGAAATTCTTTTTTTTTTTTTGTTTTTTTTTTCTGTCCCCTGAGAAGCACGCGCACTTCGGAGGCAGGTTCGAAACCCTAATCTATCGATCGAGCAAGCGCTCTCTGTTTTCCGCAAATTTTGCCTCATCCTCCGTTGATTTTATTTTTTTTCCTTCGCTTCGATTCCTCGTCGATGAGCCGATTCTAAGGAGTGTCCGGAATCAAACCCTAGATCATTTTTCAATCGATCGGCACTCTGTTTCATCTATTTTTTCCGGCATCTGTTCTCCGATTTCTCTCCTTTTTTCCTCGTCTATCCTCGTCGGCGAACGCTGTTTTACCTGAGAAGATAACCACAGTCTCCTCTGCCTCTCTCTCTCTCTCTCTCTCTCATGGCTATCGTTACGGACACGACTAACGCTAACTCCATAGAAGCTAACAATCACTCTCCTCGCAATTCTGCTGGTGCTGTTAATAGTCCTCGAGTCGGCAGACAGGCCAGGACGATGGCCTCGCCGCAGCAGTGGAATGAGATCGTCCGTGGGGGGGAATCGGATGTGACCGAGTCTGTTGATTTGTTGAGCAAGATGAACATTGCAGTCGCTCCGGAGGTTGTTCCGTCTTCATCCTCTTCGTCTCTGTCTTCGATTGCGGAGGAGGGGAACTCCGAGAACGGCAATGTGGGAAAGAAGACTCCATGGAAGCTGCCCTCGGAGAGCCCCGGGCCCCCTGCTGCCGAGTTCGGTCCAGTCATGGGGGCTGAATCGTGGCCTGCTTTGTCCGAGTCGACTAGGTCATCAACGAAATCGACTTCAGTGCCTGTGAAAGGTTTATCTGATGGATCACCACCCGTGCCTGTGACAGAGGTATAGCTTTTGCTTTCTGGATGTTGCTTTTGTAAGAATGCGATTATATAATTTTCTTGTGGTTTGGCTTGGTTTGGTTGTGGATTAAGTGTAGAGCGTGGAGAAAAAACAGTTTGTGCTATTCGATTTTGCTTATTTGGTCATACGAGAAGAGATGTTGGAACTTAATATAAGTTATTATGCTTTCAGGCCGTTACTTGTTCTGTGTGATGGAATTTTTGAAGATTTTGGAATGCACAAGAAAGTTACATTTACTAGCGAGTTTTTAGAATTGGAGTGCTGGAGCACATCTGAAGTAGCTCAGTTAGCTTTTAGAGGGGAGTTCAATTTTTGAACTCCTTTTTTAAGTGTTTGATGAACTAAAAGGCTTTAGATTCGAGAAATATCATCTAAATGCTCTACTACATCTGAAAAAAACACGTTCAAAAAAATGGTGCAATAGCCAGGTCGATTAAGAGGTTTTTTACCCCCTTTGGGAAAATATCCTTATACGTGACATTTTCATGTTTCCCAGGCTTCATTAGCTGAAAATATATACAAAAGCAAGGGCCCCTTCTGCCTTTAGGTCTTTCCCTAAGGGGTCTAATTCAGTGCTTCCTAGGATGTGGCCTCAGTCAAGCTAAGAGAGCATGAGAATTAAGCCTTCTAGCTTATTACTTTGTGTAATTTTTGTTCTCTTACCAGCTAGCTGTCTATGGAAATTAAATTTGAAGGAATGAACGTTGCCTGATGTCAAGAACATATATAGCTCCTTGATGTGGGTTTTCCTTTTGATATTGTGATGGACTTGAAATGAAAAAAGGAAAAAAACTATACCTATAACAAATATGAGCACTTCACACATGATACTCAGTTGCAAGTAGAACTGGACAGTTCCCTTTCTTTCTTATAAACAAGATGAGTGGCTTTGTTTTGGGTAGAATAGTTGGTGCTTTTAAGTTGCTTCTACTTGAGACATGGGATGGTGCAGTCATTGGTGCTTCTATTTGTTGATAATTGGAGACCTTGAAATGACTAAATGGCCTGCGAAACCCAAAGACTCAGATTTAATTGATTTGGGTGTTTAAGATGTACAGAGAATAGACAGCTAACTCTGTATTCTCACATATACAGTTTTTCCTTCTTTGCACACTTTACTCTTCTGGCTGTTTCTGTGTTTTTTCTGAAAGGAACAATGGAACAACGACCAAAAAGAAATGGGATTTTTCTTCCTGCCCCATCTTTTGGTTTTTCTGTTGGGCAAATACGTTTTGCTAGGTGTTGCAAATGAAAGAGAGTCTTTTATCATTCCGTAACTTGGGGACTTTGCATTGAGCTGTGTCTGTGTCATTTCATCCTTCCATTGCATACATAATGCTCTGACCCTTGAGAAATTGTTCATGTTGAAGGGAAACGGAAATGCCTCGTCTGTTTCGCAGAAGCAACTCACTGATAATAAGGATGCAAATATAGCAACAAGCTCCTCCATGCCTGCACGTCCGAGATCAAAGAAGCAAAGTGGATCTACATCTTCCGGTGGCGGAGTTGCTCAGACATCAGCAGTTGTAGCCCCTTCAGTTGACCCGAGATCAAATAATCCTTCTGCCAGGGACCATAACCACAGGAGTGGGCCTGTTTCGCATTCACAAAATGGCAATGAGCACCCTCAACAGCAGCGCAGCTCCTTCAGGCGAGGTGGGGGTAATTATTCACGTGGGGATGGTTCTTACCACCACAGCTATGGGTTTAGGCGTGATCATGAACGTGGTAATCAAGAACTAAGTGGTCACCGAAATTTTAACAATAACAGAGATTCTCACATGCCACAGCAAAGAGGTATGCCGAGGATTGGCAGGCCCGCACCACCGCCGCCCATCTCACCTTCTACTGCTCCATATATTGGACCTGCTTCAGTTCGGCCTCTTGGCGGCCCTGTAGTTTTTCCTGGTAAGGCAGATTATGTTAACTGTCGAAACTTACCATCTGAAAGATTTTCTTTGATGTCCTTTATTTTTTCCAGAGACTCCAGTGTATTATTTCCCAATTCCGTTGGATTTTCGGAATTATTATCCGCCAATGCAGCCTCCTATGGTTTATTATCCACCTCCTAATCAACTCTTGCATGCTCAAATAGTTAGTCAGATAGACTATTATTTCAGGTAATTTTACTGTTCCCCCCCCCCTTCAAAATAAGTCACTCTTTGTTTCTCAAAACATGTTGCGAGTTTTCATAAGTTAACTGAAATCATCCTCTATATTTGGCTGGTGCAGTAATGAGAATCTTGCGAAGGATCCATATTTGCGGCAGCAAATGGATAAACAGGGCTGGGTTTCTATAGCTGTTATTGCAGGGTTTAAAAGAGTAAGTTTTCTTGAATATATCAGAAGTTTGCACTCTTGAACTTAATTGTACCTTTTAGTTCCATCTAGTATCAAGTCATGTTTTGTTGGTTTATTGATTAAAGATATAATTTCACCTGGATTCAAAATGACGTTAATTCTATAGTACGATACTTCCAGAAGAAGACATCTGGGGTGTTAATTTATACTATACTTGCCAACAATTGAACTCCATTCATTCTTTTCTTCTTTTGATGTATTACTTCTTAAAATGAACGTGGGATCCCTTAGCAGCCAATTATTTGGCCTCAAAAGTGTTGGGTTCCTGGTTCCGCGCTTGTAATTAAGCTAATTGCTTTCTTGTTGTCTTTTTGGTGAGTTCCATTGTAGCATTTACGTCTAGCTACCTTAATTGATTTATTTATAGGGAATGCATTCAAGTTTCGTGATTGATTTAGCTCTTATTTGGCTTTGAGATTGATAATCCCTTTTGTCTTGAGCTAATTATAGAAAGGTGTCTTTAACTATCAAGGTTCTCCTGTGACTTTTGCTATGCACTTGGATGTTATTATTTTGAATGAAGTTGGTGTATTTGTAAAAAAAGTGCAGTACCAGATTACTCGATTTGTATATAATTATAATATACAACTTGTGAAGGCAATGCACTTCGAGGTTTGGAAGTCAACCACCCAACATTGCTTTTGATGAGTTATGTGTTTTCAGCCTAAATGAATTTGCAAGCAAATTCACTGGAGATGGAAGTCCTCTTTCATTTCTGGATGGATTTTCTATTATGGCAAAGATTGGCTCCTCCAATCTTGTAACTTCCACACATGTAGTTTTGAAGATGATGAGACTTTGCAAGTAATATCGTTTTTCCCCAAATCTTGTTTATTGCATATTACTTTAACTGGGTATACTTCATTGGTATCGCTAAATTCGGGTGCTATTTCAATAGATTAATGAGCTATGATTTAAATCACCAAATGGGTCAAATATTCATTTCATGAAATTGTCGTCTTCGATAAGAATTTGAACAAGTTTTTGGCGAAGTACTAACATAGTGGTGTGGCTCTATGGAGTCGGTGAACAGTGTCATCTTTGAGTGATTTTTTTTTTTTTCCCCTGAAAATACAAAGAATTTAAGAAGAGAACAAGAAGAAAAAGGGAATAAAGGGTTGAGGGCCTGTGACCCTCCTGCATCCCCAGTGAGTGTTGCAGGCCTTCTGCCAGCAGTGGAGGGAAATGACCCTCTTTGATTGTGGTAGAGTGCTGCACTGTCCTTTCTGACAATTGATGGTCAACGACCCTCCAAAGAGGGGCAGAGGGTTAGTTGTTTCATTGCTTTTTTACTTCAATTTTTTAATGAAATTTAAACTATTTTCACTTCCTGCTGACATAAGCGTGCAACTGAACTCCATGTTTTATTGGCAAGTTCAAGGGTACGTTAGCACCAAGCTTACAATTTTTCGGATTTTGGTTAAAATTCATTAACTGCAAAGATACAGAGGTTTCATGTATATGGTGATCAAATGAAAGTTCACTAATCTGATTACAAAGTGCACCAAAGTTCAGTAACCAACGGTGAAATTTACCATCTTAATTTTTAGTTCTGATGAAAGCGCTTCGGTAGGCCTTATAGTTTCAAATTGCTTTGCCATTATTCATTCTCATAGTTTCAATACATCATCAACCTATCTTGTCTTAATGTCATGATTAATGATAAACTGGTATCAGCAATGATTTGAATTATCATGGTTGTATCCGTTATCTTGGTGGCCTTGTTGCTTTGCCTTGATCTGTTTAATTTCAAATGGACAACTTGCATGAGGCAACTAGAATTTGACTTTTGTGTCAACTTATGACTTACTAGTTGGACACTTAGATATATTCACAATGGATTGTAGGTGACTGCAGTGTTGTTGAATTGAGGTCCAAATCCTGAATTGTAAATCTCATTTTTTGGGAAGATTTGGTAGAAAGGATTGGCATTTCTTACTAGAACATAGCTATTAGTTGCGAAAGCACATAAAAAGCATATTATGATAAACATTGTTGAGAAAATTTAACTCTTTCGTTTTGGGACCTGATTGACATAGTATAAACTTCAATTTGCATTCTGTGGGAAACTGTATGCAAAGAGGAAGTCACAGACTCATAACAGATTGATATACTACTCTATTTGTTCCATACCCAAAGGCCTCAAACTTGTAAAAGAAACTTCACGACACTTCAACAAGAACCTTAAATACACAAAAACAATGGAAACTATTTGCCAAGGTAGTTAAAATCACTTTTTTAACTAGGAAGTTGGAGGGGCCTACACTAAACTAAATGTAAGATCAAATCATTGTATAGAAAGGTTTCTCAAAGCTTATAAAATAACCCAAAGAACATAATGAGTTTGATACATACTATAACAAAAAGTTCCATATCATTAAGGAAGAAATTGGAGCATGTCAAATGATAGTATTGAGCAAATTGATCAAATACATTATACTGACCGGACGAAATCTAGAAATATTGGTACAATTTAGGATTATTTAGGAAAAATTCGCATACAACAAAAGACTTCAAAGCTTCATTATGTTCTGTTACTGAATGGCAAAAGATGATGGGGGTGGTGATGGAGGTTTTTGATGGTTAAAGTAGATTTTTATGGCTGCTTCTTGGGATCAAGAGGGCCCACTGCACTGTTGTGAATTGGGCATGAGGAAATTATTTTTCTTTATGTTATTTAGTTCTTTTCTTTCCTTTTTCAATTTGTGCTGTTGAAACAAACCATTTCATTGAAACGTTGATATGGCCTGCATTGTTTCATTTGCTATTTGGCTGAAAAGAAGCCCAGATTTCCCAAGAAAGTGGGCTTGGGCTAATAAAGTCAGTCCAATGATTCTCACCTAGTTGACTCGCAATTTTGGCAATTTTGCTGAGTCAACTCTTGATTTTACTCCGACTTCACTCGGTACAAGATTTTGCAGCAAGTGAACTCAATATTCATGATTTGGCTGGTCACTATTCTACAGGTCAAATCTCTATTTTGACTACATTTGTAATTGCTTTCTCATGAAGCATGCAAAAGAGACGAGTCTATTTATTCTTACACACGCAACCTGCGACTTTGTCTATGCTTGTGATTTAAACAAGCTAAAGAGGTTGGTCAAAGGTGCAGAAAAGAGGAGGGTCAGAGGACTGTAGACCCAATTCAGAGGTGTTGAGAAGCCGTGCCTTCTCAGAGGCATGCACCTCGAATTCATCAGTCCTCAGAGGCGCAACAGCTGGAGTTAGAGGCATCGACAGCTGGTTGAATCTTTTGAAAGATGAATTGAAATGAATCATATGATTTGGACCATGAATCGGACAATTTCTACAACATTGGCTGGTCTGTATAGTTATCTGCTATTATATAAATTTTGGCCAAAAAGTGCCACTCCCCTTCCCCTAAAACCCTTGTCTGAGGGAAGATGCAGACTCTGCCTTTGACTGTGTGTTGGCTGCTTGACTGAACAAAGTTAATCAAAAGATTTTCTTACTTTATTTGTTGCTTTTTTTTTCTGATTTGATATCTTTGCATGCGCCTTCTTTGTGGAACGCTTTTTGATATTTTCTGTACCAGTGGCTGATGACTTCACCTATAATGATTTATTATTGTTGGCATCTATTGGTATTTAGGACACCCCAAGCTTTGATTATAGATATTGCACTATTTTTTTGAGGTGAGAAAAGCTAGTCAATTAGGAAATTATACTATTTGTCCTGGTCCTCCTTTGTTAGTTCAGGTCTTCCACACAGACCCTGGCTTTTTGCCAGGATTACGTATACCATGCAAGGCAAACATATTGCAGCTTATATTGGATGCGATTCATTACTTATTTATTTCAAACCTTTGTGTTCACTGCAAATGTTGTTTTGGATCCAGGTCAAGGAGTTGACTTATGATGTACAGCTCATATTGGATGCTGTGCGAACTTCAGCTGTTGTGGAAGTGCAGGTATCTTTTCCGGGTGCCAGATCCACTCCACTTGTCTGCTAGTGTGGTGCTACAGAATGTTCTGTATAATTTGCATAACTGGATTTGATTCTCGTCTTTTCTGACTTATGATTATTCTCGTGCCTTCTGTTGTGAGCCACAGGGCGACAAAGTCAGGAAGCGCACTGATTGGATGAAATGGGTCTTCTCTACTTCTGCTCATTCTTCGGGCAACACAAGCCCTCGGGTCCCCACCTCTCTGAATCACAACACTCTTGCATCTGGAATCGAATCGGTCTCTCCCAATGTCAGGGATACGAGATTAGACAATATGGTTGGTCAGGCTGATGCTGATGCGGTTATATCAAGGAGGTTAGAGGAGCCCAACCGTATGGGCGAAACAGGCCAGACTAGCACTGCGGCTACAGGAACAAGCACATGAAGTACATGCTTTCGCATGTTTTACTAAGAAGGGATCATGGAGGATTTGTTATGACTAATATAATGCTTGCTTAGTAGTCTTACCGTGGCTTACAAATCCAGTATAAAAGAAAGAAAAAGGAGCAGAAGATACAATATCGTGAAAGGGTAGAAGAGCGTGCGGTTGAAGTACTTGAGTCGAGCTGATTGCATGAGTATACTGGTTGATTCATGTGGTTTTGTGGAAATTTTCTATAGATATTTATGGTCTATGTGCTGATGACATCATGAGGGGATTTTTGTTGCGTGTCCCTTTACTGCCCCTTAGTTCATTTTTTCAATCTTTGGGGTCAGATTACATTTTCTTTCAGTGAAAAGATGATTCTGAACGGCAGGAAGATACCGATGGTGGACGACACATTGCATGCGGCGACAACGGAGGGGGTTTGGCATACCGGTTGTGGAAAGTGCGGCTAAAGTCCTGGTCCTTACTCATGCGCGACTTTCAAAGTTGAAGCGCTCATCTCATTTGTTAAATACGAAAATGTTTTTTCTTTTTTTTCTAATTGCACTTTCTTTGGGACCTCGAAGATTTTTTTTTTGCATGAACTACTTCTGGACCATGGTGTGGATGATATTCCTGAAAGTTGCTGGTCTGATCTGACGTGATCCGATGCTTTCGGTGGTATGTGGATCAGAGAGATCGGAAACTCTAGAAACTATTCTTTTTTTCATGTAACCATTTGTGAATGTTATTGTTTTTGTACTCTACATTGTGGAAGCAACTGACAGGGGACCTTTGTTTTCATTAACAAAGAAGAGAGACATGGATGTTTTTCTTTCCTGGTATTGGCGCATTTATTTACGTACGAAACTGCATGGCCTTTTCTGTTCCTTATGAAATTCCGAGTAGGGCACCAGGTGGTGTTTCCCCTTGTGCTGAAGAGAATGGGATGGAAAAATTTATTGGGAAGCTCTTTCTTGTACCTGATTCGAGTACATCCGTTTACGAAATGCCAGTGGTAGCGAACTTGCCGATCCATTGGGAAGTTGCCCGAGTTATAGCCTGTGGTATTGAGTTCATGTACTTCCTGATTCTTGAATCGTGTTCTTGTGTGTAGGGTTCGACCGCTTAATTGTTAAATAAAACATGCAAGAGAGAGAGAGAGAGAGAGAGAGAGTCATCGACGAATTGGATTGCAAATCAGTTGGCTCTCTGGTTGTGCAAACTAGGGGTTAGCGCGGTTCCCGGTTCTACCCGGGAATGGGAGAACCGCACCAGAGGGTCCGATTTAGTTCCTGATTCTAAAGGGACCGGTTCCGGTTCCAGGTTCCTTTTTTCTGGGAACCGGAACTGGAACCGGAACCGGAACCGGTTAGACTTAGGGCTCCAAAGTCTAAAAGCCCCAAAATCTCTCGAGTCTCGACGCTTTCACGGTTTCACTCACGGTTTCACTCACAATTTCACACTTTCATTGACGCCGCTCGCCCTCGACGCCACCGTCGGACGCCGTTCGCCCCCGCCGGACGCCGCCGGATGCCGCTGGACGCCAGTTTGCCCTCACCGTTAGCCCTTGCATGATCATCTAAGTCTATCAAGAGAACTTGGAGAAGTGTTTTGTTCGGCAATACTCAATGATTCACCGTCTGGAAACAAACAAGCTAAGAAATGTGGCAAAGTTGTGAATTCTCTAAATAAGACTATTTGTTATTTACTTGCTTTGGTGGGGAGAAATTACTGATGGTCAGGTCTCACCTCTTTGATGTTGGCAAAATATGTATATGACCCTTGAAATAAGTTCATGTGGCATGTTTCCTTTTAGTCTGCTTGAACTTGTTAGTAGAATCTGCTTGGGAGGAATTTTTGTAACTCGATCTTCAATAATATGTTCTATATTTCATATTAAAAGTTGCAATATTCACTCTTGAGATATTTTCTAGATGTGGCCATCCCGTGCCGCTGTGGCTAGGTAATGCGATATGGCGGACAATTACCGCATTCTGTAATTCATGTATCGTGGTGGCAAAGTTCGGTTGATGAGACATACTTTTGAAATGTCTTAATAAATATTTTCCAGAAAGCAGTTAACAGATTCCTATCTATGTCTATGCCTCATTTTGATGGACTCTAACAAGAATGTGGATGCAGATGGCACATAAGAGAGGAAAGAAGCTGACTTTAATCTTCTTTCTTTGTCTTTCCTTTTTCTTGTGTAACAACAGATGTACAGGGAGTCAATTGGTACTACTTCAGTGGACGATGCTGGTTAATGGAGATCCTATGCAAAAGGCACAAGCTATGGCTTTTCGTCAAGCTTGTGCGCGTTTTGGCCTTGGGCTACATTTGTATCATGAAGATATGTTGTGATGAGCCTGGTTTTGTGGTAAGCATGACTTTCTTGCTCTTTTGATGCGTCTGCTCCCAAGGAACTATTTTTGGCAATTTATGGACATAGAAGCTTTGGTTTGTCTCTTTTCTTCTTCGTTATAGTTCAAATCTAAAAAAAAAAAAAAAAAAAAAAACCTATTGGAACCCGGAACCGACCCTAAAAACTTGTGACAGAATAGATTAGGGTTCTTGGTTATGACAGTAGGTTCCGGGTTCTAAAATTGAGGAAGAGCGTACTGGCGAGGTAGGTTCCAGGTTCTAGGCAGAACTCAACCAAACTGGAACCGGGAACCGCTCACTCCTAGTGCAAACTACGTTAGTTTGGCGGTGAATTTTTGGATCGGAATGGTGAACTTGCTCGGGTGTTGTTTTAGAACTTCATACAACATGCTGCGTTTTTATCATCAAGAATTAGGTTAAATTACACAAATGATTCCTATAAATAAGCTAAATGTGTAATATGATTTCTAAACTTTAGTCTAATATGCAATGTCGTCATTGGACTTTTAATTTATTTTAATGCAGTTCATGAACTTATGGTAAACGTTCAATCTATTCTCTAGATTATTATATCTCTGAATTCAATCTAATCTCTTAATTATCTTTATCTATGAACTATAAATTGCACATGTACCAAAAATTCAAGAATCGTATTAAACAAATTAAAAATTCAAAGACAACATTACACATTAAACTATAATTTATGAATCACATTGAATTAATTAAAAGTTCGGAGATCACATTATATATCAGGTCCAAGTTTAGGGATTATTCCAGTCATTTTCCTTAAAATTTATGACTTTTGGTTGATACTACTAAGAAAAACACGGTAGGCTTAAATTAAATTAATCAAGTACAAAACATGCTATTTTTTGAGCATTTTACAGCTAATTATTCTCCTTTTCTCCAGTAGTTTATTAACTTTTAGTTATATGTTAGACAGATCTTCTTCTAGACTAATATTAGAGATGAGTCAGAAAATTTCAGTCTATCTACCAAGTAACTCAAGATGCTCGATTCTTTCCTAAGTCTAAATGAGAAAGCTTCTTTATTTTTTTCTTATTTGTCTCTCCGGATTATGAAGAGTTGATGAAAGGAGAAAAAAAAAAAACCCTTGAAATAATTGAGAAAAATGACATCGAACATGCCAAATTCAACAAACGCAGAAAGAAGATATTATATCTCCAAAAGCTTGATACGTGCAACTATCAAGATTGATATTTCGAATTTGAAACTTGAGAAAAATCAGGGAAAATCGCAATTTAAAAGAAAGAATGAGTAAAAGAAAAAAGAAAAAGCGTATTTTAACGCATCTATTTAAAAAGTTCATGATCTTCTTTTCAAATAAATGAAAATTCGTGAACAACAGTCTTGAATTGAGCTCAATATGAAAGTATAGGGATTAATTGATATCTTGTGATTAGTTTGTTAAATTGCCGTGTGGCATCATAACATCATCTAAATATCTCTCTCCCCTCAGTAATTTGAATTTTGAGCTAAAGCAATTATCCTAACAAGATCGTTTCATAAACAATAGAAACAACTTCTGGCCGATTGGCACAGAATGGAAGCGACAAGTCCACACAATGTCGTATCTCCTTTTTAGTTTTTATCTTTTTTGAAGAAAATTAAAGCACGCCAAAGAATCCGTTAAATAAAATAAGGCATACCATCATTCCGCAAATCCGTTGTCGTCCAGCGGTTAGGATATCTGGCTTTCACCCAGGAGACCCGGGTTCGATTCCCGGCAACGGAATTATTTTATTTGTCAACCTTCATCGGAAGAAGGAAGATACTTTTCCGTCTGAAAACTCTCTTAAACCCTCTCTCCCCTTCTCTGAGTTTAGCCCTTTTTTTCTTGTCTCTTCAACTTTTAGGGAGGGATTTGGCCTAAATCTCGCCCTCCTTTCTAGTTGCTATTCCTTTATTTTTACTTATTTTCTTTCCTTACCCTCCTGATTTTATATCTATGAGCTTTAACGGTGTTCACAGCAACTTTAATATTCTGTTTAAAAACTTTGGCATTTCGTACTTGCTAATAGTCCACTTTCGTAGGTTTCAAATCTAAGCTTATTCGATATGTTTATGTTACCTCCGTACGGTGATAGTATTAGAGACACAGATCCTAAGGGCACATCGCCAAAATGCAAAGTCACGCCTATAGTTGGAGATCTCGACATGTGCTCATCATTAATGATAATATGTGAATGAGTAATTGATTGTTGATCCTTTACTAGGATACAATTATAAATCCATTCATTAAAGACAAGCATATGATTACTGGTTTTGGTTTATTTTGAAGTTCTATGAATTTATCTTGTTAAGGTAAATCCTGTTATGATAACTTTTTAGATTTCCCATAGATCCTAACATGTATCATTTTAGTAAATATTTTAGTAATGAATTGAAAGATGTATCATTTTAGTAAATATGTTAGTAATGAATTGAAATTTCTTTAGACTAAAAAAAATCGATTGCTTAATCTACAATACTCATAACTCATACCTTATATCGACCTGAAAATGAAATGCCTGTTTAGATAATAGACAGAGCGTTCAATGTCCCTGACCCCGGCGATAGCACATGACGCTGCAAGTTCATCCCAATCCCTGAACCACCTTCATGGATGGTATAGGATATGTATCCCCAATCGTTTGATTCTGTTCCATCCGGTGGCTCATTCGACGCACAAGCAACACAGCCAACCCCAATCGACCGATTCAAGATTCAAATGCATTAAAATTATAACAATCAAATCAATAGGGCTATCATCAGACAGGATAATCTTGGTAACATTAAAAGGGAACTGAAGTCCACCATACCGTACCGCTATCTACATTCGTGACCCAAGCAAAGTCTTACTAGATGTTTCAACGACTAAAAGACTGACACTTAAAAATAAAAGACAGATCACTTCAAATCTGTTCTGTTCCGATATTGATCGGTCTTCCCGTTCAGGAGGAGACTTAAAAGACATATCATTCGAATGCCCACTGATTCTCCCGCCGCACCTCTTCCTCCTCCTCTGGGGTGAAGTCATTCCTGATGCTGAAGGTCTTGCGTATCTCCTCAGGGGTCTTGCCTTTGATCATGTCAGCCACAGTCTGGCATGTCAGGTCCAACAAGCTCTTGATGTTCAGATAGTTTGCGGCCTAATTAGACACAAATTCATACATGCGTCAGACCGAGTAACAACTAATTGGAACAGCTTATTAACAAAAAAAGTTGGCCATGCCGCATTATGTTCACCATTTGTAAAAACAGAAAACCCTTACAATCAAGACCTTGGCATATTAAATGAACACTCAGGTTTCTCCAAAGTCAAGACCCTGCCCAGGCTGCGAATCCACAATTACCTTCATATTGGAAGCCCCACCACTGCGTTAGTCCCTCCCACACAAAGTTGAGCAGTAGCATAGGTGCAGGACAAGCACAAGTTTCCTATTTCTATGCTAAATGCGAAATTTCCGCATTAATTCCTCACCAACAAAAAGATTGCACATGGTTCCCCTTCTCCAATTATCTTTAATGATCAATGATTCAATAATATAATCCTAGATGATGCAGGGCACAGCACATGCCACTTAACTAGCTTGAACGTCAAACTACATGATGTCTAATAGCACAAAAATATTCATACGCCAGCCTCAAAGGCTAAAACAACAATTAGGGAAAAAAATTTTTAAGAAAGCTTAGCACATGGTGCAAGTAAGGCATATCAAATGCATCTCCACCAACTGAAGCTAGTTCCATGGATAACTACACAATCGCTAAATTCAATTTGAGGACATTAACAAACGTACACCCTAGAAAGGCACTTCATGTTCGGAGAGACAGGAAAAGATCCTGAGAAAGACAAAGATGTGGGCACCGCAAGCGGTACAAAAGACCGCAGACAAGTGACTAATTTTTTTTTTTGACTAAATTCATTGACTAGTTAAACACCGACTGGTACTACGAATCCACGTGTATCGCCAACCGTGCGAGGCAAAATAGCTCCTCCTCGGCGGCCGAACATACGGACTGCGACTACTAACATCTTTTGCTTAAGCTTCTGAATAAGACTCCATAAGTAAGCTGGAAAGAGCATTATAGAGGAGAAAAAAGGAGAGTCCTCGGAACAACAGCGATGTGAGGAAAGTACGGAGAGACAGGAAAAGACCTTGAGAAAGAGAAAGATGCGGGCACCACGTGCGGTACAAAAGACTGCAGACGAGTGACTAATTTTTTTTTTTTTTTTTTTTTGACTAAATTCATTGACTAGTTAAACACCGACTGGTACTACGAATCCACGTGTACCGCCAACCGTGCGAGGCAAAAGAGCTCCTCCTTGGCGGCCGAACATACGGACTGCGACTACTAACATTTTTTGCTTAAGCTTCTGAATAAGACTCCATAAGTAAGCTGGAAAGAGCATTACTGACAACGGCAAATAGAGAAGAAAAAAGGAGAGTCCTCGGAACAACAGCAACGTGAGGAAAGCTACGGAGAGACAGGAAAAGACCTTGAGAAAGAGAAAGATGCGGGCACCACGAGCCGTACGAAAGACCGGCAGACGAGCAAACGATGCTACTAGAAGACTTCAACATGTCGTTTAAAGGAGCATTGTGCCATTTCAAAGATGATATATGACCCAAATGCACTGTGAAAAGCACTTAATAGAGATGGCAGCGCTCCTAATAGCTCATTGAAATGTAATAATATTGCAACTTCAAAGGTAGAACTGTTTCTTAAGGAAAGAAAAACGAGGATCTTTGGAAGTGCTTCTCACAGAGAGTTTCCCCACTTGAAAAAAGCAAGGAATCTAACATTTTAGTCAATTCAAATCATCTCCCGAAAACTCAAAAGGGTTTCCTATTGTATATAGGCCGGCCTGCGTGATTTGATTTACAAAGGCTACCATGGATGCACACATCAATATGCATGTGAATTGAAAAGAGAGCATCCAATGCCACTCCTCGTGTACCGTCCAATCCCTCTAGCGTGACGTCCTGTAGCCAACAGAATCCTATTTGCCAAGCAAGGGAAAAAAGGGAAAGCAAAAGAGAACACGCACATCTATCAACACATCAAACTTCGCACGAACACAGGCCTCGCGCCAGACTAGTTCAATGTGTTCTCTCTTCTCGAAATCGAATCTCCCGAGGAAATCATATAATCGAGTGCCGTACAAGGAGTGAGATAAGTGGGGGTAGCGGCCTGGATCGGACCATTGAGCGGTCGAAACGTGTCGGGAAAAAAAGGGAAAGCAAAAGAGGACAAGAACACATGACACGCACATCAATCAACACATCAAACTCGCACGAACACAGGCCTCGCACCAGACTAGTCCAAATCGGAATTGCATCCCCAGTCCTTCTCTTCGCCACCCACATTCGAAAAATTCAACGGAGATCTCCTGATCCCTCATCAAGACCACCCACTAACTTCCCAATCTCATGAAAATAAAAAATGCGATCTTTCAGCACAAACAAAAGTCGATCAAACAGAACAAGCGAAACCCTAATCGCCGATTCGCAAAACCTAGCCCCTCGACCAAACCCCAAAAATAAAAAGCCTACAAAACCTAATTCGAGAACAACACGCCAATCTCCTGCCTAACGAAGGCCCCCGAAAAAGAAAAAAAGAAACAAGGGAAAGATGGGGAAGAGAATCAACCGACCATGATGACGTCACACAGGGTGGCCTGGTCGACCTTGACGAACTCGGCGTCCCAGGCCTTGAGGACCTCGTCGTTAACGCGACCCCTAATCCCTCATCAAGACCACCCACTAACTTCGCAATCTCATGGAAAAAAAATCCGATCTTTCAGCACAAACAAAAAATTGGTCAAACAGAACAAGCGAAACCCTAATCGCCGATTCGCAAAACCTAGCCCCCCAACCAAACCCCCAAAATTAAAAAAGCTACAAAACCTAATTCGAGACAACACGCCAATCTCCTGCCAACCGAAGGCCCGCGAAAAAAGAAAAAAGAAGAAGGAACCCAAAAAAAGCAACAAGGGAAAGATGGGGGAGGGAATTGACCGACCAGGATGAGGTCGAACAGGGTGGCCTGGTCGACCTTGACGAAATCGACGTCCCAGGCCTTGAGGTCCTCGTCGTTGACGCGATCCTCGGCCTTGGCGGACTCGACGTGCTTCTTGCAGTACTCGATCACCTTGGCCAGGATCTTGCTGTTCACGTTGGGCAGCGGGATCGCGTTGTCGGCGCAGTCGTCCTCGATCATGTGCTTGATCGTCATCGACTCCACCGCCACCGACTGCTCCACCTCGAACGACTCCCCGTCGGAGCTCCGCAGCGTTATCTTCCTCGACGTCGCCATCTCTCGCCCTGCTTGCCAAACGGATTCCTCGCCGGCACCGGCAAAAGATCGTCCTCCCTTCCCTCTCTGCGCCAAGAATCGGCGAACGGATTTCGCTCTCGGCCCTGTCGCTTTCTCTCTCTCTCTCTCTCTCTTCGAAATCGAATCTCGCGAGGAAATCGAAAAATCGAAAAATCGAAAACTGTAGGAGGGGCGAGATAAGTTGGGGCAGGGCTTAATATAGAAGGTCGGGTGCTGCGCGGGGTCGGCGTAGCGGCCTGGACCGGGCCATTGAGCGGTCGAACCTAAATTTTATCCCGGCCGTACGTCGCCGAAGCGAAAAGGCTTAACAGATCAATTCGATTCGGGCTTGGAGTTTCGAAAAGGAAGTTAAGACCTAAATTTTATTTCCTCTTTTATTTAGATTTTTCGATGCGTTTTTATTTGCTGATATCTGCTGCCGTCTTTTTAGATTTTATTTAGTTTCCCATTCTGAGTTTTTGATGGATTGATGCGGAGGTCCCACGCATCATGCCATACGCAGGATGCACGTGCATGCCCCACTGGTCCGTGCCCAAATCGACCAATCGATAAATGGTAGAAATGGATCATGGACCCATCTTTTAATCCATACCTTTTAATCCATACCTGAAAGATTGGATTTAGTAATTCGATCATCAATGTGTTAACCCAAAATATTATCAAGAATATTCATAACTTATTTAAATAAAAGCACATTTTTATGATTCTCTTTCTTCACTCTTTTTACTCACTCCGTGTTCTCACCTCAATTTTGATATGAATTTTTTAATATTAAGTTAAATATAAAAAGTGACAAATCCACACAATGTCATGTGACTAAATATCGTTTTATAAACAATAGAAACAGCTTCTGGCTGGTTGGCACAGTATGACAAATCCACACAATGTCGTATCTCCTTTTTAGCTTTAATCTTTTTTGAAGAAAATTTGCGCATGCCAAAAAATCCGTCAAATTAATTATGACATACCATCGTCTCACAAATCCGTTGCCGTCCAACGGTTAGTATATCTGGCTTTCACCCAGGAGACCTGGATTCGATTCCCCGCAACTGAATTTTCTTTATTTGTCAACCTTCATAGCAAGAAAGAAGAAGCTTTTCCATCTGAAAACTCTCTCTCATACGTTTGAGGTCCTATTTCTCATTTTAGTCAATATCTTCAGCAACTCAATCCCTCTCTCCCCCTCTCCGAGTTTAGCCTTTCTATTTTTTTGTCGATTTAAGTGGCGCAGTAGCGTGGGTGCAGGACAAGCACAAGTTTCCTATTTCTATGCTAAATGCAAAATTTCCGCATTAATTCCTCACCAACAAAAAGATTGCACATGGTTCCCTTTTCCCAATTATCTTTTATGATCAATGATTCATTAATATAATGCTCGATGATGCAGGGTACAGCACATGCCACTTAACTAGCATGAACATCAAACTACATGATGCTTAATAGCACAAAAATATTCATACTCCATCCTCAAAGGCTAAACAACAATAAAAAAAAAATTAGGAAAGTTTAGCAAATGGTGCAAGGCATATCAAATGCGTCTCCACCACCTGAAGCTAGTTCCATGGATAACAACACAATTGCTAAATTCAATTTGGGAAAACATTAACAAATGTACACCACCAAAAAAGGCACTTCATGTAGATGATGCCACTATAAGACTTCAACATGTTTAAAGGAGCATTGTGCCATTTCAAAGATGATACGTGACTCATATGCACTGTGAAAAGCACTTAATAGAGATCTTAGTGCTCCTAATAGCTCATTGAAACGTAATAATATTGCAACTTCAAAGGTAGAAGTGTTTCCATAAGGAAAAAACGAAGATCTTTGGAAGTGCTTCTCACGGAGAGATTCCCCAAAGGTAGAAGTGTTTCCATAAGGAAAAAAACGAGGATCTTTGGAAGTGCTTCTCACAGAGAGTTTCCCCAATTGAAGAGCAATTAAAGGAACTTCCTTGATATATTGCATGAGCCATAAGACAGATTAAGAAAGCAAGCAGTCATGGATATGATTGAATCTACACTGCATACCAAAAGAGACATTAATACCCACGCATGGATTTATACAATATGGTATGTTTTTATTTTCGTATTTTTTTTAAGGGGGGACGGGGGACGGGGGAACAACAGAGAATTGCCCCCGCTACTTGAAGCAATTAGTCAACATTCCCTCAAAATTCAAAAAGCAAAGTTTGAGATACAAACAAAACCTCCGCAAGGAATCTAACTTTTTAGTCAATTCAAATCATCTCCCCAAAACTCAAAAGGGTTTCCTATTGTATATAGGCCGGCCAGCGTGAATTGATTTACAAAGGCTACGAAGGGTGCACACACCAATATGCATGTGAATTGAAAAGAAAGCATCCAATTCCACTCCTCGTGTACCGTCCAATCCCTCTTAGCGTGACGTGCTGTAGCTAACAGAACCCTATTTGCCAAGCACAAAAGGGGGGAAAAAAAGGGAAAGCAAAAGAGAACACGCACATCTATCAACACATCAAACTTCGCACGAACACAGGCCTCGCACCGGACTAGTTCAAATCGGAATTCCATCCCCAGTCCTTCTCTTCGCCACCCACATTCGACAAATTCGACGGAGATCCCAGAATACCTCATCAAGACCACCCACTAACTTCCCAATCTCATGAAAAAAATCCGATCTTTCAGCACAAACAAAAGTCGATCAAACAGAACAAGCGAAACCCTAATCGTCGATTCGCAAAACCTAGCCCCCCAACCAAACCCCCAAAAATAAAAACCTACAAAACCTAATTCCAGAACAACAAGCCAATCTCCTGCCAACCGAAGGCCCCCGAAAAAGAAAAAGGAAGCCAAAAAAAAGCAACAAGGGAAAGATGGGGGAGGGAATCGACCGATCAGGATGAGGTCGAACAGGGTGGCCTGGTCGACCTTGACGAAATCGACGTCCCAGGCCTTGAGGTCCTCGTCGTTGACGCGATCCTCGGCCTTGGCGGACTCGACGTGCTTCTTGCAGTACTCGATCACCTTGGCCAGGATCTTGCTGTTCACGTTGGGCAGTGGGATCGCGTTGTCGGCGCAGTCGTCCTCGATCATGTGCTTGATCGTCATCGACTCCACCGCCACCGACTGCTCCACCTCGAACGACTCCCCGTCGGAGCTCCGCAGCGTTATCTTCCTCGACGTCGCCATCTCTCGCCCTGCTTCCCAAACGGATTCCTCGCCGGCACCGGCAGAAGATCGTCCTCCCTTCCCTCTCTGCGCCAAGAATCGGCGAACGGATTTCGCTCTAGGCCCTGTCGCTCGCTCTCTCTCTCTCTCTCTCTTCGAAATCGAATCTCGCGAGGAAATTGAAAATTCGAGTGCGGTAGAAGAAGGAGCGAGATAAGTGGGGCCAGGGCTTAATATAGAAGAGGGCCCCTGATCGGGTGCTGCGCGGGGTGGGGTAGCGGCCTGGATCGGACCAATGAGGGGTCGAAACGTGTCGGGAAGTTTATCGGGGGCCGTACGTCGCTGAGGCGAAAGGGCGTATGACAGATCCGCAAAATCAATTCGATTCGGGCTTGGAGTTTCGAAAACGGACGTTAGACCTTTTGCTAAATTTTATTTCCTTTTTTATTTAGATTTTTCGATGCGGTTTTATTTGCTGATGATCTTTTGCGCAGTTCTTTTTTTTCTTTTTTTGAGATTTAGTGTAGCTTTCTTCTTTTTTGGGTTTCCGGATTTTGAAAAAGAAAGTCCAAATCAAATCCAAACCTCACGGTCAGAATTCAAAGCTTCGACAAAGGATATCTGCTGCCGTCTTTTTAGATTTTATTTAGTTTCCCATTATGACTTTTTGATGGATTGATATGGAGGTCCCACGCATCATGCCATACGCAGGATGCATGTACATGGCCCCAGTGGTAATCGACCAATCGATAAATGGTCGAAATGGATCATAGACCCATTTTTTAATCCATACATGATAGATTGGATTTAGTAATTCGATCATCAATGGGTGAACCCAAAATATTATCGAGAATATTCATAACTTATTTAAACAAAAGCACATTTTTATGATTCTCTTTCTTCACTCTTTTTACTCATTCCGTGTTCTCGCCTCAATTTTGATATGAATTTTTTAATATTAAGTTAAACATAAAAAGTGACAAATCCACACAATGTCATGTGACTAAATATCGTTTTATATATGCCATGTCGATCTTTCAGCTTCCTATGTCTCTTTGTCGAGTGATTGAGAAGAGGATTGCCAACTTCTGGTGGCGTAATGATAAGAACAGGGTCGGCGTGCACTGGAAGAATTGGGACTTGCTCAAAACTAGCAAGAATTCTGGCGGCTTAGGCTTTCGGGACCTTATAGCTTTTAACAAGGCCATGCTTGGCAAGCAAGCTTGGAGATTACTTCAACAGCCTAACTCGCTGTGGGGTCGACTCCTCAAGGGGTTATATTTTCATTCCAAGGACTTTCAATCAGCAGAACAAGGCTCGCGCCCCTCCTGGGGTTGGCGAAGCCTTATCACTGGGCGGGATGCCATCTTACCAAATGTCAGATGGTCTGTGGGAGATGGACGGTTGATTAATATCGGGGAGCATCGCCGGTTACCAAGTGGCAAACTCGGAGGACCAGCAGCTCGAGATGAGCCTAGGATGGTGGGCGATCTTATCGACCCTGTCCACCATACTGAAATCTCTCCTCATAACGGAGATGTTTGATGATCCTATTGTAGAAGAAATACTGAAGATCCCAATCCGACCCCTTCATACAACTGATCAGCTCATTTGGACAGCAACATCGACAGGGCATTACACGGTCAAAAGTAATTATAACGCTTTGGTAAAGACCGCAAGCAAACCAGCTGGTAATCAGGCCTCAACTTCATACCAAGCTCCCACAGAGACTATGGCGCAAAATATGGGACATGCATACCACACTAAAAATTCGAATCTTCCTATGGACAGCCTGTCAAAACGCCCTAGCTACTAAAGCCAACTTATATCACAGACATATTATCTCCAGCCCTATGTGTACTCTATGCAATCAGAACAAGCCAGAAACCGTGGAACATCTCTTTTTCTATTGTTCGTGGACTGAAGGCGTATGGAAACACCCCCAACTCGACATATTGATCCGGCCAAATACAATTCACCGCCTGGATAAATGGATCAGCGACACAGTAAGAGATCAGAACCTCTCACCTGGTTTGACGACCATTGCTCATGTTTTATGGCAGATGTGGCGTCGCGCGCAACAACGGCATTTTCCGTGGCCTTCGCCCGATCCCAATCAGCCGTGGAAGACGCCTTGGCACGGACTCGAATATCCCATCTCTCGGATCAGCGGCGTCCCCAAACAGCAGGCTTGCGCACAGGGTCTTCGATCGTCCCATCAGCAACTTTTTGGCAACCACCGGATCCGGGCTTTCTCAAGTGCAACATTGACGGATCCTTCCACCCTGGGAGTAGAGAGGGCACAATGGCCTCGCATCGGTCGCGATCACGAGGCCTCCTAACGAGATGTCTATACAAGCAGATTTCCCCCAGCCTTCGCTTTTCAATGAAATACAGCGCTCACCTTAACCCTTCAACGTCGCGAAACGGGGCCTTCACACGGCCAAGATCGTGATCGAACCCGACTGTCTGCGGTTGATTGATGTTCTTCAAGCACGGAAGAAGCCACCTTGGGAGGAACGGCCATTTGTTCGATGAACTTCGCTCGCTTTTGCCCCTTTACCCTAACCTACACTGCGACATTGCAACAGACAGGCTAATGCAGTAGCCGACTGGGCTGCTAAAGCCCATGGACGACTGGACCTGGCCCGAAACTGGAATGTCTTCCCCCCTTCTATTTTGCAAACTTTGGTAGCGGCTGATGTTTTTGCTTCGGCAGCTCTTGGAACATCACGATGTAATATTTACCCTACTTAAATATTACTTTCAGCTTCGACCAAAAAAAAAAAAAAAAAAAAAATATCGTTTTATAAACAATAGAAACAACTTCTGGCTGATTGGCACAATATGGAAGCGACAAATCCACACAATGTCGTATCTCCCTTTTAGCTTTTATCTTTTTTGAAGAAAATTTACGCATGCCAAAACATCCGTTAAATTAAATATGGCATATCATCGTCTCACAAATCCATTGCCGTCCGGCGGTTAGTATATTTGGCTTTCACCCAGGAGACCCGGATTCGATTCCCCGCAACTGAATTTTTTTATTTGTCATAGCAAGAAAGAAGAAGCTTTTCCATCTGAAAACTCTCTCATACGTTTGAGGTCCTGTTTCTCATTTTAGTCAATATCTTCGACAACTCAATCCCTCTCCCACTCTCGAGTTTTTTTTTTTTTTTTTTTTGGTGTCCCTATTCTAATCCTACTCTAACACTTACTTTTGCCCCCGCCCTGCCCTTTGCGGGCGTGGGAGTCGAAACCCATTCTTGAAATGAAATCGTCCCCACCCCAATCCCCTTTGAGAAGGTGGGGATTTGAACCCCCCACCTCCCCCTTCCAAGTAGGAATGGTGGCTTATTTTTATTTTTTTGTCTCTTCAACTTCCGGGGAGGGATTTGACCTAAATCTCTCCCTCCTTTCTAGTTGCTATTCCTTTATTTTTACTTATTTTCTTTCCTTACTCTCATGATTTTATATTCGTAAGCTTTAATGGTGTCCACAGCACCTTTGATATTAACTCTATGTTTTAATGTGCTTTTGTTTAAAAACTATGACATCTCGCACTTGCTAAAAGGTTCGCTCTCGTAGGGTTGAAATCTAAGTTTCTTCAATATGTTTATGTTGCCTCCGTACAGTGATAGTATTAGAGACACGGATCCTAGAGGCACATTGCTGAAATGTAAAGTCACGCCTATAGTTACGTGTGCTCATCATTAATAGTAATACGTGATTTAGTAATTGATAAAGTTATAAATCTATTCATTAAAAACGAGCATATAATTACTGATTTTTGGTTTATTTTGAAGTTCTAGGAATTTGACTTGTTATGGATACTCTTGTTTAGTTTGAAGTTCTATGAATTTATCTTGTTACGATAACTTTTGAGATTTCCCATAGATCCTTGCATGTATTATTTTAGTGATTATTTTAGTGATGAATGGAAATTTCTTTTGACTAAAAAAAAGTCAACCGCTTAATCTGCAATACTCATAACTCAAGCGTTAAATCGACCTGAAATGAAATGCCTGTTTAGATAATAGACGAACGGCGTTCAATGTTCCCAACCCCAGCGATAGCACATGACGCTGCAAGTTCATCCCAATCCCTAAACCACCTTCATGGATGGTATAGGATCCATATCCCCAATCGTTTGATTATGTTCCATCTGGTGGCTCATTCAACACGGGCAACACAGCCAACCTCAATCGACCGATTCAAGATTCAAATGAATTCAAATTATAATAATCAAATCATTAGGGCCATCATCAGACAGGATAATCTTAGTAAAGGGAACTGAAGTCCAAAACCAGGCTCCAGCCAATCAACAATGCCACCATAACGAACCGCTATCTACATTCGTGAGCCAAGCAAAGTCATACTAGATGTTTCAACGACTAAAAGACTGACACCGCAAAATAAAACACAAATCATCTCCATAGGTTCAGGAGGAGACTTAACAAGACGTATCATTCGAATGCCCACCGGTTCTCCCGCCGCACCTCTTCCTCCTCCTCCGGGGTAAAGTCATTCTTGACGCCGAGGATCCTGCCTATCTCCTTAGGGGTCTTGCTTTTGATCATGCCCGAGATGATGTCAGCCAGTGTCTGGCATGTCAGGTCCAACAAGCTCCTGATGTTCAGATAGTTTGCGGCCTAATTAGACACAAATTCATACATGGGTCAGACCGAGTAACGACTAATTGGAACAGCTTATTAACAAAAAATAGTTGGCCATGCCGCATTATGTTTACCATTTGTAAAAACAGAAAACCCTTACAATCAAGACCTTGGCATATTAAATGAACACTTAGGTTTCTCCAAAGTCAAGACCCTGCCCAGGCTGGGAATCCACGATTACCTTCATATTGGAAGCCCCACCACTGTGTTAGTCCCTCCCACACAAAGTTGAGCAGTAGCGTGGGTGCAGGACAAGCACGAGTTTCCTATTTCTATGCCAAATGCGAAATTTCCGCATTAATTCCTCACCAACAAAAACATTGCACATGGTTCCCCTTTTCCAATTATCTTTAATGATCACTGATCCAATAATATAATCCTAGATGATGCAGGGCACAGCACATGCCACTTAACTAGCTTGAACGTCAAACTACATGATGTTTAATAGCACAAAAATATTCATACGCCGGCCTCAAAGGCTAAAACAACAATTAGGGAAAAAAAAATTAAGAAAGCTTAGCACATGGTGCAAGTAAGGCATATCAAATGCATCTCCACCAACTGCAGCTAGTTCCATGGATAACTACACAATCGCTAAATTCAATTTGGGAAAACATTAACAAATGTAAACCACCAAAAAAGGCACCTCATGTAGATGATGCTACTAGAAGACTTCAACATGTCGTTTAAAGGAGCATTGTGCCATTTCAAAGATGATACATGACTCAAATGCACTGTGAAAAGCACTTAATAGAGATGGTAGTGCTCCTAATAGCTCATTGAAATGTAATGATATTGCAACTTCAAAGGTAGAAGTGTTTCCATAAGGAAAAAAAAAACGAGGATCTTTGGAAGTGCTTCTCACAGAGAGTTTCCCCACTTGAAAAAAGCAAGGAATCGCAGATTCTCCGGCCGACCGAAGGCCCCCGAAAAAACAGGAAGCCAAAAAAAGCAACAAGGGAAAGATGGGGGGAGGGAATCAACCGACCAGGCTGAGGTCAAACAGGGTGGCCTGGTCGACCTTGACGAACTCGGCGTCCCAGGCCACGAGGTCCTCGTCGTCGACGCGATCCTCGGCCTTGGCGGACTCGACGTGCTTCTTGCAGTACTCGATCACCTTGGCCAGGATCTTGCTGGTCACGTTGTGCACCGGGATCGCGTCGCCGGCGCCGCCTTCCTCGATACTGTCCTTGATCGTCTGCGACTCCACCGCCACCGACTCCTCCACCTCGAACGACGCCCCGTCGGAGCTCCGCAGCGTTATCTTCCCCGACGACGCCATCTCTCGCCCTGCTTCCCAAACGGATTCCTCGCCGGCACCGGCAGAAGATCGTCCTCCCTTCCCCTATCCGCGCCAAGAATCGGCGACCGGATTTCGCTCTCGGCTCTGTCGCTTCTTCTCTCTCTCTTCTCGAAATCGAATCTCCCGAGGAAATCACATAATCGAAACCGCGTATATCCGATCCGGAAATTCAATTCGATTCGGGCTCGGAGTTTCGAAAATGGAAGTTAAGACCTTTTGCTAAATTTTATTTCATTCTCTATTTAGATTTTTCGATGCGTTTTTATTTACTGATAATCTTTTGTGCAGTTCTTTTTTCTTTTTAGAGTTTTAGTGTAACTTTCTTTTCTTTTGGGGTTTCCGGATTTTGAAAAACAAAATCCAAATAAAATCTAAATCTCACGAAAATTATCTGCGCCATCTTTTTAGATTTTATTTAATTTCCCATTATGAGTTTTGATGGATTTTCCTTCCATCCCACACATCATGCCATACGCATGATGCATGTATATGGCCTCGCCCGTCCGTGCCCAAATCGACCAATCGATAGATAGTTACAATGAATCATAAACCTATTTCTTAACCCGTACTTGATAAGTTGACTTTAGTAAATTGATTATCAATGGATTTAAAATAGTAAAGCCCACAACATCATTTATGATTTTCTTTATGATTTTCTTTCATCACTCCCCTCGCTCATTCCGTGCTCACCTCAATTTTGATATCAATTTTTTTAATATTAGTTAAATAAAAAAAATGATTTAACAACATAAATCAAGTCGAGTATGTGTTGGATATAAATTGTATCAGATATTAGTAGCAAGATTCATGTTGCATCTCAATTTGAGTTTTGATCATTTTCGACTTGATCTATTCATTTGATAGATCTACCTATACATGCAGCTATTTGCAATTACATTAATTAGGATTGCATCTCCGACTCCAAAAATTAAAAATAGGATCGCGTCAAAAATTTAAAAATTCATCCTGCAGAGCTGTCGCGTAGTTTACAGGTAAGAAAGAAAGGTCATTTCGACCTAGAAGGACACAAGAACATAATTGAATTATCTCATTCACCCTGCTGTGTGGTCACAAATTTTTGGTATGAACAGTGCAGAAAGCTAATCAAGAGGACGACACGGACACTGACTGCGGATCATTCTATGTGGTACACTGGCTATCGGAGTTCAAGAGATAAAGAACGAACTGCTTTACAATGTCGTATATGTTACACCGGAGAAGTCCCTGGAGGTGACCAGGCATCACCTCCATGTCAATGTTCCCCAGGCATCCGATCCTTTCCGGGGTCCTCGCGAGCGGCCGCTCACGATTCCATGTATTGTGAGGGAGGAGGGCTTGTCTTCGTCTTCTCGTGACCTGCGAGTCAGCACATTAAACTCATTACGCATGTCTCGTTTTTAGTTTCAAGAACCCGGAAAGATTCGGAATGAAACAACAACAGAGTGAAGGGAAAGCGCATTGCTACATAAGATCCTTTCGGAGATTACTTCAGTTATCACTTTGACTACTGTCGCTGTTTGCACGATGTACGAGATCATGCTGACAAAAGAAGTCGAGCGACTTACCACTGAGCCCTCGGATCTCCACTTCTCTATATTCTTGGACAAGAGCGCAGCAGCAGCACATAAAATGCGAGAGGAAATCATCAAACCAACCTCCCTGCCGAAATTTGACGAAGAAAAGTGAGGAATACGGCAAGAGTGAGTAATTCTCTTCTCCTTTTCTTTCTTCAGATCCATTCCGCCATCCAAAGCACATCAATTTCGCAAAATGAAAGTATTGAACTTCAAATTTAGTAAGCTTGAAATCCTATAAAATCAGGGTGGAGGTCTTTTGGAGCTACACCCACTATCTGCAGAGACAGTTTGAAAATTTCCAAAAGATTTCAAGAATCAAGATCATTTTCATGGAGAAGAAGAGGATCAAGTGGACAGATAATCCATTTGGTTTTGTCATTGCTTGGTTTGGTAAATATGACACATTTTCATGTTTGATAAGAGACTTACCGTTATGTTCAGCATCTTGCGTAGTTTCCTTCGGACGCAGCACGTGTAGCAACAGCATGACAGTATTAATGAATATCCCAACAAATCATTGCATGCTTCTCCTGGACCTGTGAATATGTGAAAATATCTTCAGTTAGCTTTCATGGAATATAAGGAAGCACAGAGTTCTTAAGTGTAAGAAAGTGAAGAGGAGAATTGTAGACAATGTCTATCTGTCTATTCAATTAGTTTCTGTACGTACAATGAAGATTTTAAATTACAATACATATATAATGTAAAAAGTAACTAAATCATGTACAGACTAGATTTTATATAAATTGGACTTTGATTGATCTTGTGTATATTTAATGCAATCCAAAGATATCTTGCGTATCTTCCAACACTCCCTCTCAAGTTGGTGGCTTGTAGATATCCAAGACGCCGAGCTTGCTTAGGAGATACGCATGCTGACTTTGACATAGAGGTTTGGTGAACACATCTGCAGGTTGTTCTTCTGTTCCAATCCCCCTTGTCTCGATTATACCCTCCTGTATTTTCTCTCGAGTAAAATGGTAGTCCACTTCTATGTGTTTTGTTCTCTCATGCACAATGGGATTTGATGCCAGTTTAAGAGCTGCATCATTGTCACAAAATAATCTGGTTGGTCCCTGAATTTGTACTCCAAGGTCCCGAAGTAATCCCCGTAGCCATACTATCTCACATGTTGTTTTCGCCATAGCTCGGTATTCTGATTTTGCCGAGGATAAAGAGATTGTTGGTTGTTTCTTGGTTTTCCATGAAAGCAAGGAATCTCCCATCTTAATGCAGAAACCGGTTATGGATCTCCTGCTCATCGGACAGGTAGCATAATCTCGCGTCACAATATGCCGTCATCTTCATATCACATTTCTGGAAAGGAGAATCCCGAGTCCAGGACATTTCTTCAAGTACTTCACAACTTTCAATGCAGCATTCATGTGAGACTCGCTTTGGTTTGTGCATGAACCGGCCGAGTATATCTGTACGGCATAACTAATGTCTGGCCTGGTCATAGTCAAGTATATGAGTTTCCCGACAAGTTTTTGATAACTCAATGGATCTTTAAGTACTGGATCTGCTTGTTGAGACACTTCAACATCATAATCTGCCGTAGTCAATTTAACATTTTGCTCGATTGGAATCACAGCTGGCCTACATCCTGACAAACCTGCTTCTGATATGATCTCCAATGCAAATTTCCTCTGGCTGAGAGATATTCCTTGATCTGATCGTGCAATTTCTATTCCAAGGAAATATTTGGGTGCACCCAAATCTTTTATGTGAAAGGCAGAATGCAGGTATCCTTTGAAAGCTTGAATAGCCATTTCATCGTTTCCCATAATAAGTATGTCATCTACATATATCATTAAGTATATAGATGACGTACCTTTAGTCTGTGTAAAAATAGCATAGTCAAATCTGGATTGTTGGAAACCTGCAGCTATCAAGGATTCAGCAAATTTAGCATACCATTATCTGGAAGCTTGCTTAAGTCCATACAGGGATTTGCGGAGACGACATACTCTATTCTCCCCCTGTCTCCGTAAACCCTGTGGAATGTCCATATAAATTTCTTCCTCTAGATCTCCATGTAAGAAGGCATTGTGGACATCCATCTGGTGCAACAGCCAGTCTTGGAAGGTTACTACTGAGAGAAAGGAGCGTACTGTAACATCTTTAGCGACAGGGGAGAAGGTTTCATGATAATCAAAACCTTCCTTTTGGGTGAATCCTTTAGCCACTAATCGAGCCTTGTACCTTTCAATGGATCCATCAGCCCGATATTTGATCTTATATACCCATTTGCACCTAATGGCCTTCCGATCTGGAGGTAAGGAGACGAGTTCCCATGTCTGATTGTCCACTAAAGCCTGCAATTCTGCTGTCATAGCTTGCTGCCATCTTGGATCAATGCGCGCCTCATCATAATGGGATGGTTCCCGCTCCTCAGAAATGCGAGAAATGCAACAACGATGTCCCACTGACAGCCGATCAAATGAAACGTAAGAGGAGATTGGAAAAAGAATACCTGGCGAGTTTCTGACTCCACACACATAATCTGTCGTCCAAGTTGGTGGAAGCGGGACTTGCCGGGAACGCCTTGGTGCGATGTCTGTAGGCGATAATGGACCTGATCCACTATCAATAGGAGTCGATGAATAATCCGTACCAGAATTATTTGAAGTAGAATCAAGCACAACTTCATTATCGGAGATATGGTGCGTGGATTCCAGCGAAGGCGTCAATTCCATGGTTGATGCAGATGAGTCCCTTGTATCTATTGGTGCAGGAAATAAAACATATCCTGGACCATTGTTAACTTCTTCAATAGGAGAGGAGGATTGATGTCCTCGGTCATCTGTGTTTGGTTCCTGTGTAGCAAAAGGAAAGATATCTTCGGAACGAAACATCTCTACTAACAAAAAATTCCCCCGTAGAAGGATCATAAATCCTGTACCCCTTTTGTAAGGTGGGATATCCCATGAATATACAACGGCGAGCACGAGGACTCAGCTTATCTCGAGGCCCCACTAAAGTGGCATAACATCGACAGCCAAAAATCTTCAAATGACTCATATTTGGCTTCCTCCCAAAAAGTAATTCAAAGGGACTTCAACCGTCAAGAATCTTGGTCGGCATTTTATTAATTAAATAAGCTGCAGTAAGGACATAGTCTCCCCAAAAATTGTCAAGGATGGAAGCTTGAAATTTCAGGGCACGAGCAACATCCAATAAGTGACGATGTTTCCGTTCCACTACTCCGTTCTGCTGTGGAGTATATGTGCAGGAACTCTCATGCAAAATTCCTTGGGATGAAAATAAACCAGAACATTCATGGTTAAAGAATTCCCTCCCATTGTCTGTTCGTATTTGTCGGATTGTCTTGCCAAATTGAGTGTTCGACAAAGAAAGAAAAGCCCGTAAATGAGATATGACATGTCCCTTAGATTGCATGAGAAAGAGCCATGTGGCCCTTGAATGGTCATCCACAATGGTTAAGAAAAAACGGGACCCATCATAATTTTGTGCATGGTAAGGACCCCAGACATCAATATGCAGTAAGGAAAACGAATCATCTGCACGATTTGTGCTCAATGGAAAAGGAACACGAGACTGTTTGGCAAGAGGACAGATATGACATTGAGGGTAAGGAAATAAAGAACTGTGACCCATTCTGGAATGCAAAAGGAATTGTTTATCATTGGTAGTCAAATTACACAATGATTGTTTATTACAATGAAATTGATCAAGATTTGCTGAATTCTTCCAAAAATATAGTCCTTCAGACAGATTACCCCAGCCCATCAGTGTCCCAGTCGAAAGGGCCTGAAAGAGACAACTATCAGCAATAAAGGAAACCTTACAAGAATTTTCCTCACAGGCTCTAGACACGGAGATAAGGTTAAATTGAAACTCTGGGACATATAGAACATTTGTGAGAGTGAGCTGAGAGCTAAGCTTGACTGTTCCCGTTATGGTCACATGAGCAACATTTCCATTCGGCAATTGCACAATAATAGGACTATCCAGTTCTTTATGAACAATAGTAAATAGCTTCTTGTCATAGGCAATATGATCACTAGCTCTAGAATCAATAATCCAAGTACTCCTTGATATGTTATTTATTAGGCAATGAGAAATACCTGTAAAGCTGCTCTCCCTTTTTGGAATATCCAATTTTTGCAGTGCTTGCATTAATTGTTGATATTCAGCATGTGTGATGGACTGTTCAGTTGACCCCATGGACTGATAAGCTGTTGCTGCTGATATTTCCTTCTTTTTTTCTCCCGGGTGGCCATGCAGTTTCCAACAACTGTCAATGGTGTGGTGGGGCCGTTTGCAATAGTCACAAAACAGCTTGCTTTTATTCTTCAAATTCGAGCCATAACCTAGCCCATAGTTAGGCCCATCATTCGGCCCTTTGTTCGGCCTGAGATTCCTCAAAAAAAGGGGGCCGTTGGATCGGTTTGATCCGGAGCCATCCACGCCGTCCAGATCGTCCGCGTAGCGCGGCCCTTTAGAGCCGTCAGATCGCTGCGCGCGATCTGGACCGTCCATCGCCGAACCCTTAAAAGGGCTTTGTTCGGCGAACCCTAGCAAGGGATTCCGCCTCTTCTCTAGGGTTTTCGCCCCTCTCTCGATTCTGACCGCGAGAGCCAGACCCTTCGTCGCTTTGTTCTCCGTCGAGGTGAGTCTCTGACTCTCCTCCTACATTGCAAGTTGGAAAATCCGTCCAATCGGCGGCGGAGGCTCCATGGCCAGAATGTGCGACCTGAATGCAAGGTAAGATTCGTTGAGTATTAGCAAAAAACGAGTCGCCTTCTCTCGGTCCTTGATCCCTTTGTTTTGTTTGAGGGTTTCTTCGATCCCGATGAGCTTTTCTTCGGCGGCTTCAAGCTCGTTCCAGAGAGCTGAAAGCCTGTTGAAGCATACCGTCACGGTCATGTTTCCTTGCTTCAGTTCGGAAAGGGCTTGATGCAACGAAAAAATCCTCGCTCGATCTAATTTCCTATACATCTCTTTTATACTGTCCCAAAAAGATTTTGAATCCTCTGTCGGAGGCAATCCGGCGGCGATCTCTGGACTGATGCAATTTCCGATCCATGTTTGAACAAGCCGATTGCATTTTTTCTATTGTCGCCCTAATGTTTCGTCGGTCGAAACGAGTACTGTTCCGTCGATGAACCCTTCTTTGTCTTTTGTGATAAGGGCTCGGCGGAATTCCCGTGCCCAACTCGAATAATTCTCGGATCTTGTGAGATGGTTGCTTATGAGCTTCAACTCGGGTCCGTCGGCTGTGGAAACATATAGCGCGTCGCCGGGTTCGAGCCTACCCATGGCGGCCACGAAAGGAAATGGAAATCCTGTTGGAAATCCTGTTGGGAAGCCCGTGCTGTTTGTTGTCTGTCCCGAATTGAAGAAACTCGCATTTGAATTTGCTGAACCGCCCGTTTGCTCTGGGTCGATGGCTGAGCTTGCCCCAGTATTGGTCGGTAGGCCTCCATCAGCCTGCACGCTCTGGTAGCCCGGCTGTGATGAATCTGGAACAAATCCAGAGATCCATGGGTATGGCATCCATTGATAAGGGTACCCTGAGAAGTTGAACCCTGGATTGAACTGAGTCGGAAATTGTTGCCAAGGCGTGTGATGGGCGTGAATTTGCCCTGGGATAGACTGATGTTCAGCCAATGAAGTAACGATAGTCGATTCTGGATTGGAAGAGGTAATAACAGGCTGATTTTCAGGGGTTGAGGTAGGTATTTGTGGATTTGCCATGATGAATAGGTTAAAGGAAAATTGAAGCGGTTCTGTTTTTGCAGGTTGAGCAAGGAACAAAGGCAAAAAAGGATCGAATTCCTACCGGAGGCTGCTTTGTTTTGCAAGTATTGCAATAGCAGAAGCAAAAAAGGAACGGAGGCAATTTGATGAAGCTTGCGGAAGCGATATCAAGATCAGAGGATGCTCTGATACCATGTAAGAAAGTGAATAGGAGAATTGTAGACAATGTCTGTCTGTCTATTCAATTAGTTTCTATACGTACAATGAAGAGTTTATATTACAATACATGTATAATGTAAAAGGTAACTAAATCATGTACAGACTAGATTTTATATAAATTGGACTTTGATTGATCTGGTGTATATTTAATGCAATCCAAAGATATCTTGCGTATCTTCCAACATTAAGATTCTGCAAAGTTGTCAAAGTTACATTTGAAGAGGAAGGCAATGTCATGTATCCACATGCTTAATTAAAATCACGCGATTCCCCATTTTCACATTCAAACGTATAACCGGCACAGAGCATACACTCATGTATTACTATGTGTGGATCCGCAACTTTGAGAACTTTGCAAGCGCATGGAAAGACATGCTCCAAATTCAAAGTTTCAACATCGCAGAGGCTTTTTTACATGCATCAATGCTACACGTTCATAAACAAGTGTATCTTCAGAAAATTCATCATGCAAATATGGAAAATGAGGCGCGCCTTTTATAGTTCACTGTTGGTCAAGCTCACTATATCACGAAAAATTGCCAATTAATTTATGAAAACCAGAAAACAGGTAAAGCTGCAATTTTGTAGTTAACTTACAACTGCAGCACAATAATCAACTTACGAAAATAAATGTAGACCAATGTCACGACCAAATTTTCGAGTGCACCACCTAAAATTAGGTTAATGGATTGCTAAGCCTAGGCTTAGCTCGGGCTCTCCCAAGCCCATACCAACTTGCGACTTAAATTCAAATATCTAACATGCAAAAGGGAGTCGGCACTAATCAGTTTGTGGTAGGTCGATTAGACACCTAAGTAAAATAATGGGAGAATTATTTCACTTCTACGAACCAGAGACTTTGGGTACGGGGATTTGATTACACTAGACTATCCTAGTGCCATTTCGATACCTTTCTCTTTTTATTTCGAAAAAATGTTTTGCAGGCAGCTTAAATTGATTTTAATTCACTTTCCTAATGTGTGAGGTGATCATACGGGTGCGCAAACCACCAATTTAACACTCAAGAAAGCAATTAAATAATGCAGAACTTACTTCAAAACAACGAAAGCATCTGCGTTGTTAGAGTAGAATTCACATCAGCAATCCTAGATATGATTTCTAATTAACAAACAATCACTCAATTTTTGCTTTCACTTTTAACGAGAATATAGTCCATATACAATGCAATGCTTCTAATATAAAATGAAATAATATGGCATGGCAAAATGTCCTAAACTATATGAATGAGTAAAAATTTTTGTGATTTCTTAATGAACATGCAATAATTAAATATGCAATCTAAATTAACCAAAATGACATAATTCTAATAACGGGAAATTTCTAATTAAATGAACCTAATCACTAAAATAACATGCATTTCATGGTTCTAATTTATATGACGTGCGCATGATTTTTCTATTCTAAAAAAATAAAATGCAATATATTCTAGAAATTGAAACTAATTTATCCTAAGACAAATTTTTATGAAATTCGAAATTAAGGAAAATGCAAAACATAACTATCTAGATTAAGATTCTATCTAGCTTGTATTAAGGATCGTGTCGACTAAATCCTAATTTATACTAAGATATTATCTTAACCTACCAAGCTTTAACCTAAGATGCAAAAATCAATCTAAACTTAAAATAAAACATGCAATTTATTCTAATATGCCATGACGTGCAAATAATGCCTTAATTCCTAATTTTTTATGAAATTTGAAATTAAAATTAAACGTGCAATTCAGATAATAAAAAAAAAACACTAACATCCTTAATGAGTGCACTTTTTCTTTTTCTTTTCATAATTCAAAATAAAATCCCTATTCTAAACATGCAAGATAATAATAAAAAAAAAAAAAAAACAAACTTAATCCCAATTCAAACTTTTTTTGAATTTTTTTTTCCTTTTACGAAAATAAACCGACTCAAACACCACGACATCAAATCAAACAAAATAAAATTGGTATCCGAAAATTGACGACCATATCTCTCGCATGAGATTGGGTTGGTCAATTTTAAATTAAATTGCGAATCGAATCTCGGGCATGAGATCGGATTGTCGATTTTTGCGGGGATTGCGAGTCGGATTTCGGGCGCGAAAATCGGACTGTCAATTCCTAATCCGAGAGGCTATCCATGTTGGAATTTCAATCATGCATTGGAAAATATTTCAAACAAAGAGATAAAATATCAGAAATAAAATAAGATAAAGCAAATTAAATCTACCTAATAAACTAAATCTAATAAATCTACCTAATAAAATAAAATAGATCTATACCTAAATTTGAATTTTTTCAAAAAATCCAATCGGTAGAATGGACCAACAATGGGCGCAGCACGGCATGGCACGGCTCTAAGGCAACAGCTATAGCGTGACCTCGGCGTGGTTCGACAAGGTCACGACAAGTTCAATGGGCTGTCGTTCGAGACACTAAGAAATCCGTGGCGTCGAGTTGAATAGGAAGCAGCAACGTCGATGCAGCAAGATCGGCAAGCTTCACCGATGTTGGGCTGGGCCGTGATGGTAGTTCACCGGGGGTGGTGCTCGTCCACACGGTGATCAGCAAAGTAGGGACACCGACATTGAAGGCTTGTCGAGGAAGTGCTCACAACGAAGCTCACCGAACCTTTGTCGAGAAGAGTTGAGTGCAATAGGATGAACTTCAATGTTCCTGGACTTTCACTAAAAAAAATCTATGCTCAAAGAATCAAATATGAACCAACTGGACGTCTCTAGACTTGTAAGTAAATCAATGCTGAATTGGACATGCAGGGAATCTGCCAAGTGTTGCTGGAATTCACGTGGACTTGCTGCCTTCGCTAGACAACCTGGAGTTGCTGGGACTTAACGGTGAACGCTGCATGTCTCGGGGGACTTGCTACATTCGTGGCATGTCTGGACAGCAACCTTTTCAACGGAGATCCCGGCAAAACGCTGCATGCCTCGGGGATGCGGCAAAGGGAAGTCTGGATCATCAAGAAATTGCAAGGACTTGCTTGGATTGGCTGTTTTGCCGAGAGTTGTTGGTTGGGACAGCAAGGATCACGTCTCACCAAGGGAATTCTTGGCCAAGCAAAGAGAGGGAGCAAAGAGGGTCAACGATATTTGGCCGTGACCTCTCCTTCTTGCTTCTCTCTATTTCTAACGTGTCTCTCAATGTGGCCGTGTGTAATCTGTGAAAAGCCCCCCTTTAAAACATACGCATATCCTCTTTTATAGGTGAAAAATTAGGATCTTAATTTCTTCTTCGAATCCACATCCGTAATATTTTTTCACCAATTTTGTCACATATTGATAAGGGCTCAAGATTACGATGAATTTTTCCTTAAATCCAAATCTTGCAAAAATATATTGCAATATCCTTTCACACATGCCTTATCCGAAGATATTCTAAAAAAATCCAATTGCATCTCGAAAATTTCAAATTCCAATTTTTTCACGAGATAATTTCCAATCATTAAAAATATTGTGCCGACTGGCGTTCGTACGCCCGATCCATCTAATTTCAACTCATTCGCCACCTGGCCCAATAAAATGCAAAAATGCAAATAACAAAAATAAATGCAACCTAAATCTATATGCTATGCAATTAATATTTATCCCCTAATTTCCTATGCAATAAATAAATAAACTAAATCGCCAAAATTTAGGTGTCAACAACCAATCAAGCAAAAATCGACAACAAATGATGGGAGCAAGGTAGGATGCTCAACTTTGGAAGCACAAGCATAGGACTAATTGAAATCTTTTCTTCCACCAAATTCCTTTGAAAATTCTTGGGCACGAGCATAAGTCATGTACATTTGCATCATACTATAGACAATCCTCTGGTAGACAGATCATGTGTCATCTCATCAGGGAGTTGAAATATGGGCTACTTAACCCAACTACTTTCTCCATTTCTCAATTTCTCTTTTTTCCAACTCTTCTTCCCTTTTTCTGCTTCTTTATTTAGTGGGGGGTGAGAGTCTATGCATCTAATGCTAAATGATCGCATGATAATTCATAGACAATACATACATTAAACATCCAATCAGCCATAAAATTAAAGTTATCATTTATAATGGAATCTAAATAAGAATATGACATGAGATTTGCTTACTCATATGCCTATTAGTTGCCACAGTAGCAATTTTCGAAAATGTATCACAAGGGCAGAAGCATGTTTTAATGCCTGCATATCAAGATAAGCTGTTAGAATGCAGGGTATATTGCACATAAATCAAGAACATGCTCGACAGTAACACAATCAGTATCGATATAGATAGCTAACCATCGCCCCTTAAATAGAAAAATGTTGTCTGCATGTCTGAGGTCCTACACAGTAGAGCACCACTGCGAGGAACAATAAACCACTCCAAGGGAGGGGAACTCGATAGTTCCTCTCATAACCCCTGCTTAACACTTCACTAAGGGAAAAGGGGAGCACTACTACAGATAGAGGTAGTGGCCCTCTTATGCCATCATTACTATGTAAAAGGTGGTGATAATTGAGGTAAAGTCATGGACACAGGAGTAATAGGATTTTGTGCTGTAGAGGGGCACTGGGCAGTAAGGAATTAAGATAAATGGCTTCGGCGAGTCCAATGACAAGGAGATATCGAATTATTGGGTTCAACTCTCCGAGGTTTACTAATTTCTCACAGGTAAAATTAGAGATGTATAACTTTTATGGTTGTCCCAAAAGAACTTGCACAGCAGGTCATTAAATTTTGCACGAGGGAACTTACATAGAAGTGGTTCTGAGCAACAGCCCAGTAAATCAGTGTGCCATTCATAATGTCCATATGAACCTTTAGATGGGAGCAGATCATGGTCCAAATCAAATCTGAATCTCACGGTCAAAACTCAAAGCTTCGATAAAGGATATCTGTTGCCGTCTTTTTAGATTTTATTTAGTTTCCCATTATGAGTTTTGATGGATTTTCCTTCCATATAGGATGCGGAGGTCCCACGCATCATGCCATACGTAGGATGCACATATATGGCCCCAATGGTCCAGGTCCAAATCGACCAATCGATAAATGGTCGAAATGAATCATGGACCCATCTTTTAATCGATACTTTATAGGTTGGATTTAGTAATTCGATCGTCAATGGGTTAACCTAAAATATTATCAAGAATATTCATAACTTATTTAAACAAAAGCACATTTTTATGATTCTCTTTCTTCACTCTTTTTACTCACTCCGTGTTCTCCCCTTAATTTTGATATGAATTTTTTAATATTAAGTTAAATATAAAAAGTGACAAATCCACACAATGTCATGTGACTAAATATCGTTTTGTAAACAATAGAAACAACTTCTGGCTGATTGGCACAGCATGAAAGCGATAAATCCACGCAATGTCGTATCTCCTTTTTAGCTTTTATCTTTTTTGAAAAAAATTAAAGCATGCCAAAGAATCCGTCAAATTAAATATGGCATACCATCATCTCGCAAATCCGTCGCTGTCCAGCGGTTAGTATATCTGGCTTTCCCCAGGAGACCCGGATTCCATTCCCCGCAATTGACTTTTTTAATTTGTCATAGCAAGAAAGAAGAAGCTTTTCCATCTGAAAACTCTCTCTCATACGTTTGAGGTCCTGTTTCTCATTTTAGTCAATATCTTCAACAACTCAATCCCTCTCCCCCTCTCTGAGTTTAGCCTTTTTATTTTTATTTTTATTTTTATTTTTATTTTTATTTTTATTTTTTTGTCTCTTCAACTTCCCGGGAGGGATTCGACCCAAATCTCTCCCTCCTTTCTAGTTGCTATTCCTTTATTTTTACTTATTTTCTTTCCTTACTCTCATAATTTTATATCGGTAAAGCTTTAATGGTGTCCACTGTCCACAGCACCTTTGATATCAACTCTATGTTTTGATGTGTTTTCATTTAAAAACTTTGACACCTCTCACTTGCTAAAAGGTTCGCTCTCGTAGGTTTGAAATCTAAGCTTCTTCAATATGTATATGTTGCTTCCATACAGTGATCGTATTAGAGACATGGATCCTAGGGGCATATCACCAAAATGCAAAGTCACGCCTATAGTTGGAGATCTCGATGTGTGCTCATCATTAATGATAATATGTGATTTAGTAATTGATAAAGTTATAAATATATTCATTAGAAATGAGCATATAAATCTACATTCATGAGCCAAGCAAAGTCATATACTAGATGTTTCAACGACTAAAAGACTGACAGCAAAATAAAACACAAATCATCTCCATAGGTTCAGGGGTGAAGTCAATTCTTGAAGCCGAGGATCCTGCGTGTCTCCTCAGGGATAGAGTCATTCTCCATGCCGAGGATCCTAAGTTTCTCCTCAGGGGTCTTGCCTTCGATCAAGGGAGAGATAATGCCAGCCTCTTTCTGGCATGTCAGGTCCAACAAGCTCTTGATGTTCAGATAGTTTGCGGCCTAATTACACACAAATTCATACGTGCGTCAGACCGAGTAACAACTAATTGGAACAGCTTATTAACAAAAAAACGTTGGCCATGCCGCATTATGTTCACCATTTGTAAAAACAGAAAACCCTTACAATCAAGACCTTGGCATATTAAATGAACACTTAGGTTTCTCCAAAGTCAAGACCCTGCCCAGGCTGGGAATCCACGATTACCTTCATATTGGAAGCCCCACCACTGCGTTAGTCCCCTCCCACACAAAGTTGAGCAGTAGCATGGGTGCAGGACAAGCACAAGTTTCCTATTTCTATGCTAAATGCGAAATTTCCGCTTTAATTCCTCACCAACAAAAAGATTGCACATGCTTCCCCTTTTCCAATTATCTTTAATTATCAATGATTCAATAAAATAATCCTAGATGATGCAGGGCACAGCATATGCCACTTAACTAGCTTGAACGTCAAACTACATGATGTATTATAGCACAAAAATATTCATAAGCCAGCCTCAAAGGCTAAAACGACAATTAGGGGAAAAAAAAAAAAAAAAAAGCTTAGCACATGGTGCAAGTAAGGCATATCAAAATGCATCTCCACCAACTGAAGCTAGTTCCATGGATAACTACACAATTGCTAAATTCAATTTGAGAAAACATTAACAAATGTACACCCTAGAAAGGCACTTCATGTTGACGATGCTACTAGAAGACTTAAACATGCCGTTTAAAGGAGCATTGTGCCATTTCAAAGATGATACATGACTCAAGTGCACTGTAAAAAGCACTTAATAGAGATGGTAGTGCTCCTAATAGCTCGTTGAAATGTAATAATATTGCAAATTCAAAAGTAGAAGTGTTTCCATAATGAAAAAAAACGAGGATCTTTAGAAGTGCTTCTCACAGAGAGTTTCCCCACTTGAAGAAAGCAAGGAATCTAACTTTTTAGTCAATTCAAATCATCTCCCCAAAACTCAAAAAGGTTTCCTATCATATATAGGCCGGCCTGCGTGATTTGATTTACAAAGGCTACCATGGATGCACACATCAATCTGCATGTGAATTGAAAAGAAAGCATCCAATTCCAATCCTCGTGTACCGTCCAATCCCTCTAGCGTGACGTCCTCTAGCCAACAGAATCCTATTTGCCAAGCACAAAAGGGGGACAAAAAAGGGAAAGCAAAAGAGAACAAGAACACATGACAAGCACATCTATCAACACATCAAACTTCGCACGAACACAGGCCTCGCACCGGACTAGTTCAAATCGGAATTCCATCCCCAGTCCTTCTCTTCAGCCACCCACATTCCACAAATTCAACGGAGATCCCCTAATCCCTCATCAAGACCACCCAGTAACTTCCCAATCTCATGAAAAAAAAAAATGCGATCTTTCAGCACAAACAAAAGTCGATCAAACAGAACAAGCGAAACCCTAATCGCCGATTCGCAAAACCTAGCCCCTCGACCAAACCCCAATAATAAAAAGCCTACAAAACCTAATTCGAGAACGACACGCCAATCTCCTGCCAAACGAAGGCCCCCGAAAGAGAAAAAAGAAAAAGGAACCCTAAAAAAGAAACAAGGGAAAGATGGGGGAGAGAATCAACCGACATTGATGAGGTCACACACGGTGGCCTCGTCGACCTTGACGAACTCGGCGTCCCAGGCCTTGAGGTCCTCGTCGTTGACGCGATCCTCGGCCTTGGCGGACTCGACGTGCTTCTTGCAGTACTCGATCACCCTGGCCAGGATCTCGCTGGTCACGTTGGGGAGCGGGATCGCATTGTCGGCGCAGTTGTCCTCGATCATGTGCTTGATCGTCTGCGACTCCATCGCCACCGACTGCTCCACCTCGAACGACTTCCCGTCGGAGCTCCGCAGCGTTATCTTCCTCGACGCCATCTCTCGCCCTGCTTCCCAAACGGATTCCTCGCCGGCACCCGCAGAAGATCGTCCTCCCTTCCCCCTCTGCGCGAAGAATCGGCGAGCGGATTTCGCTCTCGGCTCTGTCGCTTCTTCTCTCCCTCTTCTCGAAATCGAAAAATCGAGTGCGGTAGAAGGATCGAGAGAAGTAGGGGCAGGGCTTAATATAGAAGGACGTCCTTGGGATCGAGTACTGATAATCTTGTGTGGTCACAAACTGTTAGTATGAACAGTGAAGAAAGCTAATCAAGAGAACGACACGGACACTGACGGCGGATCATTCTGTGGTACTGGTGAGACTCCAGCTCGCCCAACGAATGGGGAGGTTCGTGATCTGGTGAGGCCGAAGTCCTGCCGGCGTCGAGCAAGGCTCGAACGGTGAGCTCGAGCTGAGCTCGCCGGCGTTGGGCGAGCTCGCCTGTGGCCGGTCGCCGGCGGTCACGCCGGCTGGAAAAAGAAGAAAAACAAAAAGAAAAAAATAATTAAAAATTAAAAATAATTAAAAATTCGTTTTTTAAAAACATTTTAAAAAGAATTATAAAAAATTTCCATTAAATTTGTATTGTATAAAAGTGTTTTAGCAGTATTTTTTTTATAAAAAAATCATAAAAATGAGTTTTCTTAAGTTTAGTTATAGATTTTTCATATTATAGTTTTCTGTTACTCAATAGTATATTCACTTCAAACAAGAGAAAACAAGAGAAGTATGTACACGGTCTAATTCTTTATAAATATTTCAATTTATAGGTTTTTTTTTTTAACCTTTTTATTTTATTTACTATTTTTAATTTAATTTGAAGTTTTAATCCAACTTACATATAATAGATGTGGGTTTTCCTAAAATATTAATAGATTTTAGCAATACAAGTTAAGGTTGGGTATAGATCGGGTCGGGTATGAATCATTAAATTTGCACTACATGAATATGGGTTATAATGGGTTAAATGAGTCAAATATGAATCCACTCATTTTTTACCCGATCCAAACTCGACCCAACCCGACCCACCCATTTGACGGATCTAATGGCGATGTCCCCTAGGCATCCAATCCTTTCCGAGGTCCTCGTGATCAGCTGCTCACAATTCCATGTATTGTGAGGGAGGGGGATCATTCTATGTGAGGCCTAGATCAAACCATTATGGGGTCGAAACGTGTCGGGAAGTTTATTGGGGCCGTACGTCGGTGGCGCGAAAAGGCATATATCCAATCCGGAAATTCGATTCGATTCGGGCTTGGAGTTTCGAAAACGGATGTTAGACCTTTTGCTAAATTTTATTTCCTTTTCTATATAGATTTGTCGATGCATTTTTATTTACTGATAATCTTTTGTGCAGTTCTTTTTTTTTTTTTTTTAAGAGATTTAGTGTAGCTTTCTTTTCTTTTTGGGGTTTCCGGATTTTGAAAAAGAAAATCCAAATCAAATCTAAACCTCACGCCGAGAACTCAAAGTTTTGATAAAAGATATCTGGTGCCATCTTTTTAGATTTTATTTAGTTTTCCATTATGAGTTTTGATGGATTTTCCTTCCATACACACGTCATGCTATACGCGTGATGCACATATATGGCCCGGCCCGTCCATGCCCAAATCGACCAATCGATGGAAAGTCAAAATGAATCATAAACCTATTTCTTAACCCATACTTGATAAGTTGAATTTAGTAAATCGATTATTAATGGGTTTAAAATAATAAAGCCCAAAACATCATCGAGAATATTCATAACTTATTTAAACATCAATCCATTTATATGATTCTTTTTCTTCACTCCCATCGAATATATCAAAAAAATAAATTAAATTGATCAATTTGAGTTTGGACCATTTTTTATTCATTTGACGGATCTACCTATACATGTAGCTATTTGCCATCACATTAATTAGGATCACATCTCCGACTCCCCAAAAAAATAAAAAATTAGGATCGCATCAAAACGTTAAAAATTCATCCTGCAAAGCTGTCGCGTGGTTTGCAGGTAAGAAAGGTCATTTTGACCTAGAAGAACACAAGAACATAATTGAATTATCTCATTCACCCGGCTGTGTGGTCACAAACTTTTGGTATGAACAGTGCAGAAAGCTAATCAAGAGGACGACACGGACACTGACTGCGGATCATTCTATGTGGTACACCGGCTATCGGAGTTCAAGAGATAAAGAACGAACTGCTTTACAATGTCGTATATGTTACAACGGAGAAGTTCCTGGAGGTGACCAGGTATCACCTCCATGTCAATGTTCCCTAGGCATCCAATCCTTTCCAGGGTCCTCGTGAGCGGCCGCTCACGATTCCATGTATTGTGAGGGAGGAGGGCTTGTCTTCGTCTTCTCATGACCTGCGAGTCAGCACATTAAACTCATTACGCATGTCTCGTCTTCAGTTTCAAGAACCCGGAAAGATTCGGAATGAAACAACAACAGAGTGAAGGGAAAGCGCATTGCTACATAAGATCCTTTCGGAGATTACTTCAGTTATCACTTTGACTACTGTCGTTGTTTGCACGACGTACGAGATCATGCTGACAAAAGAAGTCGAGCGACTTACCACTGAGCCCTCGGATCTCCACTTCTCTATATTCTTGGACGAGAGCGCAGCAGCAGCACATAAAATGCGAGAGGAAATCATCAAACCAACCTCCCTGCCGAAATTAGACGAAGAAAAGTGAGGAATACGGCAAGAGTGAGTAATTCTCTTCTCCTTTTCTTTCTTCAGATCCATTCCGCCATCCAAAGCACATAATAATGTAAGCCTATGCTCCATGAAAATTAGCACATCAATTTCGCAAAATGAAAGTATTGAACTTCAAATTTAGTAAGCTCGAAATCCTATAAAATCAGGGTGGAGGTCTTTTGGAGCTACACCCACTATCTGGAGAGACAGTTTGAAAATTTCCAAAAGATTTCAAGAATCAAGATCATTTTCATGGAGAAGAAGAGGATCAAGTGGACAGATAATCCATTGGGTTTTGTCATCGCTTGGTTTGGTAAATATGACACATTTTCATGTTTGATAAGAGACTTACCGTTATGTTCAGCATCTTGCGTAGTTTCCTTCGGACGCAGCATGTGTAGCAACAGCATGACAGTATTAATGAATATCCCAACAAATCATTGCATGCTTCTCCTGGACCTGGTGAATATGTGAAAATATCTTCAGTTAGCTTTCATGGAATATAAGGAAGCACAGAGTTCTTAAGATTCTGCAAAGTTGTCAAAGTTACATTTGAAGAGGAAGGCAATGTCATGTATCCACATGCTTAATTAAAATCACGTGATTCCCCATTTTCACATTCAGACATATAACCGGCACAGAGCATACACTCATGTATTACTATGTGTGGATCCGCAACTTTGAGAACTCTGTAAGCGCATGGAAAGACATGCTCCAAATTCAAAGTTTCAACATCGTAGAGGCTTTTTTACATGCATCAATGCTACACGTTCATAAACAAGTGTATCTTCAGAAAATTCATCATGCAAATATGAAAAATGAGGCGTGCCTTTTATAGTTCACTGTTGGTCAAGCTCAGGAAATCACGAAAAATTGCCAATTAATTTATGAAAACCAGAGAACACGTAAAGCTGCAATTTTGTAGTTAACTTACAACCGCAGCACAATAATCAACTTACGAAAATAAATGTAGACCAATCGAGCAAAAATCGACAACAAATGATGGGAGCAAGGAAGGATGCTCAACTTTGGAAGCACAAGCATAGGACTAATTGAAATCTTTTCTTCCACCAAATTCCTTTGAAAATTCTTGGGCACGAGCATAAGTCATGTACATTTGCATCATACTATAGACAATCCTCTGGTAGACAGATCATGTGTCATCTCATCAGGGAGTTGAAATATGGGCTACTTAACCCAACTACTTTCTCCATTTCTCAATTTCTCTTTTTCCAACTCTTCTTCCCTTTTTCTGCTTCTTTATTTAGTGGGAGTGGGAGGGGGTGTTGGGGGGTGGGTGGTGGGAGTGAGACTCTATGCATCTAATGCTAAATGATTGCATTATAATTCATAGACAATACATACATTAAACATCCAATCAGCCATATAATTAAAGTTATCATTTATAATGGAATCTAAATAAGAATATGACATGAGATTTGCTTACTCATATGCCTATTAGTTGCCACAGTAGCAATTTTCGAAAATGTATCACAAGGGCAGAAGCATGTTTTAATGCCTGCATATCAAGATAAGCTGTTAGAATGCAGGGTATATTGCACATAAATCAAGAACATGCTTGACAGTAACACAATCAGTATCGATATAGATAGCTAACCATTGCCCCTTAAATAGAAAAATGTTGTCTGCATGTCTGAGGACATTCACAGTAAAGCACCACTGAGAAGAACAATAAACCACTCCAAGGGAGGGGAACTCGATAGTTCCTCTGATAACCCCTGCTTAACACTTCACTAAGGGAAAAGGGAAGCACTACTACAGATAGAGGTAGTGAGCCTCTTATGCCATCATTACCATGTAAAAGGTGGTGATAATGGAGGTAATGTCATAAACACAGGAGTAATAGGATTTTGTGGTATAAAGGGGCACTGGGCAGTAAGGAATTAAGATAAATGGCTTCGGCGAGTCCAACGACAGGGAGATATCGAATCATTAGGTTGAACTCACAGAGGTTTACTAATTTCTCACAGGTAAAAGTAGAGATGTAGAACTTTATAGTTGTCTCAAAAGAACTTGCATAGCAGGTCATTAAATTTTGTATGAGGGAACTTACATAGAAGTGGTTCTGAGCAACAGCCCAGTAAATCAGTGTGCCAATCATAATGTCCATATGAACCTTTAGATGGGAGCAGATCATGGTCCAAGGAGACTGATGTACTTCTGTCCACCAAAGGAAGAAGCAAATTTTTCAAAATCCTTTCCAACTCCTCAAGCTGGACCCAGTGCAATGAAGTACAAGAAGCATATTTATAGAAACACCTCAAGCACACTTCGATGATAAAAGCGGTTAAACAGGATCAAAACTGGGTCATTTATCAGTTTAAGTCAATGAAGTGACATGAGGAAGAAACAAAATTATCCCAGGCAATGTCACTTTAATGTTTGCAAGTTATCCCTCTTAATCTTAACAGACTAGAAGTACATTAGCCAGACAGGAGTCTACGAAAGATTGGCCCTCTTAATCTTAACAGACTAGAAGTACATTAGCCAGACAGGAGTCAAAGAAAGATTGGGAAGGAGCCAATTACTGAAGGCAACAGTGGTGATGGTGATACATAAAGGAGTTCAACTTCAAAGAAGACTGACCTTGAAGTTTTGCTGGTAGAACTTTTCTTAGGATATGTTTCTCCAGTAGATTGTTCTCTATCACTATCAGCATCAGAGGTATATTTCTCCTTTTTCTTGGATCCTTTGACAGGTGAACCATAATCAGGGAGTGAGTTTGAGGCAACAGTTTCTGTGACTTCAAGCAAGCGCTGAATAACTTCACACTGGTTCATATCCATATTTGTTTGTGACCGTTGAAGTTCCATTCGAAGCTTCTCATTCTCCTTCTTCAGAGCCTCATTGAAACAGAGGTTTGGATAGGAACAGGACAGAGTTTTCTTCAACATCATGGCATCATTTTTCGAAGGTTCGTGCGTTAAGATTACAGTTTGCACCTTCTGGTCCTCATCGTCCAATGTGTATTCTCGTTGATCCCTCTCAATAACTTCCAACCTTTCCTGTAAATTAATAACAAAAGTAAGCAAAGCCCTCAACACTAGCAACTTGAACACGCTTTTCAGTATAGTAGGAAAAGTCCCCTATGTCAAGCAAATTGATCCTTTCCCAATGAGGACTCCAAGATAAAGCAAGATCCTTGGAGAATGTACAGACAAGACTCAACATACAAATTTTCAGATGAACCACCCAGGTTTTCCTTCCAATTACCATTTTCCTCCCGGACTGATTGCAAGTCGCAATGACATCTCTCTAGCTTTTATTCCAGAAAAACTCATTCAAGGATTCAAAATCAACTTCCGTCTATTTACAGGTCTTTCTCCAACTACAACATGACGGAAACCATGAGCAAGATTTTGACCAGCAATGCATTTTGATATCTATGGAAAATTGAAGTGATATGAACTCTACTCCACTGGAGTCCTACCTGGTAAGCTAACCAAACCTAAAAGAAATTTTGTTTGTCTGAGATCCATCATCAGTTGACCTGATTTAAACTTCATTGCAATCAAGTCATCACTAAGATTGCTATTGAGAAAATTCTGTAACCCTGTTGATAACACATGTCATCAGCATCCATAGACATGACCCTTTGATTAAAGGTAGGGAATTTTTTACAAACATAAGCAATCCTGATCTTAGATACGCCATCATTATCGACTCCACGACACGGTCTCACGATCACGATAATCATACACAGCAACGACACAAGAGCAAAAAGAAATCCTCACCCGAACTCGAGCATTGTCCACGAGAGTAATGAGCGGGACGAGCTTCAAGTACCGGTCGATCTCGTTCTGCGCCCTCCTGAACTGGTACACGATGTTCCACCCCATGGCCAGCAGGTAGAGGTAACTCCGGTCCTGGCAGCTGTTGACCAAGATGTACGACCTCCGCAGCGCGTCCTCGAGCTGCTCGATGGGCTCCCGCGTCTCCGGGTACCTCTTGAGCTCCGAGATCTTGAGCTGCTCCAGCAAGTTGCCGATCAGCTTCAGATGCTGAGCGAACTGCCGGCAATTCCGCTTGTGCATCCGGGCCGTGTTGGCGGCCTGCACGATCATCCCGATCAGCCGCGTGGCGTCGAGGCCGGTGAGCTGGGCCACATTCGCGACCTCTCCGAAAGCTTCCCAAGTAGCCATGTCGACGACGACCGCTCGGCACGAGGAATTTTGACTCAGCCGAACACGAACCCAGAATTCTAGAATCCCGTCATTGGATCTCTGATGCAATGTCGGTCGCTAAGCTCTCCACTGAAAGAAAGTCGAGAAGGTGCTGATGGGTCGTGCGGCTAGATCGAAGTCCACATTCAAAGACAGGAATTCCGGTCCCAATCCACCCACATGCAAAGCCGAATTGAAGCTTCAGACGATCTCTTCGTCCCGTCAACGCCGCGAAAATTTTCAGAGGTCTTCGGAAGTCACGTCGTTCTGTCCAGCCAAAACATTACGGAGTCGGATTCGAACGCCACTACTCTGCGAGATCTTCAGATGAAAGGCGTCGCAAAATGCACGATTTTTTTCTGGATTCGAACCCGCCGGTGCTCCGGAAGTTCACCTGCAGCAGAGAAATCGAGGGAACTGAGGAAAAAGCTTCGTCCAACGGAACATGACCATCCGTTACGCTCGTTGTTGACCAGCTTTTCAGCGGCGAAAAGCGAAAGGACAGCCAAAGCGTTTCTACTCAGAAAGCAATGAATTTGCGAAGCGACATTGTTACGGAAAAACGGACCCGTGAATTGTCACGAACGGCACTTCCTCGCTCGCCGCAGCCGCAACCTCGCTCTTCAGCCGAGAGCTCGGGGACCTGCAACAGGGAATTGCGCTCGTGAAAACCACTCGCGAGATCGAAATGCACGCGAGGCCGTCGCTCATCCACAGCTCTGAGCCAGCGGAAGTGAAGCTCAGCTCCGGCGAAACGCACATGGAAAGCTACCCTCTTTCTCTCTCTCGTGCAGAAAAAGCTTCGCGGGTTCCGAGAAAATTTCTCGCCTTTTCCATTTCAAAAGAAAAAAACGGCTTTTTTTCTCCGAGCTTTTCAGGTGGGATTTTCAGGGTAAAAAAGCAGAGACCACCTCCATGCAAGCAAAAAAAAAGAAAGAAAAAGAAGAGCAGAGCAGAGCAGAGCATCGGAGTGCGAGAGCGACAGGCATTGCTTTGCGGAGAAGAGAGACCTTCCCTGTTCTGCCGGGCGATTCTTCTTCTCCTTGTTGGTTCACCTGTCGATGACGCGCGTCCGCGCCTGCTCTGCATCTTTTTGGAGCATGCGAGAAGAGAGACAAAAGAAAGAGAGAGAGAGAGAGAGAGAGAGAGGGAAGGAGACCTTGAGAAGCGCCGTCCATCTTCAATGGCTGCAAATGCAGAGCGCCAAGTGCAAGTGCCGATCCGCACTCCCACATGCACCACCGCCCGCTCGAGACAAAGCGGAAGGCGAAGACGAAGACGCTTAAGACGCTTGGTTTTCAGTTGCCTGCCCGGTGGGTCCCCGCGATTTTACCCCCGTGCCCCCGGTAGGTCGCCGTTATTACGGCGAGTTGCCACCGGTGGGGCGATGGAAAAAGGTGGAGCAGCTTTTTTATCTTTTTTTTTTTTTGGGTCGGGACGGGACAGCTTTGGGGAGGCGATGAATGCGGGCGTTGACTATAAAAGAGAGAAAATAAAAAAAAAAGACTGGATTTTAATTTAATTTACGGGCCGTAAATAAAATGAGGTAAAAGAAAAAAAAAGAATTAATGCGTTTAAAATTTAATTGTGAGAGGAGGGCAGACAGCTGGCGAGTGGACTCGCCAGAAGGCGGCGAGGGAGAGGCGCACGTGCCCCGCCCGCCTTTGCTTATCGAGGGCGTGTGGTGGCCCTGGTGGGTAGCCGGTCACGTGATTCCCCCCGGCATCAAAGCGAAATCCGTCTGCCAGGCTTTGGAAAATTCGTTTTCTCTTGTCGCCCACTGCATCCAGTCAATAATTCGGATTAGGAATTTCCCTCTCGAAAACCTTACAGAAAAAAAAAAGGGTTTCACACTATGGATTATGGTGACGAACAATTTCAAAAATATTTACTCATCATGACCAATCAAGATTGATCCAAATGAATTATGTAAGTGATTTATCAATATTCTATAGTTTGTCCACTCCCGATTAGACTTGAATCGAGCCAAGCATTGGAAGGTGGAAATGTAACTTGGAATAGTTGGCATTCCATTCAATTCTTGCATACCAGAGGCAATTTTGATGCTCTTTGTAATCACTTCAATTGCGACAAATGATGTCATAAAAAAGTTTTAAAAAAAGAAATTCATATTCTACATATCAATGTCTAAGGGTCTAAATCAAACGGGACATGGGGCCAATAAGATTTTTTTTCACGAGGCTGTTAGGCAATTGAGTCTCGGGGTCCGTGCTAAAAGGAGGGAAGCTAATGTCAAGATTCCTGTAACGACGGTCGTTCGAGAAGCATGATTACTCCCACAAATTCAACGGGGATCGCGAAATGATTTTTTCCCTTAGGTGAACGTTGCCATGCCATAGTCCTCTGATTAGAAAAAAGAGAAAGATAAAAAAAAAAAAAAAGACACCATCTTGGGGAAATCATGGCGTGCGAAAAGTCAGACCCCATCATCGACTAGCATGTGCAATAGGTAACTCCCTCGTTCATCATGCTGGAGATGATAAAGCCTTAGTAGAATAAATTCAATTAGATTGCATTTACATGCCATTATTTATTTATTTTATTTTCCTTGTCAATTACTTCCTGAAATTAGTGATATGATGGAATTTATTATTCTCGTAATGTAACCGTGGAAGATTGAATTGGTAAGAACGAAAATAATAATAATGATGATCTTAACATTCTTTCATTTATTTTCATCACATTATCCTTTACTTAGTACAATAGGGTCAGCGATAACAATTCTACCCAAAATTAAATGAAGAATAATATTGTCAACGGTTTATTGAGGTTCTGTTTGTTTGACAAAAATGATGATTTAAAAAACGTTTTTCTAATTATGATAGCTTGAAGTCATATCATTGAATAAAAAGTAATTCCATTGTCAATAACAATTTAAGTTAGGATTTTTCCGTGGACAATACAAATATTTTCCATTCATTTATTTACGCAAGGGATATGGATGGACGATCATTTTTAGAAAAATATTTTTAAAACTGTTAATTTTTGGCAAGATAAATATACCATAAATCTTTTTTTGGTAAATCATAAATAACTATTTTCACTGTTCAATGAGAACGATGTGACGAGCTTGATTTTTAAGGTTATCGTAGAATTAATAACAGAAGCGGGGGGCATATATGTCAATAGGGGACCAGCATGGGACGGGTGGGGATAGCGTGCCGATCACACGCCACGTGTCCAGCGTCTTCCGCTGTCCATCCAGCCCTGCAGTCCCTCGGTCTTAATCAAATCAATTCGTCTGTTACAATGACATAAGCCAAAATGAGATTCGATAATCAAACGACCTTAGCCGGACCAACTAGATTCCATCGCACGGGCAGAAAGTTTCAGAATTGTGGAAAATACGTGGCTGAATAAATTAATCTAATTATAAAATAAATATATATTTTAAAAATTTCTCTAGAGTTAAATGAGAGTAAGCAAGACCATTTAGAGTTTTAAAATACAAAAGGAAAGGAATGAAAAATTTAATAAATAGGAAAAATGATCCACGATGGGATAATGTACTTATTAGTTTTTTTTAGGACGGGGATAAAAAAGATTCTTAGTTAAAGGAGGGAGAAAATGACAGAGCGAAATACATGACACTGTGTTTGATACGATGAAAAGGACTGTTGTAGATTAAGAAATAAATATATTAAAATGAAATTGAAACGAACAATTGGTATCGTTATCAAAGATTTCTATAATTTAAATTAGATTTTAGCTGATAATCAATTTTTTCGATATAAAAAAGAAAACGAACGGATGTGACTCGATCTAAGGATTCAATCCAGAAAAATCCTCACGAGCCACCGCCCTCTACCGATATGACGGAGCTGGCCAAATGACAATTAGCAATTCGAAAATGAAACCCCGAAAATAATAAATAAAAGGGCATTCCCACGGTAAAAATAAATAAATAAATAGACGATAATATAATATTACCTCGACTTAGGGAAAAGGGAATAAGAATGATCCTTCACTTCCGACCCTGCCCCAGATACCACCTTCTACAAATCTTTCTTTCCATCCCAATTTTTTTTTTTCCACACTTGTCGTGAATGAAATATTCGAGAACCGCCGGATTAATTATAAATTATTGTTGATTTTTTTTTTCTGATTTTCTCTGGGGAGGAAAAGAACAAGGAGGGACCAAATCCCAATTACAGTTTCCAAGGTTAAAAAAAACTACAAATCGTCAGTTTACGTAGGTTGGAAATCACACAAATGGTCGGTTTTATACTATGTTTGGGTGTTTTCAATGCGATTCCTGATTTTCCTATCGACCTTAATATATCATCTAACTGTGCGTGTTCTTTTTCTGACACGAGAGTCTGTTTGTTTCTCCAACAACTAAATAATTTTTTTCCTATTTTTTATTTTACATCCATCAGGTTAATCATGTTAATTTTTTATTTTTATTTTGGTTTTATGCGACGGGAGTCTTCAATGTGACAAAGATCCACTTTGTCTTTCGTTAGATTAGATTAGATAAGTGACTATGCCAAGGGAAGAAGAACGTACGTTGTGTTTGATCCATTGCTCACGAGACGGGTTTATGCAGGACTTCTCGTGATTCTTTATCACGGAGCCCTGTAGATGTGCGGTCCGCTCGAGACAAAGTCCAATACACTTCTGAGTCGGTAAACGAGGGAGGGATGGAGAGGTAGGCGAAGGAGAGAGATTAGGGGAGAAAGATAAGCACGTTTAGTAACATTTTTGTTTTTGATAACAATTCATGTTAAGAAATAATTTTTTTATTTTATTCCATGAACAAGTTTCTGGACATTTAAATGCATTTGATAACTACACAAAACTTTATTTCCGAAATAGAAAAAAAGAACAAGAATGAGTTTGGTACGATCCTCAAATTTTTTCTAATGTATAATTTCCTTCAATTTTTTTAATAATTTTTAAAGATTTTTCTATTTTTTTCTACTTTTTCCTCCATTCTACTTCCTCCTCTAGCCAATTGGCGGCACTCGATGATGGCCAACGACCTTGCCATGGCTAGGTGGCAAGGTTAGCCTCGCCATGGCTGGGCCAAACCAACCTCACAATGTTTGGGCGAGGTAGCCTCACCAGCCTCAACGATCGGCTAAAGGAATAAGAAGAAGAAAATGACTTGTTTAAGAAATTGTTCCCAAGAATAAAAAATTAGTTTTTTCTATTTCTTATTTACGTTTCAAATTAATTTCTAGTTACTTATCAATTTCGAGAAATAGAAAAATTAGCTGATATTACCAAATGAATTTTATTTTTATTCTATTCTAAAGATCAAAAGAATAGAAATATAGTAACAGAAACATTATCAAGCATATATGTACTACTTGGCCTCTCTTTAAGCCTTTGAGATTGGCGTCTAAGGTGCGTCTAGCCCCCCCGGCCACGTTGCGATCTCTCCTGATATCGACGCCCTAATGGGTCAAGTCGTTGCTGACCTTTTTTAAGCGGGACTTGAGCACGTGATAAAAAGTGAAAAAAATTTCTCTTTCCCTGACAAGCTCAATTCATATTCCGCTTTTCGAATTATAGTCTTTGCCAAATATAATGATTAAGATTGGTTTCCAAGATAAGAGTCACGACATTTCTATATCAAAAAGTAAATTTATCTCATAAACGAAAAGTTGCATCAACCTTTTGGAGTTGTAATTGGAATTATAATCATTGTCAAATATAATGATTAAGATTGGTTTCCAAAATAAAAGTCACGACATTTCTATATCAAAAAGTAAATTTATCTCATAAATGAAAAGTTGCATCAACCTTTTGGAGTTGTAATTTTTCAATATGTAAGTCGCAACTCTTCGGCAAGTGTCCTAATATAAAAGTCACAAGTGATCAAACTTAATAATTATTTTATTTCATGATGAAAAGTCGTGTCTTTTATATAATGTTATACAAATGTTAAAAAGAAAGTCGTAGTAACAATATGATTTTTAGAAAATAAATTGCTTTGAACTAAAAGTCACATCTTTTGAGTGATTGCACTAATCTAAAAGCCATATTTTTTCATTCTACTCTCCCCATAATAAAAATCACAGCTGAACTACTTATCAAAATAAACTATTTTGGCAATCGCCAATAATATGTGTATACTAGGTTATTCCTGGAAAATTCATACTTTTATAATACAACATTGGGCCGTACACCATCAAACTTGGTTGTCGGGACGACCCTGGTCCATAGAAACATCAACTAATTGATAAATCCGAGCCGTTGAATGACAATAATATTACTCGAGAAACCACCATCTCCAAGATCCAAATTCGGGATACTCTTTATGTCATTTTCTACGTTACTAATTACTATCAATGCTTTTCGATTTGGTCTACTTTTTTTTTCTTTTCCTTGAAATCATTAGTGTTTATTAACCATGGGAGTTGCCATCAGGTGGTTGTTTCCACATGCCTTTCTGCTTCAGAATTTCAGTCCCTTTCGACTGCAACTTCAAGAAAACCTTCTGTTCTCAATCAAACTATCGTTATCTTTATCATAATTACATTTCATTTTTTGAAGTATCATGATCGCCTGGCGCCTGGCGCCGTCGTCGTCACCACCTTCTGTCTCGAGGCACGATCCCTGCTGCCGGAACCGACCTTCCACCAGGCGGATGTTCCTCAGTCCGTGTCCTCGTCCTTCGTTTGTTGTCTTGCACTTGCCAGGTCATTTTTCAATCGACTAATTATAATTAATTTCGAGGTCAAATATCATAATCAGAGTCCCGTGGAGCTCTAAAATTTGAAAAAAAAAATGAAGAAAAAAGGGAAAAGAGGGTCAATGATTAACGTCACGGGGCGACAATCGATCGTGTATCTAAGAGACTCTGTGACCCTAGATTCCACATCTTCACGTACGCATGCAATATTAAAATATACTCACACATATATATTATAAAAAATGTTCATATATATATATATATATATATATATATATATATATTTTATTAACTTGGAGTACCGTGGGTGAGGATCGAAGAACAAAAGCTGGATTTATAATTTTGGGCCAAATTCCGAAAATAAAAAAAAATCCTCAAATTTTGGGTCCAATCTTAAATCAACCCCGAATTTTTTTTTTTGCCTAAAAAAACTACCAACTTTAAATCTAGTCTTAAATCTACCCAAGTTAATATCATAAAAAAATCGCTATTAGTTATTTGTCATAACATTTTTATGTCAGTAACAAATCCCCATTTATAAAGTGACGTTAAATTTTTTCTCTAAAACGAAAATATTCTTTGATATGAAAATTAGGGAAATTGAGGAAAGTTTTTTTTTTTTTATCTAAAAAAACACAAATTTTCAATCTAGTGTCAAATCAATCTTGTTAATCCCCTATCCAAAAATCTGATTTGACATAACTATTCCATTTCCATATCAATAACAAATCGACATTAGCAAAGTGATGTTAAATAGCTCTATATTATAAAAATTAGGGAAATTAGAAATGGTTAATAATGTTTTTTCGACGGAAGACTAACGGGGGACAGATTTGGAATTAAAGTTAAAAGTTGGTAATTTTTTTAAGATAAACAAAAAAAGCATGGGGCAGATTTGAGATTATATTGAAAGTTTGGGAATTATTTTAATGGAAACGTTCAGGGCAAATTTGAAATTAGACTTGAAATTAGGGGTATTTTTTAGGGGAATTAGGTCTATAATTTTGCTATGCACATAGGTTGATTGGTTCTATGGTCGAAATAATCGTTGAGTTCGAGGATGGATACGCGGGTCGGGCCTTTAATTGCATCGTACCAATTTGTCGGGGGATTACTTCGTGATGGACGGAACGTGCTTTATGCATTTGTCCAACATAAACTATTCCCACCATTCTCGAAGATGAAGCGTCCGCTTCGTTGGTTAAAAAAGAGCCCTCGCTCGTCACGACCCGAGCATTTCAACGTGCCGTGACCAAGCTTATAGACGGAAGGAGGAAATCACGCGAAAGCCATCAAGCAATGTGGAATGATATTTCAACATTTCTATCAATAAATCCATCAAACGGATGAGTTGAGTTGAATATGCTCAAATAAATCCATTTAATACCGACCCGACTTATCACTAAAACATTTACATATTCAATCCAATATACAAAGACTTATATCCAAATTGAGGCGAAAGCGTGAAGTAACGTAGGACAACGTTGCAGCATGAGTGGTGAAAAAGACTGATTCAACAATACATCATGCAGACCTATTTACATCCCGTTTATGGCCAATTTAACATTTAAACCCATCTACTGAGCATGGGTTTATGACCTTTCTCGACGTATCTACCTATAGGTAGAGGTAGACTAGGTTAAGATAAATAGTATATAAGACCCGTCATCAAGCAATATATAACAATCTTTAAACACTTTCTCTTATGTGTAAAATCGGATTAGGAGCAACAAACAAAATTTAACAATGGAACGGACCACATTAATAAAAGATCATTGTGAAGTAATGTAGGACGACGCTGCAGCGCGAGCGGTGAAAAGACCTATTAAAAGCTACCCATGTCGCGATTCTCTCGTAGGAACACCGAGCATACATAACATAATTATTTCGTGACGGAAGCGTGGTGTGACCGTCTTGCTAGCGTCCACGGACCCTCACGGGGTCGAGCACGAGATTGTTCGGTATGAGAACGGACCCGTTAAAGCCAATAGAGGACGGGCCACTCGCATTAATCAAATCCTACGGATAATAAGATATAAAGACGTCTCCCTTTCGAGTCAGTAACTAATGTGACCCATGTGGGTCGGGCGATAAGTGCCGACGACCGCGACCGCGACGACCACGACAGCTAAATTCCGCTAAGCAAAAGCGATAGGGGCCGAAAAAAAAAAGTGGGGGGGCCACTGCCACTAGAAAGTGGATGGATCACTTTGGAATCCCACCCAATTTTGGACCCACCCTTAATGTGAAAATTAAGGGAAGGGACTAGGAGTGCTCGCTAAGATACAAAAAGAGCACTTGCCTTTGAGCTATTTAAACTCCCCTTGAAGATCCACATGAAATTTTGTGTACAGAAAGGGTACAATTATGGATGATAATGTTCTTTTTTATAGGATGTTCCGATTGTCTACATTAGCGACCTAATTTTAAAATCGAGTTCTAGATCGCGGTCTTATTTATTGTAATGGTCGTATGGGTTGAATGCGCCGGATTGAGGCTTTGTTTGGTTCACGGAAAGTATTTTATCTCATTTTACGTTTGGTTCATTTAAGAAAGTGAGTTGATGGAAAATGTTTTCCTTATCAATAGAAAATACATGCTTAAATTCAAGAAAAATCTCTTTAAAAAATCGGAAATTATTTTTCAAAATATGATTAAGTATCACATTTGGCTTGAAACTCTATATTTGGATGAAATTTCTAATGTTGGTTACTAGGACCTAACGTCTAGGACCAGGTTTTCGATGCTCAAGCCCGGGCCCTAAACACCTATGCTTAGGCCCCCAACGCCCATGCTTAGGCCCCCAACGCCTATGCTTCGATCCATAGAAGCTAGGCTTGAAGCCTCGACACTGAGGATAAGGTCGTGCCCGAATCTATCAAAGCTAGGCCCATGCTTCGATCCTCCATGATCGGGTTGGAGTCCATCATCCAAGCGACTATTGTAGTATCCCCAACATCCAAGCCCGGGTGCCACAAGGTCCGTCCCGAATCTATCAAAGCTAGGCCCATGCTTCGATCCTCGATGATCGGGTTGGAGTCCATCACGGCTAGACCTAGGACTCTAATGCCCATAATTGGCTACCCACACGCAAATTATTAGCGCTAAATAGTATATGCTTATTTATGAAAATCAAATCGGATTTTCCATATCAAACGACGAAAATATATTTCACTTCCGTTTTAAGTTTTAGCCAAACAACGGAAAATATATCATCAAAAAAAAACTTATGAAAAACATTTTCAAAAAATATCATTTTTCGACGAAACAAACGGAGCTTAAGCGATTTCTTTTCTCATTAAAATTACACATGATCCAAGAGGCGTGACTCCCCTTTGGGATCTCAGGTTGAGAAGTCGAATTAAATTTGAGGCCGTGCCATCGACGCACAATGCCTTGACATTCCAAACTCCATTTAATCTCTCGAAATTAAGACGAAACATGGTGCTCTTGACCTATTGATTGAAATTAGCCAAGGGGATTAAGATCACGAGCAACCGCCAAGAACACTTCCGATGGTGCAATGCTAAATCAACATCTGCATAGTCTTTGCCCTAATCACTCCAAAACAAATGTTGAAAGATTATCACTGTTCGAGCCTTTTAAGAGGGACTTGTCTTTACTAGCGCTGTCGCTGGAGGTCCACTTTCTTGGTCTCGTGTTGCGCACATTGAGGGGGAGTTGATTCAATCATTCTTTAGTCCCACCGGCAAGATATGACCTCCAAAAGTGGCTTTTGTGAAGCCAACAATTATCATATCACAACCCATTTAGCGACCACTGACCCACCTTTTTTTTTTTTTCCCCCTTTTCAAATAATTTCAATAGCTTAATATTAAAAGAAAAACTTTAATTTTAACTTTAGTTCTAATATTTTTTAAAAAAAATTTACGTTTCATAAAAAAACTTATAATTTTTTTGTCTAGTTTCAATTCTATCCTAAACCATAGTTTATCTCATAAAAAATCACTAACTTTAGGTTTAGTTCCTTTTATACCTTAAACTCTTTTTATCATATAAAAAAGCACAAACTTTTACTTGAGTTTTATATGTGCTTTCGTTAAGTCTCTGTCCCAAACTGCCCTTTTCCCATGCAATTGCTCTAGTTTTTCCTAAATTTCATATCCAAAAAGATGTCTTTTGAAGATGAACTTCGATGCTAGCCCAAATGACGTCTTATTGGATCTAAAATTTGAATAAAAACTAGAGCAATTAGGCTGGCTTTCTTCAATTGCTCTTACTCTCAAGAGAGTCTTTCTTCCATCTTGTTGGAGGATCTTTGATTTTATGCTCAGTCTTCCATCTCATGCTTCTCCCGCACGCTCAGGACACTTAGATTGGGACGTTTGAACAACTTGCTTGGGAGTTTCCCATCTCAAGTCAAGAAAAGTTGACGGTTTTTATGAGACAAAAAAGGTATGGACTAAAATTGGGATTAAACCAAAAGTTAGGGGTTTTTTAGGATATTAAGCCTAATTTTGATTAATATTAATGTTTTTGTTATAAAATAAATTCGACATTTGTTTCACTTGAAATGTTATCAGATATTTCCAAAATTCAAAATTCACTCGATAACCCACCGTAAATTTCTCCATTTTGTCAATGCGATTCATTGGATCGGTCAACGATTTTTTGGTAAAGTTTGACCTCTAAGTGCGCCACCACGCGTGGAGAAGGGTTCTATAGCTTGGATTAATAGGGGCAAGGGCCAAAAAGCCTAGCCACGCGCGATGGAAAAGCCGGGACCATGAACTTGGTTCGGTCCCATTTTTATAAAGGTCAAACTTCCTTGCAAGAGCGAAACAAATCGGGCAAAACGAAATACGAGCCTATTCGGTATGACTCTCCTTTTCGCAGATCGTGCGATTTCCATAAGGCGTTAGGCAAACTTCTCGTGGGAGAGCTGCAGCAGCTCGTGGCATCTTTTGGGAAGCCGTCTCGCTCGTCGTTTAGGCGCGCGGCCACGGTACACGAAAGTGTACCGGAGGGACACTTCGTCGGTATCTCCATTTGATGATTTTCCATAGTCCATGCTAGCACATTGTATGATGGAGAGGAAAAGGAGGAGGAAATTCTTGTAGGGTAATTTTTTTCTCGCGTTGTCGTAGTCTTTGCTAATCCTGGCCGGTGAGGGTCAGCCAACAACTGTTGTCTGCCCTCAATCCAAAAATTAAAAAAAAAATAATATATAAATATATATATATATATATATATATATATAGAAGAAAAGAAAAAAAAAAAATCATAAAAATTAAAAAAAATTAAAAAAATCAAAATATTATTAAAATTATTTATATTAGTGTCATTTTTGCACTACATAAGACGGCTAATGTTCATGTATATGATTTCCGACTAAAATTGACTGAATCGACTCGATTGACACAAATACAAAAGTTTTAAGATTAAATTAGTTCAATTGAAGTATTAGAACTTAATTGGTTTCACTGAAAGTTCAAAAAAGATGGTTTGCGTTAAACCAGCGATTGCAAGCTTCTGCAGAATTTCGGGCATGTCCATCTCTCGTAAAGATTAAAAGATACCGTGTTGACGGGAGACTTGTTCCTAGAATATGTGATTAGCAGGCCATAGCAATCATGAGCCCAGGGCTGGTTTGCTGAACTTTATCTTGTGAGGAGTGGGGAAAAATCGAAATGACACGACCGACCAAGAATCAGATTTTTAAGCCGGGTGATATCTGGTTCAGTCCAAAGCGATCGTACATCCCTAATGTTCGGTTTGGTTCAGGTCGTTGGGTTTTCAGAAAACCCAGCTCGAACCGAATAGTTGACACTTTTAGTGACAAGTGTAAAAGAACAAAGGGCTTGCTTTGGGCCTTATTGGCGGACCGACACGACCAACATCGACAATCTCAGAGCAGCTCGCGAGCGTACTTGCTGTAAATCTGATCGGTGAGCATCCGGTCGGTGGCCTCGGTGGGATGGAAGCTGTCCCAGAACACGTACTTGGTGTCGTCGTCGCACGTCCGGTCGAGAAGGTTGCAGAGATAGGTCACTTCTATGTTCCCCGTGCCGCAGCACCCTTTCGTCGACACCTCAAATCCTATACGGCACAAATTTAAGGACGAACATTGCCAAATTAGTACTCTAGTGCAAGCCAAAATCCGGACACCGTCAACAGAAACGGGTCTTCGCTCGTCCAGACGGGCAAAGCGAACATAGGACTAATCGACGCAGGATGGAAGAGAATTAATTACCGAATCGAGCAGGGTCTTGGATGATGGCAAGCAAAGGGTAGTAAATGTCCATGTAAACAAGCCTAGCGCCGGGGAGGTCCTCCCGGAGGGAGTCGATCTCGGCGCGGAGTTTGGAGTTGAAGAGGACGGCCGCTTTGTCGGAGGAGTCGAAGCAGTCCCTCTCGGGGCCTCCGTGCAGAGTCCTCTGCGACGGGAGGCACCCTACCGGCGGCAGGCTGAGCACCCCGATTTTCCTTGCTCCGGCTCCGTACAGCTCCTGCCCACGCACACAAGTCGTGAATATAGACACGACGATAAGCTGCGAAATGAGATCGCGATTATAGACCGTGCGCATTATTACCCGAAGGAAACTCGACGCCCAGCTGACTAGGAGGTCGGTGTAGGATGAGACATCGTACTCGGACCTTCTCAACAGCGTTGCGAAGTAAGTGTTGGTTATGTCGTTAGCACCGGTGCATAATATGTAGACACTCTCGGACGCGATGGCCGATGCTCTCTCGGCCCCAACCTCCGAGCGTACGGTTTCCATGTACTCGGAGTAGAGATCCAGTTGATCCGACAAGGATAGTGCCGACTATCGACAAATTAAACACGGACAAGATTAAGTGATTGAGGACTGAATTCCCGTGATAGATTTATAGCATTGCATGTTTTTGATTCTCTAGCCAATCAAATAAGATGTAATATCAAAATTTAGTCGGGAGAATTACCAAAAAAGTGATAAACCTATTGTAATTGTTCCAATTCAGTCCTAAACTTTTTTTTTTAGCAAATTTAGTCATGAACCTTTTACAATTGTGCAAATTCAGTCCATCCGCCCAAAATTGGCCGGCCAGCACTGACGTGGACGCCGGTCATCCGGCGAACGCTAACGTGACTTTTTTAAATATTTTTTTGAATTTTTGAATTCTTTTTTTTTTCCCCATCTTCTCATTCCCTTGGCCGGCCAAAGGCGAGGGCCGGCGAGGTCAGCTTTTTCGGCCAATGGCGAGGCTTACCCCCGCCGGTCGGAGGTGAGGGTCGGCGAGGGCGAGGGCCCGACTTGGAGGGATCTTGGCCGGTGAATAAATACATCTCCGATACATATTAAGTGGCATTCGATCGGGGATATTTTTGTCCTTTTTTTTTTATAAATTTTTAGTTGTCTTGTTATTTATTATTATTATTATTTTGGGTCTTGACCCTCATCCCGGCCAAGGCAAGAACATCGGTGGGACCTCGTGAGCGTTGGTCATTGGTGAGGGTTGGCGAGGGTTGGACGCCCATTGTCGGTAGTAGGCGAGGGCCACCAAGCCCTCGCCGGTTGTGGGTGAGGGCCAGTCGAGCCTCGCCGATCCGGCGAGGGTGGCCTCAGGCGGGGCTTGGCCGGTCAAGCCCTTGCTAGTGAGGTGAGGGCTTGTAAGCCCTCGTTAGCCCTTATTAGTGGCCGGTGAGGTGGGCGAACCTTCGCCCAAGGCTGGCGAGGGGTGACCTCGCTGATGGCTAGTGAGGGGCGACCTCCCCCACCTCCGCCCGCTGCTCCACCAACAACCTCGTCTTCTACTAGGACTACGACTGGGATGCCCACGTTGCTTTCTTCATCCTTTCCTCCCACCACCGCTTCTAGATCGACAACTTCTTCAGCTACCCCTTTTTCCCTCGAGGACCTTCTTGTAGGGCCTCGATTTGGATGGCCCCCCTCCCCCATGGCCATGAGGGCTCGATGGCCCTTGCTCGCTGTTAGCGATGGGCGTGGAGCCCTCACTTGCTGCCGGCGATGGGCGTTGAGCCCTCGTTGGCCCTTACCAACGGCCGGTGCTCGCTAACCTTTCCCCAAGTCCGGTATTCTTGAGCCAAAGGAAGGGGATGAAGAAGGTGGGCAACCAAAAATGAAAAAAAAAAAAAAAAAAAAAAAAAAAAAAACCGGAATATACATTGAAGATGCATCTATTCACCGGCCGGCGAGTGAGGTCCTTCTTTGAGATTAAAAAGAATTTTAAAAATTTTGAGAAAATGATGGTACTTTTGGTCCTTAAAAATTTTCCAAAAAAAAAAAAAAGAAAAAGAAAAAATTTTAAAAATTTTGAAAAAAAAAATTGCCACATTAGCGTTTCTTGGCCGACGTCCACGTCAGTGCTGACTGGGCAATTTTGGCAGGATGGACTGAATTAGCACAATTATAAAAGGTTTAGGATTAAATTGGCAAAAAAAAAGTTTAGGACTGAATTGGCAAAATTACAATAGGTTTAGAACTTTTTTGGTAATTCTCCCAAATTTAATCTATCATTTGGGTTTTGCCTCATGCCTTATCTGATTCATAACTTTAATCGTGCATTTTGAGAGAGACATTACAGATAATTTGGCGGTGAGAGGATCATATCCGTTAGCTCCGGAGGCAAAGCACACGCCGGTGAGAAGGTCTTGGAGCTCCAGATTCGGATCCAAATAAGCAGGCAAGAACTTCTTAACTCCCAATTTCTCGGCTACAAAAAAAAAATTGACCAGGCCTCTTCAAACTGAATCCTCAAGTAAAATTCATCAAAGGGTAATTGAAACTATAGCTTATGCGCTAAATTATCGAAAATAAAAAAAGGCAGAACTAAAGTTTACCAAAGTCTACCAAGGGAATAACATTTACAATTGCCGAAACACAGCACGATCAAGATCGGTCAAAGTATACATTTTACACATTATGATGTATCCTCGAGCTATAATCCGAGAAGACTGTGAAATTAAGGATGCAAACTGTACGTTATGTTTTTCAAATCAGATGACTCGAAGTGCAATGAAAGAGAGAATTAAGGGTGCTTTTAATTTCCTTGTTTAAATTCAATAATGCAATTTCCCATTTACATTTTTGGAGAAGAAACTGGCAAACTCAGCCTCTGACATTTCAATTTTCTTTTTATCACGAATTGGGTAGATATCTTCGTCTTATTTCATACAAACGACGTGACATAGCCAATCACATGGTTTCTTAAATAATGAATTGACTCTTTCTAGTGGGTGCATCACATGGATTTTTTAAAGAATAAATTGACTCTTCCTAGCGGATGCATTTAATTTTGCACAATGTCTTTCAATCAAAAGTACTAGGCGACAAATCGGTCACAGGTCAGCTGGGCAGGAGGGCTTTAACATTCCTCTCCCACCTTCACCAGCACAGGCGATTGTTATATCGGCCAACCAATTCCTCAAATAACTTCCCAAGAAATTGTAATAGAGTCTACCCTCCTCGACTCAAAAAGCCTTTTAATTTCTGATGTATCTTTATCTTTCCGTCAAGGAGGAATACCCCCAAATTTTACGTCACAGAATTCCGATAAAGCAGTTAAAGTATATACTCAGATCCAATGATAAATGATCATTATGGCATTTCTTGGTGCACAGAGAAAGAAGATGTTCTCACACGAGAATGAGAAGGAAGGGAGACAGGAGCACCGAAAGCAAGGGAAAATACCATGCACGAAGGCACATCGGGACACGTAGAGAAGAAAAGGCAAAGTGATCAGGCAAATCGATTCGTTAATTGAATTCTATGCCGAGTTGAGAACGAGCAAACCCGGATCGGGCTGACGATGCACGTCAACCAAACGTTCTTGCCGTGAGGTGGTCGGTTCACAGCTAATCTCGTCTCGTCTGGCTCTCCGCATTCCCGCCGCCATACGCAAAGAAGAAAAAACGAGCGAGAGAGCGAGAGAGAGAGGTGGGTATAGGCACGTACCCAACATGTCCGTAGGGACTCGGCCGTTGCTGAACCGCCCGAGCGGCACGCTCGGGTCGAGATCCCGCCCGTAGGGCGGAAAGTTGCACTTGGCCGGGGTCGCCAGGCCATTGTTGTTCCCGGGGTCGATGACCGAGTCCCCAAATGCGAAGGCCGCCGGCACCGTCACGTTCCGAGGCCACGCTACCGAGGCAGCAGCCCCCTGACGCAGGGAGACAAGTGATACTGCCCAGACGGCAGTGAGCCAGAGCTTGGGATCAAACGGCGGTCGCGGAGAACTAAACTCGATCGAGCTCATTGCAAGAAGAGGAGGAGGAAGGGACTGAACTTGGAGTGAGAAGAGTGGCTCTATAGCTGTTTCTGGGTGGTTTGGAAATGAATATAAGAGGGGCATGACAGTGGTCCTGGCCGTGGGCAGGGGTGTTAAAAACCGAACGAAAACCAAACCGAATCAAACTAAAAAGTTCGATTTTTTTCGGTTCAATTCTCGTTCGGCTTGAATATTATTATAAACCAAAATATTTTTAACAGTCTGGTTAACCGAATCAAACCGATAAAATCTAAAAAAAAAAAATTCATTTTATTTTTTTTTAAAATCATTTTTAATGTTTTTATTTTTTTTCCTTTTCTTTGTTTTTCTTCTTCTTCATTGATGGGTCGTCGGCCATAGTGGCGGCCAATGACTGGCCAAAGGCGATTTGGAGCCTCGCCATAGGCCGGGAGGCTCAAGCTCGCCCGACGCTGATGAGCTCAAGCCCTACCGTGAACTCGAGTCTCACTAGATCTAGCCACCTAGGTAGGGATTGAGCCTTGTCAAAGGTCGCCAAACGTCAGTGAGGCTTTGGCAACCTTTGGCTAGGCTCGAGCCTCCCCCAGCTCAACGAATTTGGCAAGGCTCAAGGCTCCAGCTTGCCTCTAGCTGATCGTTGGCCATCAAAATAGCTTATAACCGGCCAATGAAAAAGAAGAAGAAAAAGAATAAAAATTCAATTTAAAAAAAAAATCGTTGAAAGGGGGCATGTAAGAAAAAGATTTAAGAAAACATTTTCGAACGGCGAAAAATATTTTTATTCATTTTCAAGTTTCAATCGAACAACAGAAACTACAGTTGTATTCTTGGAAAATGACTTCTTGAAAAATATTTTCTAAAAAAATCATATTTTTTGTAAAACGAACAGAGCCTTAATGAAATGTTAATTTGCTTGGGCTCTAACATTTGTTTCACTTATTTTAGACCACTCCACCATTTCGTAATTTGTCTAGTTTACAATTAATAAATTAACGGTTCGATTCCAGGGGCTTATCATTGCTATGGCAAGCCATTTGTTCTGTTACACTTGTCACTGGGAAATTAACGGTTCGATTCCAGTCCGCTTTTCTGAAAACCTGATCCGAATAAACGTCAGCAATGTATGTACATTTACTCTGAACTGAACCAAATGTCACCCAATATGTGATTCTTGCCAGATTAAAATTGAGTTGAAAACCACGTAATTTCGGCTTCAGAAAGCAACTTCCAACTCGTGTGGGTAAAAAGATTGGAACACATTGTCGAGCCAAAAAAAAAAGAGGCCGAATGTCTCTCCTTCCCTTGGGGCGAAACTGACATGATCGGCGTCGATGATCTCAGAACAGCTCGCGAGCGTACTTGCTGTAAATCTGATCGGTGAGCATCCGGTAGGTGGCCTCGGTGGGATGGAAGCTGTCCCAGAACACGTACTTGGTGTCGTCGTCGCACATCACGGGGTGGTCGAGACGGCTGCAGAGGTAGCTCACTTCTATGTTCCCCGTGCCGCAGCACCCTTTCGTCGAGACCTCAAATCCTGATATAGCACAAATTTAGGGAAGAACGCTGCCGAATTAGTACCCTAGTGCAACCCAACACCCGGACACCATCAACGGAAACGGAAGCAGGTCTTCCCTCGCCGGAGACGAAGACAGGCAAAGCGAACATAGGACTAACGGATGTAGGATGGAAGCGAATTCATTACCGAATTGAGCAGGGTCTTGGATGATGGCAAGCAAAGGGTAGTAAATGTCCATGTAAACAAGCCTAGCGCCGGGGAGCTCCTTCTGGAGGGAGTCGATCTCGGCGTAGAGTTTGGAGTTGAATAGGACGGCCGCTTCGTTGCCGGAGTTGAAGCAGCCCCTCCCGGGGCCTCCGTGCAGAGTCCTCTGCGATGGGAGGCACCCGACCGGCGGCAGGCTGAGCACCCCGATTCTCCTAGCTCCTAGTCCGTACAGCTCCTGCCCGCGCACACAAGTCGTGAATATAGACACGACGATAGGTTGCGAAATCAAATGACGATTATAGACCTAAAGAAACTTTGCAGAAATCATCCCTGCGCGTTATTACCCGAAGGAAACTCGAAGCCGAGCTGACCAGGAGATCGGCGTAGGACGAGACGTCGTACACGGATCTTCTCAGCGGCATCGCGAAGTAAGTGTTGGTTATGTCGTTAGCGCCCGTGCACACCATGTAGACGCTCTCGGAGGCGATGGCCGATGCTCTCTCCTCCCCAACCGCCGAACGTACGGTTTCCATGTACTCGGAGTAGAGATCCAATTGGTCTGACAAGGATAGTACCAACTGTCGACAAATTAAAACACACACAAGATTATTAAGTTAAATTGCACATATTTGATCCTCTGGGCAATCAAATGTATGCGATGCTAATATCTGGTCAACCGTCCGGGTTTCGACTCACGTCTTATCCGAATCATAGTTTTAATCATGTATTGAGAGAGAGATTACGGCTAATTTGGCGGAGAGAGGATCATATCCATTGGCTCCGGAGGCGAAGCTCACTCCGGTGAGGAGGTCCTGGAGCTCCAGATTTGGATCCAGATAAGCAGGCAAGAACTTCTTAATTCCCAATTTCTCAGCTACAAAAAGATAAACATTAAAGGGTAATTGAAACCATAGCTTACGTGCTAAATTATCGGGATAAAAAAAAAAGTAGAACTAAAGTGTACCAAAGTCTGCCAGTGGAATGAAACGTATAATTGCTGCAACCCAGCATGAGCAAATTTATACCCATTACACGTTATGGTTTCAAAAGCCACGAGATTCACCGTGCGAAATTGAGGATGCAAAGCGTACCTAATTTTCTTCGAATCCGATGACTCGAAGCGCAACGAAGAAGAGAATTAAAGGGTGCTCTTAATTTCCTCGTTTAAATTCGAAAATACTAAATTCGCACTTACGTCTTCCAAGAAGAAACCCGGGAACTCTACCCCTCGACATTTCAATGTTCTATTTACCATCGAATTGGGCAGATATCTTGAGGCTCATTTCATGAGAACGATCGTTATGGCATTTCTTGATGCATTTTAATTTCGAGACGAGATGAGGAGAGGGAGACAGGAGCGCCGAAAGCAAAGGAAAACACCATGCACGAAGACGCATCGGGACAATCGACTCGTGAATCCTAGGCAACTTGAGAATGAGCGAACCGGATCGGGTCGGCGATGCACGTGAACCAATCACGCTTGCGGTGGGGTCGGTTGACAGCTAACCTTGTCTTGTCTGGCCTCTCTGGCGTTCCCGCCGCCATACGCAAAGAAGAAGAAACGACCTAGAGAGAGAGAGAGAGAGAGTAGAGACGGAGGAGAGAGATGGGTACGTACCGAGCATGTCCGAAGGGACTCGGCCGTTGCTGAACCGCCCGATTGGCACGCCCGGGTCGAGATCCCGGCCGTAGGGCGGGAAGTTCGCACTTGGCCACGGTCGCCAGGCCATTGTTGTTCCCCGGGTCCACGATGGAGTCCCCGAATGCGAAGGCTGCCGGCGCCGTCGCATTGCAAGGCGGCGCTACTGAGGCGGCGGCGGCTCCGCAGTGCGGGGAGATGAGGACTACCGCCCAGACGGCGGCGAGCAAGAGCCTGGAGTCGAGCGGCGGTCCCGGAGAACCGAACGGGATCGAGCTCATTGAAGAAGAGGAGGCGGAAGGGACTGAACTCGAGGGAAGAAGAGGGGTTTTTTAATGTTTGGGAATTTGAGGAGAGAATTTAAGAGGGGGGGTGGGTCGTGGCCGTGGGACGTGGATCATGTCGTATGTGTGGGCGTGCGTTGCGGCTGGAGGTGCATCATGTATATATTTAATGAGAGATCAATCATGTGAGTGGGTGGGGATAATTAGTGAAGGCCCTTTTGGGTTGTTTTCCTTTGACTTTCGATTAGCACGTTCGAGCACGGAGAGAGAGAGAGAGAGAGACCATAATATAGGTTAGACTAGGTTGATAATCCATAATTTTTTTTAACTAGGTGAAAATCTTAAATGAAATGTATGGATAGGCTGGGGGATAATTAACAATAGAGTCTTAAACATATCGTATGAATACTAATGAAGTCTTTAACTTTTTAGTTTGATCAATACAATCCTAAACCTTTTGAAATTTTGTCAATTTAGGACGCTTTTAGTAACAATTATGTTCCTAAGCAGATTCGATCGAAATGATTCTTTTTTATACGTTTAGAACAATTTAAGATTTTAAAAATTTATTTGATAACCTTGTCAAAATTTCGATTCTCGAAATAGAATTAAGTTTGTACCGTCTTCATTCATTATGTTCCAAATCAATTTCTTTTAATTTTTAAATAATTTTTTTACTTTTTACTTTTTTTTTTTACTTTTTTTTTCCTTTTTCTTCCTATTCTTCTTCTTCTTCTTGTGGCTGATCGCCGGTGGCCCACGACCTCACCGGAACGTCGCCGGCCCTCGTCGGCCGAGCCTCACCGGTGGCCAAGCTAGCCTCGCCGGGGCTGGGCGAGCCTCGCCAAGGCTGGGCGAGGCTTGCCTGGCCACCAGCAAGCTCACCGAATTGGTTGCCAGCAAATGGCGATAGAAGGTGGCGAACGGCAACCGCGAGATGGCAGTCAATGAAGAACAAGAAAAGAGAAGAAGAAGAAGAAGAAGAGTTGGTTTTGATTCTTAGATTTGTTCTCGAAACAATAATCAACTTTTTTTTTATTCTTGATTCTGTTCCAAATCTAATTCTGAGAACAAAAAAATAGAAATTTGTTCTCGAGAACAAAAATTTTACCAAACGCGATTCGTTACCAAACCGCTCCACAAGGAACAAAAAATCATAATTAGATACTTATTTGAATAGTTACCAAAAACGGGCACTTAGCCATTCCGACCTATTTGTCCAACAATCGCTAATTTTTAATTATTTTATATTTTTTCATATATATATATATTTTAACTATGATCGTCAACCCTCATCGGCACTTGGCAAGGGTCACAATGCCCCTCACCCCCATAGTGAAGCCTTACAACTCCTTGCCCAAATGTAGCGAGGGTTGGCAAGGGCGTCTCGACTCTTGCTTTTGACTAGCAACCAATTATAGACCGATAAAGGAAAATAAAAATAAAAAAGAAAAGAAAAAGGGAAAAATGAATAAAAAAATTTCATAAAAAATATTTAATAATTGAAAAAACTGTTCATGTCAATGCTAATTGTATCACATAGGACGATGGACATTTATCTTAATAATTTTCGGTCAAAATTGATCGAAATGACTATATTAGTGAATTGTTAAAAAATTTAGAATTAAATGGATAAAATTAAAAAATTTAATATCAAATTGACATTCATACAATAAATTTATAATTTTTTCATAATTTTTCACATTAGCCGGTGACGTTGATTGAGGATGAAACCTCATTATGCCCGCCCACCGCTTTATAACATTTTTAAGAGCGTGCACGGAACCATTGGGAGTAGCGAAAAGCCTGAAGCTTTACTCTGTTCATGTGTGGATTTCTAACATGGAAAGAGATAAAAAAAGAAGGGTTCATGTCCCGTGGTTTCTCAAAACGAAACGATTCCTTATCAATATATTTTCCTTAATTTTGTTATTATATTTCAGTTATTTGGTTATTTTCTAAATGGCGACCTCCTTATAAATAGGCGCCTAGGATATTGTAATCCGCACTTCATGATTCAAAATAAACACTATCTTTTGAAATCATTTCCAAGCATAACTTTCTCTGCGTTAGTATATCTCCAGAGATATAGTTTTTCACCTAAAAAGGTCACACTTTTTGAGTGATTATGCAAACGTAAGAGCCGTAATTCTTTGGGATTAACCAATCGATTCTGTACGTAATGAAAAGACACATCTTCCCATTTTCCGGAAGTCGCATATCTTGTCCTCTTTTGGCAATAACATTCATGATAAATTTGTTCATGGAATAATCTATTATGAAAATCACTAGTAAGTAGTAAGTAACCTAGTAAAGTAAAAATCACTAGTAAGTAGTACGTAATCTAGTAAATTAAAGTGACTAATCGAAAGATTAGTATTGTTGGGTTAAAGTACAAAAGATTCAAGTATAATTTCTGGCCAAAAGAGAAAGGATTAAGTATAATCGGACGGACGGGTCTAAAATGAGAAATCCATCGAAGCAAACTTCAATGGACCGTGTCCAATTAGACCATCTACGACGGCAGCCCATCGAGCTCAATGGACCGGGCCTTCTGTTAGGAACAAAGTGGAATGCCTCCATCTATCAGAGAGGTCTACAAGTGATTAACCAATCTGTTTTTTGGGGTTTGGGGGTTACGACCCATATCAACTTTAAACTCCGTTTGTTTTGGAGAAAATGTGATATTTCAGAAAGTCATTTTCCAAAAAAATGATGATATTTTTTAGTATTTAAAAAATGTGATTTAATTTTCCTTAATACACATACATTATTCGGGAGCTAGTAGAGATGTACAAAAAAATCGATAACCACTCAAACGCGAGAATGGACCAGACTTGAACTGGTAGATCCCAAGGGAACCAATTTGGTTCTCGGTTCCAATTTATTAGAATCGATGGGTACTGATCCGCTTCCTAGTTCTAAGTGTAGAACCACCCACCCACATATTTAATTTTTAAGAAAAATTTCCTACCCAAAAATGAAAACTCTAAAATCTCTAATCTGAAACTCAACACCCATTAACTGAGCATTCATTTTGTTTCACTCTCATCTCATATGAGTCGTCTCTCTATCTCTCACACATAACCTCAACTCTCAACTTTTAATACGAGTCTAATCTTTTTATTGATGTTGCAATTAAGAATAGAGAAGTTCCTTATTTTTTGCTTTACTTTGACTTGTCGGAAAACGTTGCACTGAGTGCATGAAGACTTGATGGGATTGGTTCCATGGATCCACTCAAGAACCCGATTGAATTGCCAATCTGATTCCTAGGTGAGTCCATGGAACCGATGGACGGTTTCAGATTCCAATTTTTTGGAATCGGTCTTTAGTGGACGATTTCCGATTTTAGGATAGGAGTTGTCCATCCGGACCATACTCATCCCTAGAAGCTAGTAACTTGTGCATGGGTAGCTAGGTCCCAAGCTCGACCTCGATAGACTCGATTGTGGGCATTGAAGTAACTTGGGTACTGGCATTGAAGTCCCAAGTCCAATCGCAATGGTCCCCAATCTTAGGTGCCAATGATTGAGGCACAGGCACCTAGGTCCCAAGCTCGACCTTGATGGGTTCGAGTGTGGACATCGAGGTCCCGGGCTCGAGCACTAAAGATCCGAGCATGGGCATTGGGTCCCAAGCACAAGCACCACAGTCATAGGCCCGGCCTCGATAGACTTAGGCCCAAGCATAGGAGACCCGATCCCTAGAAGCGGGGGACTCGGGAAATAGCATCGACACTTTTCGCGGAAAAAATGAAAATCTTATGGTAATAATCACCGATCTACGCAACAGGTCAACCCCGTAACCATTCTTGCAAAGCAATAGTCACTATTGCGATCGAGAATGCCGCCTTTCGTACGCGGCCAGTGCGAACGCCGCCGGAGGCACCTGCAAACACGAATTGCCTAAAACCTACCATTCTTCCGGGACCAGCCCTTCTAGAACACGGCGCTGGCCGCCCCTAAAAGCAAATGTCTATCGTCTGATCTTCTTTGGACACTTCAACGTGAATCTCGTCTCGAGATAAACACGCAATCGGCCCGCTTGTCCGAAGATCATTCGTGGCTTTTTTCAAGCCTTCTCAATCATGAGTACCAAGAAATCACCCGACCCAATCGAGGGTTTAACAATAATGACCACCACGTGGCCGATCCGACATCGGAAGCATCGTGAAACACTCGGATCAAAACAAATGCGTTTGTCTAACTAAAAGCTTCACCATAAAGAAAAATTTACTTTTCACCACCAAAATCATTTTCAAGGAGAATAGTTCGCTTTCAGTTGTTGATAAATCGATTAGTTCGTCTAACTAAAAGCTTGTCTAACTAAAAGCTTCACCATAAAGAAATATTTACTTTTCACCACCAAAATCATTTTCAAGGAGAATAGTTCGCTTTCAGTTGTTGATAAATCGATTAGTTCGTCATCTAAACATCACCAGAAAAAAAAATCATTTAAATAAACGAACTCTGAAGATCACAACGTGTTAGTTAGTACACATCATGTCCTTGGTTTTTGGATCATCCTCCGATATAGGACGGAATGCTTTTTTCCTACTTACTGTTACCTTGAATATCTGTAGACTTACGCATATGTACTTTTACTATTATTATTTAGTGATAATGCCAAAGAATTGATCTTTATCTTGTTAAAAACAAATGTTTAATTTTTGAATTTAGGTTCTATTGGTTTTGTGGAAAATGAATGATTTAAAAAATATTTTCTAAAAATAATCGTTTGAATCACTTACCAAGATGAATGAATGAAAAAATAATTTTATAGTCCACGAAAATATTTGGACATAAATTATGTTGATAATGATAATATTTTTTATTGATTATTTCTTTCGAGTGATATGAATAATTATTTTTGTAAAAATATTTGTCGAGTCATTTATTTTTTGTAAAATAAATAGAGTTTTGGTGTCCAATCCTTCAAAGGATCAAAACAGGCATATTCCCGTATAAAAGTGAAGACAAGCTACTCAAGAAAAAAAAATATAATTTTTCTCAAAAATGTATGTCAGCAGCTTTTAGTCTCAAGTGTTCATGCCACGTCAGCCTTTTGAGTTTATTGCAAGATGGATCTCCTCTCAGCAGAGAACATCAAAAGCACATGCTGAAGGGGTCACATTTGGACGTGTTTATTTGGAAAAACTAAAAATGCTTTTCAAGAAATCTCATCTTTAGGGAAATACTTATCATTTTTTCAAGTTAATAAATTCATTTTTCTTGACTGCAAATAGTTATTTGTTGACCGATCAAAATAGGCATATTCCTAACTTATTCGGATTTTCTTGATGGGATTGCATGGAGGGTCGCACTATAACCATTTCCTATTGGTCGTTGATGGAAAAGACATGGAATTCTCACCTTCTTTCATCAAAACCTCTGAAAAAAGCTCACGATTCATATTTTAGTTTTTGTTTTTCCCAGAATATGCAAAGATCTTAAGACAGTTAATATGTTACTAGAATAGCAAAGATCTTAAGACATACAATATCCACATTTAGTGATTAAGTACGTTAACGTATATTAACAACAAATTTTTACTTTTGTCTAGAAATAACATGTTCTTTGCATATAGGACATCTAATACATTTTTACAAAAATTACCAGTCTACCGTATTTAAGTGATCTTATGAAAATACAATACATTACAAAATTAGCCGGCTTGTGACTAGTTATCAATGAAAATCCGATATAACTAAACAATTATATGACAAAACAATTGTTCTGCATAATACATAGCCCGACTTTCATTTCAAGATCTGCACGACTAAGGTTAAGAGTTACCATTAGATAGAACATGCTCGGCCTTGAGATCATTGGCTTCGGCATGTGCGAACAGGTGTGAAGCAACGGGCTTTGACGTTACAGATGATTTTACCAACCCATGTCCGAACGAGCGTTAGGCGCACCTAAAGACAAACGTAATTTGGAGACAATTACGAAGTTGTGTCTGAATCCAAGACGCTAGAAAGCTGTTAACGCGGAAATGAAAAAGACTGAATGGGGTCATTCATGGGTCCCGAAGACTAGTTTTTTCGCAATTCTCGGATATAACGGAAGCGTCGGCGTCGGCGTCCTCTCGGACAGCGAAGTGCGAAACGGCCCACGAGTCGAAAGAGATAAGAGACTCCGTGGTCGGTCGGTTCCACCGGCCGGTCTCCCCTCGACCCCGTCAACCTGGTCGAACCGACATTTTCCCTCTCTGCAGTTACTCCCCACTACTCTGTCACGGATCCTCAGTTCCCCACCATGCAGGGCAGCGAAAAGTCGGCTGGCAAGAGGACCCCACCTCCCACTCTCCCTCGTTACTGTGACATGGGCATGGGCTTCCACTTCTGGTCCACGTGTCTAGCTAACAAGTGTCGCGCGTCGGACGGTACACGTGGCTCGGTGCAGCAGTTGGTGGGCTGGCTTATTTATACGGGATGCGGCTCCGAGCTTGGCTACTCAAGAACTCGAGCTGGTTTCCTGCGATCCTTTTCCTTCTTCTGTAATCGAAAAACAGTGAGAACAAGAAGTGTTCGTGCCGGTTGATTTTAGGACGTGATGGGGTTCTTGGATTACATCGCCGACGTTTGCTACGTGCCGCCACGCAGCGACAGCAAGAAGCTCAAGAAGCGCAAGCAGCTCCAGGTAACTCTTAACGTTTCCATCTGTTTTTTCGGCTTTGCAGCTCTTGTGTTGCTAGTTATCTGAGATGGTGTTTTCCCTCTCTTTCTTCTGTTCAGACGGTGGAGATAAAGGTAAAGATGGACTGCGAGGGGTGCGTGCGGAAGGTGCGGAAGTCCGTGGAGGGCATGAAGGGGGTGACCCAGGTGGAGGTCGAGCCCAAGCAGAACAAGCTGACCGTGATCGGGTACGTCGACCCTGGGAAGGTGCTCCGCCGGGTCCGGCACCGCACCGGCAAGGTCTGCGACTTCTGGCCCTACGTGCCCTACGACATCGTGGACCACCCCTACGCCCCGGGGGCCTATGACAAGAAGGCGCCCCCCGGGTACGTCCGGAACGTGTTCCAGGACCCGCAGACCTCAGCCCTCGCCCGCGCCAGCTCCACAGAGGTCAAGTACACCACTGCCTTCAGCGACGACAACCCGTACGCCTGCGCGGTCATGTAGATAACAGGAAGAGGAGCTTCTTGTGTATAAATATGGCTGTTATATGCAGGGTTTGTGCGTGATTATTTTGGAAGTTGGGGTGTGGATTAGGGTTGCACTGTATTATTAACCTTCGGAAGAGTCTAGGGTCCGAAGTCTGTGGTGAAGTCAAAGCTTGGTCTGCTAAAGAAAAGAAAAAATTGTAAATGATTATTCTAGATTGTTAAGGAGAATTTGCGGCTCCTCTCGATTGTGCCAATCATTGTGTTGACGATTTTCATCTTCTGGAAAGGGACGTTGTCGCACGGCTCGGCCCACGAAGGGGCTGGGATCACGGTCCTTGTCTCTTTGCTGGGACGGGATCAGAACGAGGCGTGAAGTTTGTTCTATGATATACGATTCTCAGGTTCAAGAAGTTTGCAAGAATTTCAAGAACCGTTGTGTTGTGTTCATGGCTCTTTCACAAGCGACTACACTAACTAAGACACATATAACCCGTTCTTTCATAAGCAAGTTTCTCGAGCCAGTCTTTTGGGTTGGGAAAAGAATGGAGTTTCCCAGCCTAACTGAGGACGGGTGCCTTCCGCTTCAAATTGAATCTAGAGGAAGGCCAGTTAAGCCACAGAAATGTTCATTCAAATGCTAATAAATTTTTGTTCCAGAAAGATGACTTTGAGGAACCCACGTATTTGATTTTTCATTTAAATCTGGATACCATCAATCCCTTATCTTCCTGGAATGAAAGAACAACAAATCTCTAGTCGTCCCTGCTCTATCTATTGTAATTGGTCCATAATATATTAAAAGAGAAAGTGGCACTGTGATTGAATTTCTTTCTTTTAGGACTTACTCTTTCCTTGATAGTAGAAGTGACTTCTTACTTTCCATTCTAGGAAAGACCCAGTGGAAAGGCTACTATGGAAATAGGGTGGGTTCCTCCAACTCGGATAAAACATCCTATCCTATTTTAATATGCCTTATTGAAGGGCAGCAGATTGGGCGAAATCCTCTGATCCGGGAATAGACAACGAAGCTACACGGACTCCCAAAACATCTTCTGAAAGAACCATTTTGTAGGTTTGAAGGTATATCACTATATATAGTTCCCACTAAAATGTAGATAGGGAATCAGTCAATATCACAAAGAATAAAGAGATACCGTCTATACCCAAATAAAAATTGATGTTTTTATAAGGAAGCCATTGAAGGCTTTCCACAAATTGAGATTTGGCCGTGGAAGAATCGAATTATATCCAAGGAATAGGGGAATACAAAAAAGTAATAAAAGAGGTGCACAAACCAATCAATTGTATTGGTCGTATTCTTGAATTTGGAATGAAAAGAAGAGTAATACTTCCTAGCAAGGGACATAGAATAGGACCACTTAGATCATAATAGCATTTGCAGAAATGTTCTAACATAGAGTAGAATCGAATATGTTAAAGATTTTTTACAACAGTAAAAAGATAGACACTTAATTCCAATACGATAAGAGTCTATCGGTGCAAGTCAGCTGAACACCGTGATTGATGAGTGGATAGGTGCATTAGGTGCACCTCTCACCCTGTGGGAAGTGATGAGGCTTGTCTCCTTCCCCCCTTCCCCTCCTGAATGAAGAAGTCGTGGGCCCCCTTCATGCGTATGTGTCTTTATTTAGATTTTTTCTATTTTTCCAATTTTCATCCAATGGAAAATATTTATAAAAAAAAAAAAAAATATCCCGTTGCGTTCATGGCTCTTTCGCAAGCGTAATCCAACTTGATCCTTGCTAGAACCCGATCTCACGATGTGGGAATGCAAGTTAGGTTACAAAGAAGAGGTGATCTTATCTATTCTGGAACGTCTGAAATCTTCAGGACGGGGGAAGAGGGAGCTCCCCGACGGGCCTGAACTGAAGTGGGCTCATTTTCTGAGTGAGACTCTCGGTGCTACTAGCCCGACATCGGCCGCCTTGAGTTCGGCACTTTGGCTGGGTCCCCTCTCGCCTTTGTTTTTTGTCTGAATTTTTCATCTCGGATGATCATGTCCCTGATCGGCCAAGAAATCTGGGCATGTGGGATGGACGTGGGCCGCTGCCGGCAACTTTTATCGCCGGCATCTGGCAAATGGGCCGACCGACGCATGCTTGCACGGTGACAAATTTAAACATAGGATTACCATGACAAAATGAGATCACTATAACAGGGGCTAATTGGAATTCAGACCATCCAAAGGTTGGAGTGTATTGACTCATTCACATTTAAAGAGGACCCTACGAGAAAAACTGAACCCTAGCGAAAACGGAAAAAAAGATTAAAAATTCAATTTAAATTTATCATTGCCCATCTATTCCTGTCATGTCTGCAAAAGCGTCCTTAAATAAGATTTAAAGAGCGCCCTTTGACTATTAGGAAATATGGATTACATTTAATAGAAACCTTTCAAGGAGACGATGTCGCCCGGCATGGGCTGTATGGCCCATAATGGCAAAAGTCCAAAAAAGTTTAATCCAATAGTCAATGAAACTAAATTTGGTCGACTAAGCCTTACTTTTGAACATGTACAATTAAATCCTTATGGCGCTCGTCGTCGACATTACCATAAGCCATGTTGGACCAGATATGAGTCGCGGTCTTTTTAACGGTCTCGACCATGTTAACCGAAATTAAGCACGGTTAGCGCTTAATCGACCGACGAATGAAACGTTTAGGACTTCTCCTTACCTTATTGGGCTGGGACCGAGGATGGGGATTGGGCCTCCTCCACCTTCACGCGGCAGTCTTTGGGCCGAAGATGCAAATCACATTGCCCTTGGGTCCATCAGGATCCTCCAGTCTATGACAACTCTTTTCTAAACGGAAAAATGGTCCTTATCACTTCCCCACTTTGAACTTACGGAAGCTTTCCTAGAAAGTTCCTGAGGACGCGGTCCGGTCCGAGCATCGCACGCCACGACATTTCAACGAGGAAGGAAAGCGACTCGAAGTCCGATGAAGCTTCTGAGAGAGAGAGGAGAGAGAATGTGTGTGTTTCCATGTGTTACGTTACCGTACGTGCAACGCCAATCCCATGATTCCGAAGACCAACTTTTGAAACGCGGCGGCTACGTATCTCCAGGGTAACGGTGCTCTGGATTGAAATTACTGTTTATATAAATATAAAATTACATCAACATTATATAGCTTAGATTTTTATTATAATGACAATAGTCCTAGAAAATTTGACATGAAAATGGAGTAGAAGATACTTAATTTGAATCCTTTTAGATTTCTATTTGCTTCCCCAATTAAATATTTTCATTCATTAAGCTTAAGCCAAAATCTTAACCTTTTAGAACTGTTTGCAAGGTAAAATTAACTTTTCATGCAAAAGGCACGGCAAAATAAACTAGGTTACGATGTTTTTAGAACGATGAATTGATCTCTCAAGTGGTATTAGATATAAGTCCTTTTTTTTTTATAATATTATTTTACTTTTCAATAGTTGTGTATGATTTTATTCATCAGTATCGTCAACTTTTTTGAAATCACTCTCGATTGAAATAAAAGTTTAAGTTGTTAGATAAAAGCGTGTGTGTTGTGTATATTTAAATGTTTTATCACTCCCACTCACATGAGCTTCTATAAGCTCAATACTAGATTTGCTCCCCCTATAATCCTTCTTCATCTTTAGTCTCTTTTTTTTTTTTTTTTTTTCCAATTTGAAGCATGAAGCCTGCACTTTTACTCTAGGTCTTCTCCTTCACTCCTAGTTTTTTCCTCTATACTGAACCGTAAAGTTTTCCATCAAGTTTGCATTGATACAGCATAATGGCCACAACTCATAAATTGCACCAGATTCATCTCACTTAGGAAGATTGCTAAGAGGAAGTCTAAGTTCAAGCCCATTAACATATTTAATTTGGCAGATATTTACTCAAAAGCTTAATAATCTATCATTCCCTCTCACACTTAGTATGATCTTTTTTTTACTAGTATGAGTGTGGAAATCTTTCGCTTGGGAGGCTGTCAAACAAGACAAAACTTAAAAACTAAAAGTATACAACTTGTAGTTATAAGCATGCTCTCATCCCAAAAGACTAAATCCATCACATTCTAAAAAAATAGTTAACTAATCACCGAAACCATCAATTAGGACACATGCCATCACAAAGAATTTCCCATTCGGAAACTAGGCTTGTAGTGTATTCCTTGATTCGATATCCTCAACATTATCTCTATACAAAGACAATTACTATAGATCAAATGCTTCTAAAAAATTCTTAAATCTAGATTTAAATCTAGAGAAAAAAAACCTTCGGAGGGAGAGGAGAGTCTCCACTGAATCTTTGAGGAAATCATGAAACCATGTTTAGGGCATTTTGCTTGTTGAATTGGCAAAGACATTCTCACGAGATTTTCAACTGTTAAGAAAATTAATTCACTGTGATAAGCAAAGAAAAGCAACAAAAAGTGAAAGAGGATGCCAAACTAGACGGAAAAAGACTCTCAAATTATATCGGAAAAGCAAAAAAAAAAATGGAAATCTAGGTCTAGAAAAGAAAAGTAGAGCAAATGCTATCAGCCTTAAGCTAAGAGCGTGCAAGTGAAGATTTTTTGGGGAAAAAGAGATACCGACACAGTTTCTTTGAAAAACATTTGATGGCAAGAAACTGTAGATAAAGCATGTCGCACGTCGCAACACGCGAGACACGAAACAAATTTTAATCTAAGCGTTCATTAAAGAATATAGTATACAATATCTGTAAAATAAATAATGGAGAAGATTTCGCGAAGAAAAAAACTGAACATTTCGCGAAGCAGTAGGAGGTCCCTTTTTCTCCGCATTGCAGCATAGATCGTCATCTTTGTCTTCTCATGATGTAGTGTTTATCACATAATTCTCACAGCTATTAATTAAAGAAAATAGGAAAAGACCACAAAAAATTCAAAAATTTGCTTAAAGTGATGGATTTATCCCAAATTTTTTTTTGTGGTATGAAAAATCCAAAACTTTCTGAATTGTGACATATTTACCCCATCAAAGATATTTTTATCTTTTTTTCTTCTTCTTCCCTCCACTGGCCATGGCGGAGGGAAGTCGGCGTCGGGCGAGGGTCGCCCTCGCCGGCGTCCGACAAAGGTGGCCCTAGCCAGCCCAGGTGAGGGTGGTCCTCGCTTGACGTCGAGCAAGGGTGCCCTCGCCAGATCCGGGAGGGTTGACACCAGCAAGGGCGGCCCTAGCCAGCCTAGGCGAGGGCGACCCTCGCCCGACGCCGGCGAGGGCAGTGTGACGTCGGCGCGAAGGGAAGAGAAAAGAAAAAAAAAAAAAAAAAAGAAAAAGGAAAAATAGAAAGAATAAGATGAAAATATCCTTAATGGGGTAAATGTGTCACAGTTTGGAAAATTGAGGATTTTTCATGTCAAAAAAAAATTTGAGGTAAATTTATCACTTTGAATAAAGTTTGAGATTCTTGGTGGTCTTTTCCCTCGAAGAAAATACTATAAATTTCTCCCCATAAAAAAGAAGAAGAAATTATGGAGTCCAACTGACGAGACCGAACGGAACCGAAAAGAAATTGCAATGCGGTTCACCGCAATCGAGCTTCCCAAACACTCCGAGATCCCACGGGTCCTCACAGCCAATACGAACCCTTGTCCGAGCACGACGATCCGACTATCCTCGTCTCCAAACAGGCCCAGATCTCGCGCTATAAAAGCCACCCCCGAGCGGTTTCGCAGAGGTTGCTTCAGATCTCAGGTCTCTCTTCTTCCTCTCGAGCTCTGAATCCGCTCTCGAGCTCCGCGCGACCTTCGTTCCTCGTTCGAATCGGAATCGCGCGGGACGGATCCGCGCTTCCCCTCCTGTTCCGGAGCGCAATTCCTAGTCGATTCATCCCTCGCGTCCTTTTCTTTCGGGGGGGGGGCGAGCTAGGGTTTGCGCCCGGATTCCTGTTGCGATCTCTCCCCGATCGAGAGATTTCTTCGATAATCGCTTGTGCGTGTGTGTGTGTGGTTTTTCTAGGGATGTCTCGGTGCTTCCCGTACCCGCCTCCCGGGTACGCGAGGAATGGGGTCCGCGACGAGGCGCTGATCGAATCGATCAAGGTTCGTTCGGCATTCGGTGGTTAAGCTTTGTGCCTTGTGCTGCTGACTGACTTTGTTCCCGCTTAGCCCGAGACTTGGCTGGTTTTATGCACTGTTATCTTTTTGTTGGTGAACGGAGGTAGATTGAACAAAAAGAAAAGAAAGGCCGGATGGAACTGTGTTTTTTAAAACTAATGTCGGACCTTTTGGGGGCCAACCGAGAAGGGATGGAACTAACTGGGGTTTTAATGAAACGCTGCAACATATGCTGTGGAAATGTTCTATGGACAAAACATGTCGTGTGTGTTTGTGGGTGTGGGTTTGTGTGAAGCGCTAACGTGTGGAATAAGAGGGTTCATGTTCAAAATGGACAATGTGTATGCTTTTGAAGCAAGTAATAGCCACATGGTCCAGAGGAAATGATGCCTCTTTTGGGTTTTTGTGAATATTCCTGCCTTTGGAAGATCGTGACACTAAGGTGCATGAGTTTTTTTTAATATGCTGAGTCGATTAAGTAAGAGTTCTTGAACCCACCAAGTAGTGGTTGCGAAATGTGACCCTGAAGTTGCATTTGCTTGGTTGAGTTCTTGAGTGATCAGTTCTTGTTCTGAGGATGCTAGGAGCTGTCTAGTTGTTCCTAGCTCAAGTGGTGATGTGGTTGCCTGGAGCTATCTAGTTTCCACATATGCATCACTTTGTTGTGTTACCTACCTTAAAGTTGCAAAAATTCAGGGAATGTCATTCTGGCAGAAGTCATTAAACATGATAAAATGATGTGGGGGTGATGTATGGAACACAAAGCAAAATCCTCGAGGGAAAGAATTCTGTGTCGAAATTAATGAATTTTTTTTTAAATGCTTGATAGGACGGATGAATTTCCTAGTTCTTGTGGTTAATAAAAGTACAGGACTTTTTCTGACGCATGCATCCTGAAAGCAAGAGATTGGTGACTGAATGCAGCTATTATCTAAACAGAAGCATTTGACATGACTGATAGAGTGTTTGAGTGATTTGGTTTTTGCCGTGGTATGATTTTAGCGGAAGTGGAATTCATGAATTTGTGCTTGCCCTTTCCCATATGACATCCTGATGAAGTACTTTCTTACTAAAATTTGAGAACATAATCTGCATGGTATTTAAATCTTGGTAATCTTAAGAAATTTTGGGCAGAGGACAGGCACAGTGACAGTCTAGTTTTGAATTTCATGCTGTTTATCAGTGAGGCTTGTTCATTGACAAGATGAAATAGATCTTTTACTTGAATCTGGTTTTGCGACAATTGTATGCAGTTTTGCATTATAAAGATTCTTTTAATAGTTCGAGCATCCCAGGGTCAGAGTACTGTACTTTCTAGTTAATGTGAGGAAGTTGATTCTGTAGGAGTTTGTGAACAAATGGTGGATTATGGTGTTTTGGCTAATAGAGTGCCATCGTCTGCTATCTTGCCTTTAGAGTTTTGTTATGCCTAGGAGATCAAAGCATGGAGTAATGTATTGTTGTGGTGTGAGAAAAAGTGGTGATGAGCTACTTGTTTCTTTTGAAGTATCTTGTTTGGATAGAGCTTACTCTACTGTAACTATAGGGATACAATAATGAATGGTCCTCTATAAATTCAGAGATCCAATAATCTAGTCAACACTCTCCTTGAAAAGGGTCGACTCCAAATAGGATTATGAGTTGCAATTCTTGCACCAGTCTCCCAAATCTATTTTTGACATTTGGCTTGTCATCATGGTGCTTGTCTTGTTTTCCTTCTTTTTGCAACTGTCACTGTACTGTTAGTCTATTAAGATATTTTAGTCTTGGTTAGGCTAGTCTTCTGTTGAGATAGTCACAGTTGTAGACTTGCTTGTGTTTCTCTATGTCTATGTACTTGCTTGTCCGTATGTTCTTAATATTCAGCTGGTGCTTAAACTGATGGCTATCCTGGTTCTATGTGGGTTTAGAGAAAAGTAGAGAAGGTGAAGAAAGAAAGGGAAAAAGAGAGAAAACGGGAGAAGAAAGAAAAGAAGGTGGCCCTGGAAAATGGAGGTATTAAAGACAAAAAGCATAGTCATAAGAGAAGGAATGAGGACAAGAGGACCCAAGCTGACCAGAAGGCAGGAGACCATCGCAAGAAAAGAAAACATGACACCGAACGCTTGGAGAAGAGCAACCTTACTGAAGAACACGGGAAATCTGTTAATTCCCTGAATTCTACAGATAGCACAATGAACAGCAGCAAAAAGCAAAAGCAAATTTTGCCTCCAGATGGCGGGCAAAACCCTGGTGAGTGTGTTCTTTTTTCTTCCTTGACTGGGGCAGGCTGTTCACTTGTTGGGTTTCTGCACTTCACACGGTCTTTGATACTTGTAATTCAAATTCTTCTTATTAATGTGAAGCAAGCATTATTCGGATCCGGTTGCCTCTACAAAGGCACAAAGATCCAGAAATGCTACCCAGCGGGGAACAGCCTTGCTCTGCCCCAGTGAGGACAGATGTTGTTGATCGCGAGAAGCATGAGCATGCTCCTAGATCTAGCACAGACCGGAGAGAGCATCTTTGCTCAACTTCTTCGAGTGCAGGCGAAGGTACTGCCTCTAAGCTTGGCTTGACGGAGCAGCGTCCCTCTTCTGGGGTAGCTGAAACATCTTCCCAAAAGATTGGGACTTCGTCCTTACCGAGCTTGGATGACCGTGGCCTCTCTCGATCAGAAATAAAATACAGAAATCTGATCGAGAATTGGGTGCCACCCTCGTTCCACAGTGGATGTGCTGATCTTGATGATCAGGGCTGGCTTTTCGAGAGAAAGCAGCTCAATCGTGATGCTGGAAATTGTAAAGTTGATTACGATGGCTCGACATATGGGAGCCCAAGCCCATGGCCACGCATGCATTACTTACCGGAGGTTGATATGTATGCTCTGCCGTTCACGGTGCCCTACTGAAGTTGCATGTGACGCAAGATGAGCAGCAGGGGTTCAACCAGCTTATAGGAATGGAGGAAATGTTTCCTTTGGATGTTAACCATATCTTGGGATCGTACCTGTTTGATCCTTGAAGCAGTCCTAATGGTATACAGATTTCTTGGAGGGCTTAGATTTTGCGTGAGGGTTTCTTATGATAGAAAGGAAAGTGGGAAAAAGGCTGCGAGCGGATGGCGGGGTTTTCCTAATTGTAATGACGCGATGGTCGGTTTTCCCCCCTCATTAACGATGATAAAAAAGAAATTACACATAGCTTTTAGGTTCTCAGTCATTCGGGGTTTGATCTTTAGCTATTTCTCCCACTCTTTTCACAGTGTTGTGCATATCGTCCTTTGTTCTTTTATTGCTACCTGCAATGGTGCTCCTTCCACTTCTTTAATGGCTTGGGGGAAAGGCAAAGCCAACCAACGCTCGAGTATAAAGCAAATGGGCAAGCGGGTAAAGCTCTCCGGTTGATACAGCGAGGACGATTTGGACTCGCTCGAGGGAAGCTGAGAATATGCCTTTCGGATGTCCCTAGCTAGGATGCTGTATATCTGTTATTTGTTCGGCATCTGCAAAAGATGCTTGATTGGTCTCGTGACCTCGCTTAAAAGACATGGGTTACGACATGTTTCATGCACTGCAATTACTTTATGCGCTGCATGATCCTACAATTAGTGAAGTGGGATATAGCTAGTTTAAAGAGATTCAGTCATCCACTTTTTGTGTTCCTGATTATAGTTGCTGTTTGATTTTATTATTTCGAATTGTGGGTTTAAATAGTCGGGCTTTTTCCAGAGATTTCAGTTTCTTTTCCAGGTTTATATTCAAAATCATGTCATATAGGTGACCTAAATTGGATGATGGATTTTATCTAGATTGCTTATTTCTATGATTATGCTTATAAAACTGATGAACACGACATGTAATATGCGTTGGACTAAATCGACCGTCCAACATATTAATGAAAAGCAGGAGAAAAGAGGAAATATAACTGTTTGATAATCGAGTGATAGGAACTCGATTGTTTCTTAACAATCACTAACCATGTTGGTGCGTACTTTGCTTCTTTTCCCGCGAAGAATTACAAGAAATTCTTGTAAAAGACCATGTCGATAGACTCATTTACACTCTTTTTAGAATTTTCCTTAACAATTTGATGTTTGAAGGAAATTTGTGTTGGTTTTAACACATCGGCCGATGGATTCGTATATGCTCAATTGAAAAACCCCGTGTTCCTTTGAACATTTTTTACACGAAAGCTTTGTGTTTCGACAGGTTGACTTTCCACACGTCGATTTTTTTGGCTTGTTTTGACTTTTGACTCAAATTTAATTAATCATTATTAGAGATAAGAACTATAAAAATGTTTTATGGATAAATATATTGAAAGTCCTAAAACTAATTATGAATATATAATTAAGTTCTAAAATTTTAAAAAAGTGCAATCAGATTCTCACACTCATTAATTTTGTGCAATCAAGTTCTAAAAATTATCAAATTAGTCCAATCTAGTTCATTTTCTGTTTGTTAAGTTGACCTTTTTATAAGGAGTTAGTTAACGGAATGGCGTAATTGCATTAATTTTCCGTTTAGTAAAAAGTTAGACTTAACAAGTTTTAGCTTATTAATATTTGATTGTATAGGAATTTTTAAAAATGTTTTATCATTTAATTACGTTTGCATAGTGAGTTATATTATATGATTGTATTTTTTGAAAATTTTAAAATTTAATCGTACTTTCATTATAAATTTTAAAACTTTTAGCACACTTATCCCAATATTGTACGAAATTTCAAAACTCAATTCAACCAGTTACGATCGTGAGAATCACATTGCCAAAAAAGAAAGAAAAAGAATTCAGCTCCGGATCGAATGCGAAAATTTTTCGAATGGAAACAAAGGAAGGAGGCGGACCACGCGAGGAGAACCCGACGAGCGCGGCGCTGGCCCATCATAAGAGCGTGCGCCCCGCGGCTCCCGATCCCACGCCCCCTCCGCCGCGACACATCGTTGAAGCCTCGAGGGGGGCGAAACAGGCCCGAACACCCCCAAAAAAAGAGAGAACATCGACAAACGAAGCAAGCAAGTCAAAACGCGAACTTTGATCTCCCGTAGAGAGAGAAAAAGAGGGGCAGGCGGAGACGGAGACGGAGGCGGAGGAGCGACGATGATGACAGGAGTGGCCGAGGACGAGGACAAATGGCTCGCGGCGGGCATCGCCGGCCTCCAGCAGAACGCCTTCTACATGCACCGCGCCATGGTAACAACCGCCCATCGGGAATTCCCCTCCCTTCCCTCGCCGATTTCCTCTCTTCGATTCGGCGGTCGGAAAGCCCCGGTCGCCCTAGAAACCCTAACCTCGATCTCGCTGTTGCATGTCAGGACACGAACAACCTCCGGGACGCCCTCAAGTACTCGGCGCAGATGCTCTCCGAGCTCCGCACCTCCAAGCTGTCCCCCCACAAGTACTACGAGCTCTGTAAGTCGCCGCCCCCTCCCCCGATCTGATCGCGGGGGTCATCGCGCCTGATCTCGCGGCTTCTTTTCGGCTGTCGAGGCCGAAATGCGTGTCGTTTTATTTGGATTTTTTTTTAGATTGATTGATTGATCGTGCGCCAGATATGAGGGCTTTCGACGAGTTGAGGAAGCTGGAGATGTTCTTCAAGGAGGAGACGCGGCGGGGGTGCTCCATCGTGGATCTCTACGAGCTCGTGCAGCATGCTGGCAATATTTTACCCAGATTGTAAGTGAGAGTTTAGCTGCATGATATGGTGGATTTTTCGTATAACTGCTTTTGCCGGACTTGGGAAAGTGCGATTTGTTTGTTGGCTGTGGTTAATTGGGCGTTAAATTGCTGTGTGCATTTTGGTCGTGATTTGAAAGATTAAATGGGGAAGCATGTTAAGGATTAGGTTGCTTGTGCTGTGTGATATTAATGGCTCAAGCAAATGTGCGCTGTTAGAGAAAGGATGGTGTAAGGAGTGTAGCAGCCGTGGGCAGACCCTTGAAGTTAAGGTGATGCTGAACGATGGGAGGGTTGTCTCGAGGGAGGGAGTGACTTTAAGTTTGAACTACAAACATAAGCACAGGAAGATTTGGAACCCCAACTCAAAGGGAGGGCATTTTTGTCGTGAAGGGGAAGAAAGTAGAGATAGTGGGGATAATAAGCCAGGACGTGAGAGTTAGCAGATTAATGAAATTGCATTTGGTATTGACTGCTGGAATTTTGGGTGCATTTTTAATAGATTGTACAAGTTGATGGAGATGGATTGCTTGGATATTTAAATCGATCTACTCATTGTTAATACTGGACATGGACTTCACATGTTGAAAGGTACGTGCAAGTCCTTGTGAGCTTAAGAAGAAAAATGAGGGGGAAAAGAAGCAAGATAGTTTAAATATAGTTTAAATGCTTCAACTGAATGCTTATTGCACAGAAAAATGAGCTTCAGCTCAAATAAAGATCAGAAAGTCAAGCACTCAAAGATCTGAACGATTCCCTGAAGAGGAACTTTAGATGCCTTTCTGTGTGCTATCAAAAACTCTAAATATATGCACTAAGCAGAAAATTGTGTTTTCCTGGTTTACTATTGTATCAGGTGATATTTTATCCTGGTGCTTTTTCGCGATTATAAAGATTTCTTAGTTCGTCTTATCAAATGCATGTTTTGTCATTTTAGGATGTTGAGTATACGAGACTTATTTCCTGTAAGTCGATGGCAGATTTACTGATCTGTCGAGTTAGGTTATGAGTTTTGTCTTGAACAGTGTGACAAGCTGAGAGGTGAATGGCTATGCATTTGTGCACACCAATAATATACAGAAGGTAGCACAGCACATGTTGACATATGCCTAGTCTGATATGTCCTTGTGAGAATCCTTGGTCTCCATTTGGGTTTGTTAAGAAACATTGATCAATGTAAATCTTTTCTTAACCCTCATCTGTAATTGTTTTCTAGTTTAGCTATGAATCTCCCATTTCTGGCCTTGTCAGGTATCTTCTCTGCACTGTAGGATCTGTTTACATTAAATCTAAAGAGGCTCCTGCCAAGGACATTCTGAAAGATCTTGTGGAAATGTGCCGAGGTATCCAGCATCCTTTACGTGGACTCTTCTTGAGGAGCTACCTCTCTCAACTTAGTAGGGATAAACTACCCGATATTGGTTCCGAGTATGAAGGGTAAGGAAATTAAACGGGAGTACTACTGTTAGATTTGAAGTTGTTTTACTAAGTTCATTGAATTCACTGGCATGTTCCTGGGTCGTCTAGAGACATTTCACCTTTTCCTGTCTGTATTCTGGGAAATCCAGTTGCAATGCCAACCTGACTTTGTAATCGGATAATTATGCAGCTTCTTCCATTGGATATGGACTGTGCTAAAAAGTCTTATAAAAACGAATTTTGCAGAGTGCTTAGAGCCATGTATCCATTTGGTCGAAACATCCTTTGTACTTATCTATATATCCGTATGTACATGTATATGTAGAACACAGACACAGCTAGGCATCCAATTTTATAGACTTCCAAATTTGCATCATCTTGATGCTATTCTGTTTCTGGCTTTCTGATGTATCTGCCGATATATGCTAAAAAACTTAAGCCTTTCTGTACTGCCTTTCTCGAATCCTGCAGTGATGCTGATACAATTACGGATGCAGTGGAATTTGTGATCCAAAACTTTACTGAGATGAACAAACTTTGGGTGCGGATGCAGCATCAGGTTGGTAGAGCTACTTGCTGATTGTTACATGTTTGGATATGCTTAGAGTCAACGTGTTTGCATGATAGGAAGGTAATATGGTATCATGAGGGCATGATTTCTGGTCATGCAGGTGTTGTAGTGCTTATGTATGATTCATACTCTTGGTGATCCTGAGTTGAGGCTTGGTGTCGGGCTTTCTGGTCTGCAGGGACCTGCTCGGGAAAAGGAGAGACGGGAGAAGGAAAGAAGCGAGCTGCGTGATCTTGTAAAATCAGTGACCTATGATTGGTGATTTTGAGAGCTGAAATTGAGTATGTGCTCATTGAATATGCTTATCTGGTCCCTGCTCTTTCCAGGTTGGGAAAAACTTGCACGTCCTTAGTCAGATAGAGGGTATTGACCTTGACATGTACAAAGATACTGTGCTTCCTAGAGTCCTGGAGCAGGTATATCTCTGATTATTAAATTTATTTCTTTTATGATGCCTAACATGTGAATAGTACTTGTTTACCAATGTGCTATTTTTTGTGACAAATACAGGTTGTCAACTGTAAAGATGAGATTGCTCAGTATTACTTGATGGATTGCATTATTCAAGTATTTCCTGACGAGTATCACTTGCAGACACTTGAGGTTTTGTTGAGTGCATTTCCCCAGCTTCAGGTAACAAATCTTTGGTAGGACCAGACCCTGTTGCGTCCTTCCCTCCCTCTTTCCTTGTCTTCGTGTAATTTTTTTAGATGTCTAATTTTTTTCACATTGTGGTTACTATGTACAATATTGTTAATTGCACTAAAGTAGTCACGTGCTTATATTCCCTTCTGAGCTCCACTCTGAATATTCTATCTCACATTTCTCTTTTATTTGGTTTTCTTTTTCAGGCATCTGTGGACATCAAGACGGTCTTATCCCAGTTAATGGAAAGGCTTGCGAGTTATGCTGCTTTAAGTTCTGAAGTGTTGCCTGAGTTCTTACAGGTTGAAGCTTTCTCAAAGTTGAATAGTGCAATTGGGAAGGTAAATTTCTTCTAATGGGCTTGTAGGATCAAAGCTATCTAATTTTTGTAACATAAGATAACTGGACATTTCAGAAATTAGAAAGGATTGTCTTCCTATGCTCAGATTTCAGCAGATGTTGCCACTTATCAGTGGGCCTGTCTCTATAGCGATAACATTGACAAAATTCTAGTTTTGATGATATTATGGGTATGATCACCTCCATGCTGTTTTAGGTTTTAAACTCATTCAATAAAGATAATGATACTTGGATGCTATAGGTAGAGAAAGACTTCAATGATCCCATGGACGATTGAGTTGCACCTTATTGTGATTAATCAAAGGTTTTATTAATCACTTGTTAAAGAGAAGTTAGGGTTTTGTGAGTTCCGAATCGATGTACCTTCTAATGGCTGTGGGCCTGATATTGATAGTTTGAAGGGGAGCTCAAAGCGTAGCGTAGGGACAATGAAATATGATCAATAGTGGGCAAACTCCTATTTGTCTCACACATGAGGCTGGATACTTTTAGGCACTTAGATTGTGCTTTGCTATGGCTTAATCAGGTTCATGTATCTTTCCGTGAAGCTATGGCAGTGCAAACTGTAAATAAAGTGTTTTAAGCCTATTTGACTTTTAGTAGTTTTAGAAGGGCAATGCATTGTCATGGCTAGGGAGAGTTGTCAAATTGGATCACCCCTCCACACAGCTTTTGGTGGAAAAAAGAAAAGATTCCTCTAAGATGTCACTTGGTTATACATCAATAATGATATGGATTAGTATGGGATTGAAGTTTCAAAGCTTGATTGGTGCTCTAAAACATGTGGCTCAAGGCAAACTAGTCAGATCGTTTTAAATCACGATAAAAAACTCAATGTATTACTGAGCAGCTCCCAAGCAGTGGGAGGAGACTGTTGGGGCTCTGACTGGGTGCCTATTGAAGAATGGGCGGGCGACTCATAGGAATGGCTTAGTTAAGGCAACCTAGCCCAGCTGCCTCAAAAGCTGTTTTGCACATTTTGCATTTCTTCTGATATATTTAGCTGGTTGTCTGTGTTCTGTTGCGTAGATCAAGTTTTATTTATCTGAACAGAGTGCTTTTTATGTACTGGAATTAGTTTTGTACCTGCTATATCTCATTTTGATTAGTTTGGTCAGTTGCCTATATTTTTCAAGCAATTTAAAGTGTACTTCTGTTTTTTGTACAGGTGATAGAAGCACAGCCTGATATGCCGGTTGTTGGAGCTGTAACCTTATGTTCATCTCTTCTTAAGTTTTCTCTCCATGTTCACCCCGATCGTCTTGATTATGCAGATCAAGTCTTGGTATGATTTACCACGAAATGAACTTTTGTGTCAGTTTGCTTTGTCCTCCCTCCCTTTGTGATTTTTGCTCATTAAGTGAGGTTGTTAACATCCTTCTTGTCCCTTTTCTACTGTTTACTTTTTTTTTTTCCGGCTGAAATGCTATCTACATTGTTTGAGGAAGAAGCACAAGTGTTGGGGCAGGACAAAGAACCCAACCCCACCCCCCTCCCCCAACACAATACATACATACATATATATATATATATATATATATATATATATATACCAGACCAGTAAATAATAGTACGAAGATGGGGGCAGGTCTGGGTAGATTTCAGCATTTTTGAGGGGAGAATACAATCAGCTGAAGCTAACAAAATACTTTTATCCAAGATCACTTTCCACAGAATAAGTATATTTATTTGGTTAAACTATATTGTAGTACAGAGGCTCTTATTTATTACTTGCACCCCATAGGATGATTCCATGATTACTTGTTTCTTCTTTCTCGTCCTTTCTGGTGCTGATCTTTTTAAACTGGAGAATGAGTGTGCATTGTATGTCTTAATGTTTTTGGAAATGTTAGTATTTCAATACTTTACCTTTATTAAAGCGGATGTATGTTTTAGTTTATGCTTCGAAAATGGACCTGCTTCAAGCTGTATCGGATCGTGCAATCAATTTTCTAGTAGGTTTTAGAGGCCTAATTTGGGACTAACGATATGGTTCCATTTCAACTTTCTCCTTCAGGGATCATGTGTCAAGCAGCTCTCTGGAAAAGGAAAGATTGAAGACAGCAAAGCAACAAAACAGATTGTTGCTTTATTAAGTGCTCCACTTGAGAAATATAATGATGTGGTCACTGCGTTGAAGCTTTCGAACTATCCCTGTGTTATGGAGTACCTCGACAATGAAACAAATAAAGTGATGGCAACTGTTATTATTCAAAACATTATGAAAAACAATACACGTATTTCGACTGCTGACAAGGTATCTTTGTACTTGGTATAGGTTTTTTTATTTTTATTTTCCTCCCGGTCAGAGTACTTGGTATAGTTGGTTATGTGGATTTTATGAGATATAATGTGGATTGCTTGTTGTGTAGGTTGAGGCATTGTTTGAACTAATAAAGGGACTTATCAAGGATTTGGATGAAACTCTTCATGATGAGGTGATTGAATGTTATGCGCTTGTGTTCTTCTTTTGAGCTTATAGTGTAAATCTTCACAGTCTGCATTGTAGTTTGGCACTGTTCTCTTATCGTATACATGCTTTGACTTCTCAAACTACTGAATCTAAGGCAGTATGCACCCTTGCTAAAGCAATATTACCTCTTAGGTTGATGAAGATGATTTCAAGGAGGAACAATGTTCCGTTGCACGTCTTATTCAGATGCTGCATAATGAAGATCCAGAAGAGATGTTCAAGGTACTCTTATCTTTTCTTTTCGACCATTGAATTTTTATGTGCTTAGTGTACCCTCACAAGTCATTTAAGCACCATTTTCTTTTCTCGCCCTTGTTATTGCCAATTTGAAGCTACTCTAAATAGGGAAGTTTTATTCTTTAATGGCTCTAGTGGTATTCAACATCAAATTTTTCTCTGCCATGTAAATGGATGTACCTGTGGCCACCCTGCTGCTATTTTTGCCTTATGGCCTGTCAATGATAATTTCACAAGCTACTTTTAAGAAGTCATTGAGGTAAATGAGACTAGTTCTGGTTGTTGTATATCAAGAGAAAAAGGCAATTTGAGGACCTCCATCTAATCTTTTATTCAAAGCATGTGAATAGTTTCTTCGATGCATGTGAGTAGTTTCTTCGATGATATCTTTACTGCTATCTGGTCTGTTACTGAAACAATTTAGTGATCCAATTTCATCCATTTTTGGATAGGTATGGTTAGTTTGCCAAAAAAGAAATGAAAGAAGACTCTGTTAATGTGAGAAACACTGCCTAAGTAAATTTATTGGATCAAGATCTAAAACTCGTTATTGGGAAAAAAAATCATTCTCTGCTCAACTAAGTAATTTTGATTGGCATTGCAAAAACACGTACATAATTAATAAAAGCTGAAGATATATAGATAGATTAATGGAAAGGAATTGACACTGCACATCCATGCGAATACAAAGAAAAATTAATTCTTGTCCAAATCAGTTGGCTACTCATTCAGACGATAATCTTGTTCAGACTTCTACGACATAAAGTGTACTTCTTGCAATGGTTCCTTGGCGACAGCAGACAAATTGTTACAAAATTTATGATAGTTTGATGGGCCAACTGTTGCAACTCAAAATAAAGAAAAAGGGAATTTGTTGAAGGGCGCTGGGTTTTGTGCATAATTAATATGTTGTTCTTGGATTTAGGATTTTCTTTTGTTTCAGTTGCTGAGGTTTAGCCTTAGAATTAATAAAATGTCCATAGAGGGAGGAAAGTTGCCATGACTTATAATGAATCAGAAGATTGTAATTTTGTTAAAAGCACCTATTTTTTTGCGTATTTGTAGCTGACTCTACTTTCACCACAAGCAAGAAAACTGTATATAGTGGTCACACTTGAAACTTTTGTAAGATTGTTTAACAGCATAATATTCAGCATGTCTATGAATGACTTGGAGGATCTCAAAGTGGATTACTTTGGTTACCACGTCCGATATAGTACTTTCTTTTAATGTACTTAATCTTGGCATGTTAATCCTTGTACATGAGATCGTTGTAGTAATGCTAGTACTTTTCACTTTCTACAATTAATATTATTCATCAGTGACAAGACTATGCTACTTTAAAATTCATATTCTTCTTCCTATTGCAGATTATATGTGTTGTGAAGAAGCATATCTTGACTGGAGGGCCAAAACGCTTATCCTTCACTGTTCCTCCGCTTGTTTTTAACTCTCTTAAGGTTTGTTTCTTCCGTATCTATGTTGTGTTCTGCTGAAAGCTTTCTATTTAAAGAGATTAAAATTTTACATTGGTTTCCTTATGGTTGTATATTCATCATTGCATAGTCAGTATATCCTCTATTCACTCCCAGTCACATGTGTGTGGTCGGGCGTTTTGCTTGTAGATGTTCGTGCATGTGTTGCCATTTATGTGCCTATGTACGGGAGTGTTTCTTTCTGGACAATTAGCATCTTTTCAAAGCATTAGCATTGTTTAGAATAATAAAAAAAGAGAATTACAAGAACTGTTACAAACAAGGACCTTATTAATGCTACATTGTTTGGGTGTCCAGTTGGTCAGACAATTGCAAGGCCAAGAAGAAAACCCTTTTGGAGATGACGAGTCAACTTCAACCAAAAAGATTTTTCAGCTCTTGAATCAGGTAACTGTCAGCTATATTTACGATATTTGCGTTTTTCTTAAAATCCCTACCAACTGGTTCATGCATGAGAATTGGAAAGACGTTTCACACTATCCAAGAATCACATATTATGTACACTTGTTTGGATAAGCAGTCTTCCCCAGAGGTCCGCCTCAGCCCATGCCACTTTTTTTATCGTTCTTAGTCTTGACAGATGGTAATGTGAAGGTTTGTGATGTCATGCATCTTGTAGTTATATATACTTACCAAGCTTCCTTTAATTTCGCTCAGATTGTTGAGGCATTGTCCAGCATTCCGGCACCTGATCTGGCATTGCGGTTGTACTTGCAATGTGCTGAGGTATCCCAATCATAATGTAATAATAAATGAGGGTTTTGTTGAGATCTGTCTCACAACATATTTGCATCCTATCCTCTCAGGCTGCAAATGACTGTGACTTGGAGCCGGTTGCGTATGAATTTTTTACTCAGGCATATATTATATATGAGGAGGAAATATCTGTAAGTTGACAGCAACCCTTGGAATGATTATGATCTCCTTTCCCTTGGGGAAATTAATTTTCCACCTAAGCTTCTGACTTGAGAAGATGCGCGACTTATTTTACTTTTCCTCTTCTTGATAGGACTCCAGAGCACAGGTGACTGCAATGCATCTAATAATAGGAACTCTTCAGAGGATGCATGTTTTCGGTGTTGAGAACAGAGATACTTTGACACACAAAGCTACAGGGGTAGTTAGCAAGTTTTTCTTTAAAAGTTATAAAGAGCCCTACCTTATGTATGGTGTATCATAACATAATTCTTTTTCATGGGCAGTACTCTGCTAAGCTATTGAAGAAGCCTGATCAATGCAGAGCTGTATATGCGTGCTCTCATCTGTTTTGGGTGGATGATCAAGACAACTTGAAAGATGGAGAAAGGTTTGCCATTGTTTTCTTTCTGCATTTTTATTGTGCTTTTTCCGGGAAACTTGTACTAAGAATTGGAGCCATGTGCTTCTCCTGATGTTGAAGAGTCACCAGTTTGTACGTTCTCTCTTGCCAAGTTTGTCCTTTTATCTTCTTTATTGTTATGATGCTAATCTGTGTGTGTTCTAAAAGCGTTCTTGAGTGTCCCATCAATTTGACCAAATGCTCCTCCTCTCTCATTGCAAAGGGAGAACAAAAGAGGCCCATTCAAAGTTGTTGGTCCTTTTTGCGAAGGACAAAATCTGCTGTTGTACAATGTTAAATTACAACACAAAAATAAGTGATGCATTTCCAATGGACTCTTTTACCAAAAGGGGAAGGATGAAGACAGGGAAGAGGATGACATAGATTGTTCTAGTCATCGTGCTCTTTGTTTTTGAAAGTATTTGTTTTCTTTTGACTAATACCAAAATAGAAGACCTAGTGGACCAACTCTCCTGTTTGTTTAAATCATGGAAGAAGTTGGGATTCAGGGGCTTCATTTAGATCATTATCGGCTTTATGTTGCTGATTCTATCTTCATTCGCTTTGTTTGTTCCAGGGTGTTGCTGTGCCTAAAACGTGCATTGAGAATTGCAAATGCTGCGCAACAGATGTCCAATGCAACAAGAGGGAGCACTGGTTCAGTGATGCTCTTTGTTGAGATTCTAAACAAGTAATAATTTATGGTCGTTGCACATTTTGTGGTATTTTTCTTTTCTTGTTTATATCTATATTAATTCTATGAGTTGGGCCATACGTCATTCTTGGCAGGTATATATATTTCTTTGAGAAGGGGAACCCGCAGATAACCATCGCTTCAATTCAAAGCTTGATGGAATTGATTACCACTGAGATGCAAAGTGACACTACCACCCAAGATCCAGCTGCCGATGCTTTCTTTGCCAGCACGTTGCGTTACATACAGTTCCAGAAACAGAAGGGAGGTGCCATTAGCGAGAAGTACGGGACCATCAAGTTGTCGGATTCCTGAGGAGTTAATCTGCTCGCTGATGTGCTACAGTCAATGTGCTACAGTCAACGTTCTGCTCCAGAGACACTGCTTGAGCTTGTCTGCTACAGCACGGTTTGCCGTTTGTCCACGCGTAAATAGATTTTGTGATAGGAAAATACAACGCTGACCCTTTAGTGCAGCCAGGGACTTAAAAAGAGAGTAATCCTTACCTTCGTCTGTGAGCTAGAGTCGCCCCATTTCTACAAGGCGGATAAGAGGGGTCGTGGCAAGTATTTGCCGCCGCTGTGAATACTGTTTGTTGTTCTCATGTTAGTTTTCTTTTCTTTGATAGTTGAAATTCTGAGAGAATTCCACATTCTTAGCTCTTTCCGATTGCTGAAGCCTTAGTGTACATTCCATGCGCTCGGTGTTTAGCGTCTGCACATTATTTTTCCCAGGTTGGTCACTTATTTTCATTGACAAGGCGCTGTGCATTCTCTGTTGAAACATACCATAAACCCAGTCTTTCAGGTTCCATCTTGCACGGTCCGTTTATGGCTGCAAATTATGGTATTAACAAGCCCAGAAAAGATGTTCCTTTTCCTTTATCTACAAAGGGGTTGTCGCTCGTTTGCGCAATTGACCATAACTCCTTGCAGGGCGTGGTATTCCGTAGAATGGGCAACTGCGTTGTAAGCTCGACGAACTCGAGAAAGAGGACGGTTGCATTAGCGAATCTTGCTGCAATTTCTTATTGCTCTTCTTGTTTTTCTACTTCTGTTTTCTATCTTTCTAGCTATGACTTCGCGGAGTGTTTGATGTCACGGAGTTTTGAATCCCTGATGTTGCCGGGTGAAATGTTCCATTTTTTTGGGTTCACTGAAAGAAAAACGAAGGGAACGAACTAAGTATCCAGGCGATTCAAGCGGAAATGAGAGAATTTAATTCCCTCACCCTATTGGGCTCAATAAAAATCGAAAACAAGACCCCAGAAACGACACTTAAAAAGAATCGAATTTGAAGGGACCTTTCAATTCCAAAAGTAAAGACTTTTATTCTAGTAAAAAGCGACTTCTTATCCATCTGCTCCTCTTTAATTTTCTGTTTGATCATTGCAAGCTTCAGCCCATGGCGTACTTCTGAGTCCAGCTCCGGGCCATCGCTTCGTACTTGGGTCTGTCGCTCTTGTACATGTGAGCGATCTCCGGCACAAGAGGGTCGTCCGGGTTCGGATCCGTGAGCAGGGAGCATATGGATAGCAAAACCTGCATGTTCAATGGGAATCAATTTCACATTAGCAAAGGATGTGCTGTTCAATAATTGTGCGGTACTATCATGTTGAAGTAGAGAATGTTGGGTAATTTATGAACTGAGAAAGTATGCGCACACGGACTTGAAATATGGGCAACGGACAACGGTGTTGGACTCATGTAGACCCGTCCGATTGAACTGCCCGATGTATATGGGTTCGGTTGCTAATACCGAGCAAATTTAGAACATTTCCGTCGTGTATGATCGTATATTTGCAGGAACCCATCGTTAAATCCGCAGCTTTTTCCATCGAATCTAGAATTTGGAATAGTCTGTTCTCTGAACTTTTTCCAGGAGCATTTCGACGATTCAGCAATCAAAATAGGATCTACAAGAAGAAGGAAGCACCTTGGATATAGTGAGGGCAGGACTCCATTGCTCCTTGAGAATGTCCAAGCATATGTTTCCATTGCTGTTAATGTTTGGATGGAATACCTTGGTCCTGAAAGCTACCTACTTTCCAAAAAGATCAAAAAAATTAAATTCACATTCATATTGTTTGGGAAAAAGCTCATTTAAATTTAAGAACTCGGGTTAGCCCAAAAGAAAAAGTATTCACCTTTGGAGGCTTGAAAGGGTAGTCCGGTGGAAAATGAATTGTCACCAGAAAAACTCCGCCCGAATACGGACTGTCATTCGGACCGATGATGGTCGCTTGCCAATGGAACATGTCCTCAGCAACAGGGCCTAAGTCCAACACCATCGAAGTGAGTCCCGGAATATAGAAACAAAGCCTTCAAGAAACTTAGGTATTATATATGCATCTTGATATGACATTTTGCCCTTTAATTCATTTTCAATCCACTAATTCCACGAGCTAAGCCTTTCTGGGAAAAGAGAATGACGAGAGGCTCTCGTGCCGTCTTGCATTAGTATCATCGAGTTTTAGGAGTAGTAGGATCACTTTCAAGGAGGACGAAGAGATTGCACATGTTAAAGGATTGAGGAAACCTCAGAAGGAAAACATTGTGGAGGAGTATCTGATAATGTTGACAGGAACTAGGAGCACCTGCACTGCATGAGGTTGGAGGATCTCTTTGCAAGTCCCGGAGCTCTTTGAGGATTCTCTTCGACGCCATGGCGAAGAAACTTCTTTCTGGACGCTGGGAACGTGATTCTCTAATTCAATGGGACGGACGGATGGCAAATGTTTCTCGTTGGAGACAGACCTGCGGCTCACAATGAACCTGGATGTATAGCTTTATATATGGAGAGTGAGTGGTTTTGTGGTCCTGTGGAATTATAAAGAATGAACGAGCTCAGAAATTGCGGGGATTCCTAGAGAGGTATCAATTCCAAAGGGAGCGGCAGCACAAGAATCGAAGACGCCTTTTCCTTCCCTCTTTCCAGGGTCATATTTCTTTAAGAACAAAAAATATAGATTTTTGGTAAATTCTTGACCGTTCTCGATGACCACCTTTTGCCTTTGCGCAGTATATTTCTTCACCGGTCGACATTGATAGGTAGGATTTCCGAAGAATCACTGGCTTGGGGTCATGAGATGAACCATGTATGTCCCACGCATGGTAAGATAGAAGGCCTCATGTTTCATATTCGGCGGAAGAAAGGTAGAAATCTCCATTGACGTTAAACTAGTAAAGAGGTTTCAACCCAACTGTCTTTTACCAGTAGAAACTCCATTACTTGGCAGAAACTTCGGCTCAGGACAGGGTGCAAATGGCCAAAGGTAAATCACTTTAAATTATTCCCTGTGGATTTTTATGAAGAATTCCTACCCCGCAAATGGATTCATTCATGTGCCTTTTACATGTGAAGTTGACATTCGAGTGGAGTATCCTTGCACAGAGACCTCTCATCAACATGCAGATTCCATTCCATCACCATCAACGATTCCAGTTCATTGCCAATTAGGCCAAAAAGAAGGCGGATTGCACTAAGCCATGAGAACACCAACGAGCAAACAAACCATGGATGACTTGCACTGATCATTACCATAAACTCATTGACAGACAAAAATCTCTGGATAGAAAGTTATTCGACATACCAGAAATTCGCATGGTGGGAACTGCACAAACAAAATACAAGTTTCTCCACTGAAACATAGAAATCATAGCAAGATTGTGACAGGAAAAGAGTCGAGTACTTGATACAAGAGCACCACCATGTAAAACTCCAAAAAAAACATTTATATTTTTCCCTGAAGGACTAGAATAGAAAAAAAGAGTGGGAAAGGAATGAGTTTTGAGGCGAGATTCTGGGCGTCTGGTCTGATCAACTTTGCTCCTTTCACATACCATGGAAGAGTGTTGACCACCGTAAATTTATCCTAAGGCCTACAATTCAACCATTTCATATCTCATGGAATAAAAGCAGACCCACAGAGAGAGAGGGAATCACTTTCCGATCAAAAAGAATAGGGACGGTCAGCAGACGCGGCTATCAAGATAAACCAATTTTGTAATCATAAAGTGATCACAAGCTGTACTGATAGAAAAGCATATAGACGTGGTCCATGTAAGAAAGGTTTTTTCTCTCATTAGATGCGGTTCGTTAATACATAGAAATATCAAAGTCAAGAATTGCAGACGACACGTGGACAAACACAAGAATTAGATCACCATGACGCCAATCGAGTGGTACTGGATGGTCTGATGCTTCACAAAGAAAGTCTTGTCACTTGGCACAACAAATCAGCAACAACATCTTCTTCTAAGAGCAAAGCAAGAACAGAGGAGATACAGGCAGAGCAACCAGCTGTTCTATCTTCGAGCTATTATCAATCACAATATGGAGCAGGCTTTTTGGGCTTTGCTCTTCTTTTTCTTTTGTTTGGGTGGTTGAAGGACAACTCTTATGGCTTGATCAAACACTGCCTTCACATTCTGCAGTCACAAAGCGTGGCCATGTCAAGACACGACCGACAAAGGCATTGCAGAAAAAGATGCGAAGTTCTACTTTACATGTACAAGTACCTGCTGTGTCTTTGAGCTGCACTCAATATAAGCAGGTGAACCAATCAGCTTTCTCAACTCCTCTCCCTTGAAGGAAGGATAAATCAATTATTAGGACTCAGAAAGGGGACAAAAGTTGGAAAAAGAAGTCACTTGTGAGAAAAAAAATCCATCATTTACAAGTACCTGAGCCGTAGTAATTGGCACTGCACCAGGATGATCTATAAAAAACTGCTTATCATCTCGAAGATCTGGCAAGATTTCATTCAAAACCCAAAACAACCAAGTTATTTACGATTAACAGAGCCACCATAAAAGGCAGATTAGAGTTTCAACAATTGCTGAAATTTGCATGCTGAGTCTTAGCTCAAAGTTTATCCTCAATCACCAAAGCGAAAAATATTATCACAGGTAGACAGGTATGGCATTTGCCAGAAATAAAACAGGCGTCATCTTCCCACAACCAAAGACTACTTGCAGTATTCAAGATACAAAGATGCAAGAGCAAAGCTATCACTATGGAAAAACATAAGGTTGCATGATAGACAGGTAATTCATCTTCATCAGCATTCCATGCTACCAACCTATTCAAGACTCTGAAAGTCCTCAAACTATCTTGCCTTTGTCATATTGACAATTAGGAAAGTAATTTATGCAACTTTTGACATTTTCTACCAAGTAAAGTGCATAAATGGAGAGCAGTGACTTCGTGACAGATACCACCAGGATCCTGGAACCATTAGTTCAACTGCCAACTGATCCAGAGTAAAGCTTGTGGGATCGTGACAACTTCAGTGCTATTACATCAATTAACCCCAGAAACACTTCATGAAGTAAAATGAAAGAAAGGTAAAGAAAGTGCAACATAGCATTGCCGCAATGTATAGATACTGGTGAAGACATGTAAGGAGCAGCACAAGAGGAGAAAAGCTGCCCCTGTATGGTAATGAGAAGTGGTCTTACCAAGCTTTGTCCCAACAAGAACAATTGGGACACCAGGTGCATAATGCTTCAACTCCGGAATCCACTGGTAATGAAACCAAAGATACAGATAGAATTATCAGCAATAGAGAGAGAGAGAGAGAGAGAGAGAGAGAGAGAGAGAGAGAGAGAGAGCTTCATTTGTCTGACCTTCTTAGAGACATTTTCATAGCTGGCCTTGCTGATGAGAGAGAATGCTAGAATGAAAACATCTGCCCCCCGATAACTCAAAGGTCTTAGTCTGTTGTAATCCTCCTGTCCTGTTCCACACAAAAGAAGAATTAATCCAGGAGGCAAAAGCAAAACATCTAAGCTAACAAAAACACGGAGTCAATCAAAGAAAATGACCTGCAGTATCCCACAGTCCCAGGTTCACAGTGCTTCCATTGACAACCACATTAGCACTGAAGTTGTCGAAGACGGTGGGCACATAATCCTATTTTCAACAAAAAGTCCAGTAAGAAGATGCTAAAGGTCACATGTTTAAGGAAAAACAAGATTGCGTTCTACAGTAAAATCATCCAACGGCACAATACAAATTAAGCCATATAGAACCATGGGTCCACAACTTGATCAATTGGCGCGCACATGCACACAGAAGGCGTGCACAGCTGCGGGTGTACCCAAAGGCCCCCAAGAATATAACAATAAAGCAGAACCAACCAATGAACCTAAACCTACTTCCAAAACTAACCACATTTCTTTACCTTCCACCACTACTCTTTATAGAATTGTCACAGGAAACGGAAGCATTCGAATCAGGCAAAGGTGCAGCCCACGAAATGGTACTATTCAGATAATGCCGCCATCAACCAAGACAAAAAGAAGCTGCTAGGGAAAAAAAAAAAAAAAAAAATCTGCCGCGATCCATACACTGCCGGTATCAAGTACGACTTTCAGAGTGTCATTGGACAACATCAACAAAACAATCTAATCCACAGCTCAAATTTACAAAGGAAGACAGAACAGACAAAGGGCATCAAATAAAAGCCGAATTTTGAAACAACAAAAAGAAAGAAAGGTTCCGTTTTTCCTCAAGTTCATCCAATTCCTCAATTACCCACATAGCTAAAAAAAAGAGAAAAGGCAGAAAACAACGAAAAATCTCACCTGCATTCCGAAGAATCATCCTAAAAGAAGCACTACAAAAATTCATCGAAAAAGGAGAGAACATTTTCAAGATTCAAACCCGTCCAAGATAAAAAGGAAAATCGACAGGGAACCGGGGTCCCACCGTGGGGAAGGTGTTGCTGGTGTAGGAAATGAGCAAGCAAGTCTTGCCCACCGCCCCGTCGCCGACCGTCACGCACTTTATGAACCTCGACGCGCTCATCTTTCAAGACGCGAGAGAGACCCGAAAACCCCCTCCTCCTCCTTCAGATCTTCTTCCCCGGACGAGCTGCGAAGACCTGATCGAACCGCGCAGAGAAGCCCGGCCTCCTCTTCACCTACTCCTAATCCTCCTCCTCCACATCCACAAGAAACGAACCGAGGCAAGAAACGCAAGAAATGCGAGCAGCGAGCGGAGCTCAAGAAGAGGGGAACCCTAGCGAGACCCAGAAGGGAGCTCTCGAAATGCGGGGGCAGGGAGAGGCGGAATGCGATCGGGGCGAGATCGAAATTGCCCTGAAGCGCAGCGAGGGAGGAAGAGAGAGAAAGGGAGAGAGAGAAGAGAGAGAGAGAGAGAGAGGAAAAAGATGAGATTTTGAGGTTCGTTGGAGCTGTGCGGGAAAAGATGCAGTTGAAGCGTTCGTTGAGCGAACCAATCGACGCCAACAAATCCACCCGCCGCTTCTACTCTGTCTTTCGTCTGTCATTCTCTCTCTCTCTCTCTCTCCTCTTTCTCTCTCTCTCTTCTTTATATATATATATATTTGAAAATCCTATTTGTGCTCTTTTTTTTTTTAAATAAATATTTTGTTAGTTGTTGATTTAGAAATCACTTATCGACTGACCAATTGAATGATTTTTGCAGTTTATTATGGTCTTGGAGGTTTTGAACAATTTCATATTAGGTGAAGTTGACAACTTTCCCAAACTGGTTTTTCTAGCATTATCTCTGACGGAAGAGTAGACGGGAGTATCAAAATTCTTTTGGCTATTTTGAGTAACGTAGATCTACCCGCATGAGTATGATAATTATTTATTTCTCGCTTAACAAAAAGAAATGAACGAATTAGAGTTCGCGAGGGATTTCGAAGCACGCGCTGAAAATCGGACGAGTTTCATGTTGGACATTGTTTGATGGAGTTTTGAGGACGCTTGTTAATACAATCCTTTGTAAATAGTGCACAACATTTCACTCGACCTCTGCGATTTTCATGTGGCATGCGCATGGCATTGTCTTGTCACATGATACGTTCGACAATTGATTTGTCGTTCTTAATTTTTTTTTTCATTGGGTTTGGATATAAAAATACGGACAAAAAGAGATTATCTTTAATATATTCTCCATTTTTTTTTTCATTTCCTTTCAATTTCTTCTTTAATTGATTCCAAAAGTTAAAATATAAAATATCTTGAAATACACAATTTCCCACATAGTACTCTAATCAACTAATAAGTCGTAGATTATTGATTTATTGTTCTTGAAACCTTATCTTATTTGATTAATATTGAAAAAAAGATAAACACAAAATATCTTGAAATAAATTACTATTACCGTTCCAAAACATTCTCTTTCGAATTTATCTATTATTAATTGTAATTTAATGAATAAATAAAAATCTTGAACTAAATTAATTACTTCGTTGAATTTATGTATAATTTTAAAATTAGATATATCTTATTACATGAATAATAACATCTTGTAAATTAAAAAGTACAGAGTTTAAAGAATACTATTTTGTTAATTTATCTGATTATATGATCTTAGGCAATATTGAAAGATAATGAGTTTTATATTGCTGTACTACAGTTTTTTTCCCCTTTTATCTAACAATTTTGAGGAAAAAAATAATTAAATGATAAAGAGAAATGATCTTGACATTAGACACTTCCATAATGTGGATAAAGAAAAACAATCTGGCGTTTCGGATATCTTCAAATATATTCTTAAACGACATAGTCCCTTTTATTCATCATAGTTTCACAAAAATATTTAAAATTGACTCAATTTTTTAAAATGATATATTTGATCCAATTCATATCAAACTATTTATATAATTTACAGTAAGATAAATTGATATTGATTAAACTTATCACATACTTAATTCACTTCAATGCAGATTCGTAATATCCTAAATTTATAATGGCATCATACTTCTAATGTTACCTTAATTTAATAGTGCCCGAGCCAAAAATATCGTTAGGATTTGGTATATTATTTAGATACGTAAATATGCTTTTAGGTAATTTAATATAATAAAAGCTACTATGCCACTTTGACTTAGGTTGCTAATTCATATAAAAGTTAGTGAATCCGAAGCGTTGGCAAGTTATGCAAATAAAAATTGGTAGGTCAATACAGAAGTTGCTAATATTCAATGTGTGGTATTTCCCTCCACTAATCCTCAGGAGTTCATCGGCCACTAACCAGAAATTCGGATCGCTTCTCGACTCGGTCATCATCTCCCAAATTTAGCGAGCGAGAAGAGAGAGAACAGTAGCTTCAAAGAGGAAGAGAATCGAAGAAGAAACGACATAAACGGAAACTCAAGACCATTCACTCGAACATGACGTGAAGTGACCCTTGCCTCACACCCCACCACCTTCTTCTCTAGACTATCTCCTTCTTCTTCCTCTTCTTCTTCGTCATCGGATCGCCTACGTTTCAGCATCCTCATGGTCTGAGGAGAATAATCTTCTTGCAAGACGGTTTTCTGGGTCGATCCATGCCGGCGCGTCTTCATCTGGTTCTGCCAGGAAGTCTCGATCTTTCCCATTAGCAAAAACGTGTTCCAGGAAAAGGAAGCCACAGACATTTTTAAGCGAGATTGGTAGTTTTGGCAGTATAATGCAAGAGCAGAAGATGTTGAAATTGGGCCAGGTGTTTCTCGCGGCGCTCCTGGCTTTCATTTCGGTGCTCCCTGCAGTGGCCGACGAAGCTCCAGGAGTGACTTATGATGCGAGGTCTTTGATCATCAATGGAAGCAGAGAGCTTCTCTTCTCGGGTTCCATCCATTACCCGCGTAGTACCCCCGAGGTAGATCTCATGTTTCTATTTATATTCGTTTGAGGTCATTTCAATTGGAATGCGGAACCGACAGATGCTGTTCTTGTTTTTGGGACTAGATGTGGGGAGACATTCTACAGAAGGCGAAAAAGGGCGGTCTCAATGTGATTCAGACTTACGTATTTTGGAACGTTCATGAACCAGTGCAGGGTCAGGTAGCACTTCAGCTTCGCTGGTTCGCCTATTTTGTGAGCTGTTTCTAGGATTTGAGATGTTTACGCAGTTTGAGCTTATCCTGCAGTACAATTTCAATGGAAGCTATGATTTGGTCAAATTCATCAAAATGATCGGCAAGCTAGGAATGTACGCAACGCTAAGGGTCGGTCCGTTCATAGAAGCTGAATGGAATTTCGGGTATGATCTGATTCCGCTGCACTTTCTTTCCTCTTACGACTTTCAGCTATCATGTCTTGTGATCGTGTTCTGTGCAGAGGCTTGCCGTATTGGTTGAGAGAGATACCGAACATCACGTTTCGGACCGACGATGAACCATTCAAGGTAAATTATGCTCTTCATAGTTCTCTTGGATGGAGTGGGCATGCCTAACGAGTTTCGGGGTTTCTTTCGATTTGCAGTACCACATGAAAAAGTTCACCAAAGTAATCATAAAGAAGATGAAGGATGAGAAGTTGTTTGCTTCTCAAGGCGGCCCCATTATCTTATCTCAGGTTGAGCGTTGCACTTAAGAGAAATCCAGATGATCTTTTGCTAGATCAAGAAAATTCAATTTTCCTTGTTGACGAGTGCAGATCGAGAACGAGTACACCAACATTCAGCTGGCTTACAGAACGCTAGGAACTCGATACATCCAGTGGGCAGGAACAATGGCCGTGGGGCTCAAAACGGGAGTTCCGTGGATTATGTGCATGCAGAAGGACGCTCCTGATCCTGTGGTAAGATATTTTTGTTCGTTCCTGATATGTCATCTGTTCACGGCGATGCCTAAGCATTTTGTAACATGCCGAGAAACAAACATAAAGCGCAGATCAACACATGCAACGGCAGAAACTGTGGGGATACCTTCACCGGTCCGAACAGTCCCAATAAACCTAGGCTGTGGACCGAGAACTGGACTGCTCAGTAAGTATTTCCAAAACATCAGATTTTTCTCCTCCATATATGTTCCACGGCCTTAGCAGAACAAAATCGTTGTATCGTAGATGCGACTCTTTCAGGACGAATGAGTTTCGTAGTGACTAAGTAAGATCGTTTCAGACTTGCTCTACATATGCATTAACTAAGGCAATGGCCAAATGACAGATACAGAGTGTTTGGTGACCCTCCATCCCAAAGGTCTGCTGAAGATATTGCATACTCTGTCGCTCGTTTCTTCTCCAAAAACGGCACTCTGGCGAACTATTACATGGTATGTTTAGCCCATCTCCACAGAATTAACATGAACTATGGTGGACTACTATGGTTTAAGACCCTTTTGGTATGGCGGACTACTTGTATCGTTGTGTCTGGCAGTACTATGGTGGAACAAATTTGGGCAGAACACCATCCTCTTTTGTAACTACTCGATATTACGATGAAGCTCCCATCGATGAATACGGTAAGTCTCCCTGGTTCTTTGTTCGATTGAACCTCTGTTTGTCCATATGAACTGAACTTACCATTATGCCGTTCCTATTTTCCGGACTAAACGGTTCTGCCTAAAAAAATTCGGTCTTTCCAATGAATAGTCATCGAGAAAATTCACAAAGCTTGCCAGCTATGGCGATTTATTTTCTTTAGGATATGGCTAGGTTGAATCATTGAATAAGCTTGTACTGAAGCAGTACTTTACTATATGTAGGTCTGTTGAGGGAGCCAAAATGGGGTCACTTAAGAGACTTGCATTCGGCTTTGATGTTGTGTAAGAAAGCCCTGCTTTGGGGGACTCCCACGGTCCAAAATTTGGGAGAAGGACTCGAGGTATAAAAATAGGAAACGAAAGCACAGTCCAAACCTGAAACCTGATATATTCAGTAGATTCAGCTTACCCTCGAACGGAGATGCGACAAAGCTGAGCGAATTTTACATTGCAGGCCCAAGTCTACGAGAAACCAGGTACTAGCATCTGTGCCGCCTTTCTATCCAACAATGATACTCGGCTTCCTAGACAAGTGATGTTCAAGGGCATTGAGTATTACCTACCTCAGCGATCTATCAGCATCCTTGCCGATTGCAAGACTGTGGTCTATAACACGGGAATGGTACCACTGGAGACCAGCTCTTGTTTCTTTCACTCGAGTGAATTCTAGTGAGGTCTATGCAAGTTGTAATGCGTCTATGTATTATCAGGTTGTCTCGCAGCACAGTTCGAGAAACTATCATCAATCAGAGATAGCTAACAAGAATCTACAGTGGGAAATGTGGCGGGACAATATTCCGACGACCAGCGATGCTCCTATCAAGTCAAAGAGTCCTCTAGAATTGATGAGCACGACAAAAGACACGACAGATTATCTGTGGTATGTTACCAGGTAAGCAACTAAGCATTCCTCCAAGAAGTAAAAACCGGGAAGCTAAAATGCATCCTAAGTTACCTTACTACTTAATAGAACTTCAATATGTCCTTACTTGTTGTTTGACAGCATTAAATTGTATCCCACCGACTTACCCTTTAGAAAGGACATCATTCCAGTCCTTCAGGTGGCGAATCTTGGCCACTTGATGCATGCCTTTGTCAACGGAGAGTATATAGGTACTGCATTTTATCCTTGGTCTTGTTGTTTCGATGGATTTTTGGCAAAAGGGCTACTTGTCCAGACATTCTCGGGGCATCTGGTACAGTCCTGGAGGAGGAGGATGTGACAAATACTCAGTAATCCTTAATTTCTCACGAGTACATTTCGCCTGCTTCACAGGGTCTGGTCATGGAAGCAACATAGAGAAGAGCTTCGTCTTACAGAAACCAATCGAACTAAAGCCTGGACTCAATAACATATCTCTGCTCGGTGCGACAGTTGGTCTTCCGGTAATGACGCGGTAGAATCCTTCCACTGTCTTGGTGTCTTTTTCTCCTTTACATTGCAAACGTGACGTGAAAGACGTGTTGTCACTTCCCAATCTTTATTATGCTTCAGGATAGCGGAGCCTACTTGGAGCACCGGTTTGCTGGAGTCCACAAAGTGACACTCAAAGGCCTCAACACCGGGACCCTCGATCTGTCGCTCAATGGATGGGCGCATAAGGTAATCAAATCGTCGCTATTTTTTCACACGAAAGTCTCAGGAAACAAAGACAAACCCAGGCTCAGTCCTGATGCTGCAGGTAGGCATGGACGGTGAAAAACTCCATGTCTACAGACAAAGGGGCTCTCACAGGGTACAGTGGACGAAAGCTAAAGGACACGGAACAATCTCTCACCTGGTACAAGGTACATCAGAGACAGAATTTCCCATTCATTGCCAAATGAAGAAGAAGAAGATTCATGTGAAAATGTTCTGATAGATTTTAGCCGATTCCTAGGCTTATTTCGATGCTCCTGAAGGAAACGATCCTGTGGCGATGCAACTTGGAACGATGTCAAAGGGCATGGCCTGGGTCAATGGCAAGAGCATTGGCAGATACTGGTCGTCTTACCTGAATCCTCTAGGAAGGCCATCCCAGGATGTGTAAGTATTTCACAATTTGCAATAAAAAAACAGAAAAAACAGAAAATGGATGACTTCTTTTTGCAGATACCATGTTCCAAGAGCGTTCCTGAAGCCGACAAACAACCTTCTCGTTCTGTTGGAGGAAATCGAAGGAAATCCTGAAGGTGTCAAGATCTTGACAGTGAACCGAGATGTCGTCTGTAGCTTCATCCATGAACGCGATCCGGCGACTGTGAAATCTTGGAAAACAAACGGTGGTCTGATTCGAACTGTTGCAGATGACATGAAGCCGAGGGCTCATTTGCATTGCCCGGAGGACAAGAAGATTGTCAAGGTGGAGTTCGCGAGCTACGGCGACCCATTTGGCACTTGTGGAAGTTACGGCGTCGGCAACTGTTCAGCAGCCAAGAGCCAGAAAGTTGTTGAGCAGGTTTCTTACCTCTCTCTACACACACACCCACACGAACATACACACAGAGCACGCGCGCCCATTCATTGCCGTCGCAACGAATAAAATGCCGCGCAAGTATTTCCCACATCGACATCTCCCGCGGCAAACAAAGAAACTACATTTCCGACTTAATCCCGTGCTGTAACTAGCTCGCTCTCTTTAAGTCTACTCGCTTCTCTTCCTAGTCTGCCAGTTAGTCTGTCAACGTCTGTTTACTATAGAGCCGAGAAACTGCTCGTGCCCTTAACGCTCGTCCGCATTTTGCGTGTGCTCGAGCAGCGCTGCCTGGGAAGAAGCAAGTGTTCCGTGAAGGTGGAGCGAAAGAACTTCGACGAGGGGGCAGTCTGTGCCCCGACGTGCTGAAGATGCTGGCCGTCCAGGTGCGTTGCGGCGACGGGAAGAGTGCGCCGAGCAAAGCCGGAGAAGGTAGAGATTCGTGAGAACGGGACAGGGACGCGGCACCTTTAGGAACGAGCTAGTTGCAGTCGACGGACTTTGGGAAGAAAATCAAAAGGCTTGCTCGAATGTATTTTTCATGTTCGATTATAATGTCAGGCATCTCAAATTTTGACAATTTCAAATCATGTGTAATCTCAATTTTTTTTTTTTTCGACCAAAAAAATCATGTGGAATCTTTTTGATTTGGGTCTCCTTAAATTAGTGCCTGGAAGCATCTTATAAAGAAGTATTTCGATTCTCAAATTATCAAGTATTGTAAATTTTCTTGGTGTAGTCGCCTTAACAAGCATCTTAGGCATTTCTTTTGTGAAATCCTACTGCTTTTTACAAACTTCATTTTGTTGTTTTTGTGAACAAGACTTTTGTTCAAGTGGGTTTTGCCATAAACAAAAATAATGCACTTTTTTTGAATTGAATCGTATCGTCACTGATTAAAAAAAAAAGAAGAAAAAATCTATTAACTAAGCACGAATTGAGCGATCCGCCATCTGTATTTCAATCTTCAAACTACATAGATAGCTCTTTTGTGTGCTTGTACATTGAAATCATACGAGATCCGTGATAGATAAAGTCGCTATACTTTAATTTATCAACGAAAGTCATACATGTCATGATCACATTTGATTTTGGATCGAAAAGAGAAAGCGGAAATCAATTCTAGAGAAGTGATCTGCATTGAATTTTCCATAATCATATATGTTAATTCATGTCAACTTGATTATAATGTCATTGTGGCATAATTGTCTGATATACGGTGTCGTTTCGTTCGGGTTTCACGCGTTCAACGGTACTCCCGCCGCACACCCGAACAAAACCCTCCGCCCTCGGCTTGTCACCCACGCCTCGCGAAAACCCGCGCCTCTCTCTCTCTCTTTCTATCCAATCCCGCCATTTTCATTCTCCGCAATCGCCATTCCCTCTGTTCCCATCCGAGAACCTCGCCGAGCGCCGACGATGCCGTGAGCTAGGGCCGTTCGGCGATCGTCGGACCTTGGCGCTTCGCGATGGGGAAGAGGGACGCGGTCGTCGTTTTGTCGTCGGACGACGGAGGCGATGAAGGCGAAGGCGAAGGCGAAGGCGTGCTGAGCTCGAGTCGGAGCCGTTCGAAGCCGGCGGCGAAGCCGCACCTTGCTCGGCCGGAGCCGAGGAGAGCGAAGAAGCCTCGGCTTTCGGGCTCCCGATCCCGATCGTCGTCGTGCAGGCGGTCCTCCATCGTAGACGAGGTATAGTTGCTCCGATGTCGTTCTGTTTCTCCGTGGTCGTCCGTTTTTTTCCAGTTAGGAGAATGCTCTTACGTCCTTTCTATTTGTTGCGTTTCAACTTAGTGTGAGTGCTTCATCTTAGTGTGGGGATTTATGGTCACTAGTCAGTGGTGGCTAGGGAGACTTAAGCTGCCTGGAGAACTGCCGATAAAAATGGAGTGAAAGTGGCACTTTTAGTCTGCTTAAGGAATGGCGGCAATAGAAGTAGTTCATGAGGGGAAATAAAAGAAAAATTTGAAATTGAGCCTGCTACTGGACTTTCTGAAATTTTGGGTTTAACCTACTGCAGTTTCAGTTTTTAGAGGAAGACTTCAATGAAGTATTCACTGGTGCCAAGGTAACAACGGGTATGTCCTTGCCTTTTTTCTTTTCGAAAAATATTTATCGTGCCCTAGTTTTAGTATGCACTATGTTGTTGCTTGGGAAGCATTATTTCATCGCTTGCATATTTTATTTGGTGACATCTAGTGATGGTGGAAGGCTGTCAGTGTTCAGCAACTGGAATGGGTTATTAACTGCCCAAGTGAAATGTGATACAAAGCAATGCAACTTTATATGCCAGTTGTCACATCCTTAGCTGGTCTTTCGAACAAGAGTTGATACAGGGTGAGCCTCGAGGGGTGAAGGTGCAGTCTTAGAAGGAAGTTTTTTAAAACACTGAGAAAGGATTATGACCTCACAAATAGAGATGATTTAATACTGTCATCAAGGGTTATTCACTAAACAAAAGCTCTACAGTCTTTAATTGCGCTTTATATTATCATTGAGGTGTTTAGATGATATTGGTCCTTTTATTCTCTAAGTTTGAGCTTCAGAATGTATTTTGTTTCACGAATCTGCTTTTGTTTGTTGGTGTGTTTCTATTGTTTCCTTTATCCGGTAGCCCTTAGTTGTTCTGAATGGTATGTGGAGCAGGTTTTGGTAGGAGCACTGCCAAGGAGTCATGGGTTGATAAGTATAAACCATGTACTTTTGAAGAGCTTGCAGTACACAAGAAAAAGGTTGATCCAGCTTGCTCAATTTTTGTGTATGAGACTGAAGGTCATGATATTGATTATTCTTTGATTGTAGGTTGAAGAAGTGAAATCATGGTTTGAGGAACGATTGATTACTTCAAAGGTACTTCCGTCATTCATGAGGGCTACCAATATGAGGTGTTCACCCTCTAAAAGGACGCACTTAGTTGGAAACTTGTTCAGGATGGGTCTTCTTAGCAATACTATTGACAAAGGTTTATGAACCGTTGTGATCTGGTGCTGTCTTTGCATGTGGGCGTGTTTAGGATTGATGGGTGATTCTGCTGCCGTTGAACTAAGTGGTGGATGGCCATAAGAGTGTGTATAATACAATATAAGCTGTTTTGACTTTTCACCTTGTGCTTATTATCAGCAAATGTTTGACTATCAGCATGGGTACAAAATTCATGTGCCCATAATAAATTGGATGCTTTCTTAAATGATGATGACGATAGTGGTGATGGTGGTTGTGATTGTAATGATTGTTATGGTCCATGTGGTTCTGGTGTCTTCCATGAAATATTACATAATGGTATCCATTCCAAAGACAGATTTAAGTCTCCAAGAAATAGGGATGTTTTGGCAACGAAGTGTAGTTCCTTTCTGCATAATAGAATAATCACTAAAAGGATGACCTGTGGAAAATTATTTCTTCTTTCCCTTCCTTGTGGAAATTAATCCTCCGCATTCTTAAATTGCAGGATAACCTCGGTGATCATGTTCTTGTTATTACTGGGCCAACTGGTGTAGGAAAATCTGTATGTCTTCCTTTCTCTTATATTGAACAAACATCTTAATGAAGATGTGAGCTTTAGTCATATCTCCAGTTCAAGCACACTTCTTGTAATTATATCGGGTGAATATATTGATGCATTTTTCAGTTCAGCATTCTTGTGTCTGAAGTGGTATAGTTATGAAGTTGGACTTGGAGACACTAGTTTAGACCACAAACATTGTTGGTTTGACTGGTTTGTTTGTGGTTTATTTCTATTCTTAATGTGAAGTTGGTCCAAACCTTGAAAATGTTTTGCTTTCCAAAACTGGATGTGCCCACAAAAATTATTCTCCATTTAATCTCTCAGGCAGGTTATGCAGAAACTGCTTCGACTATTTCATCATGCCTAGTTTTAAGGTCTGTTTGTATAGACTTTTACTTTTGCTTAATCTAAATCTGGGGGCGGATGCATGTTGACTTTTTTTTGGCACTAAGCACCCAAAACTTTCATGATATACAAATATCGACACATAGATTCTCATGTATTTTTTTTACAATCTTTTGAAACTTGGAATTTTTTTCTAAATTTTAGTGAGAAAGCCAAAATGTACTTTCTACTTGAACTTAACTAAATGAACAAGCCCTTGTTATCTCCCTATGATTGGATCTCTACCTGATAGTGTGGACAGGAAGTGTAGAAAATCTTTTATATTATTGACATGGACTTGACACTAACTTATTCCAAATCTGATTATGTTGTTCATAGTGCGGTGTATTAATTTTGAGTTTTTAAACTGATCTGCGGCTGTCTGCTGAATAAATGCACAATCTTGGAATTTCCTTTATTCCCCTGAATCTGAGGAAAAGTGTATTTTGGGGCGTGCAACCAAACATTTGGCTTAGTGGATAATGATACTTTTTGTCTGCCCCTGCCTGCGTTTTGTTTTTCATTTGATTCTTCTAACCTTCTGGTATCTGATAAAGGAAAAAATGCTCTTTTATTTGTCACCTGAATGGACTATTGTCTCATGACTTCTGCACTTAGTGCTGGCACCTAGAAGTTCAAGCATTGCAATGTTGAAATAAGAGATCTGTTGCGCAGGCTACTATTTATGTTGTTGCATCTCACCTAGGAGCCACATTGTGTGAGTGGAACACGCCTACTCCAACTGTCTGGAAGGAATATGTCCATAACAGTAACACAGGTATATAAACATCAATTGGTTTATTGAATCTCTTATGGTTAAGTTCTGTCAGTGAACACATGTCACTTCCTTATTTATTGATGAGTTATTTTGATCTACTGTCAGGGCAGTATGTATCTAAGTTGGATGAGTTTGAAGCTTTTGTTGAGAGAACAAGAAAGTATGGACTGATTTCTCAATCATCTGCTGGAGAGTCAAAATCATCAGCAATACTCCTCATTGATGATCTACCCATGGCGCATGGGAATGTTGCACGTAGAAGACTGCAGAACTGCCTACATCTTCTTGTGCAATCTACTCATATACCAACAGCTATTCTTATAACTGATTATGGTCGAGTGGATTCAGCTGACAGGGAAGCACGATTCTTAGAGGAACTCCATTTGACCCTTGAAAGTGCTGGAGCTTGTAAAGTCAGCTTCTTGAACTAGTTCTACAGTTATCCTTGGATAATATACATATTTTACTCTTGTGCCTGACGTGTAGCCTATCTCCTTGAAATTCTCAGATTGCATTTAATCCTATCACCAGTAATGCCATTAAGAGGATACTTTCCAAAATATGTAGACAGGAGAAGCGCAATGTGACTTCTGAACAGATTGATTTACTAGCGAAGGCAAGTGGAGGCGACATCCGACATGCAATCACATCCTTACAATTTTTTTGTCTTAAGGTGGACTGGCCATCCTTTTCTTCGTCAAGTCCAACTACGGTATATGATCTTCATTTTAGCAGAGATGAGACAATCTCTCTCTTCCATGCCCTGGGAAAGTTTCTCCATAACAAAAGAGAGAGTGTTTCTCCATCAGGTAAGTTTTGATGAAGGCTTGAGATTTATTGTGATTTTGTTTGGATGTATCTAGCTTTGGCCCCATGATGGCACTGTCTTCTCCAGTCACTGCACTTACAATCTTCTTATCATGATATATTGATGGGAGACATCTTGGATGTGCTTGTGCTGTCTGCATGTGACTTGGTAGGGTGTAAGCAAGGTTAAGGTTACTACACGGCATGTTTCTGTGTGATTACCTGTGTGCCGCTTTTTGTTGTTTTGTAGGGAAAGATCCGCACCCCATGCAAGAGCAATTTATGAGATTACCCTTAAAGATGGATGCTCCAGAGAAGGTCCTTTCTCAGGCACATGGGCAAGCAAGACCAATTGCTGATTTTCTGCATGAAAATGGTACTTCTCCCCTTCCGACATAGCTGTGCTCTGTGCTTTCTTCAAAAACAAAGAGATAAGATTGCTAGCAACGACCATTCTACTGCTGATGGACTCTTTCTATAATTCCTGTTGCAGTTCTAGACTTTCTTAATGAGGAGGCTGTCGATGATGCCTCTGCTGTGCTTTCTTATTTGGGTGATGCTGATGTGCTCTTGCACAGTTTTCATGGAGCAGTAGCTAGAAATTATGAGGCAGAGGGTGTTGTACAGTCAGCTGCTGCTTCAATTGCTGTTCGAGGGGTGCTTTTTGGAAACTCTCATCCATTGCCCCCCAGGTTTCCCTTTATACATATTGAGCATGCTATTTACGTTTGTCTTTCTTTTTTCTTTTTTGAGTAATTTCAAATGGTTATATGAACTACCTGCCAATCCTTTATGAGGTGCAGGTGGCATTCCATTCGTAAGCCAAAACTCTGGCAGAGTGAGAAATTCTCTTTGCACAATAAGGTATGCTTGGCGTTAACCCTTTGCATCTTCCATTCGCTTTATCAAGGAACTCTCTACTCATCATGATTATTGTTTATTTATTTGTTTATTTATTTGTTTTTTATTATTATTTTTTTTTTGTTTTTGAGGATTTCTGAAATTGAAAATTGCAAAGTCAGTAGAAGAATGACCTTCAAGCAAATGTGTGCCCTTCAAGTAAATGTTAAATTTACTAAGCTCGTTATCTTCACAGATTTTAACTCATTTGGTACACTAATTTGGCATGCTTGCAGCTTGTATTGTGCCCCTTCTAAATCTTTTTGAAATGTAGCATTCGATTTTTAATCATCAAGAGAACAATCCCAAGTTTGCTGGGTCTACTCATGCTGCCTTCATCCAGCTGCGACAGCAGATATTTGTCCTCTAGTTGTTAGACTTTGCAAACATGATCTTTCTGCTTTTGTCATTTGGACTTCCTTAAATAAGTCGCCATTATATCCCCACCTTTGCATGGTGTAATAACTGAATTCTTAAATGCTTTAATTAAAAAAATAAAAACCCTGGACCTTGAAAGCATGCAATGCTTTATTATTGTTGTTTTCCAAACAGCCTGTAACTGTTATACTCATAAGGATCGGAGCCCCTTATATTACTCTACAATATCCACTGATGTCACCCTCTGTGGTTGGCATAGAAAGTATGTTGGATGAGACCATTATTTTTCTGGCCATGCAAAATTTATACCTTTGAAATCTTGTCACGGTTTGGCTGCAGGATGAGATTTTAAGACAGAGATTCATGGTTTATAATGGAGTTAGCTCAATTGATACGTCAGTAATAGCTACTGAGTACATGCCTGCGTGTAAATGGCTTCAGCATAGACTCCAAGCTCATGAAGTGATGATGCTGAGCACTGAGATTGAAGATGGGATCAATTTAGATGACCGAGAAGTGAAGACATCTGATGATGAAATTGAGGAGTGGTGAGTTGGAATCTAGTCTGTTCATGATAATGTGCAAGAGCTCCGCGGTTTGCTTCCCCTAGTATGTACAGTATCCTCATTATGAGTCTGTATGTGTATTCCTGCTTGCATTAGACATCCAACCCGGAATCACAACGACCCAATTGGAAGAGCAGAGCTCTACCAACTGAGCTATGTCGCCTTGCCAAACAGAGTTCCTTGTATAGCATTAGGTTGAGTAAAATTTTGGAGTTTTCCTTTGTGTATTTCGTCCTTAACTTCTTCAAGGAAAGTTAGATTGTATGCGGAGCAAAACGAAAAGGGAAAATCAAATCGTAGGTCTTTCTCGATCTTGACAAGTTATGAGCGAACTAAAATCCTTTCTCGAGCCATTTGTTAAACTTGATACAGCTGCATAATGCTGGCGAAGTCTGCTTACTGCAGTTTACTAGCAAGATGTGAAATGTGCACGTTCAGTTTGCAACTGATAATTATATATACCATCTCCTGGTCAACCTTAGGTGAAAAAGATGCTGATGCGTTGCTCATGTTCAGACTATTGTGTCGATTCTTCATGTGGAAAATCAACACATGGGAAAGACAAGATTAGCTGTAAATGAACGGTCCGGGGGCTGTCTTATTAACCATACGAAAGGAGCAATGATAGCCCCTCCTCTCTCTCTACGTGCTCTCGGGTGCATCGTTGGTAATGCCTTTTGCCAAAATCACTGTGCAGCCTTCTGTGACGAGGCCCGCGCATTCAGCATATTATCGTACGCTGCTCTTTTTCGAGCTTCATACAGCTATAGTTGAAGGCAGGCACGTACCAAGTCATTGCACAAAAAAGAAACAAAAAAAATAAAAATAAAAAGCGCGCGGGCTAATGCACGGTAAGTTGATCGAAGAATCAATCTGAATTTTATATATTTGACTAGCCCCAATGAACATCAAGGCCTATTAGCTCAGCTGGTTAGAGCGTCGTGCTAATAACGCGAAGGTCGCAGGTTCGAGACCTGCATGGGCCAAATATACTTTTTGAATTTTCCATCGTCCTTCCCTTTTAGACTGTTTTACTTCTGTACGAGTCCCTTCTTTTGGAAATTGTACCAGACGGAGAGAGAGTGAGAGCCATTGGTCCACATCATATTTTCCCCTCTTTCATGGCTCTATTGATCTAATGTTTAGACCAACACAAAAAAATTGATCTAATGTATCTCACAGCAAAAGTGTGCACAAAAATATCTAATCGCATGGCCAAACAGCATCTTTGCACACGAATTACTAAGGGCAAAATCCACCGATAACGTGTCACCATGTGCATCTCATAAGACACGTCAAAATGCTCAGGTTATAGAGATACTGCGTGTTAATTGCTTCCGTAATTGATTTCAATTAAAATTTAATTCGACAATGGTTTTCCTCTGGGAAATATTTGGCAGGACTCTCAGTGAACTTGAAGGCATCCTCGTTGCAACGCGTTCCAAAAGAAGCAAAAGTCATTGATTAGCCCAATCAAACCTTGACCGGGAACGTAAAATGCTGTTTCTCCAATAGAATCTCACGGCGTCATGCAGATAACAACAACTACAATGCAGGGAGCAGCGAAAACCAGCTTCTTCCCCACACGTGAACACGAGTCCTTAACACAACTATAAATCAGAAGCAGATATGTTCGGGACCTTAAAAGGCTGCGAAAGCATCATCCTCAGTTTGCATCTAGCGACAGAAGATGAGTGAAGAGAGGAAAAAACTATGAGAATGTCACGGGCCAGGAAGAAACGGGAGGCAATCAAGTCTCCTTAGGAGGGGCCTTCTTCGCAGCCTCCGCAGCTGCTTTCTCAGCCTCGATTTCAGCGACAATGGCATCGATTTCAGCCTCTTCGAGCTGTCGCAGGCCATGCTCTCTTGTCATCACAGCAATCTCTATGTTCTTTCCCCCACTCTCGACAACCTGGAAATAAATTCGGGACTTTTAGTAAGTAACTATTTGATCATGCAACTGTAGGTAGCTTTCACAAAACTTATCTATTGGCTTGGATATCTCTAAGAAGCATTGTTAGACAAAACAATCATGATTAGGCATTGTCTATGTAAGTTGTAGTTGATGTATATAAAACATCTATTCATCCAAAACCTGATCAGCCACAGTCAGCTGGATTGCTAAGGACAACATTTCTTCATAACTGTCACATCGATATAAACTAGCTGAAAAGTAAAAGGCAAATGGTGCCACGGAAGTAGAAAGCTAAGCAAACACTCTCCAAGGAAGGTGCCTGAGGCTGACAGAGAGATAAAGAGCAACACGGATAAGGGGATTAAATCCATTCGGATGTATGTGTGAGTTGGAAAACAGGTGGGTTCAAGTTAGGGGACGTAAAACTCATGTCCAAGAGCAAAAGGGCTATAAAGACAAAAGGCAACTATCACCAGCCAACTACCCAATTTTTAAAAATACTCTAATATCCAAATGAATACACTAATGAATCAACAAGACAGTCTACAGGTCAACACATCTCTGAAATAACGCAGAGAAACTTACCTCAAGTAATGCACGTATAGCAAGTTTCACAGTTTCCTGCCCTGAAGTATCTTTGTAGTTTTTCTCTAGGAATTCCCTTATGGAATTGGAATTTCTACCAGTGGCATTAGCTTTCCAGGCTGAAAATGTCCCAGATGGATCTGTCTGATACAGTGATGGTGAGCCAGTGTAGGGATCAAAACCAATAATCAGAGTTGAAAGACCAAATGGTCTCACACCCCCGCTCTGTGTATACTTCTGCTGAAGACCAGCAATGTAACGCGTAATATACTCAACGGTCACTGGATCTTCAACTGTAAGTCTGTGACTCTGGCATTCAATTCGTGCCCTGTTTATTAATACACGAGCATCTGCTTTAAGGCCAGCACAGGCCAATGCAATGTGCTGATCCAGACTAACAATCTTCCTCACCGATCTGTATACAGAGGAAGCATATATGTCAGAGCATAGTTCAACCAACAAAAGAAAGAGAAAGAGCAATATGAAAGTGTCGATAACAATTTTCGGTTGTAAAGAAGATTTACATGCTTATGTGTCACCAAGATTCAAGTTTCAAAATACCACTTAGATTTTGGTGGAAACATCTATTTACACACGTACACTTGGTCATCTTAATACAATTTTTACCACTTCCAGGCAAAAGGCTCATGTCGGCTTATCTAACATGCACCCCCAGTCCATATGGTTACATACTACCATTAGGTCAATGAGATACCAACAAGTCACAGTGAACAAAATAAATCAACCTAGCATAAGCTTCCTTAGTAAATCAAATCATATTAGTGTGTCAACATTGAAAGGATTTGCCAATGATGATGCGTCACCTAATTAACCACCAATTACTAAGCATGTGAATCCTCTCAATTTGAACTGGACATTTTAGCCTCAAAGTCTTGACATGTGTTCAAACAAAAAAAATCAGTTGCAGGCAACTAAAAGAGAGCGACAACTGTTGGATAGTCTTTTAGGTCATGATCTTAAAAGATACATGATATCATTGCTAAACTCACTTTACCACCTAATCTCAGTAATCCTACAATCTTTAAAATAGGCTTAGTTGAATTGTCCTTGCATAAGAAAATATAACCACAACTTTGAGCTTCCATAGATTAGTTAGATTTCAGACAGCACTTCAGCCCCAAGATAGCACAAAGTTCCACCAGTCCAAGTAAAGCCCCAACTCCAAAATCTCGACAGCAAAATTCAGTACTTTCTAGTTGAAACCTGAATATTCCATTTCCTTATTACTCCATTCCTCCTCTGCTAAACTTTCCCACTCCGAAACCGAAGAAAGCAACTCTCTTTCTAAAAAAACATCTAATGTTCAATCATGTTGTAATCGGAGAATTCGCAGGGCATAATTTCAACAAACGATCTGATCCCAGCTAAAAAAAAGAACCCGACAATTCCTGCTTTCCCCAGACCTAAAACCCCCAATCGACTCACCAACTCAACCAATCCTCGGTCCACATCGACGCCATCGGGGGATCGACACAAACCGAACGAACCCTAGCTACTCGCATTTCCCCAAAAAACCAGATCAATCCGAAATCAAAACAGCCAATCGCACCCGCACGCGCGGACGCGCGAACCCCCGCGCGGCCGGGGCTCACCTCGAGTCCTGGAGCTTGGCGGTGGACTTCTTCTCGACGCCGAGGACGATGGTGTCGGTGCCGCGGACGCCGACGGCGGCGTTGCCCTTGCGGACGGCCTCGAGGGCGTACTCCACCTGGAAGAGGTGGCCGTCGGGGGAGAACACGGTGATGGCCCTGTCGTACCTCGCCATGGCGGCCTTCCGATCCTTCGCGCTTCGAGCGTCTTACCCTTCCGAGCTTCGATCTCTCTCTCTCTGTCTCTCTCTCTAGGAGTGCTCGTCGTCTGCGACTTTCTTCTGCGACGAGCTCTCCTCTTTTGTACAGAGTGACTAGGCTTAGGCATCAAGAAATATGCAGCAGGCACTTTTTCTTGTTTATGCATTTTTGGTCCCTGCAGTTTTGGAAATTTTCACTTTTGGTCATCATACTTTATTTAATTACAATTGTAACCCTGATGTGGTTTTTTGCTTAAAAAATATAGACCTGTTTGGTAAATATCATGTTTTTCTATTTTCCGTTCTTTCTCTTCAGAAAAAAAATAGAAATTTATTTCATAACGTTAATTAATTTTTCTATTTCTAAGAATTAAAAAGCAGGGAATCGGTTTGGAATGGAAATAAGAAATAAAAAAAAAAAATCTACTTATTTATTCTCGAGAATGGAAATTATTTTTAAAAATATAAAGGTTACCAAGTGTATCGGATAAATTCTTCTCTTAAAAATTTTCGTTTGGAATTCTATCGAAATTGTTGGTCAGCATCGGGCATTGACGTGTGGCACCTATGAACACATGCTTATGAATTAATTGCACTCTTATTCGCCATGCTTGATTTTAGTAAGTAGTCACAATATTATTTTTCACCAAACAACTTAATTTCTTTTATCACAATTTCATTCAAAATCTTATGAAAATGTCTAATCAAGACCGATTATTGATTGGTGATTCCTATGTTAACAAATGTGTCCAATCTGGTGAAAGTTCTGTTAGATAAATTCCATTGCATTCGATAATTACTTCCTCAATTTCAGTTCAAATTTAAATAGACGTACTCGGGACTATTTTTAGGAAAACATAGATAACATTTACATATTTTAATCATATCAATGTCTAATAGTGATATATTGTAGAATATTTATGAAAATTTATGATTCAATCTCGACTCTTGAATACTATTTGATAAAATTTTATTAAAGAATGATGAAAGGGGAAAAAATAAATAATAAATAAAATATTTTTAAAAAATAGGAAAAATAAAAATAAAATAAAATAAAAATGAATTAAGGAATAGTACTACGAGAGATTTTCACCATCTCCGTTTATGAACATTTAGGTTCATCATTTATATAAAAAAAAAAATATTTAGGTTCATTTATAATGATATGCCGTTTATTTAAAAAAGATGTACCTGATATATGATGTGAATATATCCGACTTAATGCTACGATTTACTAAACAATTGATATAATATAAAAGTCCAAGAATTTCATATTCTATCATGATTAGAAATCCGGACGACCAAACGTAGCCTAAATGGCTTGAATACTTACCGATCGTTACGAATCAAAGTAATTCACGTATGGAGTTGGGTTAAAAGAAAATAAACCATCATAAATCTCTTCACCAAATCTGTTTCAAACATATTTATAGTCAATATAAAGTCCTTCAACATACTACAACCCCAATTGACCATCCCAAAATCGAGCCGAAAACAAACAAAATATAGCCCTAAAGTCTCTGGATGCACATTGTTCATCATGTGTGAGAGACTTCAAAATTCTGTTTTCAGGCAAACCATAAGTTTGAATCAAGTTCCGTAAAATTCTACGGTTACACAATACCCTCAGCTATCATTTCTATATAGATATGCAGCTTAACAATTCTTTAATCGAACCTCAAAACTCAAATTTCACTTAATTTCATAAAATCGTACAGTTCCATGACACCCTAAACTATCTATACCAGAAGCATCGCACTCTATCTCAAAAGTAGCACTGAAATTTGGCAAGGATAACAAAGGAGCATTAGTCAACTTATCTTTTAGCAGATTAAATGCTTTCTCTTGCTCTTCTCCCCACATGAAACCCACGTGCTTTTTGATAACCTCGGTCAAAGGTGCGCAATGGTGCTGAAATTTGATTTTAGCTAATTATTAGACACACACCACGTGTCCTTACTTGATTTGACTAGTTACTGCTTGTGCCCGATTGGTGAAGATGATCATAATCTAAGGGAGGGTGTTCAATATTATACTTTCTACCCCTAAGACTCGATTAGTAAGCCAATACACTATGGGCTGCCTAAACACGTATAGGTCAGAGGACTTACCTTAACCTCAGATTCCACCTGCAAGTCAGTACAATTTAATATTGGCACCCATTTAAACCATACGGATCAAATTATCGATCAATTGAACTAGTCGATTACATGTCACCCGAATCATATATTCCTCATGATGTATATTTAGTCACCGAGCACACGTGCATTCTCTAAGGCACTAGTTCACCAAACGCAAGAGAGAAGTATTTTGAAACGTCTCATTATATCTTGATTCATATGCATATAATAAAGTTAATTCGTCTATACACGGCGCCAAAAAGCCAAGGCTTTTCACTAACTTGGCTACAACTCAAAAGAGAGATCATCGACCCCCTATATTGATCGTGTAAAACCCTCCATCTACAAGTGTCGGCTATCTCCAAAAAGTGTCAAAGGACGTGAGCTATCATAACAGCACCGGTCAAAACGTGCTCGTGATTGTTCTTGACCGGCTGTCGGAAGGTACCCCTCGGCCTTTCTCGTTTTATCTCGCCAGTGTTCAGAACCTCGAGTTCGTTCCCCAACCCGCCAAACGCCTCGCGACCAACGGAGCCACCAGCGCCGTCAATAGGAGCGGAACCTTCCGACTAAAGTTCCACAAACTCCGCCATCAAATCTTGATGGTCCGCAAAGAGATCGCGCAGCTTCCCGAGACACATCTTGCTCTAAACAAATTGAAGCATTTGAAGATCTCTTTCGCTCTCTCTAACTCACCCTAAATTGCCAACCTCTCTCTCGCTTTCTATTTCGCCAAACCTAAAATAACCCTGTTGTTTCTCTCTCATTGAGGTAGCGTAATGGATAGTGTCAATTTGGGGTGAAGCGTACTATCATGCTTTCGAATTCGAGAAGCAAGCGGTCATAATCCTTTCTGACAAAAAGGATTGATCGATTTTGATGGGAGTCGTTTTGGCACCTTGGACTCCATTTCTGCCTTCTTCAATGGCTTGGGTGAATTTCACCACCATGTTTGTTCAACCCGTTCGTTGAACCCATCACAGATCGCATCATCGCAACTTTTGCTGGACAGTATTTGAGCGCATGGTTGACTTTGTGTTTTCCCCTAAACTTTTATTCTGCATGTTACGCCAGAAAGATGACACATACATTCAATGAATGGCCTGCTCAGGGCAATGGCACACCAAGACGAGGAGGGGAGCCTGTTGGGGGAGAGGCTAGGAGGCACTAGAGCTCCCGGATGTGCTAGAGGTACTACGGGACAAGATGGCGCCATTGGCAGCGATGCTGGAGACATTTCAATATATTCAAGATTGGGAATAATTTTGAATTTATCAAATTGCATAAATTTTAAAAAAATCGTTTTCATGTGTTCTTTAAACAAATTTGACCAAACTTTAATTGGACATAAATTTTTTCATATGATATTCTATTGACTCGATTATCGCACCTACTATCTTCGCACCTACCGTCGCACCTACGGAAAGCCTATAGGTGCAAAAATTGAGTTAATGAAAAAATGAATTCTTCTTGAATTATGAAGATGTAATTTTAAGCATTAGGTCATTAGTTTTATGTAGCTATAAAAATAGAGTCAATAGGAAAAAACTATTTTTCTTGAAAATATATTTGTGCGATTTTAAGGATCGAGTCATGAACGTTATGTAGGTATAAAAACAGAGTCGATGGGAAGAACGACATAAAAGATATCAATTTCCCCAACAATGGGTATGGCATTGGGTTTTATGGGCTCTTCGATTGAGCATCTCTTGTGTAGGCTTCCATGGCATTAGGTATACTATTAGGTCGTTGGGCACTTGAGGCATTGGGTATACAACTGCTAGCTTGGGCACCACTTGAGGGAGAGAAACCTGGTTGAACATTCTCTGTTGGCCTGCCAATGTATAACTTCCCAAGAATGTAGCAATGTGGTAACCCGTGGTGGGTTCAACAAGTGAGGTCCCATTCATCACATTGAAATGGGAATGCCCTAACCCATTGAACATAGCTGAAATTGCATTCTCTTTGCTGACATGCGTTCCATCGAAATTGAGGGAGGATTTGGGTCCATAGAAGATGCTCATACCCGCTCTATTGAACTCGAGGGTATGGTCGCCCACCAAAAAATGTGGCAGCCATAATCGATTGTGCTTGCGTTGGCTGAAGAGCTTCAGCAGCCATTTAGGGTTTGCAGAGATAGCTGAGAGAGAGAGAGCGACGGTAGCGAGAGGCTATGGTTACTGGGTTTATATGTCCTTTTAAGTTGACTTGAAACCTACCGGTTTTCTTTCTGTTTGGGTTATAAGAAAATAAACCACCGTAACTCTTTCCACCGACCCTCATTTCAAACGTATTTATAGTCGATAGAACCTCCAATGTATTACGTGAACCCCAATTTGATCGATCCAAAATTGAGCTAAAAACCAACGAAATATGGCCCCAATTTCTTTGGATGCACACCATTAATCATGCGCGGAAAACTTCAGAATTTTGTTTCAAGCAACCTATAAGCTCAAATCAAGTTTTGTAAAATCCTATGGTTCTACAACATCCTAAGCTATCATTTATATATAGATACACAACTTAACGACTCCTTAATTGAACTCACAACTCAAATTTTACTTAATTCCAGATTTCGATCTTAATTTTGAAAACTACTTTGAATAGATGAATAAATGGCTTGAATACTTACTGATCGTTACGAATCAAAGTAATTCACGTATGGAGTCGGGTTATAAGAAAATAAACCATCATAACTCTCTTCACCAAACCCATTTCAAACACACACACACACATATATATAGTCAATATAAAGTCCTTCAACATACTACAACCCCAATTGACCGACCTAAAATCGAACTGAAAACAAACAAAATACAGCCCTAAAGTGTTGGATGCGCACTGTTCATCATGTATGAGAAACTTCAAAATTCTGTTTCAAGCAAACCATAAGTTCGAATCAAGTTTCGTAAAATTCTACGGTTACACAATACCTTGACTATCATTTCTATAAAGATACATAGCTTAACAACTCTTTAATCGAACCTCGAAACTCAAATTTCACTTAAATTCATAAAATCCTGCAGTTCCATGACACCCTAAGCTATCATCTCTTTCACTCTCTTTGTCTTACCCTAAATTGCCAATCTCTCTCTTTCTATTTTGCCAAACCCTAAATAGCCCTATTGTTTCTCTCTCAACGAGGTAGCGTAATGGATGATCTCAACAAGGTAGCGTCAATTTGGGGTGAAGCGTACTATCATGCTTTCGAATTCGACAAGCAAGCGGTCATAATCCTTTATGACGAAAAATGATTGATTGATTTTGACGGGAGCCGTTTTGGCACCTCGGACACCATTTCTGCCTTCTTCAATGGCTTGGGTGAATTCCACCACCATGTGCATGAGTTCAATGCTTTCGTTGAACCATCACAGATTGCATCATCGCAACCTTTGCTGGATAGTATTTGAGGGCAACGTTGACTGTGTTTTCCCTAAACTTTTATTCTGCATGTTACGCCAGAAAGATGACACATTGTATTTTTTGTCTTTCATACAATATCAAATTCAATGAATGGCCTGCCCGGGGCAATGGCACAGCAAGAGGAGGAGGGGAGCCTGCTGGAGGAGAGGTCAGGAGGCACTAGAGCTCAAACATGTGCTAGAGGTACTACGGTACAAGATGACACCATTGGTAGCGGGTGCTGGAGACATCTCAATATATTCAAGATTGGGAATAGTTTTGAATTCACCAAATTGAAAAAAATTAAAAAAAATCGTTTTCATGTGTTCTTTTGACAAATTTGACCAAACTTTAATTGGATATAATTGGACATAAGTTTTTTCATATGATATTCTATTGACTCGATTATCACACCTACTATCTTCGCACCTACCGTTGCACCTACGGAAAGCCTGTAGGTGCAAAAATTGAGTTAATGAGAAAATGAATTGTTCTTGAATTATGGAGATGTAATTTTAAGGATTAGGTTATTAGTTTTCTATAGGTTTAAAAATAGAGTCAATAGGAAAAAGGCATTTTTCTTGAAAAAATATTTGTGCGATTTTAAGCATCAAGTCATGAACGTTATTTAGGTACAAAAATAGAGTCGATGGGAAGAACGACATAAAAGATATCAATTTCCCCAGTAGTGGGTATGGCATTGGGTTTTATGGGCTCTCCGATTGAGCATCTCCTGTGTACCATCAAGTTGTTGGGCACCTGAGGCATTGGGTATAACACTGCTAACTCGAGCACCTGCGATATTGGGTACAATAACTCCTCTTCCCACGAGGCTGAATGTAAATTGCTGTCGAGAATCTGTCCATTCCAAGGATGGATTAATGGCCCCTCCACAATAAACATCTAAATGGACAAGTTTCAAGAAAAATTAGTATTCGATCTAAACCCAATGAACCTCTTGGAAGTCTCTAAATTTGGCCCCCAAGCGGATGACTCCGGCAAAGGTGAAAAAATGTCAATCCCATTAGATGATGACGTATTAGTCACAAGATGAGAAATATTGTTCAACATCAGCATATGGAAACGAAGATCTATAGCTGGGAAGCCAGGGTAGATGTTATCATAAACAACTGTTGATGTTGGCCCATAATAGAGCAATATGTATCGACAATAATGGCACCACCAAGCAATGAAGCAAGCGATGTGTGACAATCAACAATGAGGAGATTTAGTTTTTGAGCTGAGTTGTTTGTATCTCTCATAGAATAGAATTTGAAGCACTTTCATTTTTTCTTTTTTAGTTTCTTTGGACAATATGATTACTTTATGGTCAGGATTGGTGATTACCTACTATAGTAAACTTGTTAAACATATATATATCTGAATTGGTATTATTGGAGCTTCTTAGCTCTTACCTGCTATAGTAAGATAAGTAAGCTTAAACATTAAGTAATTACATAAATCCATTGCATTTTATAAATGTTCATGCATTTACTTGTTTCAACATTTACTAAGCATTTAGATAATTTATTCATTTAGTTAGAATAGTTTTGAATTCATCAAATTGGGAAAAAAAAAAAAAAAAAATCGTTGTCATGTGTTCTTTAGACAAATTTGACTAAACTTTGATTGGACATAAATTTTTCATCTGATATTTTATTGACTCAATTATCGCACCTACCACCGCACCTACAGAAAGCTTGTAGGTGCAAAAGTTGATTTAATGAGAAAGGATTTTTTTTTCTTGAATATATCGAGATGTGGTGTTAAGCATTAGCTCACTAGCTTTCCATAGGTATAAGAATAAAGTCAATAGGAAAAAGGAATTTTTCTTGAAAATATTTTTGTATGATTTTAAGTATTGGGTCATGAATGTTGTATAGGTACAGAAATAAAGTCGATGGAAAGAACGAAGTAAAAAGATATTAATTTCCCCAACAGTGGGTATGGCATTGGATTCTTTGGGTTCTCCATTGCGCGGCCTCCTGTGGCATTGTATGTACCACCGGGTTGTTGGGCTCCCATGGCATTAGGTACATCATCGGTCATTGGCCACTTGGGACATTGGGTACAGTCCTCTTGCCACGGGCTGAATGGAAATTGCTACAGAGAATTTGTCCATCCCGAGGAGAGATTAACATCCCCTAAAATTAATATTCATGTCAAGATCTAACTAACCCAAGAGGGAAATCCAATGAACCTCTTGGAAGTCTCTAAATTCGGCCCCTAAGTGGATGACTTCGACGAAGGTGAAAAGATGTCGATCCCATTAGACAATGACATATTAGTCACAAGATGAGAGATGTTGTTCAACATCAGCATAGCAAAAAGAAGATATGTAGCTGGGAAACCATCGATAGATTGGTCATCATAAACAACTATTGATGTTGGCCCATAATAGAGTGATGGGTATCGACAATAATGGCACCACCAAGCAATGAAGCTAGTGACAATTAGTGGCGAGGAGATTTAGTTTTTGAACTGGGTTGGTTGTATTTCTCATAGAATAGAATTTGAAGCACTTTCATTATTTTTTTTTAGTTTCCTTAGACAATATGATTACTTTATGGTCAGGATTGGTGATTGCCTATTATAGTCCGACTTGCATGTGTTAAACATATATATATCCGAATTGGTATTATTGGAGCTTCTTAGCTCTTACTTGCTATAGTAAGATAAGTAAGCTTAAATAAGTGATTACATAAATCCATTGCATTTTATAAATGTTCATGCATATACTTGTTTCAACATTTATTAAGCATTCAAACCATTTATTCATCTAGTCGAAATAGTTTTGAATTCATCAAATTGGGAAAATTTAAAAACAAATCGTTGTCATGTGTTGTTTAGACAAATTTGACCAAACTTTGATTGGACATAAGTTTTTCATCTGATATTTTATTGACTCAATTATCGCACCTACTATCTTTTTCACACCTACGGAAAGGGTTGCATTTGTTCATTTTTTTTTTCAACTTCTTCCGAATGAATGACTTTGTTCATCTGGGCAATTTTCGAAAGGATACATTTGTTCATTTTGCAATTTTTCACGAAGAGTTGCCTATGTTTTAAGAATGTTTTATATATACATGTCAATTTTCAGAAAAAAATGTGGTTTTTTATCTTTTGGTCTTCTTCTGAAAAACTATAGCAATTTTTTCAATTGTTTTCTAAAAGATTATGGAGAAATACAAGAATTGTTATCTAGTATTCTCATTTTGAGAGTTTGTTTGTAAAATAAATGGAGTGAAATTTGCCGGTGACCATTGGGAGCAACGTCGTGGGGCAAATAAATCCTTAAATAAAAGCGATTTTGATATCACATCTCAAAGTTCAACTTGATTACTCTAAATATCCGACTTTATTGTTCTGTCCAATTTGAAGCCATATTTTCCCAACAAGCATGATATCTAATGAGATGAAGCCATTATGGTGTGACCGAATGAACGACTTTGTTCATCTGGGCAATTTTCGAAAGGATACGTTTGTTCATTTTGCAATTTTTCACGAAGAGTTGCCTATGTTTTAAGAATGTTTTATATATACATCTCAATTTTCATAAAAACAATGTGGTTATTTTATCTTTTCGAGCCTTCTTTCTGAAAAACTATAGCAATTTTTTCAATTGTTTCCTAAAAAGATCATGGAGAAATACTAGAATTGTTATCTAGTATTATCATTTTGAGACTTTATTGTATCCTGGAGGAAATTTGCCGGTGACCATTAGCAACGTCGTGGGGCAAATAAATCCTTAAAGAAAGTGATATCACGTCTCAAAGTCCAACTTGATTACTCTAAAAATCCAACTTTATTGTTCTGTCCATTTTGAAGCCATATTTTCCCAACAAGCATGATATCTAATGAGATGAAGCCGTTATGGTGTGACCGTCAGGACCGCATCCGCCGGTGGCACGACCGTGTCTTCCGGTGGCACGAGCGGATTCGGAATTGTACGGAACAATGAGTAGATAATCTGTTTCTTCTAAAATAAACATCTAAGGTCATTTCAACAAAACGACTTGAGTCAATTTCATCTAAGACATAGATTGTTGCTTATTCTAAAATAGAGAGAGAAATCTAGTTCAACATTCTCTGTTGGCCCGCCAGTGTATAACTTCCCAAAAATGTAGCAATGTGGTAACCCGTGGTGGGTTCAACAAGTGAGGTCACATTCATCACATTGAAATGGGAATGCCCCAACCCATTGAACAACGCTGAAATTGCATTCTCTTCGCTGACATGTGTACCATCGAAGTTGAGGGAGGATTTGGGTCCATAGAAGATGCTCATACCCGCTCTATTGAACTCAAGGGTATGATAAAACCGCCCACCAAAAAATGTGGCAGCCACAATCGATTGCGCCTGTGCCGGTTGGAGAGCTTAAGTAGCCATTTAGGGTTTGCAGAGGTAGCTAAGAAAGAAAGAGTGACGGCAGTGAGAGGGTAGCAGTTAGCGGGTTTATATGTCCTTTTAGTCGACCCGAAACCTACCGGTTTTCTTTCTTTTCTTTTAAAAAGAAAAAAAAGAGAGGAAAAGATTATTTAAAAAAAAAAATAACAAGCGAGACCGGGCCGGGCTCAAGCTGCCCCGGCCTTCTTTCCTTGTCTCTTTGTCCGTTCCCTTTGGCTTGGGCCTGGCTTGGCCTCCTTCACCGGCCCGGTCTTCTTTTCCTCTTCATCTCTCTCACGCTTTCTGTAGAAAGATGGGAACGCAAGGTACAAGCCAGAGGAGTAGGTGAGGCAGAGGATCGCGCAACATGCTCCCAAGGTCGGGTTTAGGCAAGCAAGGCAGCTGGCGGTGGCAGGAGTCATGCGCACTTGTCGGCCGAGCTTAAAAGGAAGAGAGGAAAGTGAGTGGGGAGGGGGGCTCGGTTTCAAAGAGAGAGGGAGCCACGAGCGAGAGAGTGGCTGGAGAAAGGAGATTTGGGAGAGAGCTGGAGGGAGGGGGCATCATGAGAGAGAGTAGAGAGACTATGTCATGCAGCGTTTTATATTTCGGTTCCGTGCTTGATATGATAGGGAGAAGAAAAAAGAAAAAGAACAATTGCAGTGTAGTGACATGGGCCGATTGATTGGGATTGTGACCGTGTGGCGACTTAGGCACTTTTGGATCGACTTGGACCGTTGGGATGCCTAAACTAAGCAAGCCTTGCTTGATCGATCGCTCACTCGCTCACTCGCTCACCCGGATTGTAGAGAGAAAAAGTTTATAGAGAGAGAAGCTTTAGAAAGAAATGAGCCTTTGTATTGTTGGAGAGTTGGATGGTTATAAATGAGAGAGATGACATCCCTTCTTATACTTGAGGCGCTTAGATTACATCCATTGATCGAGTTTCAATCCGGCGGACGAGATCGTACCGCCAAACCTACCAACTACTGACACTAATGGCAGGAGAGTTCTAGACCTTGGCCCAATTACCGTATCGTTCGCCCTTGGAACTTTCCGGAAGTCTTCTTGTTGGAAATCTGAGCTATCGCAGGAGGTCCTCCTCGGAAAGGCACGGCCCTTTAGCTACAGAAACCTCTTGGCCGTGACAGTAGCTTGTGTTTTCCTTAACCGTGTTTGAGGCTTGCAGTTTTATTTTTACCATTCTTGTTGTTGATCATGTGTGTGAGTGTTTATAGTATCATCAACCAATTTTAGCCCCATCATCAGGGTTGTTCCTAAAATTGTAGGTAGCACTTTTCTCCTTCCACAATCTTACATTTATCCCCTCTTTATCCGGATTCACCTCGATTACAAGACTTGTTTTGCCATTTTAAATCTTGGGGAGCTAGATTTGATTCACTTGAATGTGCCGCCAGCCAGATTGCACGCCATGCGGCCCTTGCCGAGGTCACACAATCTCAAACGAGGGTTGTCGATGCCAAATCTAGCTGGCCAGTTAGGTCATGGGATGATATGAGACCTGTAAAACAATCATCATTAACTAGCACTGTTGAAAATTTTGAAAAATCTTACTTAAAATCTCGTCATTCAATGGTACGAGGACTAGTACTGCTGCGAAAACAAAGCATAGTGGCTAAATTCGAACACTTTGAAAAAGAGCTACGGTCAAAATTGTAGTTTGCTTAAGAGGCTTATACACAGGCATCTCGTGTCGGTTTTTAGCGTTAACTAGTACTGTTGCCGGGCCAAAAAAAAGAAAAAAATACTGTTGCAAATTGTGAAAAATCTTACTTAAATCTCGTTAATCAATGGTACAAGGACGAGAACCGTCGCGAAAACATAATCGCTAAATTTGAACACTTTGAAAAAGAATAACGATCAGAATTGTAATTTGTTTTAGCGGCTTACACACATAGGCTCCACGTGTTGGTTTTCGGTGATGGCTCCAGAGTTTTTTATATATTTTGAATGGAAGTTTGACCGAAGAAGGGCTTAAAATTGTCGCCGGAAAACAGTACGAGGACCATAATTATAACCGAACGTAGTATTAAGACCAAAAGTGAAATTCCCTCGAAGTATAAGGACTGAAATTGCAATTTCCCCTATTTCCGCCAGCAAAAATAAATCCCCATTCTCCTCTTATAACAGTAACATAACTCATGATGTTCCAGTTTCTGAGCTTCATTGGGATGGGTTGTATCGTTGTGTCGCTCGTGTGCATGGTTCGCGCCTTTGATGAAGTTCAGTAAGATACATCAAAGGTCTATCGTTCATGACCCATTGAGTAATAATTTCTGCAAGATCTCGAAAGTTTTTATGGACGTCTTTTGTCGCGAAAAATCAAAGCTGAACGTGGAAACTCGATGGACAGCTCTTTGGAGTGAAGCTCGCGACAGCGAAGATTCGGTCTTTTAATTGCTTTTGCCAATAGCTACTTTGACTTCTGCTTCAGGATATGTTTGCAAATGACAGTTTAGCAGTCTCGAGGATCTTGATGCTGTGTTTCCAGTGCTTTGCTCTGTTGCTGTGATATGTTTAAGTTTGACAGAATCAGATGATCACCGTTCCTGGAGATTCATGTTCCGAATATGCTCAGAAATAAGCTAGAGAAACTCAGATGTCTTTACAGATTGCAGATGGGGTCACTGGTATACTTGCCCAGTTCGTTAATCATACTGATTTTTTCACATTTCAAAAGCCAAAACTGTGTAAGCTTTAGAATCTGGCTTTCTTTGGTTCTCTCTAAGTTGTTTTAGCAGGCTCTTTCAGTTCACTCCCTTGGTGAGTGACAGAATTGTGGACACCATAAGCTTGTAGTCGATCGGCTTCGTCAAGTACGCGTCCATTCCCACCTCCAAGCACTTGGCTTCATCCGACGACATGGCATGCGCGGTCAGCGCAACGATCGGAATGTGCAGGCCGCTTCCGGTCTCGGATCTTCTGATTGCTTTCGTTGCTTCGTACCCATCCATCTGGGGCATCTGTGTTTTTTGCAGGAAACAGATCTAGTATCAGTAGACGGTCAATGGACAGTGCATGGCAAGGAAGAGAGAATGTGTAGGCAAAGGTAATGAAACAGATTCAAGAGTGTTGTCTCAGGACGACACAATGAACAAACAAGAGTACCCTTTTCTAGGAAGAATCTCTGGAGATTAAGTTTGCTATCGTTTTGGAGACAGATCACTAATTCATTTTTGTCATGCTTGAATTGGTTCCTTCATTGAAAGCTTGCAAGTTTGGAGATAACACACTAAGCAGTATGGCTCGTGACGAAAAGAAAGAGTCATAGAGCATTCATCTCTTACTTGGCAGTCCATAAGGATCAGGTCGTAAGTTTGCCAACTTCGTGTTCCTGCTCGAGGCATCCTGTTCGCGTTTTGCAAATGCAATGCCGTCCTGAAGTCTTCTGCATCTACATCCAGACTGCTGTTCAGGGCATTCACCGCCTGCAAGCCGTCTCCGACAGCAATGACTTTAGCCCCCAACTTTTCCAGCATGATCGTAGCAACTCTCTGAAGCACTGGCGTGTCTTCGGCAAGTAGTATGCGCAGGCCCTCCAGAGACCTTTTCTGGTCCAATTCTTTACTGGAACACGAATCAACTTTGGCTGGAGGACGCTTGCTGATCAGCAGTTGTTCCTGTGCTTCTGAATTTCCATCTTCCTTTTCTTTTGAAGAAAACACGCTCCTCATGCACTTGAATCTGCCTTCGGCATTATCTGGGGGGTCCAAAGGGGGACTAGTTGGACATGCTTCTTCTTCGTTCCCTAAATTGTTATAGCCGGAAGACAGCAGAGTAGAATTGAAAGAGTGATAGTTCGATGTCCTGTGTTGTAGAGCAGGAGGGGTTTTGATCCCTTCCTGTTGCTTTTGTTCACCAGGAGATGTATTGGTACAACCAGAACGTGATGTTTCAACTGTGTCCAATTCATCAGAGCTCGCTCCCTCATAGTGCTCAGAGTCGATTTCTAGACACTCGTGCAAGTCCTCTTCTTTATTCATGCTTTTTGAAGAATTGGAGCCCCTCTTCAGGAGTTCAGAGTTCCTTTCCTTTATGGCAGCATCCAGAATTTGAATCATCTTGGCCTTGTATAGCGGCTTGTTGACCATCAGCATGTGTCCTTTCCTTCGGAGCTCCACCTTAATGGCATTGAAGGTGTCATGGTTTAGCATCCATGCGAACTTCGCCTTCCCGTGGTACTTGTCTAGGAAATTGAGCTGTTCCTTCCATATATCTGTGTTTAGGTCAAGTAGCCCTATATCCACGACTATGATGAGGATCTCACTTTGAATATCATCGAAAGTTGTCACTTCTGATCTCGGGAGTTCATGTGCATGTTCCGTATTGACAGTCCTGTATGGACCACCTGAATTTCTGCGTTGGTAGAGTTCCTGAAGAATCTGGGTCAATTCATTCCATCCAGATGCTTCCAGAGTGGAAACTCCATTTCTGTGCAGCCATCCGGACATTATAAATCTACCCGTGCTTCCATGTTGTGCGAGTAGCACCTGCATCCAAATTATGGACCATTGTCATTACGAAAGTTGTGTGCATGCGATGAATCTGTCTTCTCACCTTTGATCCATGTCAAAGTCAAACCTTAAGATGGAAAGACTGAAATAATGGTGCTTTTACGGTCATTGACGTCTTAATTCTTAGTTTGAAGCACCTGAGCCTTTTTACATGGAAAGGTTGAAAAATCAATTGCTGTTGCTCAGTTAGAGAATCTTGGAAAGAACAGTACGTACTCTTATGTTGTGCTCGGCATAATCCACTGAGCAGTTATGTTCCGTGCCATCAACAGGTGCATTGAGGAGTAAGTAAAGTCTCATGAGAGTTCCCGGGCCATTCTTCTTGATGACTTTGATTTCTCCACCCATTTTGTTGACCTGTAATCACATGCTTGTAAGGAAAAATTCTAAAAAAAGCTTATTTAAAAAGCTGAATCTGTTATGGTGTAGTTTGTGGAGTAAGTGTCCTTTGTTCTGATTTTCGACTTTGGTTTTTTCTTCTTGTGGCCTTTCTTGTAAATGTGAGCTCTCTCTTTTACGCCTGCCATCTTTTTGCTGCACATGATAGAGATTTGACGAGAAATCAACTCACCAAGGTTCGTACGATACATAGGCCAAGACCAGTGCCGCCATGTCTGAACATATGCAAAGAAGAAGAGTAAGATTTTGCAAAAGATGTATATTTTAGATGATATCTCTTCTATATAAACATTTCTTTGATTAATCTGCCCTACAAAAACTAACTTGAGCATCTATCATGAGGACTCTCATTGAATTTACTGTTCTTGACATTTGAAGGACTCACAATCGAGTTGTTGATGGATCGGCCTGCTCAAAGCTTTCAAAAACGGATTCCCATTTGCTTGGATCGATTCCTACAACAAGAGAAAATGCTCAATGGATGTCCCAAGCACCACCCCCCCCCCCCCAAAAAAAAAAAAAAAAAAAAGGAACTAATTAATTCTATGCAGTATGGTATGAAGAAATTTAGAGGCCTTACCACAGCCAGTGTCATCAACTTCGAACCAGAGGGTCACTTTGTTGTCTTTCTTGGATGCCCTTCTTGCGTGACTACCATGTTGCTTCAACTTTGTCTTAAGTGAAGAAATGGATATTTTATGCTCAAGAGGAAGCTTTACAAAGTCACTCATGGTCCTTGAGTTTCCACACCATCCTCGTATAATTATATGACCAGCTGGCAATCACCGCAGATGATAAATTACTCTTGGTACAGAAAGTTTAGGTGTTCTTTATGTTGTTTTGCAAACTCATGTGTATTGCCCTGAACTATTCTCAAATTCTGTTCCCCTGAAATTCTGATTATAAATTACCATTTTCTGTTTGCTTTATGTTGTAAACTCCAGCATGCAATCAGGCCTTGTGAGATTAGTAATACTCACATGGAGTAAATTTGATTGAATTGCTGATAAGATTCGCGAATATCTGGACAACCCTAGCAGAGTCCCCTCGAACTAATTTTGGCATATCATCTGCAAGGAAAAGATAATTGATGAGGCCTGCTAAATGAGGATTTTTCAGCATACTGCTGCTGGATAGAAGAGTTCATGCTTGTAGGTCATACCAGAAAGATCTAAGATAGTCTCCACATTGTGATTAATGCACTGCACCGAGAACATATCAACAAGTCCTTCCAGTTCTCGTGCTAAATTGAACTCCGCCTCCTCCAGCACTAGTTTTCCAGACTCCACCTGATGACACACAGAAGACATTTAGAGTAAAGAAGTGCAATGTACATGCTTCATCTGCAAGTTATAATATTATCTCCATATGTGTGCGCTCGCTTGTTCCTGCAGAAACCTTTACCATGTTTTCTCATAAGTGCACATTTTTTTTTGTATTGCTGCAGATACTCACTAAAGGCAAGATTTAGCTTTTCTATCATATCTGACCTTGCTAAGATCCAATATATTGTTCAGCAGCCTGAGCAGAGCGGTTGAGCATTTTCGAATTTGGGTGACTGTTGAGTATTGTTCATTCGTTAGGCAATCATCACAAACAAGAATGTCCAGCAATCCAATTACTGCAGCCATAGGCGTCCGCAATTCGTGACTGTAACACAAGATATGTGTATCAGAAGGTAGATTTATGTATGTGATCATGACCTTAATAGTCCTATATATCAATCATATTGTTGCTGGCACTCGATAGAACCCAAGAAATCCATTTCCACAGCACCTGCTTTTATCCAAATAATAGAACGGCCTAGTATCTGTTAACGTAAGTTTACATATTTTCCATTTTAACACCACCATTGATGCCCAAATTGATGATGATAAAAATTTTCTGAAGATTAAGATTGAGGTTCACCTCATATTTGCCAGAAATTGACTTTTGTAGTTGCTTGATGCCTCGGCTCGCCTCCTTGCATCAAGGTGGCTTATCAGTTCTGCTCTCAGTTTCATTTCCTTTGATACTCCATTTGTCAGTATAAAAATGCAGAGGCATCCGATCACCAAGGTACATAGTGAAGCAGATATGAGTATGACCAATGTTTTGTAGGCTCTCTCATCCACCTTCCCCAGTATATATTTTCTTGGTATGATGATCACTCCCACCTGCAAAAATTGTTGCTCAGTTCATTCTTTTGTGAAATGTTCAGAGTGATGTGTGTGCATTTGGACAAATTTTGTGGGAAAGGAAAGTGCAATATTTGAAAATTCCCTGCAATTTGGTCTCACTGATCTTTATATCTGTCAAGTGTACAGTGTATTATGCACGTACATATATCTTTACGCTTACCATCGGGAGTCTTTTTAAATTCAGAAAGAAGGAATCAATGTAATAGTGCTGGCGATCAAGTTTGGCATTCTCTACATGAACTTCATGATTTGCAGGAAAACTGTTTCCATAGGTCCTCTGCAGCCACTCGGCTCCCAACTGTATGACTCGATCTTGAGAATGGTTAGCCATCATAAGCTTCGGCCCTTCTGTCGAATTGATCAAAGAGGAGTGTTGCTAGAAGTGGCAAGCAAGTAACCTTCTTGAGATGTCAAATAAATGTGCCCACTATGAAACTCAACAAGCTCCTTCATTAGCTGGCCAACGCTATAAAGCGCTGTGGTCACGCCCACAACCGCCACTATGCTCTCATTGGAAGGATCCCAAACAGGCAATGCTGCCGAAAGCAGCGGCGAGTCCGAGTATTTGCTCACAGCCACGTGCCAAGATGCTACCCCATCAGGGACTTGAGAAAGCCCAGCAATGTTGATGAGATCATCTGGCAGTATTGTCCTTGGTTTGCCTATCCTCTCGCCTGTGACGGGGTCGAGAGATACACGGTACCAAGTTGCCGACGTGTTGCCATGGATTGTTTGGTCGTCCCAACCATGGAGTGACGAAAGCATATTGAGGTTGGAAGGCCTGCTGGTGCTGATTGAATAGTTCATCAGGTCGGAGTATATGTAGAACGTGTTGCTGCTCCTATGATCTCTATGGAAAGCCTGGACAAAGCCGTTCCGGTAATTGATTGTTATCGCGTTGAGCGCTTTACGGCTCACAAACAGTGCCCATGTGACATCTCTCATTGCTTCATACAGCTGCCAAAGAATGGCTAGTTATTGACAAAGGTATCGTATCACTAAGGAAACCTCAAGTTTGTTGGATGGTTGCTAATAACAACCAAAGGTCTTTGAAGACAAACCTGGACTTGTTCGGCCTGAGTGGCAGGTTTACTGTACCGCCGGATCACATATTCCGAGAGCTTAACCTGAGCAGTTGTTATTTCAACAGTGGAATTAAGGATGTTCCACATCCGTAATATGGGACGCTGTAAGAGCTCATGACGCAGTCCGTATGCTAAGCTGTTCAGAGACTTTGTCGTGTAGGTTTTGGTGATATGCCATGTCAGTATTGTGAGCAACCCAATTAAAATTGCCAGCATAACCTGCGAGAATGTGACAGTCCGCTTTAATTGATAGCTGAACACACGCAGTTTCTCTCTGTTCACGTTCGAAGCAAAACATGAGACTGTCTAACAAGACTAAAAGTCGCTGCTGATCATGGCAGAAGAAACGATACATAAAGAATCTCAGAAATGGACTGAGAACAGAGGAATTACTATTGCTGACTACAATTTCACCTTGGAATCCTTAACTCCAAGCTCGCAAAAGTGGAACACTTGGAGATCTCAGGCAATTTTTCAGTTCCGGGAAGTAAATAATAGAATAATATCAATTGTATTCTCTGTTCATTCAAATCAAATGATCAAAGATCTTAATGCAGCCATCATTTCCCAACGTGTATGGCTTAAGTTCATTCACGTGATCAGCTAGTTGATACAAAACAAGCAGCATGCCAATTAATAAATTTGGCATACCGATGCCAACTTTGACCGATCCATGTGCTTCGGAAGAACTTTTGTCATGGCACAAAAAACAGAATCGAGGCAACAGAGGAGGACTTACACAGTTCAGGTAGCTGAGAAATGGACATTTTCTGGAACTCCTTGTTATCCTCGTTGATTTTACCAACCGAATGATCATGCTTATTATAAATTCTACATTTACTTACTATGACTCACTAAAATGGCAACACATATCACACGGACAATGAGTAATATCATATTAGACAGTCACTCATTTCATCGAAAATCAATCGCTTTTTTGTCAAAGAACATGATCACTAATTCATCACACCATTAAACAGACCATGTAGTGTAAACTTTTACTGACCATGATGGCCAAGCGAGCCACAAAGACGCTGTAGTATGATGACAGGCAACGAGCGCTTGCATACTGAAAGTCATCTTGCTGAACATCTCTACGGAAAACCCGACGGCGGCCCTGCAGCACTGTCCCCCTTCTCCAAGGATAGGCGAGGCCTGAAATCCTCTCGAACACCTTCCTTAAAGGCGTCCCCATCGGCGAAACGGGCGGGGTTGAGAAATCAGAGCATATGGTCGTTGGTGTTGCAATACCAAAACTCTCTGCCATGGTGCCTCACTCGCTCCTGAGTCTCATTAAGTATGCATTTTCCAGAGAAAGAAGAGGCTTTTTGCTCTGTGTCTATGCGTGCATGCGTGCTTGGAAATGAGTGGGTGGGTGGCTGTGCGTGCGTGCGTGTGTGTGTGTGTGAGAGAGAGAGAGAGAGAGGAAGGGAGGGAGAGATGGAGAGTTGTGTGGTGTTGAGTATACAGCTGCTTGTGTCATTTCCCACTTTTTGAAGGCAAGGCACATCTCGATGGTGCAATTTTTTTTCAAATTGTGGAGGGAGGGGGTGTGATATTATATTCCCCCTCCACCCACAAACATCCTTTAGTGCAAATTTCTTTCAGTTCACATCTTTTCACATACCACGCTCGGCAAATTCGACTGCTGGAGCTGAACCGGAGGTTCAGTGTAGCAGAAGTTTCATTAGTAACATTGTTCATGACCATGACACAAACAAGGCAAGGCAACGAGCTTCCTCTTGGTGACCACAATAGTGCCAAGCTTCTTGTACCGAGTTGCTTTTAGCTCCAACAGCTTAAAAAGATTTTACCATGTTGTTCTTGGGAATACTCAATACTCAACTGAGAGGAAGTGGTTGTGCCTAGATTTCTCTTCTTTCTGGTTTTGAAATTTGACATCAGAATGTTCGGATGAGAACACTTCCTGGGCATGTCGACTTTACCATTAAGCTGCTTCTTAAAAGCTGCCAAAAATAATTGAAAATGTCAATGAACTTCAAAAGCTAATGTATAGCAAAGAATGTCTGTCATCTGTTATGTCTTGGGCAGAACCATCTTGCTTTGCCCCAACAGTTTTGGCTTTGTCTAGTCGTTTGAGAGCATCAAAATTACCCCCGCAAAAGAGGGTGTCAATCAAGATTTTTGTTTCCCGAGAACAGAATCGATTCATGAAGTCAAAAGTCAAAAGCCCTTCTCCTTTTGAAAAATCAATGGACAAGACTGAGGGAGAATCTTGGTCTGAAACTTACATGTTCCTACAGAGAAAGAGGGAAAGAAATGATGAATAAAGAAAATCAAAGACTGAACAATAAAAAAACCAATGGAATGTTGGAACTTTATCTTGATCTAGTATCCAAATGAGAACCAACGTCCCCAATTATATCTGGTCTCAATTGAACTTGCACTTGCAGGCCCCTTCAAGCAGTCTGAACTAGTGCAAGTCACATTCAAATGCAATTATTGAACAACCTTTTGTTTTTTTTTTAACGGAGATTTTCTGAAAAAGTTTAAAATAGCAAGAGACGTGCATACACTATATATCAAAAATACATATCGTCATGCCTCATTATGTGTAAGCCGGACCTTGTGCATGGAATGTGGGGTGTCAACTTAATCCCATCGAGCAATGACGAGAGAAATGTCAGAGATCTAACTGGACCATTCTTTTGAAGAAGTTCAACCGGTTTTTCACCATTGATGAAAACCTTTTACCACTGCACACTCAGGACTCATTGTGGTCCCAAAAAAAACAGCGAAAGGCATTCTCCGTCAGATGATGAATTTTCAAGGGCATGCTTTATCGTTACGTGTCTCAGGTATCATGCTTTCGCAATAGATGGCAATTGGCAAGTAGAATAAAATCAATGCCTCTTTTTAAATTTTGCTTGAATTCAATGTCACTGGAAAAGACTTTCCAGTGAGGAAACGACTGTTCTTTTCATCCAGTGACTAGATATGGCCCATATGGAGTGTTAATAAACAGCTACACCTGTCCTCAGCCACTTGAATTCTTGCCAACTTGCTAATCACTGATGTTAATTGATAAAAACACAAACTTTAAGATCAAGTGCAGGCAGAAAGATGTTGAAATTCATTAAGGATTAATCTATCATGTGCGTATGATGCAACTTGGGTTGGTCGTAGTATTAGAAAGTGAAAGGCGAAAATGATTGGAAGTTAATATCATGAAAAATCTTTTGAATATATTACATTTACTCACTGAAGAGAAGCATCTAAGTTCAGGACGAGAGCCCAGGAAAAATAGTACAAAATCATGAAAAGAAGGATTATAAAGGTCAGGTGAGTGGGTGGTTAGGTTCATAGCTATCCAAATGTCTGAAGACTAATGCTCAGGGCGGCTTGATAATATTGATTAAGGGTCTCTCGGAGAGACTTTGGCCCTTCTGTACTTTAATATGCCGTGACTTGGCACAGTTCACCCTCTAGGATGCAAGCTTTGTGACTCCACATCACAAACCACAGAACCAAGGCCCAATTTGTGATTCATCTCATTGCTTGAATTGACAATCATCACTGTATCTGTTGGAAAAGACACTTGGAACTTTAGTTTGTCTTACTTGTGCCTTTGAAGCACATTTGCTGTAGAGACCCTAGTGCTCTCTCTCGATGGCTCTAGTGAATGGAGGAAACCCAGTAAGGAAGAGCATCCAGAGCATCCAGAGAATCCATTTAGGTGCAATGTACTTCTGGTTTGGTATATGAAGATGAACTCGCTGTATGATTCGCTTTCGAAAGCGATGTGGTGAACTGTAATTAGTATTCGGTTGGTGGGTAAGTAAGACTTTCCCGAAGAACAACTTTCTTACGATTAAATCTTGATAGACTACATGAAACATGAGCCGAACGCTTCTTAAGACAGTAGCTACTAATGATTGTAAGCAAGATAAAAGAGAATGCACATGTCTCCGTAACGATAAGCATTCCAACGTAGGACAGTGAGAAAAAGAACAGGTTGCTAGCGATAGAAATTTCGATATTATAAAGTTAGGTATTCGACTTTTCAACTCAATTAATCTCCACTTGCATCTTATAGGCATGACTCTTGTGTTAATCCGATGGCAAAAGATCATCGTATTTTGAAGGGTACATGGACAGCAGCTACTCTTGTAATGACTTGTCACGAGATCATGTAAATTAGAGAGAGATTCCTTCACATGATGCTTTTGGTTTCATTCTCGCAACTAGACTTTTGTCTTGATATGATCAGATTACAAGAACCTCCAAACAGTTCGATTTGAGTCAAATCTACCAAATTCAAGAACAAGACTCCCTCTAAGATATCTTCCAGGTCTCTTCCCTATCATGATCAGACAAATCAGATCGACTAGAGATGCTGTGCTGAACAAAATCAACTCAAAAGCAAGATTTGATTCGCTGTGGCAAAGGCTCCCAAACTCAAAGGAGGTAAAAGAAGGAAATTTTTGGGGCCATGGAGAATGAGAACCAATGGAGCAAATTGAAGGAACAAGGCAGACCCACATAACACAATTTTCCGTACCGTACGATGTTGGTGGTTGGAGCATCAATCATGAAGCGTGTCGAATAATAGACTGAAGGTCTCTGGGAACGAGTAACCATCACCGCGTTTTTTAATTTTCCGAATGGACGGAACCAATTTGAGCTGAAATTATTATCCATTCTAGTTGACTGTGGTTTCGGTTCGATTCATGTCATGATTAGAGAGTTGAAACCTACTCCAGATAGAGTTGAAACCTATTTTCATTACATTGTTTAGAGAGAAGTAAGGTGAGCCACGAGATTCCACATCGCCGGCCTTGACTTTGTGCGCGGGCGCGCACACACACCTCCTCAAAGTGGAGCAACGCAATGGCCTTTTTTCAGGATAGAGGCATTCCACGACAGTCGACACTCCACTCCCACTCAGTCACCTTACACATGCAAACCCTTCATGCGATTGGTCACGGCTTCCCATTGGAGGGGCGGATGGTGTGTGTTTGCGAGAGAGTGGAAGCTCCATTCATGGCGATGGAAGTCAAGCTGGAGTAGAAGACACGTTAAGCATTGTCCCCCAAGTGGGTGGTCTTGATGGCCATGGAAGTCAAGCTAAGAAGGGCAAAATCATTCTTAGATGTGAAGATTAGTGGCCAAGAGAGTGATGTCGGCCGACCAGTGATGGGTTGCGCAGTAGAAACATCAGTTCTTGAAACTTCCTTTATGCCTGTAGCTGTGTACCATTGCAGAAAACGACGATCGTGTTCTCCATGCAATGTGGGTTGATCATGTTCCCCACTGTCGTTTTTTTTTCTCCCCGTGACAGTTTCAGCCATGGCTGAGCAAACCAAAAACTTCCATACACTGAAACATAACCATGGGGGCTACAAAAGTTGCTATTGGAACTAATGAGGAATGGAACTCTCAACTCTCTAGCCTGGTTTCAGATAAAACCAGCTCGGCAATCTCTGCTCAGGTCGATACCTGGCACTCTAATCGGTCGCCTGTTTCTAAAGCATTTCCAATACAACACAAGCAAAATTGACCAGTCAGCTGTCCATATTCCACATCCTCCCATGCATTGATATATAATGTACAGAGACGACAACATTAGCAATGTGCTTTTGCATGAGTGACCTTAATTCCCTGATGGATATGCGGTCCATCTTTCCAGCTAATATGTTGGTCATGATAAAAGCAGATGAGGCATATACAAAATAGAGACCATACCCAGCAGATGTTTGCTCATCTTCAGAATGTAAGAGTTAAGATGGATGTGAACTGGGGCACATGGACTGAGAAAAGAAAATTGAGCACAAAATTGCAAAAGCCTCTCCTTCGACCAACCAACAGGTATAGAGATTCAAAACCCTGCAAGTATTAAAGCTTCGGAAGCTTTTCACCCATCAAAGAGTTCAAAACAGGTTTCCTTGCTTAAAACTCAGTTGGAGGAATATGCTTTAACTTATAGCTCTCTATTTCTTTTTGAACATTATAGTTGGCACTATGAAAGCACTTCATCTAAATCCACTCTCTACACAGTGTCTGTGTTCAAGACACATCAAAACCATCAAATGCCTGAAAGTCATTTCATGAACTGATGTCAATATCCCAGATAAAAGAACCTAGCCAACATCAAGAAATTTCTGATATTATCCCTAAAACCCATCAAATCTAGGAATTCCTCTACAGTTCCTATATCAACTTACAACCAATAGAATTGGTAAGGGGAAAATAGAAGTTAGCTACAAAACCAATCAAGCACCACCTACTAACAAAACACAGGTATATGACAATTTGCTTTTGATTTCGGCAAAGAAAAAGGCAATGCAAACCCTGCTAACCTATCACCAATTCAAAGTCTCCATAAAGGAATCACTTCGATTTCTTGCTTTTAGCTTTCGCCTCAGCAGCAGCAGCTTTAGCAGCAGACTTGGCAAGAGTAGAAGGTTTAATAACGCTCTTAGGGTTAAATGCCTTTCTGATCTTAAAAACAGTCCATGCTGTCCCCATGGCATGCCCTGCTGCGTGAAGCCCTTCATGTGTTGCCTTGCCAGCTTCTTCTCCATACCTGCAATGTGGACAACTCACAAAATTAACAACAAAATTTACTAAAACAAAGCAACATAATTACAGAATGATTGGGCTTGTAGCAAATTTAATCTTCCTAGTGTTGTTGTTTATATTGATGAGATGCACTTACCCCAAAAAAAAATGTCACAAGACATTATTTTGCCCCACAGAAGAAACATGGTAATACTTATCCTTTTTACTTTACAATATATTTCCCTGTCATGGGATTTTACTTTATCAAAATTTCGATGATGGGCAAATGGAGATACAACATAGTGGGTTTGAAATTTCTGATATATTGACCATGATGTATACCATCCATAATGAGGTTAGAAGACGCTGGTAAACCACAAAAGTCATCATAACCTACACTGCATTCCACAACTTGTCCCTTGACTAGTGGCTTACTTGGCTTTCTATAGCTGAACTATGTGCTTATGAATCCTATCCCTTGATATTCAAAGTAACCATTCTTCAAAAGAAATTATTTAACTACAGTGTACCTATGGGATACAAGTCCAGTTGTCACAGTAGAGGATGTAGCCATGACATTCCTTCCAGCCACTTCAACCGCATCACACACCTTGTCTGCATCAAAGCAAAATCGAAAATGTTAATATTCAAGATTAGTAACAAAGAGAATTAGTAATATGTATGTAAGAATATAATGCTTTTGAAGGCTTGAAGCATTTTGTAACGTCAGCAAATGGATTCAACCCTTATCACAGGATCTTCAATGAGACTGATTAGGTGATTAGTTGTCAGAGTGAATAGTGAAAAATAGAAAAGACGGGCTAAAAAAGGTGATGAAAACTGAAAGAACTAACAGACAGGAATAGGTGCTAGCAGAGTATCTGCTTAAATCACATTAGCAGTTTGAACATATTCACTTACTAAATCCGTCAAGCGAAGCCAGGACCAGTTCCCCTGGCAGTAGACCAAAAAATTTCTTGCCCACTGAAGAATTTGCAACTGTACTTGTGAAGAAACCGGAGACTCTGACAACCCCAGATAGAACACCTGTTGCTACTTTCTCGGTCATCCTTGTCATCTTCTTTGCCCTAAAAGAAAAATGAGGCCACGTCACTACAAATAATCAATTGGTATTCATCAAAGCAAGTACTATTCCATCAACTTGTTTCTAAATGAAAATCAAAATGGCCGCATTAATATCTAACATGTAAGTATGTATTGAAGTGGTCCCAACTTACAATCCACCAATAAGAGCAATAGACAATGAGATTTAATGCACAAATCTAGAATGCAGCCAAAAACACGAGTATGATTGCTCAAGCGCCAACGCAATGTCATACCTTTTTAATCTCTTCAGTGTTTTTTTATCGATCTCTGCCTTCTCTCCAGGAGTAATCCTCTTTTTCATTACCTCATTCCCCCATTTCAATCTATCCACAGTCACATCTCCGCACCACAAAATACCCTTAATCAGCTGTCCTGACCCCGATGCAATTAACTTCGCTGTGGTCCCACTGTAATCCTCGACGTTCGGCGCCAACGTCGTCCAATATGCCCTACACTTATCCTCCATGATCTCCTTCTTCTTCCCGCCCGATTGCAATTCCGCCGGCGAAGTCTCCTTCACCACGGTAGCATCCAAGGCCTCTCCTTTTTGCGCCTTTCGAGACACTTTCTGTATCGAGAACGCACTGTACTTCTCCAAGATCGCGTCCAACTCCCTCAACACCCCCTCCTGCCCCTTGGACGCGAAGGTCAAGCCGTAATTCAACGGATCATCCGACGCCCCGCCTCCCTTCTTCCCCTCCTCGTCGCTCGAGTCGGACCCGGACTCCGCCTTCTCCACGGCGCGGAGCGAGAAGAAGTAATGCGAGTCGTCGACCTTCACCGCGGCCCCGTCCTTGGTGAGGGGCCACTGGGCCTCGTCCGCGACGCGCGCGAGCACGGCGACGGCGTTCCCCCCCTGGCGGAGGGCGATCAGGGAGAAGTCCCCGCACCCGAGCTCGACGCTGTACTCCTTGTCGATGAGGTGGAGGATGGCGCCGGGGACGCGGAGGAGGACCTCCTCGGAGGAGTCGGGGGGCGCGGACGGGGACCGCGGGTCGTCCCCCACCGCGGTGGCGACGTCTCCCGCGGCGGCGGCGGCGACGCCGCGGTGGGAGGAGGGGTCGTAGCCGTAGGTAGGGTCGGGGAAGAGGTTCTCGACGAGGTCCTTCATGTCGAGGGAAGGGTAGAGGTTGGAGGAGGAGGGGGGAGGCGGGTCGGAGGGGTTGTTAGGGTTGGAGACGAAGGGGGCGGAGGAGTCCGGGTTGGATCGGGGGACTTCCGGGTAGAGCGAGGGCTTGGAGGCGCGGGACGACATGGCGGCGGCGGCGGCGGCGGCGATTGGACGGATCGAACGAAAAAAGTGTAGAGAGAGAGAGAGAGAGAGAGAGAGAGAGAGATGGCGGGAGAGGATGAAGATGAAGATGAAGATGAAGATGGTGGGGAGACAGCGTCGGAGAACGTGGGCCGACCGCGTAGGAGAGAGAGAGGAGACAGGGGGTGGGGGCGGTGGTTACGATCGACAACCGTCTCGTCCTCGGGAGCTTCCCGCGCTTTCACCGGCGGATTTCTTTTATGGCGAATAATCAATTGGATTAATTGATGAAAGGCGAGGGACGCGGCTCTTCTTGGGAAAAGATCTGCAGAGTGGGGCCCCCAGGTTGGAGACGTGGCGGCCGATCAGTGGATGAAGTGCGGCCGGCCCCACGTGGCGCTCCCGGAACAGCCAATATTCTATCAATAGGCCCTTGACCCTTGACCTTGTAATTTTCCGTTTCTGTAATTTCTTCCTTTTTTTTTTTTTGTTTTTTGGCGAAGACGCTTCGTTACGGATAATGGAAAAGGCATCATTCGAAATAAAGGAGATGGGGACGCATCCTTTTCTTTTCTTTTCTGAAATGACCGGGTGATGAATATAGGTGACAGCATACACAACCGTATGAATGAGAACTGTCGGGATCAAACCGGATCGATCGGTTTTGGGCAATTCTAAAAGGCTTTAGTCTGATTTTCAATTTTACAAAATTGAACTGGAGATTATCCATCTAATCTCGATATCAGACTGATTTATATATATATATATATATATATATATATATATATATATTTTATTTAAAAAAATGTAAACCTAAATTCTCATCTCCTCTCCTGCCTCGCTTATTCTAGACGATGAAGCTTTCCTATTGCTACACTGATTCATCCAACTTACTTTTTTGTCTCTTGCTTTTTATTTATTTTACTTTCTTTCTTTTCTTGCAAAGATTCATCAATTTTACTTTTCTTGTTCACTTCCACCTTCTTTAAATTTATGAGCTGTAATTTATGCAAAAGAATCGCCAAATCCTCCTCCTTTTTTCGATTCTTTATTTATTTTATTTTATTTACTTTTCCGTAAAGATTTATCGATTTTACTTTCCTTTTCTACTCACATCTTCCTTAAAATTTTGAGTTCATCATTTATGCAAAAGAATCCACTGGATCCTCCTCCTTTTTTCGATTCTTTATTTATTTTACTTTCTTTCCTTTTCCGTAAATATTTATCGATTTTACTTTCCTTGTTTACTCACATCTTCCTTAAAATTTTGAGTTCATCATTTATGCAAAAGAATCCGCCAAATCCTCCTCCTTTTTTCGATTCTTTATTTATTTTACTTTCTTTCCTTTTTCGTAAAGATTCATCGATTTTACTTTCCTTGTTTACTCGCATCTTCCTTAAAATTTTGAGTTCATCATTTATGCAAAAGAATCCGCCAAATCCTCCTCCTTTTTTCGATTCTTTATTTATTTTACTTTCTTTCCTTTTCCGTAAAGATTCATCGATTTTACTTTTCTTGTTTACTCGCATCTTCCTTAAAATTTTGAGTTCATCATTTATGCAAAAGAATCCACAGGATCCTCCTCCTTTTTTCGATTCTTTATTTATTTTACTTTCTTTCCTTTTCCGTAAAGATTCATCGATTTTACTTTCCTTGTTTACTCGCATCTTCCTTAAAATTTTGAGTTCATCATTTATGCAAAAGAATCCGCCAAATCCTCCTCCTTTTTCGATTCTTTATTTATTTTACTTTCTTTCCTTTTCCGTAAAGATTCATCGATTTTACTTTCCTTGTTTACTCGCATCTTCCTTAAAATTTTGAGTTCATCATTTATGCAAAAGAATCCGCCAAATCCTCCTCCTTTTTTCGATTCTTTATTTATTTTACTTTCTTTCCTTTTCCGTAAAGATTCATCGATTTTACTTTCCTTGTTTACTCGCATCTTCCTTAAAATTTTGAGTTCATCATTTATGCAAAAGAATCCGCCAAATCCTCCTCCTTTTTTCGATTCTTTATTTATTTTACTTTCTTTCCTTTTCCGTAAAGATTCATCGATTTTACTTTCCTTGTTTACTCGCATATTCCTTAAAATTTTGAGTTCATCATTTATGCAAAAGAATCCATTGGATCCTCCTCCTTTTTTCGATTCTTTATTTATTTTACTTTCTTTCCTTTTCCGTAAAGATTCATCGATTTTACTTTCCTTGTTTACTCGCATCTTCCTTAAAATTTTGAGTTCATCATTTATGCAAAAGAATCCATTGGATCCTCCTCCTTTTTCGATTCTTTATTTATTTTACTTTCTTTCCTTTTCCGTAAAGATTCATCGATTTTACTTTCCTTGTTTACTCGCATATTCCTTAAAATTTTGAGTTCATCATTTATGCAAAAAGAATCCACTGGATCCTCCTCCTTTTTCGATTCTTTATTTATTTTACTTTCTTTCCTTTTCCGTAAAGATTCATCGATTTTACTTTCCTTGTTTACTCGCATCTTCCTTAAAATTTTGAGTTCATCATTTATGCAAAAGAATCCGCCAAATCCACCTCCTTTTTTCGATTCTTTATTTATTTTACTTTATTTCCTTTTCCGTAAAGATTCATCGATTTTACTTTCCTTGTTTACTCGCATCTTCCTTAAAATTTTGAGTTCATCATTTATGCAAAAGAATCCGCCAAATCCTCCTCCTTTTTCGATTCTTTATTTATTTTACTTTCTTTCCTTTTCCGTAAAGATTCATCGATTTTACTTTCCTTGTTTACTCGCATCTTCCTTAAAATTTTGAGTTCATCATTTATGCAAAAGAATCCGCCAAATCCTCCTCCTTTTTTCGATTCTTTATTTATTTTACTTTCTTTCCTTTTCCGTAAAGATTCATCGATTTTACTTTCCTTGTTTACTCGCATCTTCCTTAAAATTTTGAGTTCATCATTTATGCAAAAGAATCCGCCAAATCCTCCTCCTTTTTTCGATTCTTTATTTATTTTACTTTCTTTCCTTTTCCGTAAAGATTCATCGATTTTACTTTCCTTGTTTACTCGCATCTTCCTTAAAATTTTGAGTTCATCATTTGTGCAAAAGAATCCATTGGATCCTCCTCCTTTTTTTCGATTCTTTATTTATTTTACTTTCTTTCCTTTTCCGTAAAGATTCATCGATTTTACTTTCCTTGTTTACTCGCATCTTCCTTAAAATTTTGAGTTCATCATTTATGCAAAAGAATCCGCCAAATCCTCCTCCTTTTTTCGATTCTTTATTTATTTTACTTTCTTTCTTTTTCCGTAAAGATTCATCGATTTTACTTTCCTTGTTTACTCACATATTCCTTAAAATTTTGAGTTCATCATTTATGCAAAAAGAATCCATTGGATCCTCCTCCTTTTTTTCGATTCTTTATTTATTTTACTTTCTTTCCTTTTCCGTAAAGATTCATCGATTTTACTTTCCTTGTTTACTCGCATCTTCCTTAAAATTTTGAGTTCATCATTTATGCAAAAGAATCCGCCAAATCCTCCTCCTTTTTTTTTTTTTTTTCGATTCTTTATTTATTTTACTTTCTTTCCTTGTCCATAAAGATTCATCGATTTTACTTTCCTTGTTTACTCGCATCTTCCTTAAAATTTTGAGTTCATCATTTATGCAAAAGAATCCACTGGATCCTCCTCCTTTTTCGATTCTTTATTTATTTTACTTTCTTTCCTTTTCCGTAAAGATTCATCGATTTTACTTTCCTTGTTTACTCGCATCTTCCTTAAAATTTTGAGTTCATCATTTATGCAAAAGAATCCACTGGATCCTCCTCCTTTTCGATTCTTTATTTATTTTACTTTCTTTCCTTTTCCGTAAAGATTCATCGATTTTACTTTCCTTGTTTACTCGCATCTTCCTTAAAATTTTGAGTTCATCATTTATGCAAAAGAATCCGCCAAATCCACCTCCTTTTTTTCGATTCTTTATTTATTTTACTTTATTTCCTTTTCCGTAAAGATTCATCGATTTTACTTTCCTTGTTTACTCACATCTTCCTTAAAATTTTGAGTTCATCATTTATGCAAAAGAATCCGCCAAATCCTCCTCCTTTTTTCGATTCTTTATTTATTTTACTTTCTTTCCTTTTCCGTAAAGATTCATCGATTTTACTTTCCTTGTTTACTCGCATCTTCCTTAAAATTTTGAGTTCATCATTTATGCAAAAGAATCCGCCAAATCCTCCTCCTTTTCGATTCTTTATTTATTTTACTTTCTTTCCTTTTCCGTAAAGATTCATCGATTTTACTTTCCTTGTTTACTCGCATCTTCCTTAAAATTTTGAGTTCATCATTTATGCAAAAAGAATCCGCCAAATCCTCCTCCTTTTTTCGATTCTTTATTTATTTTACTTTCTTTCCTTTTCCGTAAAGATTCATCGATTTTACTTTCCTTGTTTACTCGCATATTCCTTAAAATTTTGAGTTCATCATTTATGCAAAAGAATCCATTGGATCCTCCTCCTTTTTCGATTCTTTATTTATTTTACTTTCTTTCCTTTTCCGTAAAGATTCATCGATTTTACTTTCCTTGTTTACTCGCATCTTCCTTAAAATTTTGAGTTCATCATTTATGCAAAAGAATCCACTGGATCCTCCTCCTTTTTTCGATTCTCTATTTATTTTACTTTCTTTCCTTTTCCGTAAAGATTCATCGATTTTACTTTCCTTGTTTACTCGCATCTTCCTTAAAATTTTGAGTTCATCATTTATGCAAAAGAATCCGCCAAATCCTCCTCCTTTTTTCGATTCTTTATTTATTTTACTTTATTTCCTTTTCCGTAAAGATTCATCGATTTTACTTTCCTTGTTTACTCGCATCTTCCTTAAAATTTTGAGTTCATCATTTATGCAAAAAGAATCCACTGGATCCTCCTCCTTTTTTCGATTCTTTATTTATTTTACTTTCTTTCCTTTTCCGTAAAGATTCATCGATTTTACTTTCCTTGTTTACTCGCATCTTCCTTAAAATTTTGAGTTCATCATTTATGCAAAAGAATCCGCCAATTCCTCCTCCTTTTTTCGATTCTTTATTTATTTTACTTTCTTTCCTTTTCCGTAAAGATTTATCGATTTTACTTTCCTTGTTTACTCACATCTTCCTTAAATTTTTGAGTTCATCATTTATGCAAAAGAATCCGCCAAATCCTCCTCCTTTTTTCGATTCTTTATTTATTTTACTTTCTTTCCTTTTCCGTAAAGATTCATCGATTTTACTTTCCTTGTTTACTCGCATCTTCCTTAAAATTTTGAGTTCATCATTTATGCAAAAGAATCCACTGGATCCTCCTCCTTTTTTTCGATTCTTTATTTATTTTACTTTCTTTCCTTTTCCGTAAAGATTCATCGATTTTACTTTCCTTGTTTACTCGCATCTTCCTTAAAATTTTGAGTTCATCATTTATGCAAAAGAATCCGCCAAATCCTCCTCCTTTTTTCGATTCTTTATTTATTTTACTTTCTTTCCTTTTCCGTAAAGATTTATCGATTTTACTTTCCTTGTTTACTCGCATCTTTCTTAAAATTTTGAGTTCATCATTTATGCAAAAGAATCCGCCAAATCCTCCTCCTTTTTTCGATTCTTTATTTATTTTACTTTATTTCCTTTTCCGTAAGGATTCATCGATTTTACTTTCCTTGTTTACTCGCATCTTCCTTAAAATTTTGAGTTCATCATTTATGCAAAAGAATCCGCCAAATCCTCCTCCTTTTTCGATTCTTTATTTATTTTACTTTATTTCCTTTTCCGTAAAGATTCATCGATTTTACTTTCTTTGTTTACTCGCATCTTCCTTAAAATTTTGAGTTCATCATTTATGCAAAAGAATCCAAATCCTCCTCCTTTTTTCGATTCTTTATTTATTTTACTTTCTTTCCTTTTCCGTAAAGATTCATCGATTTTACTTTCCTTGTTTACTCGCATCTTCCTTAAAATTTTGAGTTCATCATTTATGCAAAAGAATCCTGGCCAAATCCTCCTCCTTTTTTTCGATTCTTTATTTATTTTACTTTCTTTCCTTTTCCGTAAAGATTCATCGATTTTACTTTCCTTGTTTACTCGCATCTTCCTTAAAATTTTGAGTTCATCATGTATGCAAAAGAATCCACCGGTTCCTTCTCCTTTTTCGATTATTTATTTATTTTACTTTATTTCTTTTCTTACAAAGATTCATCGATTTTACTTCCGTCCTTTACTTGCACCTTCCTTAAATTTGGGAGTCCGTTATTTATGCAAAAGAATCAATTTAATCCTCCTCTTTTTACGATTCTTTATTTATTTTACTTTCTTTCTTTTCCTACAAAGATTCTTCGATTTTACTTTCCTTGTTCACTTGCACCTTCCTTAAATTTGTGAGTCAAGAATTCACTGAATCCTTCTCCTTTTTTTGAGGAGTAGCATGCCCTAACAATCATGGGCCATCATCTCTCAATATTCTTCGCAAATCTTCAAGAAGAAATCCTGCGGCTTGAGGCCGTATTGTTTGTGCAGCGGAAGCCACCGCAACGAGGACATTGTTGATAGTTAGATTGGTCCTACTCCTTATATAGGATATTATCTCACCGTCTCTGGTGATGTGAGATTCGGTTTATTCCTATCCCTTCGCCATTCTCGAGATGGCTCACGAGGGTTGGACTTGAGCCACTCGTCAATGGTGAAAAGGTTCGTACAAGATGGATTGGGTTTGGAAGTAAATGATTTCACAAAACTAGTTTGATTCTCTCTAGGACGAAGGGATAGATGAGGAAGAACTTCTGAAATTGACTACCCCCGGAATGAAGCTTTCAGGTTCGTTCGCAGTCCGACTCGTCGTGGCCGCTGTACTCGTCGGAACTTGGAATGCAATGGTACACATCTCCCGACATCAGCTCTTCCAGGGTATTGTGACTGCCCCTGGCGGATAGAGCAGCCTCATGGCGCGGGAGGTTGGTCCCCGAAGAGCCGCCTCCTTCCATCCTGCTCCTCGAGAAACTGGAGGTCCTGGCCGAGGTCTCGTGGAGGAGTGACTGGCTGGACGATGTGCAACTCCTCCTGGCCCTTTGCTTCCACATGCTGAGCGATCTCCTAGTGTTCTCAGAGATCAAGGGCCTGCTTGAAACTCGAGTCCATCTGCAGCAACATGGAATTGCAGAATATTCAGATGTTGGAATATGGTCGCTTGATCGTGGGTTTATATGCTTTTTTATATAAAGATGATCTCCCTCCATCCATTAGCTTAAACTTTTGGATTACACTTCCCTACATGGAGTCCAGTTCTCCCTTCGATTCAAGCCGGACAGTCTAGATTTGGCAAGTGGTAAAAAGCATGTAGTGAAAACTGCTAATTTGATTTTGGAACTGCAGTGATCTTGATGGGGTCGTGATGTGGGTCAATCTGATGATTATGCAGTGGTCATGCGAACTCTGTCTGCCTGCCTTTGTTCATCTGGTGATTTCTGTGGGAACCATCCGGCTTAGTCTATGAAATCATCATTGTGATCCATTTTCAACAAAATCTGGAAACTACTTGCTTAATCATGAAGAAAGAAGAGTCAAGAACATGAACAACGAACTAGTTAATATCCAGAGAAGCCTAGAAACGTGCAGCAAAATCTCCAGCTTGAAGGTTGTACATGTGATACAAGGAAAGCCAGCTATAAGAGTCCTAGGCGGTGGCTGAATAAGAAAAGAATGGCTGTGAGTTGATGGCTGGAGATGAGCTGTAAAGAGAAGACCAGTCTATCTAGGGCGGTGGAGAAGACAATTGTTGCTGAACTATGGTGGTGGAGACTCTCTATAAAAGGGCTGGGTATCATCCTTGTAAGGAGCATGAAAATAAACTCTATAGCATGTAGCTTCTACACCACATCTCCACCAAACTATTTTGTTATGCCAGATAAAATATCTTTGTCCCATAAACCCGGTCTATATTCCTCAACGTATCCTACCCTTGTTCATCTCAACATCAACTAGACTGAACACACACACTTGCACATGTCATCAAACTACAAACTATCATCCATATCAAAACCATCTTCTTTACACACCTCTTTAAATTTTTAATAACCAATGACGACAATGGCTAGAGAGAGAGCAAACCTGAGTGACCAAAACGTAAAGGGGGAAAGTAACGAAGCTGCACCAGAATTGGGAAACAACCCTGCAACAAGTTTCAAAGAACGAGTGTATGTGATGAGTCTGAATCAAGCACAAAAAACAACTATCATGCTATCATGTGCGGTTTCTGAAGATGAGCAGCGTAGAAAGTTAAAGTAGAAGTGATTGATATACCCGAATATTAACCGGGTCACCAGGAATCTGTTGTTGTCCATGAAACAAGAAGCACCCTGAATTTCCCACTGAAACATAGTAAAGGAACCCTTAGAGCCGATATGTTCTCACATGACGGCAGCGCTCCAACTGTTTTGAGGAATCAAACTCTATACAGCTCTGATGCCAGCTCGAAATTGAGGTCGGGACAGTTCAATTCAAAAGCCTAAGCTGTATAGCACCGATTATATTTCTGTACAGCTAATGAAGATGATACTGACTTCTGGAGATGTCAAAAAGGTGTGCCCCGTCCGATCGATAAAAGAACAAGCAGCAATTCTTTCACAAATAGGAGTCCTGAGAGTTTGCTGGGTTCTTACCAGGGACCAAATAAAAGTCGCCATCTCAAATGCATTCTGTCAGTTGAAGAGGACAAGTGGGATTTGAGCTTCCATTTAAGAGTAGTCTTTAGTTTTAAGGTAACAGATGAGTTCTCTGGATGATGTTCACCTGAAAGGTTATGAAATGCACCAACCACAAGAGAAGCTTTGGTTTGCCGAACCAGAAGAGCTCATCCCTCGGACTAAGATGATGATGTCCTGTGGCTGGGCAGGAGTCCACGATCTCGACCGCCGACTTTGCCACCACGCGCTGCAGCTTGGTGCCAACTAGAAGAATCAGCTGTCGTGCCACACGCAAAAGATAGGGATTTAGCGACATAAAAGAGTTCCATGCGGTCGATCAGTATATTTAAAGTGGAGACCGTGTTAGGTTTGGGACATTACAACTGCTGGAAGGAAGGAAAACCAGAAGTAGAAGCTGGTTCCTGAAAAAGTACATCAAGACAAAAATAACACCTCTGATTCAAGCTCAACAAGCAACAACAACACTAGACTGAGCCTTATCTCATTAATAGGATAGATATCCTTTTATCAAGAGTAACGAACTGCATGAAATTAGGTTATGCCCATGAAACATCGAAAAAGGAAAAAAGTGAAAAGGCCACCAAATTCTCTTCAGCAAAGACTTATTTACAGAGAAACAAATGTCTTCCTTGTATAAATACTTCATACTTGTTGGTACAGAAAGCTTTTGGTGAATAAAAGAAAAAAGCAAAGTCGAAGTCTGAAAAGTGAGACCAAATTCGTTGTATTGCTCCGAACGTTGTAAAGCCTCCCAAGATATGCGAGCTGATCAGGAGAGCATTACCATGAATATTTAAGAGTATGCAGCATATCGCGTATATCCAAAAGGGCACACTGCATTAAAAATTCAAAAGACAGCTCCTATTAGCTCAGGCAACAAGACTCGCTGCAGCTATTGCTGAGAAATGAAGAAATCTGCAAGATGTAAAGCTGCACTGAAGAGAGAAACAATTGTGGACTGCATTGATCCCTGAATAAACTACGCCATAACATTCATCTTGAAAGAGTAAAGTTCAAGTGCCTACCTCAACTGCCCCGTATCTGTGTTTCGATACATTTTTCCGCATGAGCTTCTCTGGAAGTGTATTAATACATGTCCGAGAACTTTTTTTTCCCTGCTCCAGTTCTCAGTGTTCTACTAATTGGTTAAAATCCTTATACACAATCAATTGAGTTCTATCTAGTTTCATTCGAGTACAGCAAACTGCTGCAGCTATAGAGATCTGATATATAGGCAACAACTTTGCTGAGTAAAATTTGACGACTTAAATAATTTTTCCTGGGTATCTCTCGGTCTGATATTTGAATAGCATCTGAAGAACCACAATTTACTTGTCCAAATAGTGTTAGGATCCATGTAATCAAAGAACAAAGTTGAGCATTTTATACATATGAAGAGTATGTTTTGTAGCCTGCCCTAAACAAAATAGAATCTAGCAGATGGTCAAATTAATAAATCAAGCGAAGAGTTTAACACTGACTGAAGTTATAGCAGTACAAGCCTCAAGCAGAGAGAAATAGGTTACCTAATGCCAACAATATCACGGAATTCCTCCTCCATGCTCCGGACCATATAGTTATGGAAATCATAAGATAGAGGAAGTTTATGCGTCTACAATTCAAGAAAAGTTGGTGTAAAAAATGCAAGTATCTAATTGACACTTCAAAGCCTCTCTCAAGTTTTCAGTATGGCAAATGAATTCTATAATAAGAACGTAATCAATGCGACAACTCCATTAAAAGCAACTTTCTTCTTCTTCTTCCCCCAAAAAAAAAAGAAAAAAAAAAGCAAATGCCCAATTGCATATCCTCAAGGTTATCATGATCTACGGTAAAATGCTTTCTTTTGCTTTACCCAAAGATAGCCAAACTTGTGCAAAACAAATTCAGGCAAACCATTAGAAAATAACAAAGGCCAGCAAGCGCAAGAGATGAACTTTGGCTTGAGAGTCAATCCATACAAGCGCTACGAGATAAGCACTCAACCACTCTGTCTAGTCAGCTTAGCAAGAGAACTTCACCTCTATTGATAAAAGCACTTACAGTAATGAAGACCAACCGTAAAGCCATGTAGTCCTCTCGGTTAATAGATCTCCATAATTGGCGGCCAAAGCAAAGCTGCGAACGAAGTATGATGGCCAATTGAAATTTCTCGAGGTAAATGTCAACAAGTACAAGTAAACTATTCAGAGCAAAGTCATCACAGATGAAAGTTGTCTGGACATTCAGAGGCCATATGTGCTGCTGAACATGTGAAAGGTCGGTTATTTATCTCAATACCAGCCAAACGAGAACTCTGTCCTTGCTCCAAGGATGCAAGTTGTGGTGGAAAATGAAGGTTGATTTTCTCATCATCCTCATCTTGCTTGGAGAACCTGGGTGATGCATGAAGAAAATGCCTCAGCATGTAACCATTACCTGAAACATTATATCAGAAGATTGACTACTTCTGAGGGAAAATCGGAGCACCTTTACCTTCCTTAATGGTCATTCTCTTAGCGTGGATCTCCCATGTTCGCCAACTGTATATCTTTTCAGCGAAAATAGATTTGGTCAAAGGAAAAAAAAGAGAGGTAGAAATGAAGAACACTCAGATAAAGAACAGAGAAAAACTATGGGATTCGACAAGAAGTTATCCTCTTGACAACATTGGTTACCTTAGTAATTGCCAGGGCAATGGCTGCGAAGCTGTAAGATACATGAGTAATGACAAGGGCGAACAGTAGGCGATGAAGCTGCTCGAGACTTTCATATGAAATGAAAGGCTCATGCCCCTGAAGAAGAATTTACATTTTTTCTGAAAAGGTCTCATAGACATTGACATGAAGAGCAAGTAGATCATGAGACATCACACGAGGAAACTCTGTCACCACCTCTTAAGTTATAAATAGTTCTATGATGTTTAGACTAGGACACCTGCAGCTCGCAGTGGCTCGAGAAGGCAAAATAAGATGGTATTTAGGACTGACATTTAAAATGCAATTTCGCTTCGAGTAGGGCATCGCTAACTGTACCATCGCTTTCAAGAATCAGAAATACAGAGAGCAAAAACATATTGAGCAAAACAGCATGGTTATGCACGGATTATGAATTATATAACCCAAGGGATGTGGTGTCATGAGTGACCTTAGGACAATGATTCTGCCTCCCTATGACCACTTCGATGCTATAACCCGATTCATTTAACTTCTTCATACTCGGGAAGATGACATTCTTCACGTTTTTTCTCACACAAGGATGGAACTGGCTGCTTGAGGTCGAAGGTTCGACACAAATCTTTGCGAAGTACACGACCCAGTGACCCATCAGCAGCGAGAGAAGCCCGAAAAGCATAAGCTCTGTTTCACGCACAAGAACCTCTTAAGAAGCACACATTCCACCAAAAAAATGAAAAGGAAAGGAAAAGAAATGAGGGAAGTAGTGAGTGTTTTGATGGGTATACCATCCTTGATCTTCTCTAGAGCAGCAACCTGGGCTTTCCTCTTGTTCTTTTCCAACCTCTGAGCACAAGCAAATAGACATCGACATCAAATTAAGGGTAAAAATCAGGACACTGACACTTCTGTCCTTGAATGTACAGGAAAAATGATCAGAGGTCAGGGAAAAGAAAAACAAAGATGACAGAAGAAGTAGGTGGTGATGATTGCCAACCTTTGCAGACCATTCCAAGGAATTTTGGAAGAAGGCGCTGAGCATGACCATGACACTGATCACAACTGCGACCGCATAGGTCGGCGTTTCGGCGAGTGACGCACCTCCCCATTCCTCCATGCTGATACTCAAGCTCTATTCAAACACACGGATGACCCTCAAGAAGGACTAAAAGTTCAAGAACACAAACTGATAAATAACGACTTGAAACTGAATCTCTGCGCAAAGACGGATCGTCATTGCATCATGGCAGATCAAGAATGGTGGCATTGCTTTGGTGGGTCATGTCTGAATATCACAAACTGAGATCTCAAACGTGAGATGATCAGACCAGGTTTTGCATTCATGGGGATATAACTTAGCAAGAGAATAGGAGAGTTCGTTGCACAAGTTGCGACGGTCAGTGCAATGCACTCTGGGCCGGGCCTAGCCCGGTCCGGCCCGGCCCATTTACGAATACAAAAGCTTCAATCCCTCTCTTCGGCGGCGGCGTCGTCCGCTCGTAGCTGGTCTCGCCGCCGCCGCCGCCGCGATTCCCGATGGACGGAGCTCCCGGCGCGCCCTTGCCGCGAGAATTCCTCGACTTCCTCGGCGAGAACGGCCTCGACCCTTCGATCTACGCCGCCGGCGACCGCGTCCCTCGTTACGTGAGGTAAGTAATCGGCCGCCCGTCGCCGCTTCGATCTTCGCCGCTTTGCTTCGTCGGTAGCTGTTGGCGTTCGGGCGATACATGTTGCTGTAAGCGTGTTTTTCGGTTTTTTGGGAGTCAGGGTGAAACCTGGAAGCGAGTCGTGCCTGCGAGAGCTCGAAGGCGAGCTCGCGTGCGAGCCGGAGAGAGTCGATTGGTTGCCCGGTTTCTATTCGCTTCCGCCGCGGGTTCAGATTGCCGGTACAAAGGCGTACCGCGAAGGCAAAGTAAGAAGCTTGGCAGGTTTTAATCTTATGGTTTTGGTGATGATTTGATGGGAGGATTGGGTTCTAGGGATTGATGGTTTTAGGTGTGATCTGGTGATGTAGCTTTATGGGATTGATGCTGCCTCTGGAGCTGCCGTTTCGGCCTTGAGCATTGCCGAGGGAGATCACGTGCTCGATCTTTGCGCTGCTCCCGGTGAGAATTTTGTCGTCCGTTCTCGTCATCAATTTGTTTGCCTGATAAATGCAGTTGTATGCTTTGTTTGAATGAGAAGTGAGTCAAAATGTCTTACTTACCGTTAAAAATTATTATTCTGATTCTGCGCGCATGGGCAGCTTGCTTGTGCTCGAAGCTTTCTCTGGTTTGTGCTCATGCTTTTGGGTTTCGGGTTTAGTTCCATTGATTAGCTGATGCAATGACTCACCTTGTATTTTCAGGTGCTAAACTTTGCATGATGCTGGATGCTCTTGGCGATTGGGGTCCGTCACGGTGTTGATGTTTCTGAACACCGTTTGGCAGCTTGTAGAACAATGCTGCAGAAGTATGCGATAGGTGACCGGTGCCGATTGTTTGTTGCTGACGGAACGACGTTTTCTGTGATTCCTGCTAGGGTTCATTCCTACAAATCATGTAATCCACCTGAAAGACATCCTGAACATGTAGTCCATACTGTGTTGGACTCCATATTTGATGTTCTATCCTGTCTAGTGTTATGCAGGTGAATCCACTACAAATGAAAAGGTTCAAACGTTCCAAGAATGGACTTCTAGGAGGCCATGGAAAGAGAGGAAAAGAGCAGCAAAAGCTCGGCAAAGTGCTACTTCCAAGTCTCACCTAGGATTTCAATATCCTGAGATTATATTCTACGGGAAGCATTCTGGAGTTGTTGGCCTCACCAGAGATGACTTGTATCGGACTGTGTCTGACAATGAGCTTCCGAACTGCGGCTATGACAAGGTTAAAAGCATATCTACATCCTTTGTTTCCTCTTCGAACCTGCTAATTCCATCTTCCTTTCCTTATTTTTGCTTGAGCTCTATGGTGAAATGTTAGTTAATGCAACAAATTGGTTCAACTTGGTTTTAGGTTCTTGTTGATGCAGAATGCACTCATGATGGTTCGATAAGGCACATTCAGAAGTTTGAGCAGTGGGGATGGGAAACTCTTCAACAACGTGTACTGAATGCGGAGAGAACGGATAACCTGACATTGCTCCAGGTAATTTGATAATCTCTTGCTAGGTTTGGTACAAGGCTGGGTGTCTCCTTCTTTTCTCTCTTTTCACACCTTAAAATTTATATTTCTCTTTGGAAAGATTAGAAAATTGCATATATCAGTTATAGGATACAAAACAGCACTAATATCTTTGGAATTTTCTTCTGATGGTATGCCTGAGGATACGATAGAGTGAAAGAGTAACTTCTTGAAAAACTAGTTCTGGTGCTTTGTTGCTTGCTGTTGTTTTGTGCGTCGTTATGGAGTTTTGTAAGTTCCAATTGTGGAATTGGGCTTTGTTGGTATTTTGCAAGCAATTATAAGTGTTGTGATCCGTCATCGGCACACGATCCTTCTTTTGCAGTTAAAGCTCTTAATCAATGGCTTCAGGTTGCTGAAAGTTGGTGGGACACTCGCCTACAGCACTTGCAGGTTTTTCACATTTGCAAATCTTTTTCCTATGGTGAAAACGCAGCCTTGGTCCAATTTCTTAATTGTTTTTGTTATTATCAGTTTGACAGTTGCTCAAAATGAAGATGTGGTAGAACAATTCCTCAAGGAAAACGCATCTGCTGGTGAGTCCCTTCTGCACCAAAGTCAAAAGTTAAGGGGGAAGTCAAAAGTTAAAGGGGAAATAATCGAAGACTATTAATGACATGTGGTCTTTTTGTGATAAGTGCTTTCAAGTAATGATATTATACTGGAAGGAAAGCCTTTATTCTTTCAACAGTTTAGCTCTTCTTCCATTGGCAGTGCTGCAGGAGATTGATGCTGCGGCAAGTTGGCCTGCAAGAGCGGTAGGATACCCAAGACTTTGCGCTTCGATCCTTCAACTTCTCAAACCAGTGGACTTTTTGTGGCGAAGTTTACAAAAGTTGGCTTGTGACTAGGAGGGAATTAGACTCATTTTTATTTATGATTCCTGGACCTTAGTGCTCAACACTGCAGTGGTGATGGATCGGCAGATTGTTGTATTAGAAATTTGAAGTTTCCATGAGCTGAGAGCACAGAAATTTGGTCTTTCTTGTCAAGGGATGATGCAAATTGGTGTGAGTTTTTCTATGCTTGATAAAACGATCTTTGAAACTTGAACTTAAATAGCCAGTTGCACGACTTCACATAGGGTGGTTTCGTTTTTAACTTCGCCCGGTGAGATCGACCATGTGCCTTTCTGGGGTGGAAGAGCTGAAGTTGGGTTAGGGTCTAATATTGGGTGATTGCCTTGGGGACATTTTCTCTTTTTTGAGTGACATGCATCATTTAGAATCCAATTCAATAATATACTTGAGCTTAATTACCATCTAAGATGTTACTAAGATGGTTGGCTTAGTGATAAAGAGATCACGATTCTTTTATAAGGTCATGAATTCAATTCACGTCGTGAGTAAATCTTTTAGACCGCGTTACCTAAGTGTGGTATATACTCATCTTGTATGGAGAAATCTTTTGGCTGCTAGCATCTTGATGGACTTTGGCAACCTTAAATACATGAAATGGGGTGGAATGGAAACTTCAGAAGAAAATTTTAAATTCAAGTTTTTTTCTTCAAACTGTTATATTTATGACAAATATATGTGATAAATTTATTCTTTGTTAATTTTCTTAAATTGAATTAATAGCACGAAAAATCATAAATCATTACACATGATAAATGAAGGATAGAATTCCAAATTAGTACACTCGTTAATAGCAACGTCTAAGTAATACCGACATTGACACGCGAAACGATATGCGACACGACACGCGGATACGTCGTCAAAAATGCGATCGATACGTTGGGACACGTAACACACGTTGTTTGAATTTCGATACGTTGGGACGCGTTGTATATTTATATGCATAATAAATTATCATTTTTATGATTATTTCAATCAAATTAATTTGAATCAAATTCATAAATAAATAAATAAGTAAAAAAGCCTTGAATGAATATACACTAAAAACATTAATTTGCCATATATTAATATCATTCATTGTTTTAATTTGACAAATTCAACTCTATTTTAATAATTCATAAAATTTGGAGAAAAAACAAACGATTCCATATTATAAACTCGCATGTTAGATATGTTGAAAGATGGAGAAAAAAACTTAAGGGAGAATTGTGTATTATGGGAAGTGAGAGTTAGGAGAGAAAAAAAAAATTAGATTTTTCTTCTTTCTCCATTTATTATTTTTATCATTGTGATTTTGACCTCTTATTTATTGAATTTTTAAAATTGACTTCGATATCAGAATCACGTGTTAAAAATTTGTATGTCAAAATTCCAATTCGAGTGTCGGAGAGTGTTGAGAAAATTGACCATGCGTGTCGGATTTTTCGACGTGTGTTGACAGTGTTAGAGAGTGTCGGACGTGTCGGTCGAAGTGTCACACGTGTCATTCAACACGCCCTTGGAGAGTGTCGATGCTTCGTAGGTAACATTTCATTTAACTCAATAATTTGATCGTAAAATTTAAATAAAGTTATCATATGGTAAATTTATTATAGATACATTAGTTCAAGGGTTTTTATGGTATTAATTTTAAAAATTCTGAAAATTTCTCAACTTTCCACCAATAATTGTCCTATCGATCGGATAAGACGTCCTCTGGATTTGGGAAACTTATAGAAGACGAAAATCTGGACTGTCGAAGAGAGGCAGGGAAGCTGCCAAACGACTGTCAACGTCGATCTTGACGATGATGATTCCATAGAACACATTTTCAGGGAAAACTAATTCTAGAAGATCGGCCGGGCAAGAAGCGAAGAGACAGGTGACGAGAGAAGAGAGAGAGAGAACTGGTTCTGCTTCCTCCCCTCCCATGGAGAAAACTACCAAGGCTTCTCCTCCTTCCCTGCGATGGAGCATCCTCCGGCGAGCTCTCCTCCCCCACCGTCGTCTCCCCCAAGAAGGTACCGTCGTCGTCCGCCGCCGGTAGATTTTCGCCGGAGCGATCCCGCTCGAACGACTGACCCACCCATTTCTTTTTCTCGTTTTCTTTCAGACGAGCAGTCGCGAGCTGACGCGAATCACATTTCGAGGAAGAACAGCCGCCGCAGCTTCAACTTGATACCCTTCGAGGCGGTGACCCAACAGGGCGATCCGGGTTCTCCGTCGACGGCGGAAGCGGGACGTGCCGTGGTTCGCTACACATTGCCCGTCGATGGTTCTCCCGGGCTGTTGCTTACGTGAGTTCTGTGAATTCCTCGTCTTGTTCTTTTTTGTCCGTTGATGGGGTGTTAAAAGTGGTGGCTTGAGGCTGTCTCTACGTGGTTGACGTTAAAGATTGGATTTTTTTTTTCCCTTCTTGATTTCGATTTGTTTCGCCCCTGATTGAGAGTTGGGAGCTCTTCATATTCATCTGGGTTTCTTGAGGATTTTCCGATCGGGTAAAGAGATTTTAGCAGCGCAAAGGCATAGGAGCAATCCTCCTGCAAACTCAAGAGTTACACTTCAATAAGGGCTAATTATAACGCAGGGCCCTGGTGAAATTTGCTTGGCAACTTCAGGACTCTTAACTAATCTATTCCGAATAGTTCTTTGATTATGAAGTAATCTCATACAGCGGCATTAACAGTAGTAGTTAGCAGATGAATGTAAACGACCATTCCCAGTACTGAAATTTCAGAAAGACTTTTTCTTTGCCTGATTTGGCTTCTAGTCATGTAATAATTCATCGAACTATTGGTACCTATTTTGGTTCTTCTCCAGAATGCAGTGTTTGGGAAATGACGTGTTTTGACTCGTGAATTGGAAGATGGTAGCTTGTGGGGTTTTAGTTAGAGAGTGAAAACTTCTCAAGATTGAGTTCCGTGGAGCCATCACTTTGTCAGCGAGGATCAGGAGTATTTTGCAAACTGATGTTTCTGAAATTCTGTTATCCATGCAGTCAGAGACTGGAGAATCAAGCTGATCTTCATGACTTTGAGATCTGCAATACGTATAATGTTGACAACACTGGACTTGTTTGTGAGTTCTTTCTACTCCATTAGCTTTAAAATGTTTAGTTAGATTCTTGAGTGGCTTTTTTTCTTGCAGCTCAGTTTTGTTCCCAAGAGCTCTGATGCATTGATGACTTATTATAGACTGGGTAAAAGATTAATGGTTTGTGATCCATTATGTTTGAATGCCGCCCTGAGGCAAAATGTTTTGGATTATACTGTATTAATGTTGTGTTGACTGCATTAAAAGCTTTGTGCGGCAATTTGAGTGATCAGTACATTTAAGGTAGGTGGCCTAGGAAGGACCTAGATCTTGGTCCATAGTCTGAGGGAGATGGTGACAATATCTGGCTCGATACAAAGTATGAATTTGTTAGACATACTGTCAGTCACTTGATATTGTAATTTCCAACCCATAGGAATGGACTTGATCATATGTTTTAGGTGCATGGCATATATACAATTCCCCATAACGTCAAGTGCAATGAGCTACCCACCTAAGTTTGAGTTCATGTTCTATGAGATCAGTGGGATATTTATAATGCCTGAGGTTTGCGCACCAAAGTAAGGTTTCTTGTCGTTAATAAGGAGGGAAAAGATGATGACGAGTCTTCCGATAGTAGGTTTTACAAGTCAGATTTCATTTTTGCAACCATTTTCCCCTTCATTTTTGCTCAAAGTTGTAAGAGTGTTGAGTTTCAATGAAGCAACTAAATAAAAATGAGAAGAGTAATGGATTTCAAAACTTCACAAACCCGATGTTTTGTTTCCATTTTTTTATTGAAGACTTCCTCTGTTCCTCTGACATAAATTTAGCACTGCAACTCTGGAGTGTCATTGTGGAATGCTAGACTCCCTCAAAATCATGATTTTTGAGCATTTTCAGTCTAATTTTATAGCTATACATATGATAGCTTCCATTTCCTCATTGATGGTAGGTTCTTGGCCATCAGAAGAAGTACTCGCTTATTTTTGTCTGTCGCATGCAGACATGTTCCGGTTGGTAATCCTCTGTGCTAGCAAACCACTTTTTTGAAACTGCTTGCTTCTTGTGAATTTATCTGAAAACTGATTTTGAAGTGTCTTCCTATGAAATTCTCTAGGTGTAAAAAAGTTATTGAGCTTGGGTCAGGCTATGGCTTAGCTGGGTTAGTCATTGCAGCAGCCACTGAAGCATCAGAAGTGGTAATATCTGATGGAAACCCTCAAGTAGTTGATTGTATCCTTCTTGGCTGATGATGCTCAAAGATGAAACAGTAATGTAATTAGTATTCTGAGTTTCTTCAGTCTATCAAGAACAGAACAATGACTCTTGTACTTCACTGTACAAAAACTAATTGGAAGCACTTGACGGGCACCTATACCTGCTTGCTTCATTTTTATCTCAGTAGTGCTTCCAATAGTATCGTGTTCGATCATTTAATGAAGTCAATTTAGAATAGGAAGTAGTACAGAGATGATGCATCAACCTAAGTTTGTTTGTTTTTCCAGTACCATTAATGGCAAGGATTGATGAACTTCTAACTGAGGGTAGAAGGAAAAAGGACATGTATCTAATCTTAGATGCTCTATATTGCATGAGAGAAGTTATACTAATGGCAATTACTTGTTTGATTGAAAGTGTGGTTGCCACTAATCTGGTTGATTCAAACAAGACTGAAAGTCCCACTCCTCTACTATGATCAAACATTGTCATCTTTTTTGTTCCCTGAATTCGATAAGTGACTTTTATTATCTCTACATTCTGTTTTTTCATTGGTGTTGGTCCTTATCATCCAGATATCAAATGTAACATCGATGCCAATTTGAAAATGTTCGGTGGAACAAAAGTAATGCCTATGATGTTGCACTGGAATCAGACGGGAGTTTCTGAAATCTCCAACAATTACGACATTATCGTTGCTAGTGACTGGTAATTTCTATCATCTTTCACGGTATATTTGGTTGGTTATAAATATTACAATAGTTTCTAATTCTGATAAATGTAACAAAAAATTACCTTTGTATTTGTTATATGCTTCCATTACTCCAATATTATAAAAAGTATAGTTCTTTGTATAAATGTGATTGTATTTCTTAATATTGGGTAAAGATGGTTGCTTGTCTGAATCCTGCTTGAGTTACTCCACACCCTGACATCTTGTGCTACTGCTACCTTCTCCTATATCAGAGTTGATAAACTTGCTGATGTTTTCAGTATTTTTCAATGCTTGATGACCTGGCATTGTCTGGATTTGTGAGCAATTTCCTGAATGAACTCCATGTGTGTTACTGTTACATTGTGCATAATATATAGAAGCTTGCTCTTTTCATTTTTTTTCCCAAGGTTATCTCCTTTTGAAATTGTTGACGTTGGGCTTCATATTGGCGCAGCACCTTTTTTAAGGAATTTCACTCTGACCTTGCTCGGATGATCAAATCCCTATTGAAGCGACCTGGGCCATCAGAGTCTATACTTTTCAGTCCAAAAAGAGGAGACTCACTGGACAAGTTTCTGGACTTAATAGCTAAAGAAGGCCTACGCTTCAGCGTCACAGAGAACTACGACTCAGAAATTTGGAAACGTCATCAAGGCTTTGTCAGTGGTGATGACTCCTGGGCTGGCTATCAGAAAGATCATTGCTACCCGTTACTTGTCAGAATTATGCATGAATCTCAGGAGCCCTATTCCTAGTCCTCTCACCCTCCTGCCTTTACCAAGTCATTGAAACTACTGTTCATTAAGTGATCTGTGGAGAGATTCAAAAGTGTTGGTCTTGTGATTAATCCATTGCTTAGTTGCTACGGCTTCTCTGCAGTTTCTTAAATGCGTTTGGCTGATGAAATCATAGCATCACTAGTTATCTTTTACATAGCATTTAGGCATCCCAAACCTTTCATGAGATTGGAAGAAAGATCTTTTATTTTTATTTGAGCATTCTGTAAAGCTTCTGCTTTTCTAGGGTAATGATGTTCTTTTACCGAAAAGATGTCAATGTAGATCACTTTCAGGAAATTGATGATCGAATGTGATTCTGTCGTGGTGGGAATATACTATTTGCTCCTCTATTTGATGTACAATGAGTGTTTAGTGTCGACAGAAACTGGAAAGCATGTCTGGAAAATTTTATGTTGGGAATGAGAAATTCTATAAAATCAAATGCGTCTTTGAGTTGCCTATCGGCTTGGCTTTGGCCCTCATGGTGTAACTCATCAAATGGACTTCTATATTATGCATGGTTCACGAAAGAGTTCGATTCTCATGGGCAGAGTAGATGCATGGTAGGTACACACCTTTAATTTGAAAGAATGGATTTCGGTTCGAAGTTTAGCCTTCACGAGAATATATTCGCACATGGATCATAGGTCAGAGAAAATCAGTTGTTGGGCAGATGGTATAACAGGTGTATACGAAATTTTTGTAAGAGCGTACTCCTTTTCATTCTTACATCCAAACAAAATGCTTTACATATTTTTAAGACATGATGAAATGTAAAGCTACAATCATTGGTTGTGCATAACTCGGAAGTGGGTAGTTTACAATCTGGATTCAGCTATTTTCTCTTCGTCAAAAGGCAATTAGCCAGCTCACTTTGGCCTCTTTCTATGGACTCCTGTCTGGCTACAAAAACTGCAAGAGGGAGAAAGGGATGGCCACGGTGAGTGCGATCCCAATAATTGAGGAAGGAAGACAGCGCGGTGAATCGCCTATGGCCAAATTGGCTAGCCATGAATTGGTAAATGCTGTGTCTTGGGTTGGATTTGAATCTGACCCTGGTCTGGACCCGGCCGTCGCTGAGTTATCTGTCGCTTGTGTGCTTTTGGGAGAGGAGCCCGTTGCAGATTTGATGCTGCAGAAGAAACAGAGTTTTTGAATCAACTGTCAATTGCAATGACTTCTGCAGAATATAGCATTCGAAGCCTACTATGACTTTTCAGCTGCTATCAATAGAACCTCAGAGCGCGTTACGATCACCTATTTCCAAGTTAGAATGCGTAAATGACCTCACAAGTTTATTCATGACCACCGAAGCCATCTCACGGGAATAATCTCGAGCGCACGAATTATTCCATTTTAGTAATTATCAATTCGGTGTTTGTGCTAAGGTGTGCGTTCTTTTCGAAGATATAGACTATTATGGAAGCAAATCGTTCTCTAATTGCTGAGCTGGTGACAAAGCGGATTTGCTGTCTTTTGTTTTTGTACATGTCATATGACACTGAAAAAGAACATCTAAAGTCCAGGCATGATGTCAGAAAAGATACAAACATAAGCCGCCTATACGAATCTGTAATTTTTTTTTTTGTTCTGAATGTATCCATATGATGCCCCTGTATTAAATCAGAACTGAATAGATTACAGTAAGGTGAATAACTACATTAGTAAATCCAATAGTCATCCAGAGAACCAAAGTATTATTGAGAGATGATGATATACCTTGGTGATTTAGGGCAAAATGTGATGGTATAGTCCGCACCAGTACAGGTGAAAGTACTGGTGGCGTCGTCAAAGGCGTAGCTATACGATCTGGGACAAGCAGTCTTGAAGATTTGGGAGTAGAGAGATGGCTTGCAAGCGGAAGGCGAGTTATACGCGCCACTGCAACAGTACTCGGGACTCCCGAAGGCCTCACAGGCGCTCTTGCACGCCAAGCTGCCGCTGGCCCTCAGCTCCGCTGGGCACTGGCGGTTGAGGTCTGTCGTGCACCCCGTGGACACGCATTTACCTGGCGAAAATAATAGACTTGGCTGAATCAGAACTTGAAATTTGTGAAGTGGACAATAAAAGTAAGCTGGGGATAAAGGATTGATCTACTACTGTCCTCTCACTGTGTCATGCCAGCAATGAGATAAGAATAATGCAGCCTTAACTCAAAGGACAAAAAGAGAATCAGGGGCATTTGATTTTTTGCATTACCTGAACCACCAATGCCATCAATGACCATGGGCAAATTGTAACCATCCACAAGACTAACATCATAGAAATCTTGAGACCCTGACCCTCCTAGAGTGAACTCCGCCAGGGTGGCCGGAGGGGCTGCGTTGCCTCCCTTGCACTCGACTTTGCCTGAGCCGCAGTCGGCTGTGGCGCACGATCCCCGGCCCGAGCTGTCAAAGGAGCACCCGCTCCGGCCCCAGAACCGCCCGGACCATCCAGCTGGCGCTTGTAGGGAGTGGGACTCGCCCTTAGCAAGCTCAAAGCCCGTGGTTTCCAGCGGGGGGCTGCCTGCGCCGGATAGGATCCCGGGCCACACCAGGAAGTTGCATTTGTTCACAAAAGTGAAGGTAGCACTTGATGCACCTGAGAAACATAGCAGCATTTCCAGAAGATCAATTAGATCACATTTACATATGAATACACATTGGAGATGGTTCTTCAAAATATTCTATAGAATCTTATGTTTGACAGTGAATTTGTGCAAATGATAAACATGCCTAACTCATGCATTTTCCTCACTATGAAAATATGGGATTTATATGTGTTTACCTCTGAAAGTGGAGACAAGAGAGAGGCCCAAGAACAGGGCATGCAAGTGGAAGCAGCAAGAAGAGATGACAGCCATACTTAAAGCAATGAGAGTGTTCAACTATAGAAACAACTATAGAAAAATTACTGTTCCACTGAAAATTTGGATATCCCAAGAATGGACCAAAGTGTAGACGATTATGAGAAAAGTCAGTAATTTTTCTACATAATAGGAGCAACTTAGAGGCGATCTTATTTCAGGAGAGGCTGGCCAGGTCGAGCGGGAGGCAAAATGTTGGAAGACTGAGGAGGAGAATGCATGCAAATATGGAAGGAGGGGAGCTAAAGGGAAATGTTGCGGGGGGGAACCAAATCGTCTGCATTTCGACCCCTTTTATAGGAAAGGAAAGTTTCGTAAAGTTAATAAAGGCTGAAAATAGACAAATCAAAGCAAAGATTCTCGATCAGCTGCCCTACCCTACACAGAGTGCTAGCTTTTTGTTACAATGAATTAATTAAAAATTAAATCCATGTGAATCCACGATTCATTCTATACACTCTATTCAATATGTATGAAAAACATAATCAATAATTATAAGCTTACATGTTGCTTAAATCTGAACATATAAAGATAAAATATGATTTGGTACCGACCAACGATTTGACACTTTCTCTTTCTCTATCTTTAGATACGCAATTTCGAGGAATGGGAAGCATAAAAAGTGTAATGCCATCATTGAACTCGAATACCATTCTACATAATTTGTATTTGTGAAGAAAGTAAATTAATGGTATTATTTAATGTTTATTGACTTCCTTTTGTCTTATCTTGACTCGATAGTACTTCTTTCACAAGTTGGAGAGCAATGGTTTTAAAAGCTTTCTTTCCTACTAAGCTTGAATCATAAGTTAGCTAGCCAAACCATTTACATGCTATCGTACCAGGCAAGCCCCTTCTATGGTTGGGGATCCATCCATAGCATTGACTAGTATTAGCGATTTATATGAAGTCTTTTCAGAAGTCACGATCCGAATGAAAGGATTCCACACGAATCTTTCTTTTAATCCCATAAATGTAGGTTCAAATCGAGCTCGTGACAATTTCATTTTGGTGGCGTAGAAGAGTCACCATGCATGATACGACTTTCCGTGCTTTTTGGACAGCGAGGAAGTCCAGGTATGCTGGCGACGCGGCACAAGATCGTTGGCCATCTTCTGAACATGGACGGTCGTGCTTCTTCGAAAAGTTTGATTAGGGACATGGCTGACCGAGGTCAACAATGAATCGTGTAAAGTATGAAGCAATGTTCCCTATAATCTTTCCCTTTTCAAAAAAAAAAAAAAAAAAAAAAAAACAGCATTCAATCTATATAGGCTTCCAAAAGAAGGTATTTTGTAACGGTTAATGATGATATGCAATTATAGAGAATGGATTTCCAATAGAGAAAGAAGTTGTCAATGCCCTTCTTGCAAGTACCTTCTAACTAATTTCCATGGCCAGAATGAAAAAAATTAAATAAATAGAACGCCTTGTCATCTATTACGAATAGGCAACTTTCATTGGGTTCTATTTTTCAATACATTTCCTCTCCTTGAAGATAATGAATGATTATGGTCTTTATGTACGTTCACTGTGAATTTTGAGATGAAAGAACGACCTCATATCCAAAATAAGCGATTTTCTCTTTGCTATCCTAAGTTAAAAATGCCAATAGGCTATAGCATCGAATAAAGTTAGGGAGACTCCCTGTGAAGCTGCCTAATTTTGTAGTTCAGTAATATTTTTTTTCGGTTTATTGTGCATGACCCAAATATGTCAAACTACGCCTACTTTTTTTTTTCGCCCTTTTACAAGCGAAAAGAAACATAAGAAATGAAAAATTAAGTAGAGCTTTTTCTCTTTTCTGTGGAAAATTATGGTAAAGGTTCTAAGATTCCCACATGGGTGATGTCTGAACAGCATTAGGACAAAGGGGGATGTCTCTATACGTGTACTAAAAAAGCAAAAGATTTTAGGCAAAGGGATTTGTCACATGAAGTCCACAACTCCCCCCATTCAAGGTTGTTCATTGGTTTCCCCTTTGACTCTCTTCGTCTATTCTTCTCATCTTCTTACTTCTTAGTGAGGGCATCTCTCTCTCTCTCTCTCTCTCTCTCTCTCTCTCTCACACACACACACACACACACACACACACACACACACACATTAGACATTACTCTCTCCATTCACTTTTATCTTTCATTGCACAATGAATTTTAATAAATGTGCACGCATCAAAAAGCAAGACTTTATTGATTGGATGATATCATGTCGACAAACTTAGGTTTAATTTTACCACGTCATCGTTAATAACCTATATTGCATGTTATGTAAGACTTCACAAGTTTTCATTTTGTCCATTATTTTTAGATGCCAACAAGGAAATGTCAAAAGAGTCCTCAATCTATTATGTGGTGGTTAATTCAGTCTTAAACTTCGATAAATTTAATTATAAACCTTTTAATGATTTGTCAATATAATTGATCTAGCCAATCATAGTTGAAAATTGTTGATGTGGCAATTGAGTTAGCACTGTCGTCCTACATGACATGACTGGCTGATGTGGATAATCTTTGCAATTATTTAATTTTATGTTTATTTTTCCTTTTCCTTTTTCTCTCCATTGGCCATTACTGGGCCTCATTGCTCTGCTAGCACTCGCTTGAGGTTGACGATCTTCGCCGACCATTGATGAGGCTCGACGAAGGGAGAAAGAATAAAGAAAAGAAAAAAAAATTGCAAAGATGATCTACGTTAGCACCGATCATGCCATGTAGGATGGTCAGCGATGACTAGACCACTACGTTAACAGTTTCAGTCAAAATTGATCAAAGGGCTAATTGTTAAAATGTTTAAGATTAAATTGACAAATCATTAAAAGTATTAGGACTAAATTGACATAATTAAAAAAATTAGAATTCAATTAGTAAGTTATCAAAAGATTTATAACTAAATTAATACCGAATTGATTGCCATAAATAAATTTATGATTTTTTGAATAATTTTCTTGGCATGTGCTCATCTTAACTACACATATATTCATCATAACCCTAGCATTTTTTCTTTTTGGTGTGAATGGTACTTTCGACCGGTGGTAGACAGAATAAAGATTTAAAATTTACGTGCTTGTTTGTCCAAAGAAGCTTCACAAACATTTGGAGAATGTTAACGACCACATAATAACTAATGACTAGTGGCTTTCTAAGCTTCTAATGATGGACCTATTATTAAAAAAAAGAAAAGAGGTTTGTAATGAGAGAGGATAATGTATGCTAGGTGCCAAAAAATGACTCGGTAGCGCTTAAATTTGACATGATAGTGCTACGATGCTTTGTCATTAAGAACATTCTAAATGGCCCAAGCATCATAGCCGCCCAGCATTTTTAAGCATAGGTCCAATCCTCAGCTAGCCGACCGAATAATTACGCATCATCGCCTTTGCACATAAATATATGTCAACAGACTCTCATCTTGCTTTTCCAATAATCATGAATTGCCTAGGTTATTCTATTTGTCTCCGTTTGGAATTAGGGTTTCGTCACACATTTGATGTCGGTAAGAAAATCTTAATTTCGACTTGTATCTCTCTAACGATGGTCATGATGCAATGGATTCATTACACGGTGATAGTGCATATATTGTCTGAAAAAAATCCACTATTGTTAATAACCCGAAATTAAAATAATACCCACATATGGAAAAGCAAAGGAGACCATGTTTACAGAGATGAGATTTCATTTTCCCAAACAAATTTCACCTTAATTTCAAAATTCAAAGTAAAATAATACTTCCTTTCCATCATGGACCCATTGATTCCATTTATGAGGTGTAAAGTACCACTGGATAATGTTTATTCTTTCCCCTTGCTTTTTCCTTTTCAATGAGAATCAAACCTCTTTTTTTTTTTTTCCTTTTCTTATTATATATCTCCAGCATTCTCTCTTTACCCGATAAAGCACAAACGTCGACCATTATGGTTTGGTTGATGTCGATGGTTACGAAGAAAGCATTTTGCCCAATCCCTTTTGTTTGCACAAACGGTTCTTGCTTCCCCAACTGAATTTTAGGCAGAGAGCTTGGATAAGAATGGTTATCCACATTGAAAATTGAATTTAGGGTTTGAAATATTAGAGCAGACAAAATGTGGCTTGTTAGGTTGGAGGATGACAAAGCAACTAGGGCAGTGAGGAAGAAATTGCGAAAGTTGATGGCTCAGAACGATTTGACGATGTGGAAAATGAACAAAAGTACAACATGCATCTTTGGCAAAGCCCAATCGAAGATCGTTTCTCTAAAGTACCTTTTGCTGGTGGTTTGTTCACCATGGCAGACGTAATTTTCTTGATTATTGAAAGACTAGCTAGTCTTGGAATTGCACGATGTCTAGTTAGCTCCATGATAGTTATTGCAATTCCAATGCAGAAGATATTAGAAGAACTCGAGAATATGTTCTAGTTCATGCACTCTATAAGTTGCGTGGAAATGAATAATTCATTGCTCATGACGATACCAAATAAATTTGGCCCAAATTCTCATAGGTTAAGCTTTTAGAAGAGATGACCTTGCAAGAGATGGTAGAGTTTGAATTTTAATAGCCATCTCACCCAATTTTGAATTTCCTTTAGGTCATTCACTATGGGAGTGTAAAGACACAAAATAGATCTCAATCCTGTTGTTCACTAATAACTTAACCTTTTAATGCCACGCGTCTATGTTCCTTTGTGGACTCAACTTTAAAAAGTACTATCACATGAAACCATTCTGGGACCCCAATAATACAATGTTGTGTCAATGCATTACTTAAAAATGGATCTTGAGGACGGGTCAAGAGGTAAAAAAAAAATAGTCATTCTAGGAAAATAACACTATAAGTGTCTTTGTATGGCGCTTATGTCATTCCTAGAACTTTGCAAGTGATTACTTAAGTAACACTTTCGTAAAAAACAATTACTTCGGTGCCATTATTGATTTGGGTTACCGGAAAGTCCAACATGGAAAAATATATAACATCCAATGTGGATGAAGTTGGTAATTAAACCTCTAAACAACGCGGTTCAGAGATTTTGCCCCAATGTGGTAATATCACCTCATTAAGAACCTCACATGTGGAGTCTAAACGGCGAACGCGGTGGCGAAGGAGGCGGCGCCCCCAGCTAGTAGTCATGGTGGAACAGAAACTCGTTGACGTCGGTTACGGAGAACCAGCCTTCGCGAATGTGACGGAGGAGGGAAACTAGCTGAGAATTACGATTAGGACAACGGCGGAACAGCCGAAAAGGAGAGTGCCAGACCAAAATCGAGCCATTCGTCGGTGTTGGAAGACATTTAAAGCAGGGGATGAGGATTCGATGAGCTTGGGATCTGGTGCTTCGTTTTCACTTCAATATATGACATGGTTGAGCTGAGAAATTCCGGTTGATCGTATAGACATCAAGCTCGTTCATGTCTTGAAGATGATAACTAGCGTGAAGAACCCTAGAAATTTTTCTACGAAAGAGGATTTCTCTTAGAGAACTCGAGTGAGAGAGGGATTTGTTCATGTTGCCACGTTGGCCTTCTTTTTTTTTTTTTTTTATAAGAAAAGCCACGTATGAGTAAGAATTCTGGTAAAATAGACACGCATTACTATTTGTCGGACTTTGTCGCCAGAGACATTTAGGTAATCATTTTTCCACGATATAATTCTCAAGTGATCATTTAAAACATTTTGAAACTTAAGTGAGTGCCATAAAAAATACAAATCATTTCCCTTTTGATATCACGCAAAGTAACGTTTTCGGTGGGCCAATGTCAGAGTATATAGACCAACTTACAAAAAGTTGGTCATGTAACATGTAGGCACGTATCAAAACATCCCATGTGAATCTGCGAAACTGCTTTCTAAATCAGTTTCATATCTCACACATTATTATCGATTGAAATGGATTTGACGAAAAAAGTAAAGGAATTTCCGATTGAATTATCTTCACTGCTTAATTTTAAAGAGTTGTTGAAAACACGATTGGTGTGGGGTCTTTGTGTGCTCTCACTTTTTCTAGGTACTTCTAATGAATACCGACACATGTGTAACCATGTGCTAAATCGCTCTCAACTTTTCGTGAAGATCTTAGATTGTTCTCGATATGCATGCCGCCTAGTGAGGAATGCTTACTTCCTAGAGAACCAAATTGTAAATCGCCCACTACCCATTGCACACACTGTACGAAATGAACATGGTTGGAGGCAAGTTCGAGAACCAATGAACCCTGAAAAATGCCTACTAAAAGTGTTATTATTGTATCTCAAAGGTCGTGTTGTTCTAAGTATACTGTTAAATTTAGATATCGAACCAAAATCCTGGGATTTGATTTTCTTGATAATGATAATTAAAGATGTGACTTTTAGTTTTTTTTTTTTTTTGGTAATGATGTGACTTTTAGTGTTGATTGCACGCATGCCCCAGATTTATTCTTCCATACCATCAAGGAAAAACAACCTCATCCATGAGATTAGTTGGGACAATGCACGGGCTCGAGATCTATTTACCAAAGATAGACTTGCTCCTCATGACAAAAATTAGAGACCGGCTAAAAAGAATGACAAGTACATTAGAAGTGTCAAAAGTTGTGTATAACACTTACTTTAGTGCCAAAAGTTTTTGTCGGCTCACTTAAATGCCAAATTAGAGAAAAAAAAGATCACTTAAGTGACAACGGCGAGAAATTTCAACCAAATTGATTACATGGCATTTATAATTAAAATTATAATATGACTTGGCAATTTTTTTTAAAAAGTCCAGTCCACATGGCATTTCCACGTGGCATGCTTGACATTGAAGTGATCACTTCAAACAAAATTTGACACTCAAATGATCACTTTATACAAAATTTGACACTTAAATAATCACTATTTATAACTTTAAATGATGTCATTTAGGGGTTATGTGTTGACTAGGCAATCCGGTGAGCCACATAGAACTGATAAATAAATAAAATATTGCTACGTTAGATTTCCGACGACCTAAATCGGAGTTGACACTTAAGTAATCTTTTGTTTTTTTAAAAGTAGCACTTAAGTGATCCGAAAAAAACTTTTACCACTAAAGTGAGCGTCGTACATAACTTTTTGCACTTTTAGTGTACTTACCCCCTAAAAAGACAAACATTGTGAGGAACGATATGTAAGAAAAGAAATTCACTTATAAAGGTTATAGTAAGTGTTGAAATAAAATTCACATTTTTAGTGGTATTAAAAAAGTGCTAAACATATTGTATTGGTACTTATTCAGTTTAATTTTTTTTTTGGTCAGAAATCATAAACTTTTCAATTGGACTGATTTAGTTATAAACTTCTTCACATTAGTACTAATTTAATCTATCTGCCCAATTTATGCTGGAAATTGTTGATGTAGATGTTGGCTGTCCTAGTGGTGCAATCGATGCTAATGTTGGCAAATTTATGAATTTCTAGATTTTTTTGAATTTTTTATTCCTTTTTTTCACTTCCTTCCTTTCTTCTTTTTCCCCCAACTATAGTCGGGCTAGGTCTGGGCAAGGGCATGGGGGCCTCACCCTCGCCTAGATCGGGCGAGGATTGTCAACCCTCACCAGTGGCCGGTGATGGTCAGACAATGACCTCGCTGGGCCAGAGTGTAAAAAGAAGAAACAAGGAAAAAAAGATTAGATAAAAGAAAAGAAAAAATAAATTAAAAAATAAAAAAATAATTCACATAGCACCAACCATGTCATATAGGATGACTGACATTCATGTTAACAATTATTTGTGTGAATTGGTACAAATGCATTAAACTTAGGACTTTTTTGAAACTTTTCCCATGAGGTGGAGTAGTACATGCATTTCGAGATGGTCCGAATGAAATTACGATATAGACCCTGATGTGGAGGCCATTGAAAAATTGCAACGTCGATACCTTAGATCGACGTATAAAGACTTGAGATGGTGACCCTAAATATTTCTTTGTGAAAAAGAATTTCTCTTAGGCTACGTTTGGTCGTCCGAAATTTTAACCAAAATAAAACTAAAATAAAATAAGATATTAAATATAAAGATTTTGCTATATTTTATCCACTATTTGGTGATTGTAATAATAAAATCAAAGATATTCATATCATATCAACGGCATATTAGTATAAATGAACCATTTTTTTTTTAAATGGAGATAGTAAAAATCTCTTTTGACACTCTTGCCTATTTTATTTTTATTTACTTTTTTATTTTATTTTCCTCTATCTTTTTTAAATTAATTTATTTTTTATTTCTTACTTCCCCTTCCATCATTCTTTAATAAAATTTTATTAAATAGTAAAATGTACTAATATACCTAAAATGATAAAATACCTAAAATATGTAATAAATACAAATATATATTTAAATATTGAATTTATATAATAAAGTAGAATTAAATTCCAATATATAAATAAAAAAAGATTAAATTAAAATAACTAAATTGTTCTATTTTTGAATTTCTCATATTAGAATTCAAATAATACTTATATTGATATATAATTTTAATTTTGTTAATTTAAGAAGTTTGTTATTTGAGAAAAATAATTTTCCTATTATGGATATTAGAAATCCTATATATATATAAATATATATATATATATCCCATTTCTCTTATGAGATAATTTTATTTAGTTCATATCCCTTTATATCCAACTTTGTTTTGTCCTGAGCAGACATTAAACACAAGATTGGATAAATTTTATCCTATTTTAAATTTTATCATAGCTGCCAAATGCAGTCTTAAGGAACTTGAGAGAGAGAAAGAGAGAGAGGGATTTGTTCATCTTGCCACGTTGGATTTCCTTTTCTTTTTAATAAGAAAAACCAAGTATGAATAAAATTTTTAGTAAAAAAAACATATATTACAAATTGTCGGAATTTGTTGTCGGAGGAATTTAGGTGATTGTTTTTCCATCGATATAATTCTCAAGAGATCGCTTAAAAATTTTAGGCACTAAAGTGAGCGCCATAAAAAGTTTGTAGCGCTTCTAATATCCTTGTTCCCTAGCATTTCCTTACTTACCAAATTAAGTCACTTTTTACTTATTTGAATCCATTAAGGGGAAAAGTACAAAAAAAGTTTTTAACCCACTCAAGTAGTACGAATTCAGTCATAAATTTTTCAATTCGATCAATTGAGTTTTAAATCTTTTCATAACGGTACCAATTTAGTCAACCTAGCCAATTTTATTGGAAATCGCTAATGTGAATGTTGTTTGTCCTACGTGGCATGGTTGGTGACTACCTATGATGTATCGACACTCTACAAGAGCCTTCGTGTTGTATCGAACACTTCGACAAAAACTCTCCGACACTCTCAGATACTCAGTCAACACGTGTCGGAAAATCCGACACCTGGTCAACATTCCCGACATTCTCCGACACTCGAGTTGGAATTCTAACATACGAGTTTCCGACATGTGATTCCGATATCGACGTCAATTTTAAAAATTCAATAAATGAGAGGTCAAAATATATATATGTGAAAAAATAAAACACAATAATAAAAATAATAAATGGAGAAAGAAGAAAAACTTAGTATTATCTTCTCTTCCTACTCCCACTTCATGTGATACACAATTCACCCATTAAGTTTTTTTTTTTTTTTTCTCTCCTCTTCCAACATATCTAATATGTGAGTCCAGAATATAGATTGCTTGTTTTTTCTCCAAATTTTATGAATAATTGAAATAGAGTTGAATTTGTCACATTTTGGATTAATGTTTTTAGTGTAAATTCATTCTAGGCTTTTTAATTAATTAATTAATTAATTATGAATTTGATTCAAATTAATTTAATTGAAATAATTATAAAAATGATAATTTATTATGTATATATATAAATATATATTTAATATACAACTTGTCCTAACGTGTTGGAATTTTCTGTTTTTTGAGAAACGACGTGTCGGCGTGTCGTGTCGTGTCGTGTCATGTTGTGTCGCGTGTCGCGTGTCAGTGTCGGTGCTACTTAAGTGACTACTAGCATTAACATGGGTATTTTTTTATTTTTATTTTATTTTTTGAATTTTTTGAATTTTTTCCACTAGCAAAAAGAAATGGAAAGAAAAAAAAATCAAAAAATTATGGAAGTATTATTAAAAATGTACAAATCTTGATAACTGTGCCATGTAGGACGATCGTCATCCATGTTAGCTATTTCTTGCCTAAATTAGTTGGATGTACTAAATTGATAGAAATATATAAAAAAAAAAAAAGAATTAAATTGGTCTAATTTAAAGGTTTAGTACTTAATTGATGTCTAGGTTTAGGACTTTTCTTTTGGGTACTTTTCCAATCCAAAAACTTTATCTCGGTCAGTCCTATTTATTTATTTATTTTTTAAAAATCAGCACTTAATTGAGGTTACCAAACATGGTTATAGGTTTGGTCAATTTCTAGAAACCCTCTCCCTCAGAAAGGCCCAATGGGCTTTATAAATGTTGCGGCCCATCTCAAATTCCTCTCAATCCGGGTTCGACCATCATTGACCCTCAGCCAACGTGAAAAACGACTATACTGTGCTTCGCATTATCCCATTCCCCTTTTGATGTCATGCAATGTAACGTCTTCCATGGGCCAATGTCGGAGTATATGGACCAACTTACAAAAGTTGATCATGTAGCATGTAGGCACAGATCAAAGCATCCCATGTGAATCTACGAAATCGCTTTCTGAATAAGTTTTCATATCTCAAACTTTATTATTGATCGAACCATCTCGACTACTTAATTTCAAAGAGTTGTTCAAACAAAAATAGACGTGGCATTTTAATGCATTCTCACTTTTTCTAGGGACTTCCTAACAAACACCGACACATGTGTAACTATATGCTAGATTGCTCTCGAATTTTCGTGAAGAACTCGTATCCTTTACGATATGCGTGCCACCTAGTGAGGAATGCTTGCTTCCCAGAGAACCAAAGTGTAAATCGCCCACTACCCATTGCACACAATGTACGAAATGAACATGGTTGGAGGCAAGTTCGAGAACCAATGAAGCCTGATGTGTGCTTCCAAGTATTCTGTTAAATTTAGAGACCGAACCTAAATCCTGGGATTTGCTTGATGATGATAATTAAAGATGCGACTTTTCTGTGTTGATTACACGCATGCCACGGATATGTTCTTCCATACCATCAAGAGAGAACAACTCATCCATGAGATTAGTTGCTGGAAGCACGGGCTCGAGATTTACTTACCGAAGGTAAGCTTTCTCGTCATTAAAAAATAAAGACCGACCAAAAAAACAAACATTGTGAGGAATGCTACGTAAGAAAAAAAATTCACTTATAAAGGTTATACTAAGTGCTCATTTTGAGATTTTGGTAAAAATCCACTCTTAATGAGGGAATTTTAAACCATTCAATTAGACCAATTTAGTTTCAAACATTTTCAAATTGATAATAATTTAGTTAATCTGGTCAATTTAGGTCGAAAATTGTTGATGTAAATGTTGACCATCACATGTGGTGCGACCGGTGCCGATGTGGACAAAATCCCAAATATTTTAATATTTTTTTTTAGTTTTTTGAAATTTTTTTAGTTTTTTTTTCTTTTCTTACATTTTCTTTTTTTCCCCAACTACAGGCCAACAAGTTTTGGGTGAGGGTCTTTGCACCCTTGCCAACCACATGTCAGGTTATTGGACCCTTGCCCAAATCCAGGCTAGGGCACAAAGGCCCTTGCTCGTGACGGGCAAGGCCCATGATGCTCTTGCCCAGACCAGGTGAGGGTGTCACGACCCTTGCCTATATCTGAGCGAGGGCTTGATATCCTTGCCTATGGCCGACAATGGCACGGGGGCCCTTGGCCAAACTAAACAAGGGTCGCTAGCTTAGATTGTATAAAGAAAGAAAAGGGAAAGAAAAGATTAAAAAAAAGAAGAATAATAAATTAATAAAAAAATTGTGATATTTGTTTATGTCAGTATTGGTCGTGCTGTATAGAATGGTCAGCGTCCACGTGAGTAATTATCAATCTAAATTAGTTGAATGGACTGAATTTGTAGTATTATGAAAATGTTTATGCTAAATTGATCCAATTGAAATGACTTATGACTAAATTGATACCACTGTAATATTTTTTAGAACTTTTTTGGAACTTTTCCTGTGGGGGGAGTAGTATGTGCATTTCAGGATTGGTCGGTTGAAATGAAATTACAATATAGACCCTCATGGTGTGGAGGCCACAAAAAAATTTACAGTGTCAATACCTCAGTCCGACCTATAGAGACTTGAGACAGCGCCGCCTGACGTGTTGCGTTGAGTGATTGACCTCTCACGTATCGCTCCGGTCAGGCATGTCGCATGTTGTCTGTGCATCAATGCGACGGAGCCACTCGATGAGCTTGTTCTATTCCAAGTCACGTAGAAAATAGTCAGGCAATATAAAATAGGGCACAAGATATCCGAATAACGTAACTAAATCCTAATGGGGTCCTCACTGGCTTTCTTTTAGCTTTCGCTTTGGCTATATACCCTTCCTAAGGTGAGACTCCCACGTCCCACTCCATCTTGAAGCGCATACATCTCTTTCTTCCTCGTCATTTATGCAATCATTGATGCAGTGTTGATCTCGACAATTACTATTTTCTAATACCTTAAAATAGATAATATGCCGTGGATCACTCTTAAAAGGACTCACGCACTTTCCTGGCAATTGGTTTCCCGATAAGCAGGGATTCCTGTCCATCGTGATCACAATTTTGAACCATTATATGCCATCTTGAAATCTGGGCATGTCCCATTTCGACACGAAATGGAAGGAACAAGGATGTTTCTTGGCCAAACCCTAGACATATGAAAAACGTAATTTGAAACAAGCAGAGAATCAATTTGGAGCATAGATTGTGATTGGAAGACGGGCTCTTTCTTTTCCACAGAGACAAATAGCGAGGGAGATAGTCGTGATGACAACATCTGAGCTATTGAACAACGACGATAGGATCGGTTATTCGAATTCAACACGATAGTAAGAACTATCCGTATGTCTTGATCCCCCTTTCATTTAAATTATTTATGTCAGGACATAGGGATTGGAGATTCTAACATGCAAGTTGTGGTTAAGAAAAATGTTGGGTCGAGTTATCCACACACTAACCTCTCTTATCCAATTTTTTTAGATCGCAAGGAAGAGGGAGGCGAAGCTTCATATGAACCACCGAGCTGAAAATGAGTTTCAACAGAAAAGGACCCGGATAATGACATAAAATGAGAGGATATTTCAAGTTATATAATTCATATTTTGGTTATTTTTATTTATAAAAAAAATCCACATGAATTGAGAGTCCAATGCCATGCAAGATTTATAATATCTCTCCACCTAACGACTTGAGTTTTTATGTTGGACTTCTTCATGTGAAACTAGAGCCGATAATTTGGGTAAAAAAATAGAATCCGATGTGTAGTTTTGGCATCAAGATAAGATGTTAGCTGATGATTTGTGAATATGAGTGTCCTATAAATTTAGAGGGTAATTTCACATCTTAATTTTACTTGCACCCCATGATCATCACATTTACGTTAGTCTTTTTGAAACGCTGAGATATATTATTTTTTTTCTTTCTATTCCTTTTACCATTTTCTTTTTAATTTTCATCTCTTGTTCTTCTTAGGGGCCTAATACCTTAAAAAAATCCCCAACTTTAGGTCAACTCTCAATTTCACCTTGAACTTTTTTTGTCTCATAAAGAACTCCCAACTTTAGGTCTAATTACAATTCTACTATACACTCTCTTTTGTCCCATAAAAACTCCCAATTGTAAGTCCTGTCCCAATTTTCCCTAAACATTTTTTCGTGTCATAAAGAATTGACAATTTCAAATTTGCCCTCATTAAACTTCTGTCCAAAATTTCTCTTGACAACCAAGAAATGGAAGACTCCCGAGTGTAAGCTCTATAATCATGAGAGATGGAAGACTCCCGAGCACAAGAATTGAATGCTGAATGCAAAGTTCCAATGAAAACTCTCTTACAAGAATGAGCAATTGAAGAAGGCTAACCCTAATTGCTTTAGTTTTTACCCAAATTTCATATCTAAGAAAACGTTGTTTGGGCTGACGCAGAAAAATTTATCTCTAGAAAATGTCTTCTTAATTCCAAAATTTGGATAAAAACTAGAGCTATAACTTGGAAATGCCATGTCACTAAGGGCAATATTTGATGGAGTGTTAATAGAAGATAATATGTGGCTCAAGTACAAGTCGGTGGTTTTTAATAAGATAAAAAAATTGTTTATGGTAGAATTGAGACTAAACCTATTGTTGAGGGTTTTTTATGATACGAAAAAACATTTATGGCAAAATTTGAACTGGGCCTAAAATTGAGGGGTGTTTTTCTTCTTTTTAAGGTATTTCTTTCTTCTTCTTTTTTTAAGGTTTTAGGCTCATCCTTACTAAACATAGGCACGCACCACCGACGTTCCCACCCAATGACTATAGTATCATCGCGTCTACTCATTGCTAGTGCTGCCGCCACCGCTGTGAGCATTAGCAAGTTGAGGGTTTTTTTTTTTTTTTTTTTAGGTATTAGACACATTCTTACTAAACACAGGCAAGCACCACCACTGTTCCCACCTTGACAACTGAAGCATTATTGCATCTACTCATTGCTAGTGCTGCCGCCAACGCCGCCACCGAAGGGAAATTCTGAATTGATAACTCATGTTGAATCGACGAATAATATATATATATAAAATAATGAGAATGGTACTTAATTATGATAACATCAGAAAATAAACAACCAATATATATTACAATTTGGCTTAATAATCATTGTCGCTCGCTCTACTCTTTTGAACCAACGCTTATAAATTAAAGGCCAAGAATTGATCGCACCATGAGTCGAGGCGTGTTCCTCTTGTGAAGAGAAAACGTGACTCATGACGCACGACTTACGTGCATATCAACATCAAGCCATCCCCCATCCCATCTTCCACCAAATTACGAATATTTTACCAACTCCTAATTAAAAATCACATAAAACGAAGTTTCACCGGCCGCTTATTTTGCCGGCTTCGAATAAAAATAAGAATAAACGACAATTTCGGCGACGTTGTGGTTCCGAAACTGGGCCGTCCATTGAAATAAGTCGTACGGTCCAGCCAAAACTGTTGTGGGCCTCCGAGAGGAGGGAGGGCCCACCCGAAAAATTAAAAAAAAAAGGAGTTGGAAGTAAAACGTCCGGCCGGACGTCGCCGTCGGCGAGCAGTGATGATCGGAGAGAAAGTAGTTGCAACAACTGCCAAACTGCCGCCAAAGCGACCAGGGCAACAAAGGGCGGGAGTCTCGATCTCGTGGGGTCTGATACAGAGGCCTGCGACGCGATCGATGCCATGGGGGCCGATGAGTTGGATGCTGGCCGGACGTCGCCATCCGTGAGCAGTGATGATCAGAGAGAAAGTAGTGGCAACAACTGCCAAACTGCCGCCAAAGCCATCGGGGTGACAAAGGGCCGGGATCTCAATCTTGTGCGCTTGGATGCAGAGGCCTCCAATGCGATCAATGCCGCAGGGGCGGATGGATTGGACGTTGGCGCGAGATCGCCCGCCGCCTTCACACTGCCGCCGGTGCCGGCCGCCAACAACCATTGCACGGGATAGTCAGTCAGAAGATCGGTCTAAACTTGGTTTTTGTATATAGAAATTACACTTTTTCAAAAGGATTCCACTTAAATTCATGACAGCTACGTAAAGACAGGAATTCAAAAGTCAAAATATGTATGCCGGCGGTATGACGGCTGGCGAAGAAGAATTTTACCTAGTCGACGGCGAAGGGCAGAAAGTGATGACGTAATCGGCGGATGCGCAGGTGCATATGCTCGTCCCGTCGTCGTACGCGTAGCTATAGGCGGTCGGGCACGCTTGCTTGAAGAACTCCGAGTACCCGCTCGGCTTGCACGTGGCCGGCGTCGAGTAGGCCCCGCTGCAGCAGTACTGCGGGTCCCCGAACGCTTCGCACGCGCTCTTGCAAGCCACGCTCCCGCCGCCGTCGGTGTCCACCTGGAGCTCCTTTGGGCAACCGGCGTTCAGGTCGGCGGCGCAGCCCGTGGCGGTGCAGTTCCCGCCCTTCCCGCCCCGCGGCACCACCCACATGGGGAGGTTGTAGCCGTCGACGAGGCTGACGTCGTAGAAGTCGAGCCCGCCAGCGCCGTCGAGGGTGAACTCCGCCAGCGTGGCGGGGGGCACCGCGCCCGACCCGGAGCACTCGACGGTGGGGGAACCGCAGTCGCCCGTGACGCAGACGAACCGGCCCTCGGTGGCGTTCTGGGCGCAGAGGGTGCGGCCCCACAGGCGGCCGGACCAGGACGCTGGCACGGAGACGGCGTTGGACTGGCCGGGCTGGAGGGCGAACCCGGTGGTGGGGAGCTGCGGGGTGCCGGCGTTGGAGAGGATGCCGGGCCAGACGGTGTACGCGCATTGGTTGAGGATCGTGAAGGTTGCTGAATCCACAACACCTGCAAGTTTGGGAGCAATTCAACAGTCTTGTGACGGTGAACGCTGAACAGAACAATCTTCAAGTTGCCTAACGTCTCACCTGAAAACACGAGGACATGGAAGAAGAGTACAAGGACGGAAGCGACGCCTCCAGCTTCAGACATCGGCTTAACCTAGGAGCAAGAAGACAGTGACTAATCAGAGAATTTCTTCTGTAGGAGTATAATGTCTCTCTCTCTCTCTCCCTCCCGTGAAAGGTCAAATCTGTTGGGATTAGGAGAGATTTGGAAGCGGCATCATCGGAGGGCGGGTGAATTTATAGAGGGGGTAGGTTCGGCTTACATTGTGCAATTTGCATGCAGTTGCGCACCGCCGAGCGAGAAGCGTGCAATGCCGGCTTACCCAAAGCCGGGCCCCATGTCGGGCCCACGGCAACCCCTGATCAAACGCACGCCCGGGCTCAGCCACAGGACAGTCCAGTCAGCTCTTTTGTTTTTGATGGAGGGGAATCGCCACCAAGGGGCCAAATTCAGTTTAGCAGAGCTGGAGTGAGTAATCATCTACTCATAGACATAAAGTAGACCAATCAATAAAAGGAAAGAAAATCTCACATCTATGGTGCTGAAGGGAGAAGTTTTAGGACTGGCTCCGCACTTTTTTTTCTTGTAAGAGTTGACACCTGAATGGCAATTAAGATGACAGAAAATAGAGAGAATGAGGCATCTTTGCAAAGTCAAAAGCATCCGCTGAATGGGTAGTTTTCTTTCTTTTATTATGGTCGGAATCTGAATGGCTAGTTTAGTTGCTTTTTCCATTGATGGATATCTTGACAACTTCAAGGGGATCCTCACAACTTCAAGGGCCGAGCTACGATCATAAATGGCCAAGTCAATGGGGGATCAGTTCAGGAGATTTGTCGCTTGATTTGTCAATTGTTTCGTCATTCAGCTTCTGGGGTTACTGTTGTCTTCTTCGATCAGATCGAAGATGATGGAAGAAAGGGAATAGAGTTGGCCATGCAAGTGCGTCAGAACAGAGGGAAAGCCATGTATGCTTCAACCATTTTAATTGATCTTAAAGTCTTTCGATATTGTACTTCGGACTTTGTAGTTTTATAATCGGAGATTTACGATGCATGATCTTTGATTCGATACTTGCTTCTGTAAATTTGAACTTTTGTTTTATATATTTAACATAGGATTATGGCTATTACAGAATACTATTGTGGGTTATGGGTACTCGATGGGAACCTTTGGGGGTGTTGTATTGAAACCTGTAACAAATTTGGAAGGGTTTGGGAAGTAATTGAAAGTTAATGGGAAGGGTTCAGTAAAGCATTAGCCGGTCCATGGGTGAGGGCCATGAAGCTCTCGCCGGCCGCAGGTAGGGCTTGCAACCCTTATCGGATTTGGGCGAGGGCCGTGAAACCCTTGCCTTAATAGATCTGGTGATGATGTTGTGGCCCTCGCCCACCACCAGCGAGGGCTTCATGACCCTAGCCTAGTTGCTGGCATGGAAACAAAAGAAAGAAAAGAAATTAAATTAAATGAATAAAGATTCCATTATGTGTGATCAAGGCCATGAACTTCAAGGTGTACCCAGCTTGACCAAAATAGTATATGCCAATACCATGGATAGGGATGCTCGCTTTCCCGGCTATGCACTTTGTATGACTTCTTTCGATCATTCATGGGATCGAGTTCTCGAGACAAGCACGTGTGTTGGCCAATCGGTTCGTGGACTCTTTGCTTTCATGGCGTAGGTCGAGACACAACAGTGACCCAAGCAAGCAACCCAATGATGATCTCGGGACTTCAACTTGAGTACGGATGAAGCGAAAAGAGCCCACCTTAGAAATCAGGGAAGTGTTACTTGAGTATGAATCTACGATGCAAGATAAACTTCCGAAGGAATTCCCACCTCGTCAACCGGTGGATCATAAGATGGAGCTTGTGCCAGAAGCCAGAACACCTACCCGTGCGCCTTAGTCGATGGTCCCTCTCAAGTTTAGTGAGTCGAGGTAGTGAGAAATATTGGGTAGAGCTTTGAGGCCAGCGTGGCAAAATCTGAGTTCGTTTTTTGAGTGATATGTGTCACATTTGAGCTCACCGTCAGAGACCCCCGCAATTTGTCTCTCTCTTCAATTAGTGTTTCATCTTCTCCCTCTCCAATTGTACGACTCTCCCTCTTCTCTCTTCTGTGTTTCTGAGGAAAAGAACAAAGCCTTAAGAGCAAAGAAGAAAAAAATAAGTTGAAGAGAGATACAAGTTGCAAGGGTTTTTGATGGTGAGCCCAAATGTGACACATGTTGACCCATGGATGGACTTAGATTTTGCGGGATTAAGCTAACAGTGGTCTGAGTTGAGGCGTTGTATCTCTGGCAGAGTGAAAGGAGGAAAAAGAAGAATAAAAAAGGAACAAAGAAAAAGAAGAAAAAAATAAATTGAAGAGAGATACAAGTTGCAAGGGTTTTTTATGGTGAGCCTAAATGTGACACATGTTGACCCATGGATGGACGGATTTTTAACCTCGGAGCGGGGTGTCAAAAGTTTATTTTGGATTACTTAAGTGCCAACAAATTTAAAAAACGATCATTTCAGTGCCAACGCCGATCTAATTGGCCAGAAATTCGACGTGACACTTTTTTTATTAATTTTTGAAGCTGATGTGGCTCGTCAGAGAGTGTAATCAGCATCCAAACAACAAAACGACGCCATTAGGCGTCTTTCCCTCAAGTAAGAACCCTAAATCCCCAAATTGAGAGAGAGAGAGAGAGAGAGAGAGAGAGAGAGAGGGGCATGGGCTTCCTCCTCGTCTTCTTTTCCGAAGAACAACACCAGCAACGGCACCAACAACGACACTAGTAGCGGCACCTTTGACCCCCTTCTTCCTCCTCCTCCTTCGCCCTCGCCTCCTATTCTTCTCGCCACTTCTTGCTTGAGCAACAACCTCAGCCTCTCCTTGCTCACTTGGTCAAGCAACTACGATGGTGGCTGAGTGACGGCGGCCGAGCGATGGCAGGTGAATGACGGTGGCCGAGCAATGGTGGGCGAACGACGTTGGCCTATCAGCGGTGGGCGAACGATAATGAAACCCTAATTTCAATCCCCATATGAGCTATACATCGTCATTTTTGTGAGGTTGTCCATGTATGACAACAAAACGACGTCATTTCTTAAGGATGATGGAAAACGACGTCGTTTAAAAGTCACCACAACTTTTTTTTTTTAAAATATATATATATATATATATAAGTCACGTAATTAATTTGGCCGGAATCTCTCGCCGGTGACACCAAAGTGATCATTTTTTTCTCCGATTTGGTATTTAAGTGATTTGACGGAAACTTTTGGCACCAAAATGAGCGTCGTACACAACTTTTAGCACTTCAAGTGTACTTTCACCCCTCAGAGCTCTACCCAAGATTTTCTCGACTTGATAATTGCTAGAGGTAGGTTATTGGTTTGACAGTGAGATTTTGTAAGACTATTTTAAACTATTTTAAAAGTTTAAATTGTTAAATAAAGTTTAAATTGTTAGATGAAGATGTGATTTAATATTTAAATATTGTAACCATGGCAGAAGCTCCCTATGATGCCTGTCTTATTCAACAAATGTTTTGATTATTGAAAATATGCCCGATTTGTCTCAACCCGTGAGCTGTTAATATTCTCTTGACCCATTTAAAAGTTTCAATTATCATTGTCCCAAACAATGAAGTTCGGGCATTGTCCGTCATCACTGTTGACTTTGGCACTTTCGCACGACAAATTCTTAAAACTTTAGAATAAGGCTCGCTGAACATGATGAGCAAAGACTGATAGAAATTTCAGACGACCTCAACGTCCCCAAATCATTATTGCCTCAGTTGGAAATCGTCGATCCACCGATTTCTTTCTTGTCTGTCCGCCTTTCAATACTTTCCATCAACCGAAAGCATCTCTCTAACAACATCTATTTTATCCCTACCGAACGCTTCTGCTAATCAATTTCAGGCGGGGAAAATCGGTTCCGATCGTTCCGCGGTCGCTGATCTCCGCAAGATTCCTCCTAAAACGTTCGGAATCCATCCTGTCTCGCTTGGCACCTTTATTTGTCGTTCAACACGAGATTAGATTACTCCGCCAACCCACGTAAGCTAGAAAGTGACTCGAACCAATAAGCTCCAAGGGTCAGGTTAGATCATGCGTTTCATCTAACGTTAGGTGCACAGGCACGGTCAAAAAGTCAACTACGGCTCGCGGAATTTAGCCTCTCCCTGAGTAATGAAATGACAAAAAGAAGTCGGCCCTAAGCTCCTTTCGATGTTGATTAATCTCTTCAATATCAGATGCATTGAACTCAAAGGACTTTCTAGCTTTTTTACCAACCATGTTGCTATAGTTATTTTCCACTTACGCAAGAAACCAACTTGTGTGAGCACCAACTTGGGTGAGCACTGATTGGAAAAACATGGTAATTAAAAATAAGAGCAAAAATGAAGATTGCAAGTTGGGAATAAGCCATTCTTTGGTTAGCTGAAGAGACATTCTAGTTTTGGCCATCTTTGATTTTCAAACATCATGAAAAGCCGTTCTTCTTTATGACCCATCTTTTTATTTTGACATAATTAAATGAGTGTCTCATTTGAATAGAAAATTATTTTTTTGTGGCCCTTGTCATTCAAACATAAGGTACAAATAACCTTTAATTCATGGGTTAAATCAATTGATTGCTCATGTGACTTCTCAATTAAAGGTTTGGTTCCCTCAGACAGTCAATTTCACATGAATCTTTATAAGCATCTAGCCCTTTGGAGTGCAAAGATACTGCTGGCCAAGTCCAAATGCATCCATAAACAACGGTTACCTTTTGTCCTTATAGCTTCCATCATTCACATATCAGCACAAGCCCATCTTGTCAAGATCGATTCCCTTTTTTCTTCTTTCTCCCTAAATCAATCCCTCTCGGTAAAATGGATGTTTTTTTTGTAAACAATGTCAAATGAATGACGTGTATACAAATATATTCATATTATTTGTTATAAGTAACTTCCAGCTAGTACTTGATCAGTGCCTCGCCCTAATGGAGGATCAGATGAATCAGAATCTACTAAGAAGTGTAACATTGCAAGAGGTTAAGGAAGCAACTTTTTAGGTGCCAGGAAAGCACCAAGACCTCATGGTTTAAATGAACAATTCTATCAACATTATTGGGAAATCATCCAGCACAATGTGCATAATATGGTGAGGTCTTTCTTTGACACCAGTTCTCTCAACCCAAATCTAAACAAAACCCACATTGTTCTCATTCCCAAAAACCCAAACCTAGAAAGGATTGACCAGTTCAGGCCCATTTGCTTTTGCAATTTTAGTTATAAAATTATATCCAAGGTCTTAGCAAACCATCTAAAGCCTTGGCTCCCTAATTTGATAGCATCAGAACAAAGTGCCTAGATAGATACAAGAAAATATTCTTGTGGTACAAGAATTCCTCCACCAGTTAAGAATCAAGAAAAGGAAAAAGAGATTTCACGCCATTCTAAAGCTGGACATGAAGAAAGCTTATGATAGAGTTGAATGAGATTTCCTAGAAGCTTTAATGATAAAGATGGGTTTCAATGCAAGATGGGTTTCTTGGATTGTGCAATCTATCTCCACCGCCTCCCTTAGTGTTAAGTTTAATGGGGAACCCCTCCCTTTTTTAAGCCCCCAAGAGGGTCTTCGCTAGAGGGACCCTTTGTCCTCACATTCATTCGTTATTTTGGCAAATGCACTTTCCTCGCTCATGAAAAAAGCAATTGATGACTAGAGCTTCCAAGGAATTAGACTAAACGGGTATAGCCTCATGCTTTCCCATTTACTATTCATAGGGGATTCTATCTTCTTCATGGATGCAAAGGTTATGGAATGCCAAAACTTATTGTTGAGGAAAATTCCCTTATTAGTTTTGATGATTAACAAAACTTTCTTTCAATCATTCTTTGATTCTAGTGGTAAGATTTTTGAGGTGGAAACTCTAATGAGCATTATCAGACATTACTCATCAGACTCAGAGAATTAGATTAAGAGTCATGGAGAAAATCATATCCTTGATATTCGATACTATTTGATTGGAGATATTGATCAGGAAAGTAATCTTCACACAACGTCTAGTAATTTGGTGGAGTCTTTGCTAAATATATGAGATTTATCCAAGAAGGAAAGTAAATCAAATCAAATCCTTAAATGTGAAATATAGTAAGATTTGGATAAATCAATCTATGAGAGGCGGAACATTCTTTCCAAGTGAAGCACTCTTCTTATGGGCTGTAAAATCAATGAGAGACTTCAATCTCGGCAACCTTGAAGTATATAGATCTTTTGACAACATTCAAGTCCAACGAATAGATTGGATGAGTGATCCTCTGAGGTTTTGTCCAACGACCATCTTGGACAATGAAGATTATAAAAGGTCTTGATGTTGAAAGGGTACAAGAAGCTGAAATTTCAAAATTTATAATTCCTAAGTCTTGAGTGATCTTTAATCTTACACATTTGCTTTTCTTGTAAGCTTGTTGACACCTAAATTTTGGGCAACCCATTTAGTCATTTATTGCATAGAAAATTAGGGATTAATTTTTAAGCCCTAAAAAAAAATAATATTAATTGCTTAGCATATAATTTTAGGTGCATTCATTTTGTATTTATAGCATTCGCATTGGATTGACGATGGTGAATGGACTCGAACGAATGGTTTTAAGCTTACTAGATATGAAGGCATTTTATTCTTCGATGTGATATTTCTTTATTTAAACAAGAAATGAATGTCTTTGTCAAATATTTGGAGGAAAATTCACAATTGGAACAAGACCAAAAGAAATATTGTGTCAATATTCATTCAAGAGCATAAAAGGAAAATTTGACCAATGAAAAAGGGATAAAAAGAAAGGATGATATGGTAGTCGACATTTTATATATTCATGCAATATATCAGCAAGGAGCATACATGGCATGATATATTCTTCGTTTGAAAACGTGAAAGTCGTAGATTTTGAGCGCACCTCAGAGAGGAAAGAAAAACAAAAGCAAAAATTTTGTAATATTTTACCACATTTTCTTTCCTTGATGGGGGGCTTCATGCATGCATATAAAAGGGGTCGGCCACGCAATTGAAGAGGAGGCCACCAAAAAATTGAGACACGGCCACAAACCTGAGAAAAGCATGAACATACGTGAATAGAGAGAATGGAGGAGGAAAATTTGTGAGGTGCGGGGTTGGCTCATTGAAAATCATGAGAGGCAGAGAGCACCTCGAAGATTCATTGAGGCACTCACGTTGACCAACGGAGACAACACTGCTTGCACCAAGAAAGCCCTGCATCGCTGCCGTTTGGACTTCCCTGTTCGGTGACCACACTGCTTCCCTGCCACGAGAAGCCCTGCACAGCTACGACGTCCTCATACGAATAAAAATTGGGCTCAACTAATGCGATGGTTGATGCTGCTCCCTGTTCGAGACCTTGACATTGGAGCCCCGCCGCTCTGCTATCCGAGCCCTGCGGATGAGCCTTGCCTATAATCCCAACACCGCGCTCCTGCGGTTGCTGAACCCCCACATCCGAGATCATTCTTCATCGAGCTTTTGTCGTTGTCACTCTTGAATTTGTCTTATTGCAGGTGTTCTTTAGTCAAGTTTCAAGGAGGTCCATCGTGATTGTGCATGGAAATTGGTTAAGGATTATATCATGACCGAATTGTGATGGAGAATTCGGTCAAGATTCCATCACCGCTTGGACTCCGAAAAGCTTATTGACCTCCACCACGTGTACAGAAGAAGACTTATGAGCTGGTCTTTATTTTTTGCAAGAAACGTAAAAGGGGTGCACTAAATCTTTTCCCTTGATCAAAATTCATAAAAGCTTCTCAAAATTCTTGTTCTCCAGAGATAGTACACGCACGATGTAATAAACATTGGTCCAAGCAGAGAAGAACCCATCCGAAGAAAGAGACGTCCACGAAGAATACAATTGTTGAAGATTTCTTTTTTTGCAGATTTTCCAGCGAGGCACCAATGCCGAACCATCCTGTCCGTCCGTGAGTCGCAAAGACCCGATCCTCATCGCGCCATCAACCGAGACCAAGCACCACCACGCACCACCAGTCACCCATTGAGCGGATTCCACTCAGTCCAAATTTGGTAATATCATTTGCGGAATTAGGTAATTATCATATCTAAATTTGATTTAGATATTTTATTGCCTAAAACATGCTTTTCAATATCTTACGTGCATATTTGAATTATCGGTGTATTCCCAATTATGGTTTATTGCCCAATCCGCAACCGTATATAATTTTTTATTCCATCTATAAGGCTTTAGATGGAATAATTAATCACGCGGGAATAAAATTGATATTTTGATCTTTAAGGTTTAAGATCAATTTATCGATTTTACTAGCAAAATAACCAAGTTGAGTAGATATCGTTTCCAAATTTGAACAATGGATATGGTATCTTTGATGATTCCGAATGGCTCGGTGCTTGTCTCATCTTGATTGCTTTATTTATCTTGAAATATGTTTGAGTTAGTTTAGGTTCATATTAGAATATCGCATGCTTTAGGATAATTTGCATGTTTAGACTAAGCATTTTTATTTATTCTGAATTGTCGAAATAAAAAATACCAATAACATAAATTTAGGATGTTAAATTGTCGTTCTATCAATTTAGATTGCATGTTTAATTACTTGACAATTTTAATTTCGAATTTTCATAAAAAATACAAAAATATCGCGTGCATGTCATATAGAATTAGGTTCATGAAATGCATGCCATTTAGTGATTGTTGCTAGGTCCATTCAATTAGAAATTGTCCGTCATTAGAATTAGGTCATTTGGTTAAATTGCATTGCACATAGATTAGATTTCATTAAACAAGAAAAAGAAAATCCTAGAAAAGATTGAGTGATTGCAAATCACATCTAAGGCTTTTGATGTAAATTTTGAGCTAACATTGCAGATGCTTTCGTTGCTACGAGGTAAGTCTTGCAATTTATTTATTGCTTTCTTTGGTGTTAAATTGGTGGTTTGCGCACCCGCATGGTCACCTCACATGTTAGGAAAGTGAAATTAATTCAAGCTGCTTGCCAAACATTTTTTTTTTTTAAAATAAAAGAGAAAGGTACCGAAAGGGCGTTAGAGAAATCTAACATAATCAAGTCCCCGAACTCACAAATCTCTGGTTTGTAGAAGTAAAATGATTCTCCCATTATTTTACTTAGGTGTCTAATCGACCTACCGAAAATAGATTAGTGGCGACTCCTAATTAAAAATCAATTGCATGTTAAGAATTTAAACCTAAGTCGCGCATTGGTATGGGCTTGGGAGAGCCCGAGTTAAGCCTAGGTTTAACAATCCATTAGCCGAACTTTAGGTGGTCCACACCCGAAAAATTGGTCGCGACAAAGCTCAATGTTGACACCTAAATTTTTGCACAATTTTTGGAAATAATATTAAAAAAAAAAAACACACATGGCATATAATTTAGAAACATTTTATTTTTATTTTGTTTTATTTTAGGCCACCGGTGAAGAGAAGATTTTTCACATATTCCATTTAGACTTTTCATATTTTTAGGTAATATATACTAAGGGGTGTATTTTGTGCAAAGAGGGAATTTTTCTGAATAGAATTTGCGAGAAATACAAAAGGGAATATTGCGCGGGGCATGTATATTTCAATGACATATTTAAGGTATCATGCGCAAGCAAAAAATGAAAAAATATATGTCGCGAGGATACATTTTTTTGACCTATAAAACATTGTGTGCAAAGTAAAACGGGGGTTCTTTCCATTGGGTAAGAAAAAAAACACAAAAGGACAAAAGGGTGAAAAGTAAGTGAGGAGAGAGAAAAAAAAGTAAAAAAAGGGAAACCCCCATGCGACTGTTCATCTTCTTCGTGAGGGGGGGTCTCCGTGAACAATGCCGTCGCTATCCCGAGCCATGCCACAGCCGAGTCGCTTTCCCCGCGCCGACACAACCGCCGGTCTCCGTCCACAAGCCACGACGATCCGCGCCGCCCCGACACCGAGCCTCGCCGCGCCTCGCCTGCAGCCCGCGAAGCTGTCTCTGCGCGCCACAGCCCTGACGCCCGAAGGTCGCGCCGCACCGACGCTCCGCCGCCGCCGCTCGCCCTCTGCAGCCCTGACGCCCGAAGCTCGCGCCGCCCCGACGCCGCCTCCGCCTCCGCCGTCGCCGATTTGTAGCGCCCCAGCTCCCCGATCTGCTGCTCTGCCGCTGATCTCGCCCTCGATCCGCCTGCAACTCGTGACCTAGCGGATCCTGAGTCGGCTCGCTGCCCCTGCCTCCTCGTTCGCTGCTCGTGGCCTCCTCGACGGTAGCCAGTCCAGATCTGAACGCCAACCTCCGAGCTTCGCCCGTGACGCCTCGCCTCCGCCGATCCCAGCCGCTCGAATCCACCACCTGCGACGCTCGCACCCAGCTCCGACGTCCCTCCTCAACCCGCGACGCCGCCTTGTGCCGACCTGTTCACCGATCGCTCGCTGCCGATGCCTGCTGAACTTTCACCGGAACCCTAGCCGGCGCGTCTTCCTCCTGCCGTAGCTCCAACCGGCTGCCCTTGGAGACCGACGAGCAAGCCTTGCTCGAGAAAGGGAAAAGGAAAACAAAAAAAAAAAAAAAGGAAAAAAATAATTTAGGTAGTTTTTCCTTTTATTTATTTATTTTATCTTATTTTTATTGTTTTTGTTACTTTATTTCATTTGTTCTTTTTAGTATAATTAGACCTTAATATATGATTGGAAATTCCAACATATTGCCTGATTCGCAACCGCGCTGGGTTTTTTATTTCATCTATAAGGCTTTAGATGAAATAATTAATGTGGGAATAAAATTGATATTTTAATCTTTAAGGTTTAAAATCAATTTATCGATTTTACTAAGCGAAATATTATCCCTTGATTTGAACGATGCGTGATATATATATATTTTTTTTTTTGGTAATTTTGAATGGTCTTGATTGCTTTATTAATCTTGAAATATGTTAGAATTAGGATATTGCATATTCTAGGGTTATTTGCATATTTAGGTTAAACATTCTATTTATCATGAATTTAAAAAAAAAAAATCAATTGACTTAGGTTGTTTTTTTTTTTTTTTTTTTTTTAACTTTAAAATTGCATGTTTAATTATTAGGCAATTGTTGATTTCGAAAATTAAAAAAAGAAGAAAAGGAAAATTAGGGTTCGGTTTGCTTTTCTTATTTTGCATGTTTAGGATAGAGATTTTATTTTGAATCATGAAAAAGAAAATAAAAAGAAAGCATATTCATTTAGAATGTTAGTTTTACTATTTGATTTGCATGTTAAATTTTAATTTCGAAATTAATAAAAAAAAAAAAAAACATCATGCATATGTCATGTAGAATTATGGGGCATATTTTGCACTTCATGGCATATTAGGGTTAAATTGCACTTAGTTTAATTTTAAATAATATTTTTCTTAATTTATTATAAGTTTAGGCATTTTCTTAAATAGATTGCATTTTAGGATAATTTGGGTTAAGATAATATTTTATTTTAAATTAGGATTTAGCTCAACCTAATTCTTAATACAAATTGAATAGGATCTTAATCTAATTAGATAATTTTCACATTTTTCTAATTTCGAATTTCATAAAAAATACAAAAAATGTCTTAGAATAAATTAGTTTCAATCTTTAGAATAGATTGCATTCTTTTAAGGAAAAAGAAAAGAAAAATGTCATACGCACGTCAATAGGGTTAGATTCATTGAGATGCATGCAATTTAGTATTTTTACAATGCCCATTTAATTAGAAATTACGTGTCATTAGAATTAGGTCATTTAGTTAATGTTGCATTGCATATTGCATGATTTTCATTAATTAAGTGAAAACAAAAACAAAAATTGCGTGTTAATTAGAAACCACATCTAGAGTTGTTAATGTGGATTTTAATTTAACATTGCGAGATGCTTTCATTACTTTAAGGTAAGTTTTTGCAATTTATTCATTGTTTATCTGAGTGTTAAATTGGTGATTTGCGCACTCGCATGATCACCTCACATATTAGGGAAATAGATTTAAAATCAATCCAAGCTGCATTTGAAAACATTTTTAAAAAAGAAGGAATGGTACCGAAAGGGCATTAGAGAAATTTAATGTAACCAAGTCCCCGTACCCATAGTCTCTGGTTCGTAGGAGTAAAGTAAACCTCCCGTTGCTTTACTTGGGTTTCTAATTGACTCACCAAAAATAGATTAGTAGCGACTCCTAATTGAAAATCATTTGCATGTTAAGAACTTGAACCTAAGCTGCGAATTGGTATGGGCTTGGGAGAGCCCGAGTTAAGTCTAGGTTTAACAATCTATTAGCCAAATTTTAGGTGGTTCACCCATCGAAAAATTGGTCGCGACAGCTTGGCGACTCCGCTGGGGACATGAGTTGAAACTCTTAGTGGACTTAGGCCAATTTTTCTTTTCTTTTGAAAAATATTTTTGTTTGGCAGCGAAGGATCCCAAGTACGTTCCTAACATTTAAGATGTTAAATGTTCTTGCAGATGGAGAGATATAAGGGGAGTAGTCTTTGCTAACCATTGTCTTACAGGTTGGAGTTGGGGATGAATGTTTTAAATTCAAGTTATTGAAGTGTTACTTAATTTAAACTGTCGTGCATGACTTACATTTGCACTACACTTTTGCACACACAACCTGCCGCCGGACCTGGGCCGCACTAGGATATTTAGGATGGTATTAAGTTGGATACGACTTCGACTGCGAGGCCGCGTAGTAGACGTTGCCCAACTCAATCCTGAAAGTGTTTTCTTGGTGTCAAGAATGTTTACCTCTACTCACGAGGCTGCGTCGCATTGGGGTATCATTCTTGATTAAGCCGGAGTTAGGAGGACTTGACTTAGTATGCGAGGCTGCAACTAAGTCATCCCACCCTTTTAACTCCACTTTGCTTAACATTCCTAGTTAGAAATCGAGCCACTTATCATGCGCATGTCTATGTGATTGCCGTCGATTTATCTTTGTGAAGTAAGTCTTCTATCCCTATGCTAATGTAATTTACTTATTTTGTCATACTCTTGGTTCGTCCATAACAATCTAGGTCAATCATTGATTTAATTCATTAGAAATGAAATGAGGAAATTGCCATGTAATGAATCATTTGGAAAATAACAAAAAACTTTGGAGAATTTGTCTGCAATTCATGCCTAGGACATTTGATCTCACTAGGGTGTCTATTTTTCTAACTTTCTTTGAGAAATTCCCTTCTTGTACGAACTTTTAATGAAAAAATGAAAAATCGATCAGATCATTGTCATGGATTGGCTCTCTATTCACACATTGTGTTTACATATTTTCATTTATTTCAATTTAGGTGATAACGGATCCTCCATGTTCGCCCATTATTACACGATTAAGAGCTAGAATGGCTGATCAAGCTGAAATGTGTGATCGTATGTCCGCTGTGAAAGTTGGTCTCCAATAGTTGCTCGCCTCTATGCAATTCATGACAACTCAAATCCAATCCCTCCGAGTGGATTTAACTCCCGCACTTGCTCTCCCCGAGATAGTAGACAAGACCCAAATGAGCAATGGCGACATGCTTGACCTGAAAGATGACTCACCGTTGGTCACCGCCGAAAAAACTAAGCTTGACAATGTCCCTAAGATGGGGCAAGATGAAGTGGAAATGATGGACACTCTAGGGCAGCCAAGTGGCAAATTCGATTATTTGGTGAAATATTCGATTCCTCCCAGCTTTTATTTTGACCCCCGCAACATAGTTCCAAGTGGATAGGATGACATGGACAATCTGACACCTCCAAAGACAAAGAACTCTGATGACGCCCTAAGAGGAATCACAAGCCTATTCGACGATCTCGTCATAGGAGACATTGATGAAGAACCTCTGGAAGAAATGGACCATGAAGAGTGACCTAGCACATTCTCCTACATGAGAATTTTTTATCGCTTTTTAGGAATTGTTTTTGCTTTTTAGGAATCGTTTTCGATTTTTTCTTTTTAGGGGTTAGGAATCACAATTTCTATTCCAATAATGTAATTCATTTGATTCTATTCAATGAAATTACAATTTTATTTCAAATTTTGAGGACATGATGGGGTACACTAAACCGGCCCAGTGACGATATCCAACAATGAAAAGAAAATATCATCCAAGAAGAATTCTGAGAACTGGGCTTCTTCATGCTTCCTCATCCAAAAAATCTATAAAAAAAAATCATTTTTCAAGCCATTTCAAAAGCATGCATTAGGTTAGCCATGTTTAATTTTCTGACTCATTTACTTCATGTTTCAGAACATTATTTTCCTACCTTGATGAGAAAGCATCTAAAAAGGCACATCGGATTTCGATGATAGATCAATTGGCCCAACTGTTACTCAACAAGTTTGAGAACACATTTCAAAAGACTTAATGAAATGAGGGGCAAGTAGAAGAGGTACGTCTCGTCCTTGAACATAATTAATTTTGGGAAATGACACTCTATTCTTTTCCTTGCAGACGACAAACTGGGGGCATGACAAATTTCGGTAATGGCCTGACTAAGATAAAATCTCTATCTGAGCCAAAATGGATATGCAATTTGAATTTACTTTGATGTTGCATAGTATCATATTCATGCACGTTCTCCTTGTGCAGGGGCAAAAACGGATTTTCACTTTTAATTAATAAAGGCAATCCAAGGGCATCCATTGCTGAGACAATCCCTTTGTGGAGCAATCCCCTGATTGAATACTTAAAACCATGTTTTAAGTGCAATAAATTGTTTGTTTTGAAGTAACAAACTCTTTTAATGCTTAAAGTTACTAGACTCTTTTGAAAATGGAATTTTCATATTGATTTATCTCACCAATTTCATGTGGAGATTTGTCAAGATAGACAACTCGATGGAGTGACATCAATGCTTAAGAATGCTAAATGAGATGTGTCAGGATGATATAAGGCAAGCCCTATCCTATACACAGTCCCCTACTTATACACTTGTGAGATGAGTGTAGGAAAGATCCATATCTGCAAGGTGAAGAGTTCTCTCGCGAAGGGTACGATGACCGAAATGATGAGGGGCAGTTTATTTCTCTATCCCAAACACTATAGGTGATCCATTGCCTAACCTCTTTGAGCCACATACACTTGTGGAAATTCTTTCAAATTACCCTTGTCAAGAACCACCCTACATCGGGGCAAATTGGAGGGTAAGACTGCACCATAAGGTGAAGGAAATGGATTGAAATTTTTTTGCTCTCACTTGCATCAATCCTTCAGTCATGCTATTACATTGAATTCATGTGGTAATTTAAGTGCCTTAGGATAACGAAGAGCATTTCTTTCACTATCCTATACACTTATATCCTTTGCATAGCCCAATTGAGCATGCAATTTCATTTCTTTAAACCCAGTTGGTGATCATCCCCCACACTGGGGCAAGGCAAAAGTTAGATGAAAGTTCAAGTATCATTTAAAGTGTAATTGCTTGACGCATGCATTGTGCGCAATAATTGAATTAAAAATAGAACTAATGGGCATGAAAAAGCAGTGTGCCTGGTAAAAGCAAGGCCAATGTCCATGAAAAAAAAAAGTGAAAAAAAAAATGAATAAGGACTAAGGGCATGAAAAAGCGGTGTGCCTGGTAAAAGCAAAGGCCAATGCCCATAGATGAAAAAAAAAAGAGTCAAGATAAAGTGACTGTCAATTATAAGAATTGAATCCCGATGGAGTAATAATTAAAGAACTCAAAAGTTGAGTTTTTACAATCAATGGGGCATTTCATGAAGACAATCCCCGATGATGAAAAAGAAAACTGGTGGCAATGCCAAGATGATCACCAACTTTCACCCTTTACACATTTTGAGCCTAATGATCATTTGATTTTTCAACCCATGAACCTAGCCCATGTTACGTCTCTTGCAAAGTCTCTTCTGATTAGGGCACTTGAATTAATGTAAGAGTTTATATGTTTATAAGCATTGCTCAAAGAAGTGCGAGCAAGATTATTTCATTCTTATTTTGTAGGGTTCTTGACTTGTAAGCCCGGAGATGATCACAGGATTGTTCTTTCAAATAGCCTTGACTCAAAGAGTCCCCTTTGTTAAAGCCGTTGACCAAGCCCGCATTACGGTCCTTGTTAAAGACCTCTCAAATTGGTAAGGTCGTACCGTTTGCGAGAATACTCGGACCCTTGTTGGTATGATGATAGTGAGATTGAATGATTCTCACGAAATAGTCATTCTAAATGAAAGTGAATGAAAGTCAATTTTAACTGAAAGTCTCTTATTTAGCATTTTTAAGAAATCCATGTCATTGTTTTGAACGACAATTATCTCCTGTGGAAATTTGGGTGATGCAAATATGATAAAGTTATTATGCATAAACCTTGATTGAATGGACGGAAGTCCCACTGAACTTTGAAATGTGCATTCTAGAGTAGCTTAGATTATCTATCTCTCTGATGTATGTATATCAGTTTTTGCTCTAAATCATGTTTGATAGGTAATTCAAGTTCCTTTCAGAATGTCTCATGATATTAGGAGATGAAAAACTTCCACCATGAGGTGAAAGACCACCACGGGATATCTAAATTCCAAGGACATATCCCTAAGAATTAGAGATATCACCAGGTAAGTATATCTCTACCCATACTTTAAATACTTGTCATTGTGCAGGTATTCTCTCTCAAGTGCATTGACACTTGACTTGGTCAAGTTGTCTAGTTCTTGACTTGGCGTGTTTTTGTAGCCTAGAGTCCCTCTTTATCGACCCGGCGTGCTTTAGTAGCTCGGTGTCCATTTATATTGACTTGGCATACTTTTATAGCCCAGAGTCCTTTATACCGACACTCGATGGAGTTGTACCCAAAGATTCTTCTCTAGATTTAGTCTGATTAAGGCGATCGAAGAACGATTCGGGTCATGGTTAGATGATCTATGTTGCAACACTAGGCAACCGAAGAATGGTTCGGGTCCTAGCCAAGAAAAATCTTTGTTTAGGCGACCGTAGAATGGTACGGGTCCTAAACAACATTTATTACTCTAACAGGTGACCGTAGAATGGTACGGGTCCTAGAAAAGCAATTTCCCCATTCATGCGACCATAGAATGGTATGGGTCCTAGACAACACCCATTTCCTCATTCAGGCGATCGTAGAATGGTACGAGTCCTGAAAAATGAATCCTCGTTTAGGCGACCGTAAAATGGTACGGGTCCTAGACACAACCAAACATTGTCATACTAGGCGACCGTAAAATGGTACGAGTCCTAGGAAAGCAATCTCTTTGTAAAGTCATGTTACTATTCTAGGCGACTGTAGAATGGTACGGGTCCTAGACATGTAACACCAACTACCTCGAACTACTCTATCTTCCTTGAAAGTAAATTATTCCAGGTAAGTTCATTTATCATTTGCATTAGCATTTCCATGTATCATATAAATTGTATTCAAAAATGGAATTCATTTTCCAAACAAAAATCATTCATTGCATGTGCATGATCAAAATTTATGTTTTAATTTATCTTTGAAGGCAACCTCTGCGAGCTTACCTTCAAAGAGGGGCAGCTGTTGACACCTAAATTTTTGCACAATTTTTGGAAATAATATTAAAAAAAAAAAAAAAAAAAAAACACACATGGCATATAATTTAGAAACATTTTATTTTTATTTTATTTTTATTTTAGGCCACTGGTGAAAGGAAGATTTTTCACATATTCCGTTTAGACTTTTCATATTTTTAGGTAATATACACTAAGAGGTGTATTTTGTTCAAAGAGGGAATTTTTCTGAATAGAATATGCGAGAAATACAAAAAGGAATATTGCGTGGGGTATGTATATTTAAACGACATATTTAGGGTATCATGCGCAAGCAAAAAAGGAAAAAAATATATGTCGTGAGGATACATTTTTTAACCTATAAAATACATTGTGCAAAGTAAAATGGGGGTTCTTTCCGTTGGATAAGAAAAAAAACACAAAAGGACAAAAGGGTGAAAAGTAAGTGAGGAGAGAGAAAAAAAAAGTAAAAAAAGGGAAAACCCCCCCCCCACGCGACTGTTCATCTTCTTCGTGAGGGGGGGTCTCCGTGAACAGTGCCGTCGCCGTCCCGAACCGTGCCACAGTCGAGCCGCTTTCCCTGCGTCGACGCAGCTGCTGGTCTCCGTTCGCAAGCCATGACGACTCGCGCCGCCCTGACACCGAGCCTCGCCGCGCCTCGCCTGCAGCCCGCGAAGCTGTCTCTGCACGCCACAGCCTTGACGCTCGAAGGTCGCGCTGCACCGACGCTCCGCCGCCGTCGCTTGCCCTCTGCAGCCCCAACGCCTGAAGCTCGTGCCGCCCCGACACCGCCTCCGCCGTCGCCGATTTGCAGCGCCCCAGCTCCCCGATCTGCTGCTCCGCCACTGATCTCACCCTCGGTCCACCTACAACTCGTGATCCAGCGGATCCCGAGCTGACTCGCTGCCCCTGCCTCCTTGTTCGTTGCTCGCGGCCTCCCCGACGATAGCCAGTCCAGATCCGAACGCCAACCTCCGAGCTTCGCCTGTGACGCCTCGCCTCCACCGATCCCAGCCGCTCGAATCCACCACCTGCGACGCTCGCACCCAGCTTCGATGTCCCTCCTCAGCCCGCGACGCCGCCCCGTGCCAACCTGTTCACCAATCGCTTGATGCCGGTGCCTGCTGAACTTTCGCCGAAACCTTAGCCCGAGCGTCTTCCCCTTGCCGTAGCTCTGACTGGCTGCCCTTGGAGACCCACGAGCAAGCCTTGCTCGAGAAAGGGAAAAGGAAAACAAAAAAAAACAAAAAGGAAAAAAATAATTTAGGTAGTTTTTCCTTTTATTTATTTATTTTATCTTATTTTTATTGTTTTTTGTTACTTTACTTCATTTGTTCTTTTTAGTATAATTAGACCTTAATATATGATTGGAAATTCCAACATATTGCCTAATTCGCAACCGCGCTTGGGTTTTTTATTTCATCTATAAGGCTTTAGATGAAATAATTAATCAAGTGGGAATAAAATTGATATTTTGATCTTTAAGGCTTAAGATCAATTTATCGATTTTACTAGCGAAATATTATCCCTTGATTTGAACGATGCGTTATATTTTTTTTTGGTAATTTTGAATGGTCTTGATTGCTTTATTTATCTTGAAATATGTTAGAATTAGGATATTGCATATTCTAGGGTTATTTGCATATTTAGGTTAAACATTCTATTTATCATGAATTTAAAAAAAAAATCAATTGACTTAGGTTGTTAGTTTTTTTTTTTTTTTTTTTTAACTTTAAAATTGCATGTTTAATTATTAGGCAATTGTTGATTTCGAAAATTAAAAAAAAAAAAAAAGAAGAAAAGGAAAATTAGGGTTCGGTTTGCTTTTCTTATTTGCATGTTTAGGATAGAGATTTTATTTTGAATCATGAAAAGAAAATAAAAAAGAAAGCATATTCATTTAGAATGTTAGTTTTACTATTTGATTTGCATGTTAAATTTTAATTTCGAAATTAATAAAAAAAAAACAAAAAACATCATGCATATGTCATGTAGAATTAGGGGGTATATTTTGCACGTCATGGCATATTAGGGTTAAATTGCACTTAGTTTAATTTTAAATAATATTTTTCTTAATTTATTATAAGTTTAGGCATTTTCTTAAATAGATTGCATTTTAGGATAATTTGGGTTAAGATAATATTTTAGTTTAAATTAGGATTTAGCTCAACCTAATTCTTAATACAAATTGAATAGGATCTTAATCTAATTAGATAATTTTCACATTTTTCTAATTTCGAATTTCATAAAAAATACAAAAAATGTCTTAGGATAAATTAGTTTCAATCTCTAGGATAAATTGCATTCTTTTAAGGAAAAAGAAAAGAAAAATATCTTATGCACGTCAATAGGGTTAGATTCATTGAGATGCATGCCATTTAGTATTTTTACTATGCCAATTTAATTAGAAATTACGTGTAATTAGAATTAGGTCATTTAGTTAATGTTGCATTGCATATTCCATGTGAAAACAAAAACAAAAATTGCGTGTTAATTAGAAACCACATCTAGGGTTGTTAATGTGGATTTTAATTTAACATTGTAGATGCTTTCGTTACTTTAAGGTAAGTTTTTGCAATTTATTCATTGTTTATTTGAGTGTTAAATTGGTGATTTGCGCACTCGCATGATCACCTCACATGTTAGGGAAATAGATTTAAAATCAATCCAAGCTACATTTGAAAACATTTTTAAAAAGATAAAGAATGGTACCGAAAGGGCATTAGAGAAATCTAATGTAACAAAGTCCCCGTACCCATAGTCTCGGTTCGTAGGAGTAAAGTAAACCTCCCGTTGCTTTACTTGGGTTTCTAATCGACCCACCAAAAATAGATTAGTGGCGACTCTAATTGAAAATCATTTGTATGTTAAGAACTTGAACCTAAGTCGCGAATTGGTATGGGCTTGGGAGAGCCCAAGTTAAGTCTAGGCTTAACAATCCATTAGCCAAATTTTAGGTGGTTCACCCCCGAAAAATTGGTCGCGACACTCAACTATGTAATCTTTTAGAGGTTGTTAGAGTGTTAGATCCAAAGAGTGACTACACTCACTTAGGTTGGAAGTACTCAGCCTTTGTAATATTTGATAGATTCATTTTAGTTGAATTTAGCCAATTGACCGTCAGCGTGGAAGAGTATACGTAGGCTTGTAAACGTCGAACCACTATAACTTTGTTGTGTGCAATTTTCTCTATTCCTAAACTTCTATTTATATTTTGTGATGGTGTATTGTACATTGATAAAATCTTATCATAGCATGGTTTGTCATTGGATGTTGTTCTACTGTAATCACGTTTTAAATTTATTTTATTTTGGACTAAGTGGTCTTTCTAGCCCTAACAATTGGTATCAAAGCTCGGTTACTCTCTATTGAAGTGTTTCATTACTTTTGAGTTGACGATCTTTCAATGGTTAGCATTATTGCACCAGGACTTATGGAAGGACAAAGTGATACAAGGCCTCCATACTTCAATGGAAAGGACCACAATATCTAGAAGAATAAAATAAAAGCATTCATCAGATCCAATGATCCCTTAGAGTGGGATGTAGTTCTGAAAATGTAAGGCTTGAAGCTTCTTCAAAAAAGGACACAGATAGCAAAAAGCCAAAAGTCAAAGCCATGTCTGAGACAAAATTATCCAAAAGAGAAGCTTTAGACACTAAAGTAGTTTATTATTTATACTGCGCTTTATCTCCTATGGAATATGACCACATATCATCATGTGATTCCGCTAAAAAAATTTGGGACAAGTTGCAGGTGACATATGAAGGCACTGATTGAGTCAAGGAGACCAAGATAAACATTCTGCTTAGGTAGTATGAATCTTTCAAAATGAAGTCAAATGAATTAGTGACTGACATTTTCAGAAAATTCACTGACATCATCAACAACCAAGCACAACAAGGACAACCAATATCGGATTCCATGAAAGTGAACAAAATCCTATGTGGGTTATCCAAGGAATGGAACAATATTTAAATCGTCCATTCGTGAAACTTAGAGGATCTCACCACTTTCCGTAGACGAACTCGTGGGAACACTTCGATCGTATGAAGTGGAACGTTTGAATGGGGAAGGAGAATCTAGAGATGCGAAAATGATTGTGTTGAAATCTAACTATGATTTTGATGATACAAATTTAGAGGACGATGAAGAAGATGACAAGGAAATGGCTCTCATGGTGAAGAAATTTCACAAGATGGCCAGAAAAAGGAAGAAAATTCAAAGGGAAAAGACCTTTAAGATCATCTAATCAAAAGAAGAACTTCAATGAAAGAGAAGATAACAAGAATGTGATATGCTTTGAATGCAAGAAGAGAAAATACATCAAGCCAAATTGCCATCTTCTAAAGAAAAAGAAAAACAAGTTTGAGAAAGGTAAGAAAGCATTGTAGATTGAGACCTAGAGGCTAGAGTGGCACAAAGTGCGAAGAAAGCGGTGAAGAATATGCTAACATATATCTGATGGCAAATTTAGAATTAGAAGATGAAATCGAGGTAAACAAATTTAATATACCGAAAGAAGTCTCAAATTACATAGATGAGTTATATTCTAATTATAAAGCGACACTTAGCAAGATTTTCGAATTGAAAAAGAAAAATTTTCAAAATTGAAACAACATGAACTTTTTCAAAAGGAAAGGATTGAAACTCTTGAGAAAAATCTTTCCAAATCTCAAGAGAATCAAGACCTTTTTTGAAAGAAAATGAGCGTTTAAAAAAAAAAGTTTCCGATGTAACAAAAAATCTTCCATATGGTCAAAAACTTTAGAACATATTCTTTCGATTCGAATACCTTATTACAACAAGTATGGTCTTGGTTGCAAAAGCACAAATGATCTTCAAAACAATTTTCCAAAATATAAAAAGAGAGTAAGACAAAGACCTTTGAAAACTGTTTACGAACACCATTTTCAAAATCAATTTGTAAAACCCGTTGGTTGAAATTTCCTTAAATACTCAATCTACAAGAATCCGGATCATTTTGAAAATGATTGTCCAAAAGGTTGGAGACCAATTTGGAGAAATTTTCTAAGTATGGCTGAACTTTCTAATCGAAAAGGACCTAAACAAATATGGGTACCAAAGAAAGCTTTAATTTGTTTTGTTGATTGTAGGTACTAAAGAAAAGGGGAAATAAATGGTACCTAGATAACGGATGATCAAGAATGATAGGATATCCATCCAAGTTTGTTGAAATTTCAAGATATAATGGTGGAAGTGTATATTTGATGGGAACAACAAAGGAAAGATAATCGACAGGAGCACAATTAGAATATGAAGTCTTACAACAAAAGATGTTTCACTAGTCAAGGGGTTGAATTACAACCTAATTAGTATCAGTTAGCTATGTGACGTCGGCTTTAAAATTTGCTTCCAAGAGAACAAGTGCTCCGGAATAAGTCAGGATAACAAGCAATCCTTTACTGGAAGAAGGCATGAATACATATATATATATATTAGACATAAAGTCCTATGATACACAATGTTTGATATCTACCAAAAACAAGTTAGATCTTTGGCACAAAAAACTTGGGCACCTTAGCACCAACAAATCCTGAAGCTATCAATAAAGAAACTCGTACGAAGGCTACTGAATGTTAGATTTGAAAAGTTGAAGATTTGCTCAACTTGTGCTCTTGGAAAACAGGTGAGAAGTTTTTTTAAACCCATTAATTATGTCACTACTAAACATACTTCACAGCTTCTTCATATGGACATTTTTTAACCAACCAAAACTTAGAGCCTTTGGAGAAAAAGGTTTTATCTAGTCATTGTTGATGACTACACCGGGTATTGGATTTTCTTTCTCACACATAAGCATGAAGCTTTTTCATACTTTTCAAAATTTGCAAAAAGGGTTTAAAATGAAAAAGGTTACATGATTTCCTGCATCAAAACAGACCATGGGGATGAATTTGAAAATCAAAGTTTTTCTGATTTTTGAAAAAAAAAAAAAATGGTTTCAAGCATCAAATTTTGACTCCTTACACACCCAAGCAAAATGGTGTTGTGGAGAGGAAAAACCATTTTTTACAAAAAAAATGGCAAGAACTTTTTTAAATTGAAAGCAAAATTGCATCATATTTTTGGGCAGCAGCCATTTCTACCGCATGTTACATTATAAATCGCATTTTTCTCAGATCTTCTTTAGATAAAACCTCTTATGAGCTTTTGAGAGGCTGAAAACTAAACATCTCATATTTTCGAATATTTGGTTGTAAGTGTTTTATTCCTAAGAATGCTAACAATTGGCTTGTAAAGCTCAATGAAAAGTTGGATAAAGGAATCTTTTTAGGATATTCGTCCACCAACAAGACCTTCAAAGTTTACAACAAAAACTCTTGCACAGTGGAAGAATCAATCAATATGAAATTTGATGAGAATAATCAAGTTTCTCCAAAAGATTCTAAAACTCCTCAACAATAAGAGTCTGTTTAGCAATTGTAAGAGCTTCAAAAGATATTAGAATCAAAAGCTTAACTTCAAACATTTGATGAGCCTAAGAAGCAATCTAATGTAGAAAAATTTCCAAAATTTAATGACAGATACAACAAAAAATGGAAGCACAAATCCAACCACTTGAAGGATCTCATCATTGGGAACATCAAGGATAATATCAAAACTAGATATATGCTGAAAGATACTATTAGCACTTTAGTACTCATTTCAAAAGTGAGTCGAAAGGGTTTGAGGAAGCTCTCTCAGCCGAAAGCTAGATAAGAGCTATGCAGTAGGAAATTTTTCAATTTAAATTGAATGAAATTTGGGAGTTAGTACAAGGCCAAAGGATCATCTAGTAATTGGAACAAAATGGGTATTTAGAAATAAGCTAAATGACAAAGGCAAAGTCACAAGAAATAAAGCAAAGCTTGTGGCCAAAGGCTACTCTTAAGAGGAAGGAATAGATTATGATAAGATATATGCTCTAGTGGCAAGGTTAGAGGCCATCAGACATTTACTTGCTTACACATGCATTCATGATTTCGGACTGTTTCAGATGGGCATGAAAAGTGCTTTCTTAAATGGTTTCATTAGAGAGAAAGTTTTCGTAGAACAACCTCCTGGATTTGAAGAACCTAGAAAGTCTGATCATGTCTTCAGATTAAAGAAAGCATTATATGGTTTGAAACGACCTCTTAAAGCTTAGTATGAAAGGCTTAGCAACTTCCTTATCCAAAATGGTTTTGACAAAGGTAATGTGGACACTACACTCTTCATAAGAAGAGAAGGCAATGATATCTTATTAGTTCAAATTTATATTGATGATATTATTTTTGGATATTCTAATAAAAGTCTTCACAAGAAATTCTCGAGTCTAATGCAAGATGAGTTCGGAATGAGTATTTTTTTCTTGGACTTCAAATAAGACAAGAGAATTATGGCACCTTCATCTTTCAAGAAAAAGTATGCCAAAGAACTTGTGAAGAAGTTCAAGATGGAAAATTCAGAAAAGATAGAAACGCCAATGTCTCACTCATCAAAGCTTGACAAAGATAAGAAGGGTAACAAGGTTGATTAGAAGTTGCATAGAAGTATGATAAGATCTTTATTATATCTTACAGTTTCTAGATTTGATTTTCTTTTCAACGTTTGCATGTATGCTAGATTTCAATCAAATCCTAAGGAATCACACTTATTTGCCGTAAAGAGAATTATTAACTATGTTAACACTTACCCCTCTCTTGGACTTTGGTATCCAAAGAGGTCAAAGTTTATTTTGTTTGGATATTCAGATGTAGATTATGCAAGGAGCAAAATAGATAAGAAAAGTATATTTGGAACATGTAAGATGTTAGGCAATATGTTGGTATCTTGGTATTCTAAGAAGCAAAGTACTGTAGCTCTATCATTAGCTGAAATTGAATACATGGCACTTGAAAGTTGTTGTGCTTAGATCCTCTAGATGAAGCAACAATTGAAAGATTTTGGTGTTGAAGACTCAAATGGGACAATCAATTGTGACAACACTAGCACCATCAATCTGACCAAGAACCCTATCTTGCATTCCGGTGCAAAGCATATCGAGATCAAGTATCATTTCATACGAGATCACGTTCAAAATGGTGATGTTAATATTCAGTTTATTGATTCGAAAGATCAATTAGCAAATATTTTTACTAAACCATTAGAAAATAAAGTTTTTTTTTTCATTTGCAATGAATTAGGCATTATTAACCCGTTTGAACAAAGTGTTTAAAAAGGATCTCCAGATAATACCTCCAAACAATGTCGTTTGGATATCTTTCACAAGATTCGATTATTTTTTGGCGGGTAAGTTCTATGACTAGCAAGAAATCAGGTATGGCTTATTTTCTCCATATTTCTTTTATTGAAAAATTAATTTATGGTTATTCCTTAAAATTTGGAATGCTATTCAAATTTTATTTTTTTTGAAATCGTTTCTTGAACAATCGTATCTTTTCGTTTTCCCTTATTAAAGTTTTAAAAAATTCCTAAATATTCTTTTACATCTTTTCCAAGACTTCTCTTCATCCTCTTAAAACACTTATCTCTTTCTCTAAAACCCTTATTCCTAAATTCCACTCCTTCATTCTTTCAAAGATCGAAACCTTTTCTCTCCAAAACACCCATGACCCCAAAATTTGCCCAAGGGAACGGAATCCAAGCTTATGGTTCTTAAAGATCCAATTGAATAGCAAGAACAGCATCATGGGCAAAAGGAAGTGTCAAGCACTTTGAACCGTCAAACTCTTCCTACAATATCAAGGGAACTACAAGCAAGGCACTTGTAGGCTCTGAGAGTGGTTCATCAACCAAATGGTAGAAGTGGAAAGCGGCCATTGCATCACTCCAAAGCTTGGAAATAATGAAGAGGTAATTTCTACCCTCTTGGCTACTAACAAGCTTGAAAGTGAGTAGGCACTAGACTTAATGTTTGAAAATCCTATTCGTGTAATATCGCAAGTGGTAGTCGGAACTTCAAGTGGAATAAGTGCTACTGCAAAGAAGGCAAAAGAAAAAGTCCCAAAAACCCCTATCTTTAGGAAGAAGGACAAATCTTCTAAGGTTAGGTAGTTGATTTGGATGATGGTAGGAAATGTGATAATGATGAGAAGTTGTTCATGAACTTCAAGAGGAAACTCGCTAGACATGTTGCTGTTGGGAGTAGGGTTGGAAAGTTGTTCAAATCTACTGGTTATCCGGAAATATTTTCAGAGTTTGATGAACAGGGGAGTCATAAATCATAGGGTAGTTGACTTTGGATTTTTTGAGTTGTCTAGGATTAAGATTAAGCACATATTTGACAAACTTCTGATGATTGATATGTGTGCTCAAAACTTTCCAAACTATCCTCCTTTAACAACCTATTTTTACTCAAATTTGTCATTTTACACACCTAACACTATTGAGTTTACTGTTTTTCACAAATATGTTCTTATTCACGCCACTAATTTAGTAAAATTATTAGTGTCAATCACTCATAATTTGTGCCAATTGATATTGACCCTAATGTTGCTTATCAATCGATCTTAGGTATCACTAACTTTTCTAGAGATACTCTGTCCCATGCTTCACATTACAATTTTCCTTTGAAGCAAATCGTTTTGCACAAAATAATCATTAATTGTCTTCGACCAAAAGGTTCTTCCTAAACAGATGTATCTCGGTATGAAGGCAAGATCATTTGGGCTTTTTTAAACAATCATCCTTTTTTTCTCTCACACACATGGTAATCCTTCACATGTACCGAATTGTTTTAAAGTCTAAAGGGTAATTGTCCTGTGGATCTTTGATTACTAAAATTTTTATGCATTATGAAATCGCAATCCCAGACATGCTCAGTACAAAGCAACTCCTTTTGATGTCACTAGATGAAAAGATGATGAAAAAGATGAGTTTTAGGTTTGTTAAAGGGAGATGGAAAGATAAAAATGGAAGACCAGTTCAGATAGGTGTTGAAAAACCAGTGGCAAACTTAGCTTCACAACCTATGAAGAAGAGGAAGACTCATATTGATAGGAGTGAATCTTAATCACTCTTGCAAAAAATGACCGAGGAATCGTCTGAGGACTTTGATCTAACAGAAGATCAGGAAGAGGATCTTGATAATTTGATCGTCTTACAAGGCGATGACATCTTGGAAGAGGATTTTGATTTAGATGAAGAATTGCAAGAAGATGAGACAAAAGATGAGACTGAATTGGACAAGCCAGATGATGTAGAGAATTCCCAACAATAGCAAGTGATTGACCCTCTAGTAGTTGTGCAAGAGAAAGAGAAGGAAGTAGCTGATGTCTTAGGCATTGATTAAGGATGTGTTACAAGAGGTTGTGGTCAATGTCAATAAAGAAGAGTCTAATGAAATGGACAATGCTACTTTATCAGATCATCCACAAATCGGAGAAGCTTAGGATCAGATATAGGGTGAACAAGTGCCACCAAGGGTACCCATAGAACTTGAAGTTCAAAGTATTCCTGATGAGGCTACAGAAATAGCCATAGAGCCAAGGGTTGCTACTTTAGTTGCAGACGAGAGTGTGGTTGTGACTGAGAAAGAATCAAATGTAGAGAAAGAAGCAGAAGTTGACAAGGATGCTCCAATTGAGGGGGAGCAAGTGCAGAATGCAAGGGCTGAGCAGATCATGCAAGTGAAAAGGAAAAGGAAAATGATCCATCCATTGAGATCATTCCTCCGCCAAAGGCTACAGCTGATTCTAATGAGAGTATATTTCGAGCACTGATGGAGATTAAGGATGAGGTCAAGGAACTAAAGTATTAGATCAAGATGCTCACATAGAATGGAGACAGAAGATTGAAGAAGCTTAAGAACACAATCGCTCATATGAGTTATTACGTCTTTGTCTTTGTGCCTTCAGAATATCTCCCTCCTTCAAGCCCTCCAATTAGGGGTAAGCATAGTTTTAGGATAGAACCTAGAACCTGAGAATCGAACCAGTGGGAATCTATAGGTTATAGATTCCAGGGTATGCAATGTAGATTTCAGGTTCCAAAAAATAATAAACTTATTTCAATGGGTAGATTCCAGGTTCTTAGTTGGAGGAACCTGCAACTTGCAATCTAGAACCTGAGACAAGTTTTAATAATTTTCTTGATCCATGTCTACGTGACATCCTCTGATATTCCATATTGTTTGATGATTAATGTATAATATGGATGCATTAGTCTAAGTTTCCATTTTGTGGCTAAGATTTTTATGTTGTTAAAGTTCATAGTTTTCTTGTATCTAAATATAAGTTATGGTTAATGAATTGTAATCGTTCAAATAATAATATATGTGGAATCTAAATAAATCCTAGAATTGACCTTAGAACCTATGATAGGGTAGATTCTAGGTTCTAGGATATGCAAGGGAAGTTCAAGTTCCAGAAAATGAGGAACCTATTCCAACGGATAGGTTCCAAATTTTAGGTAGAATTTATACGGAACTTGGAACCGCTCACCCTACTTTTATCTATTTGAATTCCTTGCCAATAATTATTTTTTGCTATTGATAGTTTTATTCATTTTATATTCTCTTTGATGAATGACAAAGTTATTTATTATTATTGCATTCATTTTCGTTTTGTTTAACTAAAAATGAAACAAACCAAAAAGAGAACCTATTAGACCCTAGAACCGACCTTGGAACCTGTGATAGGGTAGGTTCTAGGTTTTAGGTTCCAACGGGAATTTCAAGTTTTTAAAAAAATGAGGAACTTATACCCGATGATAGGTTCTAGATTCCAGGTGAACCTGTAAGGAATTTGGAACTGTTCACCCTTATCTCCAGCTCAAGACCCAAACCAACCCTCCACCTCTAAATAGTCTTATAAATTTTGAAATTTCTAAGACAATTTCATTTTTGTTGGCTTGTTTTTGTTTGAACTCTCGGCTTGCTTCGGTTTGTTATTTGGTCATGTCGGTTTGCTGCTAAGTATTGAACTTATGGTTTGCTATATTATATATTATGGTTTGCTATAACCTTTTGTGCCATTGACAAAAAGGAGGAGAAATGTGAATACGTAGAACTTCGCAGATTTTGATGTTATTTATACTCTGAGGACAATTTTTATGCAAAATTGGTTAAAACTTTCTTATCCCTTATCTTACAATTTTAAGAGTATTTAGAATATCTAGAAGAATTGTAATCGTTTTACTCAACATTCTCATAGATTATGATTGCACTTTAATTTCAAATTTCACTATACTCAGAGCTTTATCAAAATCATATTTTTTTTAAAAGTTCTGCTTTGAAAGTTTTGTCATCTTAAAAAAGGGAAAGATTGTTGAGGAAAATTCCCTTATTAGTTTTGATGATTAATAAAACTTTCTTTAATCGTTCTTTGATTCTGATAGTAAGATTTTCCGGGTAAAAACTTTGATGAGTATTATCATATTTTACTTATCAAACTCAGAGAATTAGACTAAGAGTCATGGAGGAAATCATATCCTTGATTTTCGATACTATTTGACCAAGGATATTGATCGAGAAAGTAATCTTCATGCAACGGCTAATAATTTGGTGGATTCCTTGCTAAATATATTAGATTTATCCAAGAAGGAAATTATATCAAATTGTTGACACCTAATATTTTTTAAAAAATAATAAATTAAATAAAATTTGGTTTTAAAAATCTTTGTTGTTGAACACATATCTTCATTTCAAAATTTAAAAAAAAGGAAAAAACAAAAAATTTAAACGGTCGCGTGATTTTGGAGCCAATTTGTTGTTGAAGAAGTTGAGTGAATATTGCAAAAATCTCGAACAACTTCAAGTCTTTCCCCTATAAAATGAAGGTGAGGTTTCGGAACAAAGGGGGCTTTTTTCGCTTCATTGCCAAAAAGGAGAAAAACCAAAAAGTGAATGAGAGCAAATGGGTTTCGGTTCTTGAGGAAAAAGAAAAGTCAAAAGGTGGAGTGAAAAGTGAAAAGAAAGGGAGCAGAGGGAGGAGACATGAGAGTTTGGCAGAGAGAAAGAGAAACACGTGAAAGAGTGTCAGGAAAGAAGAAGTAAAAAGGAGGGGGTGTACACTGTTCATCTTCTTCGTACATTTCTCCTCCACGAAGCCCCACGCCGCTCAGCTTGTCCACACCTCCGCTCCACCGATCATTTGAAGCCCCGCCGCACACCATTTCCTCCCTTACTCCGACGGTCCGAGCGTCCTTTTGCCACCGATTGCTGTTACCGACGAACCATTCCACTCGGAGCCCGCGCACCACCGACCCACCTCGCCTCGACGCCCCGGTCGCCGCGGTTCCCTGTTCGTCTTGCTGCCATCAGCATCACCCAACTTCTCGCCGGAGATCCGCTCTCTCGCTCTCACGCCCGCGGCTGCCCGGAGTCGAAGCCCGACGTCCGCCCGACGCCCCCGGCTCCGCCGGCTCTTGTTGCCCGAGTGAATCCCGACGACCCGACGACTCGCCTCCTCGCCCCAATCGACGCCGCACTAGCAACTCGCGCGCTCCGCGCCACTCACCACCGCGCATCCACTCTTCGTGCCCGCGCCGGCGACCGAGCCTCCAAGTAACGCCGCCCGAGCACCTCGCAGCAGCCCGCCCGACGCCCCGCACCGCCCGCGCTCCGCCCGAGCTCCGCCAATTGCTACATCCTCTATCTTTGTTGCAGGTCCGGTTACCACCCGAACCTCGCCGGAGATCCGACGCGGGCTGCCACCCTCTCTCGGGTTACCTCGTCCACATTGCTGTTCACGCCCTAGGTAGTTTTTTTTTTTTTACTTTTATTTTTCATTACTTGGTAGTTTAGTCTATTTCATTATTTGTTTTATCTTTTATATTTATTTTCCTGTTTATTTCATTTGATAGCATGTTTAGTTTAATTATTTAAATGTTGGGTGTTAATATTTGCAATTTCTATATGCATTATCCATAGATTTTAGCTCAAATTACTATAGTTATTAATTTGATCCGAGAGACATCGGGTCATTTTTTTAATTATACTAATTTTGGGTTTGTTTTGGTAGAATTTCAATTGTTAAATCACAATAATTATTTAATTTGGTCCGTAAGACTTCGGACCAAATTTTTAATTATTTTGATTCCCTCATTGTGATTTATAGAGTTAAAATAATTGTTAATTTAATCCGTGAGACAACGGATTATCTTTTCGATTATTTTAATTTTTATTTTAGTTTTTTTATGTAAAAATAAGTACTTGTTTGAAAAAATGAAAATTAAAAAAAAAAAACAATAGTGAAAACTAAAATCTTGCATGAGCATATAGGTCATATAGGTTTATTAAATTAAGACACGTAGGTTTAATAAATTGACCTTTAGGATTATTTTTAGGATTTCATCCTTGGATAGTTTTTTTTTTTTAGTCAGGATTGGATTTAAACTTTTTTTATTATTTAGGGAAAAGTTTGCATGTTTTCATAATATGAAAAGATAATAAAAAATAATAAAAAGAATAATGGTTTTCTAAGACAAATGAGGTTTAAATCAAATTAATCCCGAAATTGAATTAGAAAATTATTTCATTTTGATAGCTTAATTAGGTTTGTTTTATTAATTTCAAATTTTAATAAAAAATATACAAAAATACTAGGTGCATATTAACTAGTTTGCATAGTAGGCACATTTAATTAGAGTTTGCACATTAGCAAATTAGGATTGCATCATATTAATATGTTTTAGTAATCCCATCGTGTAATTTTTAATTGCATATAATTAGCATTTAAAAAAAGATAAAACAAAAGTCATTTACTTGGTTAATTAATAGGTTAGTTCATAATTAATCCCATTTCATATCATCATTGTTTAGTGTAGGTTGCATACATTAAAAAAGAATCACAAAAAGAACATGCATATAGAATTGTTATGTCATGCATCCCATATCATGAAACGCATGCATATTAGAATTTTATAGATTAGATTGCATACATATAGTGATAGTTTAAGCTATTCCATATAAATTGCATTTCACATATCATTAAAGTAAAATCCATGCATATTAATTTTAGATTAAGATTGCATAATAATAAAAGTTAGGTGTCATGTCACTTAGAAATCATGTTTAGGGCATGCATTTTTATTAGCATTTTTAAATGTTTTCTTAGAGAGTGGACTTTAATCAAGTTGTGGTTTATAATTTCTTAGCATTTTGATTTATTGAATGTTATTTCATTGATTGTGCACCCGCATGACCACCATTTGCATGTTAGTAACTTAGGTTAAAATTGATTAACACTGCCTGCAAAAAATATTTTTGAAATGAAAGGTACCGAAAGGGCGTTAGGCTAATATAGCGTAACCATGTCCCCGGACTTTGAATCTCTGGTTCGCAGAAATAAAGTATTCTCCCATACTTTATTTGGGTTTCTAATCAACCCTATTTGATTAGTAGCGGCTCCAAATTGAAATATAATTGCATGTTTTAATGGGTCATTTTCTTAGTATCAAGTCGCGATTGGTAGGACTTGGGAGAGTCCGTGCCAAGTCTTCGGACTTAGTAATCCATTAACCTAGTTTTAGGTGATTCACCCTCGAAAAATTAGGTCGCGACAGCCTTGGCGACTACTGGGGACTTAGAGTTAAAACTCATAGTGGACATAGGCCTGTTTCTTTTAAAAAAAAATATTTTTGTTTGGCAGCAAGGACACTGGTATGTCACTAACATTTTTAAGGTGTTAAATGTTCTTGCATATGGGAGGTTTAAGGGGAGTAGTCTTTGCTAATCCTTGTCTTGCAGGAGGGTGTAAAGATGAATGATTTATTTTTCCCTATATTGAAGTGTTGTTTGTATTATAAATTGTTGTGCATGATTTTCAAATTGTTTTTGCACTACACATTGCACACACGACCTGTAGCCGGACCTGGGCTGCGATAGGATTTCTAGGATGGTGTTGAGAAGGATACTTCCTCTAAAGCGAGACTGCTATGTAGAGGTTGACCTTCTCTTCCCCGAAATTTCTTTCATGGTGTCAAATGTGTTTGTTCATATCCGCGAGATTGCATGATTATTGGACATTCCATTCGACTAAGCCGGAGTTAGGGAGACCTAACACATTAATGCGAGACTGCAACGGTCAGATCATCCCCTTAGCTCCACTTTGTTAAGCCATCTAGATAGAAATCGAGCTGCACATTTCATGCGTGTGTCTATGTGATTGTCATCCCTTTTCTCGGTAAAAGTAAGTTGTCTAAACTCCTACTTTGCAATTTACTTACTTTATTGTAATTTTGTCGGTCCATGACAATAGGTTTCGTCGTCGTCTTGTCTTATATGCAATGGGGAAAACCGACGTACAATTCATTTCCACTCCCAAAAAGAGCTCAAAATGTGGTGGACCGTTAGATCAAGACGGCCGAGAGATATGTGAAAGCTAGGATCGCTCGACTTCTTCCATCGTTAGATATCAGCATCCACTCCAAGTGTTATACGTGCGCTGCCCCATTTCGGTGTCCACAAACTTCAACCTTTGTGTTTGGCGAGTATGAGCTAACCCCAACACTAGAGGAATATAGTGTTGCTATGGGAATGCCTCTGGAGAAAGAGCTTATTAGGCCACCTATCGGTATTGATTCCATTTCTGAATTATCACAATTTTTAAAAATCGAGGCTGAAGTGGTAAGAAAGGTTGTTAAAGCCAATTGATATGCATGCCCATTTTCATTTCTGAAAGAGTGTTTTGCAAACCAACCAATGATTTCAAAAGCTAGGATTTTCATATTGGCATTTTTTGGACTAATCGTTTTTCCTTACCGAAAAAATGCCATTAATCCCTCAATTTCATGGGTGGTCAATCGAGTTTGTGATGGGTTGAATTATGTCAATATGGTTTTAGCTGAAACATTTTTGTCATTAACCCGTTTCAAACAAAATGAGGAAAAGACCACGCGTGCCCTACCTGAGCTTTTGCAAATATGGTTTTTCTCTCACATAAGAGGGTTTGGGCACCTGATGAAACAATTCAAGATTGACGATTTTAGGCACCCCATACAAAAATTTATGGTCCTAGAACATTTTTCTCCACACAAGCAGTACGCTCATTGGATAAATTTTTTGAAAGATCCTGATCTTAAGGCATTCCTATGGCATACTAAGTGGTTCCGAGTTGAGGAGGCTCGTTTCTCACACAAGCATGATGAGCCAATCCCATTGCTGGGCCTTTCCGGTGCGACTTCTTATTACCCACATAGGGTGGCCCGTCAGTACAGAGCTCTTCAAGAAATTCCTCGCCCTCAAGACGGAATTATTTCAAGTTCGTTTTGATCATAAGAGCTATGATTACTTTAACGAGGTCCAGATGATCATTGCTGCATGGAATGAATGCCATCTAGAGAAGATTTTGGAGCCCAAGAGATTGAAAGGCGAGGAGGAGATTCACCATGCATCGGTGTTCTACATCCAGCAACACCGGATTCCTGCTACCTTGCGTCCAGTGGTCCCTGATGTGACCGAGAAGCCCACCCAACGAGCACAAATTGAGCATCTTAAGCGGAAAGTGGAAATGATTGAAGCTGAAAATAAGAAGCTTCGCAAGGCGTTGGGTTCCCGAAAGCATATAAAATGAGATGTTTTAGTTCAGTGTTTAGGGATCTTGACTTCAATTCAGTGTTTTCAATTTTAGTTCAATGTTTAGGGATTTGAATTTCAATTCTTAATTCATTGTTAGGAAGTTTGGTTCATTTGTTAGGGAGTTTGGTTCAAATATTTAAAATAAATAAAATGAGATGATTAGACCATTGTCATGGGCCATTTTCCTATCTTGTCGTTGTTTCTTATATTATCTCTTTTCTTAGGTAACAACACGGCTCACCCAAGATCACCAATCCGTACTCGTTCTAGAGTAACAATGGCTGATGACGCCGAACAAATGCGTGGTGCTGAACAAGCTCGTGTCGCCGCCCTCGAAACAGAAATGAAGCAAGTCCTGAATGTCCTTGAGCAGCTCTCTAAACAAATCGACTCTCTCCAGACAAATACTGTCCCATCAGTTCCGCAAGTCGAGGTGATTTTATCACAACATGCTCCTATGGCTGATTCGAGAGATAAAGGCAAGAATATATCCACAAGTGGCCCATCAAGCTCTAATGATGTCTCTAGGGAGAAAACTACTGACATGCCTCAAATCATTGTTGATGAGGAGATACAAGTGATACAGCCGGCCATACTGAAAATTGAGCAAGAAAAACGCTTAGCGAAAATCAAGGAGAAACTTAAGCAGCTGCAGGGTGCATTTAGCCAAGACCCAACTGATCTATCCCATTATGCAAAGATCAAGATACCAAAGAAGTTCAAAATGCCGACTTTGAAAAGTATAATGGCACCTCTTGCCCGAAGATCCATTTGCAGACTTATGTGGTTAGGATGACCCCATATGTTGATAACATACCCCTGATGATTTAGCAATTTCAAGCAAGCCTGACAGGACCGGCACTCCAGTGGTATATTATGAAGAGGATTAATCTCCTAGAGACTTGGGAGGATTTGACTGATTCCTTTTTCAAGTAGTACAAGTATAATATTGATGTCACTCCATCTCGAGAGAATTTACTTCGCACTGAGAAGAAGAAGACAGAATCTTTCAAGGCCTATGTCACGAGATGGAGGACTGTAGTTGCTCAAATTACTCCGGAGCCGACTGAAAAGGAGCTGATGGATTTGTTCATGAAGACGCTCCCGCCTGAATACCGAAATCGAATGTTAGGATCGACTGCCGAGTCGTTCAATCAGCTAGTCCCTATTGGCGAGCGAATTGAAATAGCCCTGCGTGATGGATGGGCGTCTGATCAAACCAGCTCATATAAGAAATTTTCGGCCAAGAAGGATAAAGAGTCCGTAGCGGAAGTCAATATAGCTTATGTTCAACCCCCTCGCCCTGTCTCGAACACTCAACAGGGAGGAGCACGTCCATTCTTTGGCCAGCAGAGAAACTCTTCCAAGCATCTATTTACGCCTCTTCCTAAGACATTGTCCAAGATCTTGCCGACCCTTCAGAAGAAAGGATTACTCGCTAAGGAGCCTAAGCGACCTAATCCCGAGCGTTTCCCCAACTATGATCCTTCTAAGACATGTGCTTACCATATGGGAGAGGTAGGGCATTCTGTTGATGATTGCTATACGCTGCGACACAAAATCCAAAATCTGTTGGATGTTAAAGTGGTCTCATTCCGTGAAGCACAGCCGAACATCCAGAATAATCCACTCCCTGACCACCCAGAAGATGTGAATGCCATTTTCAGTTTTGATGCTGGTCGAAAGAAGAGCTTGAGAGTATATCTGGACGATGTTTATAATAGTTTAGTTCGAGCTGGATACTACTCAGATGTAGAAGAAGCTACCATGTCTCAGAAGGTGCAAAGAGTTAAGGTAATGTCAAAGAAGGGGATGATTGTTTGCGTAGATCCTGCCGACACAGTTTCAACTATCACTCCAATCATTATTGATCGGGAGGAGGAGCTTTCGATTTTGAAAATGAATTTACCGGCTTGAACATTGGAGTTAGCGATCCCCTAGTTTTTGACATGCCACCGTTGGAAGATGCTTCGGATGAAGATGGATTAATCATCAATGATGTGCCGCCATCAGATGATGAAGAATTGATTCTTGATGTTACGCAACCCTATGCATACACGAATAATAAGGCGGTCCCATGGTGTTATGATGCGGAGATAGATGTGGTCACTCGATCGGGACGCACTTACGCTCAAGCCAACTCACAACCTGTCAAGCCAGCCACTAATGAAGAGGCTAAAGAATTTTTAGCTGTGATCAAGGCAAGTGAGTATAGCGTAGTGGATCAACTTCGAAAACTGCCGGCACAAGTCTCCATATTAGAGTCGCTCTTGACATTGGAGAAACATCAAAAGGCTTTGATGAAAGTCCTTAATGAAGTACATGTCCTAGAGTCCATTGAGCCTGAGAAGTTGGGGGAATTCGTGGGGGTCATTTTGTTAAACAACCAGATCACTTTCTCAGATGATGAAATCCCGAATGAAGGAAGGGGACACGGCAAAGCCCTTTATATCTCAGCCAAGTGTCGAAATACCTTAGTATCCCGTGTCCTCATTGATAATGGATCGGCTTTAAACATATGCCCCTTTGCGACTCTAAAGCGTCTTGGGTATGATTTAGGGAAAATTCGTGCGGCTAAAACCTCTGTTCGAGCATTTGACGGAACCAAGAAAGAAGCAAGTTGGGGAAGTTGATTTAGACTTGCGGATAGGGCCGTGTTATTTAATGCGTTTTTCGAGTCTTGGACATACCTACGGCCTTCAACTTTTTGTTAGGTCGTCTCATGCAAGTAGGGGCGGTTTCTTCAAGTCTTCACCGAAAGTGAAGTTTGTGACGAAAGGGAAGCTTATTACGTTCGAGGAGAGGATGAGTTCAAGATTTATCACGAGACGGCTATCCCTTACATTGAACCAGATTGTAAAGAAGAATCCAGTTTTCAAGCATTTGAGTTGGTTTCGACCATTCATGTCTCTTAAGGTATTACCCCACCCACTCCAAAGTTATCAAAGTCGGCGATCACGGTAGGCAAGATCATGGTCGGGAGTGGCTTTGTTCCAGGTAATGGTTTAGGCCGACATGGTCAGGGCACTCGCCAACCAATTGAGGCCGGGCGGAATTCATACACTACTGGATTGGGCTATCGTGATAGAGGTGGACGATCTTGTAGAGGAAGAGGAAGAGGACAAGGACGAACTGGCGTCATTAGACCTCACATTAGGTCCACATTCCCTGGGCCTGCGAGGATGATGCATGAGGAAGAAGGGGCGATTGATACCGTGTTCGCACTCCAAGCCTCCAGCTTCGACGTTGATGTTATTCCCGCCGAATGGGTTGTGATAGACAAGCCGGTTGCGTACACCGCCGACCCACGGAAAAGACGACGCATTCGGAGGAATGGCTGAATTGTTCGAAGAGAATTTCGTGTTGGTCATCGACGAAGTTCGAGAGTAGGAGAATTTTAATTATTTGCACACTCCTCTGCGCATGAGTTTTTATTGCTTTCCATATTTGCATTTCCATTCCTAGGATTTCTATCATTTCGATAATGTAATTTGCTTTTCATCCAATAAAATACATGAAAATTTTCATGTTTTGAGGGCATGATGAAGTACACCAAACTAGCCCGGTGATGATATCCAGCCGATAAAAGAAAAGAAAAATCCAAGGAGAATTCTGAGGCCTGGGCTTCATCATGCTTCCTCGTGTCAAAATGTTTAAAAAATGATTTTTGCCAAAAGAAAAATTTTTCAAAAAATCTAGGCTACCCTGTTTGTCTTTCTGATTCATCTACTTCCTGTTTCGGGAACAATATTGTGACTTGCAAGGACGTGAGAATGGTCCAATCTAATACAACAGGTGCTAATAATGATGATCCCGAAGACTCAAACGAAGACTCCAGTGAAGTGCAACGTAGCTGGGAGCAACATGAAAAAGCTAAGGCTCCCACATCCGAGCAGACCGTCACTATTAATTTAAGTGATACTGAAGAAGCCAAAGAAGTGAAAATTGGGGCGAGTCTTCCCATAGATGAGGCCGAGCGCCTAACTCGGCCATCGAAGGAATATCGGGATATCTTTGCATGGACATATGCCGACATGCCCGGTTTAGACCCGTCAATTGTGGAGCATTGCCTACCTACTAACTGGATGTGCCACCTAAGAAGCAGAGGCTACGAGGAGAGAACCAAGCCTGAACTCTCAAAGAAGATAGAGGAGGAAGTGATGAAGCTCTTGAAGGTGGGATTCATTGAAGTCTCATAGTACCCCGAATGGGTGGCCAACATTATACCGTAATGAAGAAAGACGGTCGAGTTCGAGTTTGTGTTGATTATCGGGATCCGAACAAGGCCACCCAAAAGATTATTTTCCGTTACCGCACATAGATGTCCTTGTGGATAGTACCGCTGGTTTTGAACTATTCTCATTTATGGATGGTTTTTCTGGGTACAATCAGATAATGATGAAGGAGGAAGACAAGGAGAAGACTGCATTTATCACCCCGTGGGGAACCTTTCATTATAAGGTGATGCCCTTCGGACTCAAAAATGCGGGGGCAACTTACCGGCGAGCCATGATAGCATTGTTTCATGACATGATGCATCAAGAGATTGAGGTCTATGTCGATGATATGATTGCAAAGACTCGACTGGAAAAAGCCACATCGAAACCTTGAAGAAGCTATTTGATTGACTCCGTGAGTTCAAGCTTCGACTAAATCCCGCTAAGTGCGTGTTTGGAGCAACATCCGGTAAATTGCTCGGATTCATTGTGAGCAGTAAAGGGATTGAAATCGACCCAGCTAAAGCTAAAGTCATTTGTGAGCTGCGACCTCCGTCAACTGTGAAAGAAGTCCGGAGCCTTTTGGGGAGGTTGAATTACATTGCTCGATTCATTTCCCAACTTTCTGAAACCGCCAAGCCATTCTTCAAGCTCCTAAAGAAGAATGCACGAGTCAATTGGGATGATGAATGTCGAGAAGCGTTCGACAAGTTGAAGAGTTACTTGATGAATCCACCGATGCTTATCCCACCATCGCCGGGGCATCCTTTAACTCTCTACCTCACTATTCATAGTGAGTCACTAGGTGCAATGTTGGTTCAAGAAAGTCCAGTTGATAGAAAAGAACGAGCCATTTATTACCTAAGCAAGAAGTTCACTGTATCAGAACTGAAGTATCCTGATGTTGAAAAGACCTGTGCGGCTTTAGTGTGGGTATTGCATAGATTGCGACAATACACACTGCATTACTGCACATTCCTCGTGGATCGAGAGCGACCCCATCAAGTACTTACTTGATCGACCAGCTTTGGTGGGTAAGTTGGCCAAATGGCAAATTTTAATTTCTGAATTTGATGTACAATTCATGCCACAAAAGTCGGTTAAGGGTCGAGTGATCGTTGACCTATTGGCCGAGAATTCGGGAGTTTCTAATGACAATGACAGTTTCCTTGATGACCGCATCTTGAGTATAAATGAAGACTCGTGGAAGATGTTCTTTGATGGAGTCAGTAAACTTGTCCGGTTTTGGTACCGGGGCGCTTCGATATCCCTGATGGACAGCACCATCCAGTGGCTGCAAAATTGGTATTCCCATGCACTAACAACGTGGTTGAGTATGAAGCTTGCATCCTCGGGCTTCAAGCTGCAATTGAGATAGGTGTGCCAAGTTAAAAGTGTTCGGGGATTCCACATTAATTATAATGCAGACCGTAGGTGAATGGAAGACCAAGAAGGCCAAGTTGCTCCCATACCACAAGTATTTAGAAGATTTGATGGAAAAGTTCAAGGAAGTTTCGTTTGAATACTTGCCAATGTCTCATAATCAATTTGCAGATGCACTTGCGACGTTGTCTTCTATGCTGCAGGTCACTGATGGGTTAGAGGTCGAGCCTCTGAAAATAGAGGTTTTGCCAAGGCCAGCTTATTGCATGGTAGTGATAGAGGAACCAGATGGAAAACCGTGGTACCATGACATCATGACCTATATTCAAAAGCAAGAGTTCCCAGAAGGTAGCAATCCAGCTGACCGAAAGCATCTCATGAAACTTGCCTCCAAATTCTTCATTAGTGGAGATACATTATACAAACGGTCTTTCGACTCCGTCCTACTTAGATGTGTCAATGCTAAGGAAGCCACTTAGTTGATGGAAGAAATACATGAAGGAGTGTGTGGTCCTCACATGAGCGGCCACATGTTAGCAAAGAAGATTATGAGACTAGGTTACTTCTAGCTGACCTTGGAGACTGATTGCATTCAACATGTCCGGAGTTGTCACCGTTGTCAGATTTATGGAGACAAGATAAATGTTCCTCCAAATGAGCTGCATCAACTGTCAGAATCATGGCCTTTTTCAATGTGGGGCATCGATGTAATCGGCCCAATTAATCCGAAAGCCTCGAATGGTCATTGTTTCATCCTGGTCGCTATTGATTATTTCACAAAATGGATAGAGGCAGCATCCTATGCAGTTGTTACCGCAAAGAATGTCGTGAAGTTTGTGCGACGGGATATTATTGCTCGTTAGAGCGTGCCTGAAGCCATCATCACAAATAACGGGACAAACCTAAACAACAAGCTTGTCAATTATTTGTTCAAGGAGTTCAAAATTCGTCATTTGAATTCACCGCCATATCGCCCTCAGATGAATGGTGCGGTTGAAGCAGCGAATAAAAACATCAAGAAGATTCTGGCAAAGACAGCTGATAATTATCGCGACTGGCATGAGAGGCTTCCTTACGCTCTGATGGCATATAGGATTTCAGTTCGCACTTCTACTGGGGCAACTCCTTTTTCTCTAGTGTACGGCATGGAAGCAGTCCTGCCAGTTGAAGTAGAAATCCATTCTCTAAGAGTATTGTCTCGGTCTAAGGCGACGTAAGCGAATGGGCACAATGAGGTATGACCAACTCAATTTGATTGAAGAAAAACAATTGAAGGCCGTATGTCATGGTCAATATTATCAACAGCGGGTGGCCAAGTCCTTTAATCGGAAGGTTCGCCCAAGGCATTTCAAGGTCCATGATTTGGTGCTACGCAAGATGCTACCAATTAACCTTGATCCTCGTGGCAAATTCACTCCAAATTACAAGTGGGCCATACATTGTGAAGAAAGTACTTCCCCGGAGGTGCTTTAATTTTGGCAGAAATGGATGGGCGGGAATTCACAAATCTTGTAAATTCTAATGCTGTAAAGAAATACTATCCATGAATAAAAGGGCTCGTAAAAACCTTTTCCTCGCTCAAAGTTGGTCAAATCTTTAGTGTATAATGTTGTATATTTTATTTTTGCAGGGGCAAAGAATGGATGTGAACGATGGTGTCTTATTTTTGTAAGGAATCTCTATGAACTCCTTTACAAAGGAAGGGCAAGACATGGACACATAATAGTTTTGACTTTATGAGCATGCCCTCTTTGTCATTATAGAATGCTTTCACGTGATATTGTGTAATTCGTCAATTCCACTTGAAATTTATCAAAATGGATAATTCAGTGAAAGATGTCGAGTTACTTGAGCATGCTAAATGAGGTGTGAAAGGCAAGCCTAATCCCATACACCGTCCTCTGTCTATATATTGTGAGGTGAGTATGGAAACATTTTGTATTTCAAGGTGAAGAATTTTCTTGCGAAAAGTACGACAGCTGAAATGACGAGATGCAGTTCATTTCTCTATCCCAAACACTACAGATGTTCCATTACTTAACCATTTTGAGCCCATACACTTATGGATGTTCTTTTCAAATTACCCCTGTCAAGAATCACCCCACATCGGGGCAACTGGGAGATAAAAATGACATCATGAAGTGAGGAAAATGAATTGAAATTTTCTTGCTCTCACTTGCATCAATCTTCAAGTCATGGTATTACATTGAATTCATGTGCTAATTTAAGTGCCTTAGGATGACGAAGAGCATTTCTTTCACTATCCTACACACTTATATCCTTTGTATATCCCACTTGAGCCTGTGATTTCGTTTCTTTTAAGCCCAGTTGATGATCATCCCCCACAGTGGGGCAAGGTAAGAGACAGATGAAGACCCTTGAAGGGTCGAGTGTCATTTAAAATATAATTGCTTGACGCATGCATTATGCGCAAGAATTGAATTCAAAATAGAACTAAGGGGCATGAAAAAGCAGTGTGCCTGGTAAAAGCAAGGCCAATGCCCATAGATGAAAAAAAGTCAAGATAGGTGACTGTCAATTACAAGAATTGAATCCCAATGGAGCAATACTCAAAGAACTCAAATGTCGAGTTTCTACAATCAATGGGGCACTTCATGAAGACAATCCCCAATGGTGAAAAAGAAAACTGGTGGCAATGCCAAGATGATCATCAACTCTCACCCTTTACACACATTTTGAGCCTAACGATCCTTTCGTTTCTCAACCCATGAACCCAGCCTATGTTACGTCCCTTACAAAGTCTCTTCAGATTAGGGCACTTGAATTAACATAGGAATTCACATGTTTTAAGCATTGCTCGAAGAAGTGCGAGCAAGATTATTTCTTTCTCATTTTGTAGGATTCTTGACTTGTAAACCCGGAGATGATTACAGAATTGTTCTTTCAATTGCTTTGACTCGAAGAGTCCCTTTGTTAAGCCATTGACCAAGCTCGCATTACAGTCCTTGACAAAGACCTCTCAGATTGGTAAGGTCGTACTGCTTGCAAGAAAATTCGAACTCTTGTCAACATGATGATGATAAGATTGAATGAAATATTCTCGCATCAATGGTCGGGATAAATAACCCTTCTTAAATGACAGCGAGTGAAAAAGCCTTTTCACACCAAAAGTGTCTCATTTAGCATGTCCAAGAGACTCATGTTATACCTAAAAATTGTCCTAGTGATAATTTTTCCAATGAAAGCTTGATAAAGCCATCATGCATGGACCTTCATCGAATTTTTCCTCAAAGACCAAAAAATTGTCTTTGAAACATTGAGTTTGTTCAGTCATCTTTGTACTTGATGAGAATTCCAAGTACCTATTTATAAAATGTTTTCAAATGTCTAGTGTGAATTCCAGATATTTGAACCTTTAAACGCTTGATGTGATTTCCAAGTGTTTGTTTTTCCAAACATCTGATGTGATTTCCAAGTGTTTGTTTTTCCAAACATCCGATGTGATTTCCACATGTTTAGTAAATGTTTTCAAATGTCCGACATAAGAATCGATTTTTGAAGTTTCAAGTACTTGATGCAATTTCCAGGTGCTTAGAATCGATGAGAATTCCGTATCCCTATAAACTTTGAGCCTTTCAATTATCTCGAAGAGAGTTCCGATGTTTGTTAAGTCTCATAAGAATCATTTCACAAGTACGACAGTACGTGCTATTCCTTGCATTTGCATTGGTCATAGATACATTGAGATCTATGTTTCTGACCAAATCATTACATTTACATGGCATTCTTTAGGGGTTAAATTTATTTGAGTCCATTTAAAAAAAAAAAGTCATTAACATTTGCATATGCATTTCATATTTCATTTTTGCATGGTTTAATTTTAGGTGTATATATCTTTGAAGGAACCTCTACGAGCTTTCCCTTCAAAGAGGGCTAACATATTGATACCTAATATTTTTTTTTTTAAAATAATAAATTAAATAAAATTTGGTTTTAAAAATCTTTGTTGTTGAACACATATCTTCATTTCAAAATTTAAAAAAAGGAAAAAACAAAAAAATTTAAACGGTCGCGTGATTTTGGAGCCAATTTGTTGTTGAAGAAGTTGAGTGAATATCGCAAAATCTCGAACAACTTCGAGTCTTTCCCCTATAAAATGAAGGCGAGGTTTCGGAACAAGGGGGGCTTTTTTCGCTTCATTGCCAAAAAAGGAGAAAAACCAAAAAAGTGAAAGAGAGGAAATGGGTTTCGGTTCTTTAGGAAAAAAGAAAAGTCAAAAGGTGAAGTGAAAAGTGAAAAGAAAGGGAGTAGAGGGAGGAGACGTGAGAGTTTGGCAGAGAGAAAGAGAAACACGTGAAAGAGTGTCAGGAAAGAAGAAGTAAAAAGGGGGGGGTGTACACTGTTCATCTTCTTCGTACATTTATCCTCCACGAAGCCCCACGCCGCTCAGCTTGTCCACGCCTCTGCTCCACCGATCATTTGAAGCCCTGCCGCGCACCATTTCCTCCCTTACTCCGACGGTCCGAGCGTCCTTTTGCCACCGATTGCTGTTACCGACGAACCATTCCACTCGGAGCCCGCGCACCACCGACCCACCTCTGCCTCGACGCCCCCAGTCGCCGGTTCCCTGTTCTGTCTTGCTGCATCAGCATCACCCAACTTCGCTGGAGATCTGCTCTCTGCTTCATCTGCGGCTGCCCGGAGTCGAAGCCTGACGTCCGCCCGACGCCCCCTGCTCCGCCGGCTCTTGTTGCCCGAGTGAATCCCGACGACCCGACGACTCGCCTCCTCAGCCCAATCGACGCTCGCACTAGCAACTCGCGCTGCCTCCGCGCCACTCACCACCGCGCATCCACTCTTCGTCTGCGCCGGCGACCGAGCCTCCAAGTAACGCCGCCCCGAGCACCTGCAGCAGGCCCTCGCCCGACGCCCTGCACCGCCTGCGCCTCCGCCCCGAGCTCCGCAATTGCTACATCCTCTATCTTTGTTGCAGGTCCGGTTACCACCCGAACCTCGCCGGAGATCCGACGCGGGCTGCCACCCTCTCTCGGGTTACCTCGTCCACATTGCTGTTCACGCCCCTAGGTAGTTTTTTTTTTTACTTTTATTTTTCATTACTTGGTAGTTTAGTCTATTTCATTATTTGTTTTATCTTTTATATTTATTTTCCTGTTTATTTCATTTGATAGCATGTTTAGTTTAATTATTTAAATGTTGGGTGTTAATATTTGCAATTTCTATATGCATTATCCATAGATTTTAGCTCAAATTACTATAGTTATTAATTTGATCCGAGAGACATCGGGTCATTTTTTTAATTATACTAATTTTGGGTTTGTTTTGGTAGAATTTCAATTGTTAAATCACAATAATTATTTAATTTGGTCCGTAAGACTGACCAAATTTTTAATTATTTTGATTCCCTCATTGTGATTTATAGAGTTAAAATAATTGTTAATTTAATCCGTGAGACAACGGATTATCTTTTCGATTATTTTAATTTTTATCTTAGTTTTTTATGTAAAAATAATTACTTGTTTGAAAAAATGAAAATTAAAAAAAAAAAAAAACAATAGTGAAATCTAAAATCTTGCATGAGCATATAGGTCATATAGGTTTATTAAATTAGACACGTAGGTTTAATAAATTGACCTTTAGGATTATTTTTTAGGATTTCATCATTGGATAGTTTTTTTAGTCAGGATTGGATTTAAACTTTTTTTTATTATTTAGGGAAAATTTGCATGTTTTCATAATATGAAAAGATAAGAAAAAATAATAAAAAGAATAATGGTTTTCTAAGACAAATGAGGTTTAAATCAAATTAATCCCGAAATTGAATTAGAAAATTATTTCATTTTGATAGCTTAATTAGGTTTGTTTTATTAGTTTCAAATTTTAATAAAAATATACAAAAATACTAGGTGCATATTAACTAGTTTGCATAGTAGGCACATTTAATTAGAGTTTGCACATTAGCAAATTAGGATTGCATCATATTAATATGTTTTAGTAATCCCATCGTGTAATTTTTAATTGCATATAATTAGCATTTTAAAAAAAAAAGATAAAACAAAAGTCATTTACTTGGTTAATTAATAGGTTAGTTCATAATTAATCCCATTTCATATCATCATTGTTTAGTGTAGGTTGCATACATTAAAAAAGAATCATTAAAAAAATCACAAAAAAGAACATGCATATAGAATTGTTATGTCATGCATCCCATATCATGAAACGCATGCATATTAGAATTTTATAGATTAGATTGCATACATATAGTGATAGTTTAAGCTATTCCATATAAATTGCATTTCACATATCATTAAAGTAAAATCCATGCATATTAATTTTAGATTAAGATTGCATAATAATAAAAGTTAGGTGTCATGTCATTTAGAAATCATGTTTAGGGCGCGCATTTTTATGAGCATTTTTTAAAATGTTTTCTTAGAGAGTGGACTTTAATCAAGTTGTGGTTTATAATTTCTTAGCATTTTGATTTATTGAATGTTATTTCATTGATTATGCACCCGCATGACCACCATTTGCATGTTAGTAACTTAGGTTAAAATTGATCAACACTGCCTGCAAAAAATATTTTTGAAATGAAAGGTACCGAAAGGGCGTTAGGCTAATATAGCGTAACCATGTCCCCAAACTTTGAATCTCTGGTTCGCAGAAATAAAGTATTCTCCCATACTTTATTTGGGTTTCTAATCAACCCTATTTGATTAGTGGCGACTCCAAATTGAAATATAATTGCATGTTTTAATGGGTCATTTTCTTAGTATCAAGTCACGATTGGTAGGGTTTGGGAGAGTCCGTGCCAAGTCTTCGGACTTAGTAATCCATTAACCTAGTTTTAGGTGATTCACCCTCGAAAAAATTAGGTCGCGACACAAATCAAATCCTTGAAGGTGGAATATAGTAAGATTTGGATAAATCAATCAACAAGAGGCGAAACATTCTTTCCAAGTGAAGCACTCTTCTTATGGAAACTCTATCTGTTGTATGGGTGGCAAAATTAACGAAAGACTTTAATCTCCGCAACCTTGAAGCATTCAGATCTTCTGACGATGTTCAAGTCCAATGGGTAGATTGGATGAGCGATCCTCTGAGGTTATGTCCAACTGTGAGCTTGGACAATGAGGATTATAAAAGAAGGTCTTGATGCTGAAAGGATACAAGAAGCTGAAATTCCAAAGTTTACAATTCCTAAGCCTTGAGTGATCTTCAATCTTACACATTCGCTTTTTCTTATGAGCTCAACTATGTAATCTTTTAGAGATTGTTAGAGTGATAGATCCAAATAGTGACCACACTCACTTGAGTCGAAAGTACTCAATCTTTGTAACCTCTAACAGACTCATTCTAAGGGAATCCAGCCAATTGGCTATTAGCGAGGATAAATGGTTGGAAAGGGGTGTACTGGGAGGGCCATATAACCAACAAGATCCCAAAATGATTGTTGAACTGATAGACTCAACAGAATAATACTGGAAAGAGCAATTGTTGGGGAACCTTTTTTGATGAGCAAGTTGTTAATGAAATTCTAGCAATTCCATTGTCAATCATTTCAACAAAGGATAAGCTAGTTTGGTTAGCAAATTAGTCTGGGTGCTACTCTGTTAAAAGTGGTTATAATCAACTTCGAAAGATTGAAACCAAACAAGACAACGAGCAAGCTTCATCCTCCTACCAAACTCCCAATTCTCTGTAGAGCAAAATCTGGAAGCTAAAAACACTCCCCAAAGTTAGATCATTCATGTGGAGCATTTGCCAAAATGCTCTACCAACCAAGGTCAACTTGTATAAAAGGAAGCTTTTATTTTAGCCTTATTGCCCCATGTGTTGAAAGGAACTCGAAATGGTGGAACATCTTTTCCTTCTCTATGATAGTACAAAGAAGGTTTGGTCTAGTCGAGAATTTAATTTTCAGTTCTCTCACCAACAAGCAACCAAAATCGAGGAGTGGTTGCTGAACTTTGTAGATCTAACCCGAAAGAACCTACCCTTCGAGCTTATCGCAACAACTCACTGGAATATTTGGCTTGCGTGTAATTCCTTTGTCTTCCAACACCAGAATCCTAGTCCCAGAGGAGTAGTAGACTCATCTCTTGCCATGCACTACAACTATGTGAAATGGAACAGGAGTAAGAAGGAGGGAGAGCGTGCATCGGAGGATTTATCTACGAGGGGAAGACCACTACAACCGGGGACGCTAAAGATTAACATCGATGGATCGCATCTCCCACGGTCTACGGAAGGGGCTTTTGCTTTCGTGTGCTACGATTCTGAAGGGAGATCGATCGAAGGAACTGCGCAACCAATCCGATAGTCCTCCGCCCTCCATTCCGAAACCCTTGCTTGTCTCCATGCTCTTCGTCACTTTGCCAGTTGATATGGATGGAATGCTGGAAACAGACAGCTCCTCCTTGATAAGCTTCCTGCAAGATTCCTCTCTTTGCTCTTGGGATGTTGAGCCACTTATTACAGAATGTTTAAGCTTCATGGCCCTTTGTGAGAGTCTTGAGTTGGTTTACTATCCTCGAAATTCAAAAAGACTAGCAGATTGGGTTGTAAAGGCCTCACATGTAAGGCTTTTCCACATTATCGGATTTCTTACCCACCACCCCTTCTATCGGAGATTCTGTGTTTTGATGCCCCTTACTCTAGAGGGCTTGTTGTTTATAGATGAAATGATAAGCCTGAGTTACGATGACAAAAAAAAAAGTACAATTGCACTCACTAACCTTTTCCTAAAATACCAACATATCTTACGTTTTGCACTCACTAATATGTAAATTGAGAAAATTTTATCAATTTTGAAAAGCACATCAATTGAAAAGCATATCTTACACAAAGAAACTACTGTTCAACGTTTCTCTCTAATTTTAACTCAAATTGAGATTTCCAACGGGCAATTTGATATTCACTTTTACCCGCATATTTCCCTTGGAACTTAAATTTGAAATTTTGGTACCTAATTTGTTCTTGCCTTTTCCTTTAGAGATGTTGTTAGACTTTAGGCACGCGCCTCCGAAGAAGATCGAAGATTGTACTTATTTTTTTCTATGAACTTTGTAGCTTGACATAACTTTCACTTGCGATTGGACAATTGCGATTGGACAATTACGATCATCCATTCTATTGTTTTTTCTATTGTTCAAAAACAATAAGAGGGTGAGAGAAAAAGTGGAGTTAACGTGAGGGTTTGATGAAAAGGATTATAAGTAACCGTCGAAGGTGGGGGGCAAGTTGATAAGAGAATAAATGCTCTACAATAGTGGGAAGTTACTATTTTTGCCATTCATTGTGTGAGTATGATAAAAGTTTTATTTAAGGGTAAATTTGGAAGGGAGATAAAACTCAATTTCGACTCAAGCGGAAATGAGAAATTTGGAAAATATTTTCCTAAAAATAATCATTCGTGTCATTTAAATAAATACCCACTGAAAATTATTTTCATTATCGACAACAATTTATATCTAAATATTTTTGAAGCGATGAAAATATTATTTGATCATTCATTTTTATAAGCGATATAAGCAATCATTCGGGAAAATGTTTTTCAAACCATTCATTTTCCTCGAAACAAATGAAATTTTAAATGTATATAGGTTATGAGCAAAAGTTACTCGAATGGAAAATAATGTTACATGCAATTTAAAGAAGAGAGAGGATGTTGAAGAGCCAAAGCATGTGATTCATCTTGTTATCAAAGGCCTTTTAATTTCGGGGACACTCATGTGGAAAGTTGTTGCAGTTGAGGTCAAGCATGTACACTCACAGAGAAAATGGAAAGATTGTAGGACATGAAGCGAAGCACATCATGGCCACAAGCCAGGACAAGTTACACAATCCGGAAGAACTTGCACTGTTGAGCGAATTTTCGTCTCGATGTACTTCGATTCCGTGTAATTCCAATCACAGGTCGATTTATACTTCCTTACACTTAGTTTATTGTCGCATTCCCACTCCTTCATGGCCCCGGTTGATCACTTGTGCTCGAGCGGGGTAATCGACCCTGAAGTTATCTGGCTGGCTCTTCAATCATCTGACATTTGGATCACCCTGGCGCATTCTCGATTCTCCATCGATACCTTTCTTGGCACGTCGGCAGACCGGATTCCATCCGACGATGGCGCATGATTTGATGCATGTTGGAAGAGTTTGATGATGGGCCAAGACACAGTAGTGAGATTGCATTTCATTGATGAGAAACTCCATCGTTCCATAGCTGCTTTTCATCTAAGCAAGACATCCCATACAATGCAAATTCCCAAGAAAAGGGCATGATCCAGGGCTTCCACCGTGACCAACCAATGTTATGGCATGTTCAGCACCTTATACACAGCGTGTGCACGCACGAGAGAGAGAGAAGCCATGCAAGGTTGTCGAAGTTGGCATCCATATAAATGAAGTTATGGTACATGGGACCTCAAAAGTACAATCCTTTGTAGAGGCCAAGGCAAACATATTCTGCTTGTATTGAAGTAGAAATGTGCAAAAAAAGATAGAATATTACAGTAAACTTTGCCTATCTACACAAGGATTTCTGAAGTGAGAAAAAAAAGGAGAGATACGATATGATACGATATGAACCAGAAGGATCTAATAGACTTCCACGTTCCATTGCTCAGACTTCTTCAACTGCCTCTTGTACTCCAGCCAGTCGATGCCTGGAAAACACAAGGAAAATAAAGTAAATATGATGGATAGGGAAAAAATTCAGGGTTTCTGTCAAATTGTTAACATCCAGGAATTCTCAAACTGAGTTGCGTATGTTCACCGTCTTTAGCAGCCAACGAGACCATGATGTCGTCGATCCCCTTCTCCATTCCCTTAAGACCGCACATGTAGACGTAAGTGTTGTCCTTCTTGAGCATCTCCCACAGTTCTTCAGCATATTGTGCCATCCGGGTCTGGATGTACATCTTCTCACCCTTGTCGTTTGTTTGCTCTCGGCTCACAGCGAAATCGACCCTGAAGTTATCCGGCTTCTTCTCCTTCATCTTCTCAAACTCCTGAACCGTAAAACACAGTTACAGAACTGGCGATTTAGCAAGCCTGAAACGAGTTCTTAGAGAAATTAGCAACGGCCATTGCCCTCGGAATGAACATATCTCACCTCCTTGTAGAGCAGAGAGCTGCTTGTGGGCACACCCAAGAATAGCCAAGCCAAGCCGTTGAACTGCGTGTCAAGATCAAACCATTTGTCAAACAGTTATCGAGGAAAAGGAATGCACGCAGACTGAATATCTTCTTGAGGTTCTCTTCACGGTCATTAAACAAATAGAAACCAGACGTTCATAGGCCATTTGAGCAGCCACAAATTCTAAACCAAGATACAAAAGAACGAGGCAGTTCGTGGCACAATCTAAATACGAAATTAAAAGACGCATCAGGTATTAGGCATTGCACTGATTGGAGGATTACAACATGCAAAGACTATTCTCTACCAGAAGTATTCTGTTTAGCTCTCATGCATGGCACCAAGAGGTGCAATCAGTAATATTCACGAGAAAAGATTCATTCTGCTAACCAAAGAGGCCCCATATTAATTTTTAACATTAAGAGCCTTGGCAAATTTTGTGCTAAATCTAAAATAATGTCCAAATTAGTTTGGATGGGAATGCACAGAGCATCATAGTTTGTATGTAACCTGGTAGTCTTCGTGCTTCTCAAAGAACATCTTCCACAAGAAAGACCTAAATGGAGCGATTCCAGTACCGGTGGCAAGCTGCAGCAAAGAATTCAAGCAATCAAGTTAATGAGGTCTCTATGTCACATGAACAAACTAGATCAGTATAAGGAGGGGAATAAACCATAATGACGGTGGCATTAGGATCCTTTGGCAGAAGCATTTCTTTTCCAACCGGTCCTGTGATCGTCACTTCTGCCCCGGGTTTCAAGTCACCTGAATCAGGAAGTATTCGAGTGCTTTGAGTCCAGTCAATGCAAAGAGATTCTAAAGTTTTGACTATGATATTTGCAATCCTTACACAAGAAATTTGAGCAGACTCCTTTCACGATTTCTCCGTTATCGTTGGTGTAAACGAGCCGCTTCACACACAGAGAAACCTATTTGCAAAGACCACTCATTCTTAGTTCTCGAACCTTACATTGGTTCCCCATGGAAAAGTTAGATAGATGATCGATAACTACGGAAATGACACGATAAAAATTATCCAACTCGTGAAATAATCTCAGCTATTACTAGATGATTTTTCACTGGTAGAAACTTACAGTCTTGGAATCTCCAAAATCACCAAGGGCACTGCTGGCGATTGAGTACAGTCTCAGCTTGTGTGGCTTCCCATTCTTGTCAATACCGTCAGGAATGACCCCAATCGATTGCCCTTCTCTGTATGGCACCTCACCTAAGAAACACCGATTTCACCAATCTCAGGAAAAACGACACTTACGCACCAAAAAAAATCCCACCCAAATTGCATTCTCAACCCATAAAACACCAGCTGGGTCTTTGCAAAATCCCTCAAAATGATGTGTGTCCATGTGCCCAAGTGAAGAAACAAAATTCCCTTATTTGTGATCTGACAATCTTATGTCAATGCACATACATACCCTCTGTGCTGAAGACCATGTGCCAGGTCTCTCCAGGAGCATCATCGCCGGTGATCTTCGTGTTGAGGAGGCACCTTCCAATGTAAGGGTTCTTGGGCTTGAACTTGTTCACAACCACACCCTCGTCCATTTTTTGGACTCCTTGACAACCTTAGCTGGAGCCTCCGTGGTGACCTGTGCTCTAATGGCAGACACCATCCTCCCACCACCACACACGTCTCTGTAATGCACAGGGACCTACAGAAAGACGCAAAAGAAAGAATAAAACAAACGTAACCCAGATGAAAATTTCAATCCTTTGTTAGAAGAAAAGAGGCAGCTGATTTCTGTCCAGATGAGAGAAGTCATGTGGAGCTCACCTTCTTGAAGTTGATCCTTTCAGTGGAGATGATGGAGGTTCTGCTGGCAGGGAGAGAAGTGGACTTGGAGGAGGAAGGGAGAGACACTGAAGCAGTCACTGCAGCAGCCATTGTTGCAGAGCTGATCAAGAGCCAACGGCAAGAAGCGGATACAGATGGTGGGGGAGAAAGATCCTCACAGGAATGAGAGATTAATTTATGGGGGAGTCCGGGTCAAGGACTGAGAGGTGAAGAATGTGAGAGAACAGGATCAAAAGGGGGGAAACCTTTTTAGGGGCAGAGTGGATTATGGATTGGGTGGAGGAGATTTTGAGGCCAATGCAGTGGCAGGGGTGTGGATAAGTCTACGGTGGTGTTGAAATGAATGTATGGCTCTCACCCTCCACTGTACTTGAAACCTCTTGGTGGCCACTGCCACTTGTTTTTCCTCCATCCTCACTCATGCTTTTTGATATTTTGACTCGGGAAGAGAGTGAACGGCCCCCACTGCTTTTTTGGATTACCCCAAAAGAAGAATAATTAGAAAGAGGACCAGAAATTTGTGGCAATTTTCGCCTGATTAAGAGGTTAAATGGTGCATTTGATTTAGCATTCTCAAAAGATTTTAAGTTTCTAAAGGCCTTCATGCCAAAATTGACATGTTTGGTTTAGCATGTCTTATCAAAGATAGGATTTACAAATTTCCTTAACTCAAGACAACTCCCACAAAATATTTATATTACAATATTTTCAAATTATTATTTGGAGGCTAGTGACTTTTTTCCTTCCAACTTTATCTTCACTAAACTATCTGAATTCCAATTTTACCCTCACCCTCTATCCTGTGCGAATTTGCCAATATTGCACTATGACGACACAAGCTTAGATCTAATTGGCATCGCATCTGACACCAACGGTCAACGCTGGAGATGGTGCAACCTCCGTGTCGCCTCGCCTAGGTAGCTCAAGTGAGCCTTATCCAAAATCGCTTGACCTCAACGTCGCCTCACTTGGGGTCGTGAGACCTCCGCTTTGGTCGCATACAGTTGCCTAATTGCCTATTCTCCATCTCCGTCGTTGAGCTCATCCCTTCTCTGATTTATGTTTTGTTCTTCAATGGCTTTACAAAACGAAACCACAAACAGGTGTTTATCAACTTCTATTAACATTTCATGAGCATATGTGCAAATGCTTTAGCCTTTTATTTGTTTATTTATTTATTCATTTGTCTCTTTGTAGGTTTGCTGTAAAATAGGAAGCTTTACCCTTAGTTCAGTCCTATGGTCCCCTCTTCCTCCAGGTTAATGAGGATTCAAGTGAAGTTTTTCTTTGCAGGTTTGCAATTATTTGTGGAATCACCCCAACTAGTTACTAGTAACAGCAATGAATTATATATATAGTGTACATAAGAGAAAAAAATGGAAAATAAAAGGAGAAAGTGGTCAAAAAAGCAAACTCACATGAATTTTATGAAATATCATGAGCAACCGTTTCATCGAGTTATATCCACTTATTTTGGCAAAATTATGTTGCAGATGTGTAAATTTAGCCTTTTATATTTGGATCTTGTTAATACCCAGATAAAGAAAATTTGTTATGTTCAATGTATTGTTTCTCTCGTGTTATATCATCGGTGTTCTATATGTAATAAATGGGCCCATTTTTAAAGAAAATATACTTAGGCCCAAGAGACTCAAGCCCAATATCTTACTTAAGCCCATGAAAATGCAGCCTTAGCCCATTTATCAAAGTTTTTTCAGCTGCTGCCGAATAAAAAGAAGAGGACAAGAAATAAGAGAGAGGGAAGAGTCACAAAATCAATTTTTTTTTTTTTTGGTCAAAAAGTCACAAAATCAATTGAATAAGAAACATTGGGATGTCATGGAATCGGGGTATTTTACATAATTTTTGCGGTTTGATTGATGATGAATTTTGAAGTTTGTTGGGCACTATTGGACTGTATTCAACCCTCTGATTCTAGCACTAATTTTCGCCCATTTCCAGCCATCTTTTAGGTTAGAAGCAATGATGTATTTTAAGTATATTGAAATAGCTTCCCAAAAACTGTGGATCCACTTGAAATGTGATCAATAGAGTTTAAATGAACCGTTTTAAATTTTACATGCAAGCTATCACTGTTCCGTGGACAAAAAGTACTTCTTTATTTTAGGGAGTCTTTGGAGGCTCATCAGCATCATTATGCTATCGAATAAGCCTAGTTTAATTGGCAACTATAAAAGTATTTACCTGCTTGATTTTGATACTTGTTTCTCACTTAACTAGTATGATCCAAAATTCATCGGTCGAGGTAATTTTAAGTATTTTATTTTGATATAACAAATGAGTAGTGCTTATCTTTTCTATGATTTAGAAAGTTGTGTCTTGAAAATGATAGAATTCAGGATATGTTCCAATTTACGAAAGAAAATTCACATGACATGATGTTTATCAAAAAGGAAAAGCGATATTTTATAGTATATTATTTGTTAAAGTTGACAAGCGCTCACTTTGATTTTCTATGTGGAGGAAGTCGATGAAGCTCAAAAAGCTTGGCGTACATATAATAAGTTATATGAAGAAATAATGTTTCTTACTATATTCAAGTGATATTAGCTGAAAAAGACGTAGATTGAGAAAAAGAGAAAGTTGAGAAAACTTGCGCAAATATCTTATTTATATCAAGGCGGCATCGGAGGTCGATTTGAGGTCCGATTGAGTTGAAATTTTGTTAGCATGTTCGTGGCGCAATTTTCTCGAATCTGAACGGTTTGATTTTCGTTTGAAGCTCCCTACATCAGGTTTTTCATGGATTGATCAAAACTTGCGTTTTTTGTCAAATTTATCCTTGATCTCTTGTAATATTTATGTGTATTGCCAAGAATTATGTTTGTGAGATCTTTGTTGCTATGTACCTCTAGTATTTGCTAGAGAAGAACATTGTTCACCTAGTGATAGTGAAGATTTTCGGGTGGACTCGGTCCAGGTGGATTTTGATCTCCTCACATCGAGGAGGTTTTCCACGTAAAAAATCGTCGTGTTTGCATGCTTGGTATTTATTTTACTCTATTATATCGATTCCTATTAGGTTTACACAAGAGGAGAGATTATTTTATTCCGCTGCATTAATTCGATATTGTTCGAATTGTTATCATTATCCCATCACCTACTGCCATTTTAGTTACTTAAAATGACATTATGAGGTTTCTTGCGAATTGATTTGTGTTATTGTTTTTTAAAATAATTCTGAACGGCTTTAGCTATTTGTGAAACGTTTTATAGGTTATTCTTTACTGGAGGAAGGATATATAAAGGAGATTACATGTTTTAGACATGAATATGGTTTCTGAAATGGTAGTTTCTGTGGAAGGAGGTGTTGCTGTATATATGCATACTATTCTCGAGACACTGTGTTTTGATCAAGCCTCCAGCTAATATAAGTGGAGACCTACACTTAAAGAGGAAACTTGGTGGGCCTTATCACTGTGTATTAAGCATAGCCATGATTTGGCATTGATTACTAGGTTGATCAAATCATTTATGTTTGCTTTGATATTGTTGCTAAGATAGGTGTTTCCGATATATATGAAGTTATGTTGAAGGAATGTAACTCATCTTTGATCTTATATGTCTAATATATACTATGTATAGATGAATATATTTCCGCTACTATTTATGAGTGTGCATGTAATCGATCGGTTTATTTATAATAGATTTGTCCAACTAAATGAGTGGTGATTTGTTCATTTCATTCATTTTAATTTTTGTCAAGTTGTACAGCTACTGTCGATGAGGACGAGAGCGAAACTTTTTGAGAGTTGATTTTTGGTATGGTGCTAAGATGGTTGTGCATATGGTAGCTATTTTTGTTGGATTTAGCTTGGTTAGCCGTGGGAGATGTACACTTTAATTTTCGAGCTTTCCGATTCAGTTGACAAGATGTGTCTATTCTTTTTGCGGACTTTAGAACTCTAATTCCTTGCGATTAGCTTACCATCTTATTAAAATTTATATACGTTTTAAGAGCATTTTTTTAATATGGTTAGGTACGAAACCACATCATTCAAGTAGGAAGAAGGGATGAAGCCGAAACAAGGCTCACAGCATTTAGAACTAGATCAGCGATGGCATCCACCAGTCCAGGAGTGTTAAAAGTTAACATAGATGCTGCTTACCCATCAGCCCTCAATGAAGGTTCGGTGGTGTGCGTGTGCTGGGACTCCTCTAGCATCCTGATCGACGGGTTCACAAGCACCGTATATTGCCTTCTCAGCCCTACAAGCAGAGGTGCTCACACTTTATATTTCTCTTCAATTTCTACTGCAGCAAGGGAAATCCATAGATCAAATGGTGTTGGAATCTGATTGCTTAGTTCTTGTGGAAGCCCTCCATAACCCTAACTTGACGTCTTGGGAGAACAGAGTTCTATTCGATGACTACACGGCGCTTTTGCTATGTTTCCCTAATTTGCAGGTTCAACACTACAAAGAGAAGCGAATATTGTTGCTGATTGGGCCGCCAAAGCCCATGGGGCCTCTTTACTTCCTCCTAACTGGCCTATTTCTCCTCCTCTTTATCTGCTAGATCTTATTTATTCGGACATCTTGTTGAATGGTTCCTCTTCTTTGTGTTATTAATATAACTACCGTTTTTGATTAAAAAAAAAAAAATTAGGAAGAACATTTTTTCCTTTGCTTTGTTTTACAGGAAAAGGATGGGCTTATGGGTTGGGTTGTCCTCCTCTTGAGCCCTTCCATAGCCCAACCCAACCCCTCAAGTCTAGCTAGCCTCCAGAGATGACTTTCTTTCTTCCTAATTCGAGGGCATGACCGCAAATAACTTTTTTCGCAAGCCGCATTCACAAATAATCACATCTCTAGGCCTTGGATTTAAAAAAGAGTTAAATGACGGCACGATTGGGAAGAAAATTTTGATTGCGCGTGCGCTTAGTGCAAGTGTGCTTTTGATGTCAACTATTTACAAGAAACATTATTTCGCAGTGTGAAATGGAGTTATCAACCAAGCCATTTATCTTTATATATTATTATTTTTAATATTGGTTGGATTTAAAAGAGAGTTAAAGGTGAAGGCGAGCCTCATCCCTTGTTGAAGGTTGGTGAGGGCCGACCTCACCAGATTCAAACAAGGGCGACCTTACCTAAGGTCGGCAAGGGTAATCCTCGCCAATCATTGCCTTTGGCCAATTGCTAGCCATCTCCAAGGCTCAGCAACCAGCAGGAAAAATGAAAGAAAAAATGAAACAAAAAAGACAATTAAAATATTTTTAAAAAAATCAAAAACATATTTTAAAATTTTGAAAAAAAAATTGTCCACATCAATGTCAATCATGCCACATAGGACGGTCATCATCCAAATTAACGATTTTTAGCTAAAATTGACTAGTACTACATTGACAAAATGTGAAAAGTTTAGGACTTAATTGGTAAATTGAAAGGTTTAGAATGAATTGACTAAAGTGTAATAGATTTAAGAATTTTGGATAATTTTCCTTATAAAGTTATATTGAAGTGATATAACTCATCTTTGTCACGTATGGGATTTAGATGAATATGTTTCTAGTACTATTTATGAGTGTGCATACAATTTATCGATCTGCTTATAATAGATTTGTCCAAATACCATTCATTTTAGTTCTTTTTCAGGTTTTACAGTTACTGGCGAGTAGGACGAGAGCAAAACTTTTGGTGTAGTGTTGGGATAGTTGTACTTATGGTAGCACATCTATTTTTGTCACGTTTATCTTGATTAGCCGTAGGAGATGAATCTTCATGCTTTCTGTTTTAGCCGACGAGATGTGTTTATTCTTTCTAGCAGACTTTAGAACTCTACTCCCTTGTGATTAGCTCACCATCTTATTCAGATTTGCATACGTTTTAAGAATCTTTCTTACTTTGATTATCCTCCTCTTGAGCCCTTCCATAGCCCAATTCATCACCTCAAGTCTAGCCTCTACTCAATCGGCTTCTCCAAAGATGACTTTCTTTCTTCCTAATTCGAGGGCATGACTGCAAATAACTTCTATTGCAAGTCCGCATTTGCAAATAATCACATCTCTGGGCCTTGGATTTGAAAAGAGTTAAAGGACAGCATGACTGGTAAGAAATTTCGATTGCGCATGCGCTTACTACTGCAAGGGTCCTTTTGACATCAACTATTTGCAAGAGATGTTATTTAACGGTATGAAATGGAATCATCAACTAAACTATTCGTCATCATATACGTATTTTTCCATATTGGTTGGTATATTATTTTTATTTGACTTTCGAGTAAGTCATCCTTTAGAGTTCATATAATGTGGAATGGGTCCTCCCACGTGTGGAAGATGACGATGGAAATTGCATATCGAATTGCAATCTCGCTATCAAGTCAACTTGCACCGAACTTTAAAATGAGCCACTAGGACCTGGACTAGTCAACGGTACATAGCGGATGGATTGAATGCCTAATTTGACTTAGTAAAAAAAGGCATGAATGGGTGAAGTCGTACCGAAAGATATATCTATTTCGATTGATTTAGACGTTGATTATATAGAGTGTGAAATTTAGAGAAGCTGAAACCAAAACTAAAAGTAACTCAGCTCAATTGGGTCCTCCAATTTCTTAATGATTCATTAGATCGATTATTGATCATCGATTATTTCGTACAAGGCATCCCCGCGTCATCGATAGTACCTACTTCTCACAAGAGCTCGAGCTTCTTTTGGAGCTCGGCTTTTCTCCAAACTGGACCGACCCGGATTCCAATTCTTTCTTCGTTCCACAGTTTTGGGCACTGTATTTTGACGAGATGCTCGATCTTTTGCCAATCGGACAGATGACATCACGCGTCGGAGAAGTCGAAAATTCCAAGTCAAGGAGCGCGAAACGGCAAAAGGGCGTTCGCGGTTGCGGTTGGGATTGGATGGGACGGTTGAATCCCTCGCCTCATTTTCCAAGATCGAAAACAGAGCTAAAAGCCGAAGGAGGATTTTTCAGTGAACTTCTTTATTCCGAATGTACGAACTTTCTCCGACAGCACATGGACATTATTGCACGACCAGCTGTCTAACGAAAGGCGGCCGAGCAACCGTCTATCTGGAGATAGCTGGACCGGCCCGAACGCGCTCATCGCGTTTTTTTAACTCGTCCGGAGTTTGATTTTCACGTAGCTACACTCTAACTGCCTTGAATCACGCCCCAGATAGTGGCCGGAACGCGGAGACGATCCTGCGGTCGAGCTCCGATCCCGCATCTCCGAGATTTCTCTAGCGACAAGTCTGAAACAGGTGGAAGAGTTTGAACCCGTGGACTTCCCATGTCAACGCTTAACAAGACTGTTCCACCAAACAATGCCCGATCCGGTTCCCAGGCGTACTTGATTGCTTTCGAAAGCGAATCGCAAGCTCGCCTGTTTGCCTCTTCTCTCTCTTGGTTTTTTTGGTCCACCCTTCTGAATGTGATCAAACTCGAGAGAGAAAGACTGGACTTTCTTCAGCCTTTTCAGACAATAGAATCAGAGACCATGGAAATAGCCTGGTCGGAAGAGAAGAAAAGCTTCGTGGGGCTTTGATTACGAGCATGCGCCCGTGAAAGAGAACCGACCAAAACCTTAGCTTCTCCGCAGAGGAGAATGTCAACCAAAAGAAAAGAGCAGAACAGAGAAGGAGGACTCTGCCTAATTAGCAGTTGCAGGCAAGTGCTGCGAATGGATCAAGAGAGATTCTTCTAATCAATTACAGAAAAATCAAGACTCTTTATGTACACACTAAAATCGTGGACAACCGAAAAGAACAGATACAAGGAAAAAAGAAAATAAGGTTAACCCAAATTTTTTTTTTCTTTTTTGTTCTTTATTTTCTGGGTTCTTTTGGACAAAGATCAAACATCTACACATTTATCGGGCCAATTCAATGGTACAATAACCTTGACCCTCTAGACTGGTAGAGCTCCAACCTGCTCTTGGCATCCTGCAACAATGCGTCAATCTTCTCGTCCTGGTTCATGTGGGACTGCTTGGACGCCCACTCGAGCACGGTGAGCACCCCCACCTGCGCAAGCTCCTCGCTGTCGGGGACGTGCTTCGCGGTGTAGCCGAGGAGGACGAGCGCGTCGAGCTGCACCGCCTGCTCGCCGAAGTACACCAGCTGGATCAGGTGCTTCACCCCGCCCGCGTCTATGATGGCCTTGGAGTGGTCGAGGTGGAGGTAGTTCTCTGTGCCCGCGAACTTGGCGAGGGCGATGCAGGCCTCCCGGGACACGTCGGCCTCCCGCTCGTCGAGCAGGCGCACCAGCGGGGCGATCATCCGGGTCTCCGTGGCCCGGAAGGTCCGGGCCAGGTTGCCGATGGCCTTAATGCAGGGGATGAGGAGATCTGAGTCGGCTTTCTCGATGACCTTGAGGAGCTGGTCGACCACGGCCTTGCAAGCGGGCGAGTTCGGCTTGAACGCGGATCGCCGCAACTCCGTGTCCCGCTCGGCCATGGCAGTGATCTCCATCAGGGCCATAGCAGAGTTGAACCGGACGTCCTCGGGCCCTTTCTCGAGAAGCACTGCGAAGCAGAGGAGCGCCCTCGACTCGGTGATGCTGCGGCAGATCGCGGAGTTCCCCTTGGCGAGATGCCAGAGGGCCTGTGCGGCCATGGCCTTCATTTGGGCCTTGGTGGCCGGGTCCTCGGTTTCTCTGCCCTTCATGTTGGCCCCGGATACCGAGTGGCTGTGCTGGTGGTGCCGGTGCTGCAGCGGCGGGAGAGACTGGTAATTCTGCTTCCCATTGGCGATGATGTGATTGATCTCGGCTGGCTTATCTGCCTGCTTTGAGGCGGCATTCATTGCCATCGTGTGAGCGACCACATTGAGCATTTTGTTCGCTCGGGTGTTGCCAAGTGGATGGGACATGAGACTGGCGCCCTCCCTGTCCTCATCCAAGCCCATCCCCGCTGTGGTCGCCCTGTTTGGCCCGCCCATGGCCGCCGCCGCCGCCGCCGCCTGGTTGGTGTTGCTGCTGGCAAGGACAATGGCATGGAGGGAATTGGCCTTGAGCGTGGCGATGGCGTACTTGCTGTGCTCCTGGACGGTCTCGAAGGCGAGGTGGCTGACGAGGAGGCGAATGATGTTGTGCTGGGCGAAGAGGTCCTGGCACTTGGGGGAGTGGGCGGCGAGCTCGGAGACGGCCCAGGCGGCGACGGCCTGGGCCTTCATGGGACCCTCCTTGAGGATTTTGGCGAACACCTGACAGACGCCGGCGTGGAGCATGTGCTCGACGCTCTCGGGGTCGCGGCCGAGGAGGCCGATGGCGCGGGCGGCGTTCTCCTGGCCCTCGGGCTTGCCCTCCTTGAGGAGCCGGAGGAGGGGGCCGATGCCGCCCTCCTCGAGGATGAGCTTGCCGTATCGGTCGTTGTCCCTGGCGAGGGAGACGAGGGAGGCGGCGGCGTCGGAGCGCTCGTCCGGGGAGCCGCCGTTGTGGAGGGTGGCGATCTGCTCCCAGATGAGGCAGAGGATGGGCTCGTTGGCGGCGATTGGGGGCAGGCCGAGGTACCCGTCGTCGGCGCGGTCGTCGGCGGGGGCGGAGACGCGGAGGAGCCAGGAGACGTCGCCGATGGAGTTCTCGAGGAGGGAGGAGGTCTTGCGGAAGGCGGCGGCGGGGATTAGGGTGAACACCCGCTTCATGAGCCCGTTGGCGCGGCACTTGAGTACGATGGCGAGGGCCTTCCCGAGGGCCTGCTCGGTGTCCTCGACGATGCGGCGGGTGGGCCGCTCGTAGAGGTCGGACCCGGACCGCGCCGCCTGCCGGAGGAGCGCCGCGAGGCGCTCCGTCTTGGACTTGAGCTCCGCGCACTCCTGCTTGAAGGCGCTGGCCTCGTCGGCCGCCTTGGCCACCTGGTCGGCCAGCTGGATCGGCTTCGCCAGGATCTGCTTCACCAAGTCCGCCATCCCCCCGATCGGCGCCGGCGGACCCCCTCGCCGAGCTATATAATCCCGATCCCCCTCCCCTCCACGAAAGGCGGTCGCTTTCGACCGGATCGAGCAGCGGGGAAGAAAGAAGCGGATCAAGAACTGAGATTTGCAGAGCAGACAGAGAGAGAGAGAGAGAGAGAGACAGGACTCGAAAGGTGGAGGAGAGAGAAAGAGGGTATTAGCTGGACGCGAGTTAAACGAGAGAGTGATGCATGTGGGGATGCGTGCGCCTGGTTTCAGACAGAGCGAGCAAGGGGGACGGTGATTCTTGATTCTTGGGTTTTCTTGGAGATGAACCGGAGGTGCTTTCTTTAATCCTTTCTCCCCTCCTCCCTTTTTTACATAGCGGACGGGAACGGTGGCGGATGAAGAAGAAGAAGAAGAAGGAGGAGGAGGAGAGTCGTCCGGGGTCGGACGGGGTTTACAAGGTCAAAAGACGCGCTTCTGGATCGACCCTTTCGCGTGTTCTTTGGCTTTCTTTATAGGGAGAGACGAGTCGCCTCCCTCCCCTCCCTCTCCTCCGTTTCTGGGGTTTCCTGAAACGATGGTTTTCCTCGGCGATTCGGATGAGAACGTAGGGACAAACTATGCCGCGACCCCACCCGGGCCCCCACTCTCGCGCCATCCAATCGCGCTTGCCCCTCCGGTCCCTCGAACCGGAACCCGTCTTGACTCGTGCTTTTCACTTCGGACGTGGGGTTGAAAAAACCTCGAGTCCGCGACGAGGGCATTGAAGGACGGGATCGCTCCCATGACTAATGTAAAATTTTCCTACGACGCTTGCTTCGATGATGTTGCGATTCGTCTTGGCGCCGTAACTCTTGAATAGGTAAAATCCTCGATGTGTCTTGGCAGGGAAATGATGCCACCGACGGCTCGGGACAAAATTAGGTTAATCCCGGACCCCATTTTCACTCGCGAATGACAAAATCATTTGCGGTTTTAATGAGAAGTTGCTTTCGACATTTGTAATGGAGGGGAGAGACATATGAGAATCTCGATTAAAGTTGCACGATTCCTCGCTCGTCCCCCCGGGCCCTAACTTTTGCCCCTCCAAGTTGCGGTCCTTTTCTCGTCTTCTATTTTTATGAGGGGATAATGGGAGGGAGAATAATTTACCTACCAAATCTTAATTAATTCGTTTTCGACGTGTGGCCTTTTAGGGCTGGTTTGTCGCATCGTTTAGTCGTCCTTCCACTTTGGACTTGATTCTTCCTAAGGAAAGCAAAGTTTGATATAATACCGTACAATATAATTTCTCGTAGGATTCGTCGTAAGAGGGGTATTGCTGGAATTCCTCAAGTAAACATTATTTTTAATAATCATGGCACTTGATGATCAATTGAAAAGTTATTACACTAAAGTGGGTATTGTGCGAAAATTATGATATTATTAAATTCCTATTTTTTATCGCCATTTGATAGTTGAGAACAGCAAAATTATTGTCTTGGCATGTGGTTATCGGCAAACCCTAATAAGACACTTTACCAGACATTCAAATAAAAGCTTTAGGAACGGCAAATGTTATTTATCATTGGTTCAAGACAAACGGGGCATCCTTTGACTTTTGAAGATCTGATTACGCGTGAGACGAGTAAAGCGTTGCACTATAAAATTGCAAACATTCTATATACAATTACTTAATAGGCACTCATCAACAAAAGGGTTAATATTATGAAAAATATCAAATTGATATATTTATAATAAATATATCATAAATTAATTTTTTTATCACAAAAAACTCCAAAATGAAAAATGATATAATTGTAATAAAGTTACCCTAAAATTAATCTTTTGACTGCCAAAAACCACAATTTGTTACATTTGTAGCAAATTTACTCTCCGTTAGTTTAGTTAAATTAAATTAATATTATAAAAAACCATAAATTGGTATGCTCGTAACAACGGAGGGTAAAACCACATATTAATATACATTTCAATTGTTACGTGTCACCTAATTTGATAATTTGATGATAAAATATAATAAAAATTAACAAGGGGTAAATTTGTCATAATCGTATCAATTTGGATAAACCCTTTATTTTCATGTAATATATGACCTTTAGTATGTCCATGAACTTGAACCAACGGGTATGACAAACAATTTGCATTAATATGTCATTTTCGTGATTTTATTTCGTGAATATAATGCCAAATAATCATTGTCATCTTTTTTTTTGGTCAAAATCATTGTCATCTACATAGACTAGGGTTTACTTCTATAATGTATCTACCCACTCAAATTATATGGTTCTCAGCACAGTACCGCAAGTAACTGAACTTTCGTCTATTTTTCAAGTTTCCATTAAGTAGCTAAATTTTTCGGCTGCATTTGATAATCTAGATTTGAGTCCGCATCAGATAATATATTACGTGTTAATCGTAAACATCGTGTAATTACGTGTCTTCTTAAATTAATGACAAGTCCCCAAACACACAATCAATGGTCGAGATGCATCCATATCACCACCCATCTTCTTCATCACGCAAACCCTAATTTGCATTTTTCAGCGAGAATAAGATCGCCTGTAGCCCCACAAGAGTAATAAGAAATGTGGTTGGTGCAAACGCAAACTCGACTTAAAAATCTGGGATTGATTTGGTGGCGGTGCTCCCTATCCGGCCATCTCCAACATGCGTCGAGAAAAAAAAGGTTTTAGATCCTTCACATCAGAAATTCTTCACTTGGGTCTATTAGAATTCATATATAGAATTCATATATTGGTCGTTGAACACTAATATTTCTGCTTAATCTCCGTGCCACGTCTCTGCACGAAGAAAAAGAAAGCATATCGTATCGTTATAAACTCATATGACACGTGTGAACACAATGTAATTAATCAATTATTTTGTCTCGTAGAAGGAATGAGTTCCAATTGTCAATGCTAAAGCATGATCAACTTTCGATTATCAGACTTAGTCAAAAAGAATAGAGTTTAGTTCATTGAGTGGAACAAATCAACAGATTTACCAAAGAAGTCATCAACAACATCCCAAAAGTTAAAAACAAGAACCTTTGTCGAGACTTGAGGTTAATTGACAAAGTCACCATAAGCGAGCAATTGACATAAAAATATAATCGTTAGGTGGTTATGTCTATCGCATTAATTTATGATTTTTTTCTTTTATGATCTCTTTGTGGACTAGTGTTGCTAGATAATAGAAGATCGTGTAACCATTCGATAGGATTAAAAAGTTAATTTATTTTTTCAAATTTGGTAAACGCTGTATGTAACACTCCTGGTAAAGGGTTATAAATAGCCAAGTGTCCTACTTGTAAACTATCATAACTCAATGTTCTTTTACACATTTATCTTTTATCTTTACTTTCATACAATTTACATGACTAGCCGTGATTGCCTCAAATCTTTATACTTTTAAATTGATTGTTATTTACTTTCATGTGCAAAATTAATAAAAGACCCTTTGCAACCTTTGTTGATTCATATCAATCCATCCATGTCATAAAAGGTATTTCATCCATACTTAACGATGAAATATCTTTTCAGGAGCCTTCATCAAAACTTGAGGTTGATTGGCAAAGGTATTGATAGCGACCAATCGACATAAAAATAGAACCGCCACGTGGTTATGTCTATTGCCACTAACTTATAGCTTTTATTTATTTATTTATGATTTCTCATGGACAAATGTTGCTAGGTAATAAGAGATTATGTAACTTCTTGTAATGGTTGAGGATTATGATACTTTTTGTATTCGAGTTCAGTGTCCGTCGTATGTAATCGTCATATGTAACCGTCTATAGAGAGTTATTAATACCCCAAATGTAATTTTTGCAAACAATCAAATCAATCACAGAACTCAATATTCTTTTACAAATTTCTTTGTCACGATGAAATTCTTATGTACAAAAGTAGTGACGATGTTTATTTAAGAAAAAAAATAGTGATGATAAAAAAAGTTTCCATGTAACTGTCGCCATTCCTGTCTTTTTCCCTTCTTTTCAAATCCAATTCCCGTATTTTGCGTTTTCAACAGAAGTTTGTCGTCTGGTTTCCCGGCCATTCATCTCGATCGAGTTCGAGCCACTTGTCTTGTTTCCAATTTTGCTTCCGCGGGTTATGTACGAAATTGAGCAAAATCCAAGAGAAATGAACATAGAAAAGTGCACGTGTTTGCGACCGATTCGCAGGAATAGAAACAGTTCGACCTTACTTTAGCTCGAATGTTATTGAGACGTACCAATCGAGCTAAAAAAAGGATTATGTGACTAGCCAAATCTTTCCATGACGTGTATTTGATAGCACCGCACGCATTGGGACACGCATTTTTTATTTCACGGGGTTGAGGTCAGTCCACGCTTGAATGAGGCAAATTTGATTACCTACCAGTAAATTTCATTTGATGTTGATAAAAAAAAAAAAAAATCTCATTGCTAGATTGTCTGTATTGATCGCAAAAATGAAAGAAAGATAGCTAATTTTCATAATCAACGAAAATGTTCAAATATAAATTGTAACCGACAATAAAAGTACTTTCTATTAACTAATAATTTTAAATAATACAAGGTACTGATTTAAAAAATATGCATTTTTTAAATCATTCGTTTTCTGTGAAATTAAATTAATTCAATTCTTACGTTATGCATCTTAGATTCGTTTTCCTTTTGAAAAAAATTCCGTCCTTTGCCACGTGGCGAGGAAGGCTCCAAACAATGTGTGCTAGACAGCTTAACAAAAAAAAAAAAATTTCTTAATTTGTGGACAAATAAGTGTAAATGCCCTGTTGTTTTTGGATTTATGGGGATTACAAACGGAAGCTGGGAATTTTAGCCAAAAAAAAAAAGGAAAAAAATGTAAAATATTTATACCTATTTATTTTTTGTATATAAAAAGGGCTTTGTCGCATACAAGACAAACGGTCTCCTTCTAAAGTTGCAACATGGAGGCTACTCCTTATTACATCATTCCCAAATATTTATTAACTTTTTTTATTAAATTGAAAAAATTAGAATAATTAATATGTGAAGGAAGTTGGCAAATCCTCGTCGCCGCCCACGACGCACTTCCGAGTTTCATCGGGCCCATCGACTCAAAACTCTCTCTCTCTCTCTCTCTCTCTTATTTAAATTTCTTTTTTTAAATAACTAACCAATGAGCTTATCTGTCATCACGAATATTTTATGCAGAGCAAAATGTTTAATTTCACAGAGATTAATTAAATCACATCTTAATTATATTACAGGTGTTGACTCTCGTTTTAATTCCGGATTCTTCGCGGGAAAATGAATGACTTGGGAAATATTTTCCAAAAATGATCGATTGTATCGGATGAAATGATTAGTTAGTGGAAGATGTTTTCATTAACATTGACAATTTATGTCTAAATATTTTCGTAGAAGAGAATGAATGATTTGGAAAATTTTCTTCTTAAAATGATCGCTCGTATCTTTTATAATAATAAATGGACAAAAAGTAATTTTATCATCTACGGAAATATTTAAAATAATGAAAACGTGTTTCATTGACTAATTGTTTCAAATGATATAAACGATTATTTTTAAGAAAATATTTTATAAATCACTTATTTTTTGCAAAACAAACGCACCATTAGTAGTACTAGTTTAATCTTTGAAATCATGAAGGGTTTTCCATGAGATGTGATGTGAAAGCGATTAACCCCACGCGAGGTTTGTGAATAAGTGATTGTTCGATAATGAATAAGAATATCCATCTTCACATGACGTGAAACATGACCATCACTAATGAATTTCTTACTTGCTTGCACGCGAGACATTGTAACATTTCATTTGAATACACAAAATTACAACACATCACCATATCATCGCCTTTGAATATCTTGACGTTACGTCTAGTGATTGATGCACAATATATCTAACAGATAAGCTGACCTTTGTTAGGATATAATTTCTCTCTTTATCATTTTGAGAATTTCTTAGCTTTATCATTTTTCAAATAGAAACGTGTATCAAGAACAGGTCAAATTATTTCCGGATTTCGGCCGCATTTAGATGCTTAGGTATTGCGGCACGATTATCGTACGGCTTTCTAACTTTATAGGCATTTATTTAATTTATTTTGCTGAGCAGGTAGAGTGAAAGTCAAATAGGGATTGTGTCACTTTAATTTTTTAAAAAAAAAATAATTGCGTTGTTAAATATTTTAAATGATTTAATTTGCTTCTCGAGAATAAGTTGCCAATTATTTAAGGAAAGAACATTCTTAATAAGATGGAATTGAGTGAAAAGGACTGGATTCGGATCCATATTTCCCTGGTAATAACCTGGTTCGTCTTCTTTGCTGATCTCTTCTAGATTAAAAATATCTAGTTTATATTTTCAGATCTTGATTTTTATTCGGGCCCATCAGTGCAAATTGATATTTTTCCGCACGACTCCTATTCAACCTCTTTTCAATACATTTTCACCTTTTGTTTCATAAAAATCACATATCATTGTTTGTCAATGAAATTCAAAATAAATAAGACAACACAATATCACCTTTATCATATCACTATTTCATTATATACATACATATATATATATATATATATATATATAATATATAATTGAATATATTTTTCTAAACTTTGTTTTCTCTTATCGGTGAGGAAGTGCCAAAAAGGTTGCAGCATGGGAGCTTATGTAAGCAAAGGCCAGATGGGGACTCCTCATATATAAACCCATTTTTGTTGGTTCCCTAGAAATTTATCAAGAAAATCAATCTTTCGTATGCATTAGGTGTGTTTGTCTAGCAGAAGATTAATAATCTGAAAGACCTTTTTTTTTCTAAAAATGTATTGTTTATTAAAATGAATAAATGAAAATTATTTTCATTGATGAAAGCATATGAGTAGTAAGCCTACCCCAAGATGATTGCTCTCCTATTCCGATCTCCCTGGAGCCTCTAGTAGCATGGCTGAGACAACGATGGGTTCTTTACCCATGCGGAGATGGAGCGGTAGAAGTTTTAAAATTCAAGAGAAAGTCACTAATGATAGAAGCGATCATTTTCACCTTTTGTTTCATAAAAATCACATATCATAGCTTCTCAATGAATTTCAAAATAAATAAGACGACACGATATCACTTTTTCATATCACTAATTCATATATATATATATATATATATATATATATATATATATATATTATACACACACAAATTTGTATTATATAAATACTCCGAAAGAGTTGAATATATTTTTCTGAACCTTGTTTTCTCTTATTGGGGAGGATGTGCCAAATGGGGGCTTATGGAAGCAAAGGCCAGATGGGGACTCCTCATATAAAATCCATTTTTGTTGGTATTCTAGAAATTCATCAAGCAAAAAAATCATTAGGTGTGTTTGTCTGGCAGAACATGAATGATTTGACAGATTTTTTTTTCTAAAATTGTATTGTTTATTAAAATGAATCAATGAAAAATATATTCATTGGTGAAAGCATCTAAGTAATAAGCCCATCCCAAGATAAGTGATCTCATATTTTGACTTCCCTCGACGGGTTTTTTGCCCCTACGCTAATGGAGCGATAGAAATTTTGAGAATTCAATAGAAGATCACTGACTAATTGTTTCATATGATAGAAGCGATTATTTTTAGGAAAATATTTTTTTAAATTATTCATTTTCACAAAACAAATGTAGTCAATAAAGCTGGCATGTACAATTACATTTATTTCATCGTCTGTCTATTGGAGTAGGGTTGGCCAAATGGAGACTTCTCACATAACCTGTTTTTCATTTCAAATGTTTTTTTTTTTTTTTTTTTCATTTTTTCCAAAGTCCGGTCGCCCCAGGCCGTGTCCTCTCTCTCTCTCTCTTTGTGCATCATCATATAATTGAAATTTCGCCGGTTTTTCAATTAGTTAAACTTTTTTTTTAACATAGCTATTGAAAAGACTAATGGGGATAGATGACGTGGACGCCCCCACCGTTAGGTCTGTGTTAATTGTACACGCCGTATACATGCATGTCTTAGAAGCTAACGATAAGTCCCCAAACAAGCGACGGACGGTGGAGACGCATCTACATCACCCATCTTCTTCATCACACAAACCCTAATAATGAGAAGAAGAAGGGTCCACCAGGAAAATGGGGTTAGTTCAAACGCAACCCCCCACTTTAAAAATTAGTGATTGATCAGGTGGTCACGTTTGCCACTTTAGTCTAAGCAAAAAGACCCAATTAACAAGATGAGGAGTGAAAAGTTATTTAAATAATGTGGAGTGATGCAATATTAAAATGATATTTTTATCTAAATATCTAAACTTTTAGAATAGTTGATAGTGATTCCAATAATATCTTATATAGTCATAATATATTACACAGTATTAGAGCAGGGGATTCTATATTTGAATCTCTACAAACCTTTGTTTCCCTCCTTAACGAGATATTGTTTACGAAAAAGTAATGAAATATTTAAATATTAAAACAACGCATTTACTAACAGTGACCCTTCAAATTCTTATAGGCTATGTCGTTACGCTGAAAAGAGTATCACATCACGTCACAATTAGCCAATCAGATGAAGCCCTCGAAATTGCACCGCGTGACGCGATTATTACAAAAAACCCGACGAATAAAAGTAGGCACCGAACAAAAAACACGCCCGCGCAACCGTCGCGATTCTTGTCTCTTTTCCCTCCCCCACTCCTTCCTTTCCACACGCAATGCGGCCCAGTCGCCGCACGTGCATTCGGCGGTGTGAACGGGGGAACCCGCGCGATCTGGCCGAGCGATCGGTTGGCGAGAAGTCAACCGACGGTTCCTCGGTCGCCACGCGAAAACGGGCAGGAAGTCCGGAAGACAACGAACGAAGGGGAGGCGCACGTGGGTCGCATTACGTTGCCATTCGCTAGAACGAAACAGTTCGGCCCTCGGTTTGGTGGAGTGATCGGAGATAGATACACCAAATTCATGTAAAAAGAAAGATTGCGTTACGAGCGAAATCCTTCATCAAACGTGTATTTGAATCAAACCATGCCCAGTGGGCCATCCGCCTAGGCTTTCAAGTAGTGTGAGTAAAGGTGCGCATGATAAAATTCTACTACTTATTTTCTTCGTTTTTTCGTTAGAAGGAGCAGGTTTGGAAAACCATTTTGTAACGCTTGATTTGATTTTTTATTTCTAGAATAAATTTCTATTTCAAAAAAGATTTGAAGAAGAAATCGAAACTAAAATTTTTAACTTAATTTCGAAATAGAAATTGAGAAATCAATTTCCGATCAAAAATTTTGTCATGCGCACTTTAAGTATCCGAAATCTGTAGGTGTAAAAAAAAAAAAAAAAGACCAGTGATTTTTTTTTGAAAGATTTATCAGTAAATTACCAACATTTTTATGAAGTCGTAACTGTTTTCTTTACGTAGTTTGCGGGTTATTGATTTTTATCTTAACTTACCCATGTTTATTTGCATAGCTAGCTGACCTTCGAAAAATTGATTCTTATGTGAGATTTACTAAGTTAAATTAGAGTGACTTATCAGGCTTTTCAGATCAAATTATCAACTAGAATTTGATTAGCAAGTCTCAACTTGACTTACTTAGTAACATTCATCTACTTTTCCAAATTGACCGATTTTTCCTTACCCTTTATGTTTATGAACTCTATTAAGAGATTACCATACTAAATTAACTTGACTTACTAAATTGGCTCCCGTTAAATGAGCACATAGAATAGGACTGCCGATCCCCATTTGAGTAATTCTACTATTTATTTAAACAAATAATTATTCGAAACTTGTCAACTTTTCGGATTTTTCCAACCAAAGGGAAAAATTGTCCAACCAAATGAGGTAGAAATTCCCCCAATTAAACTCCACCATTTACAATCTTCCTAATCAAAGTGAACTCCTGCTATTTGGCTGCCCCAGAATGTTATGCTGACTTGGTGCTAATCTAAACATGTTAAATGAGTGCATGATTTAATATTTGAATATGCTAACACTACCCCTCATGTGTAGATTAGACTTCAACCTAAATCTAAAATGTCAGAATATATAATTAGGGAAGCGAATAAGGGCCTAGAAATATTGAACTCGTTATCTTCTATTTATTCCTATATGGAATTTTGTGAGATTACTGTTAACTGTTATAAAAACTTAAATTGTGAGATGAATGTGTGCTTTAATATTTAAGTAGTCAAACACTAAGATACATATATCACATATGTGGTCAATAGTTCCAACTATTAAATGTTTTTGTAGACACAATATAGCTAACTAATGAATCTTTGTTAGTAATTTCAATCTAAACCATGATTACTTAATAATTCAAAGCAGCTAATTTATTACTATTAGTAGCTTGCTTCTAATTCAATGGCGGCACTCAATAAATCTCTTCACAAACTAGGTTTAAAAGGATTATGGAATAGGGCTTGAAATATCAAATTAGGGGTCTATTTGTTTGATGGAATACTATTTTTGGAAAAATTGTTATATGACTTTCCAGTGTTTGGATGACAGAAAATTAATTGATATATGGAAAACGTTTTCCATGAACTGAAAATAACATGTTTAGATTGAAGAAAACGACTTTCACTTCTAGTAAGGAGAAAATCGTTTTTCATAAAACCATAAAAATAAATGAACACTAACTATTTTTCTTGAAAATAACTTCCATGAAAAATATGTTTTATCGTGAAATATTCGGTGAAACAAATGCACTTTAAATCACCACATTATTCCCCCACAGTGCATCTCAACTCGGTTTTTCTTTCGATATGCATCTCAACTCTGTTTTTATTTTGAAATGCCGGCATGGCGATGAATTCCTGATACAATGTGTAAGGGCCAGCCCTAACCAAAAAGATAATGCTAATTTATTTATGTGTGTATAAATAAGTGAAAATGCATGTTGCTTTTGGAGTCAATGCGGACTACAAACGCAAGCTGGCAACTTTAGCAAAAAATAAAAAAATAAAAAAGAGAGAGTACGGATAATTAAAATATATACATATGCGTATTTGTTTTATGCATAAAAAAATTGGGCTTGGTCGCATCCAATCCATACGGTCTCAATCTAGACTTGCAACATGGGGGCTACTCCTCATTACACTATTCACAATATTAATTTTTAATAAATTTCACAAAATTTGAATTAATAATAAGAGAAGGAGCTGGCGAATCCTCGTCGCCACCCACGATGAGGTCTATCGACTGCAAAATTAATTTTATTATTTATTATCTTTTTTTTAATTGAACCAATGAGCTTGTTCTCACGTATATTTTTGTGGGATCAATGTTAATTTCCGCAAAAAATATTTAATTATATTTCAGGATAATCCCAGGTGTTACTTTCTGTCTTCACCCTCGAGGCCGATGACGAAAACATGTGGCGTGATCATCGTACATCAATAAGACCGTCACGAGCAAATATCTACCTTACTAGAGCCCGGACATGCACACTAGAATAGCCAATTGGGTAGGTCGGAACTGTAATTGTTCGACTCAAATTATCCCATTTAAATCAATAGGATCGACATCCATCTTCAAAATAATCGTACATCACCTCCAATAGGACCGTCATGAGCGAATCTCTTCCTTACTAGAGCCGCGCATGCGCACTAGAATAGCCAACTGGGTGGGTCGGAACTAAAATTGTTCGACTCAAATTATCTCATTTAACCCAAAACACAAATCTAGTAACACATACTTGACTGGACTCATATTGCTAAGAGATAATGGCACAAATGATACTGAAACTTTAGTTCAATATGCAATATGGTCCCCGAACTTTTAATTTGTCCAATGTGGTCTTTGAACTTTTAATTTGTTTTATGTGATCCTCGGACTTTTGGTATATGTTCAATGTAATTCTTAAATTGTATGAAAATATTCAATGCAGTCATTCCATTAATTTAATTTCATGAATAAAATTCAATATTTTTCATATAATCTATAGACTAAATTGAAAATGTATGAAAAGTTCAAGCATTTCATTGAATAAATTAAAAGTTCATGGATGTTGCACATTGGGTTAAATTTTAGGGATCATAGTGAACAAATGAAAAGTTTAGGGACCGCATAGACTATTTATGTCATTTTCCTTGTTGCTAATATACTTTTGTATTTAACAAGGTCTAATAAAACTCATATACAAACTAGGATGAGAGTATAGAGCGAGTGGGTATGAGATTGAGTGAGGGTGAGAGAAGTGAAAAAGAGAGTTAAAGAGATATATTGATTTTAGATAAATTGTGAACTCATTTAATACTTATATTATTTTGGGATTTATCATTCTAAACCAATTTATGACTTATTTACTGAATATAATTAACCCAGCACATTAAATATGAGTTAAATAAAGGGTCTATGAGACTATGGCACATTTTGATAGGCATCGTGAGCAACTGGGCTATCGCGTGAAGGAAGAAAATGAGTAACTGGGTATAAGAATAGATGGAGCGAGAGATTGGGGGAGATATGTTAATCATATCTTTTTTTTTTCTATTTTTGTGACAAAAAATATCAAACTTGTACTCATGTAAAATATTTACCCTCAATTAAAATTTTGTCAATGAGAAGAACTATTAAAAATTTATTTACATGGATGCCAGAAAGAAAAATGTGTCGACATGATGCTCACGTGACTTAAATGAAAGAAAAATGACGTTAATGGATGATAAATGTACCATATAAATATAAGTTTAGAGTTTTTCATGTTACAAAAAAAAGTTTGAGGTAAATGCATCGGCATAATTCGAGATTTTTTATGTCCTAAAAAGAGTTTAGAATAAATGTGTCACAATTAACGTAATTTAACTTTTCCCCCCTTTTTTTAACTCATTGGCACGACAGTAATTTTGGAGGCTAGTCAAGGTGATGATTACAGAGTAAATAAGGTTTAACGAACCTAATCAAATGATGACTATTGATTATAGTACACGACCGTACGTAATAGGTTGTCATTTTTTAGTTATTTCGGTGAGGAGATAGAGTGAATGTCAAATTGGAATTGTGTTACTTTAAATGAAGATGTAATGACGGGTTGAAAAAATTAATAATATATATAGCTGAAATCATAGGATTACGTTGCCAATTCTTTTTAAATGATTATTTTATTCCTCAAGAATAAATCACCATTATTGAAAGAGAGAATATTCAAGGGAAGAAGGAATCGGGTGAAAAGGACGGGTTCGGATTGCTTTTTTTTTTTTTTTCCCTTTCCAGGTAATGACCCGGCTCGTCTTCTCCTTCTTTTTCTTCGCAAATTTCTCCAAGATTTGGAGTCACTCGGGTTCCCCGAATCGCAGGGAATTATATATTTCCGTTCGTACCCATCGGTGAAAGAAACTTGTCATTTGTCCCCCGAGTCGCATGGAGAACAAATCAAATGTCGCCGTTCGTCCATCGACTTCGAAATAGACAGGACGATGCAACATAGAGATTTTCCAAGAACGAGCAGCAATTACAAATGCAATACCAAGTTGAGTTCATCGTACGTCGCACCACCAATGATTCATAAAACTAAAAAATTTTGAGTGATCTTTTTGAATAACTTGTGACAATCCGATCTTAAGGAAGAAGGCATTTCGTTTGAGTTACTAAGAACCACACTTATCGCGAGCTTTACGTTCTGTATATCTATGTTGATACTCTAAGTTATAGAGAATCGAATTCGCGTTTTTGCCATCGCATTCGCCATGGCCTCAGCTAGAATTCGGGAAAGCCGTGTCGCCCCCTCTTGTGCCTGTATCCAACCATCGTTCGAGTCGAGAGACCAAACGAAAATCGAACGTCTTTTTCGGACCTCGTTTTCTTCATTTGCTTTTGGAGACACAAGGAAGAAGAGGCCAAACGGGTCGTGCATCGGGAACGACTTCCCGTGTCCTTATAGAAGCAGGAGGTGGAGGAGCTTGTGGAAGCTGAGGCTAAACGGGGACTGCCTCACGCAGCACCATTTCGCCTGTTGCCTAGAAAATTTCTCATCAAGATCGATCTTTTAGTTCGCATTTTAGTTCAAGCAGCCGGTGTGCACAGCTTCGTCTTCCCCGTCGTCTGTTTGCCGGAGTGTTTCGTAGGGTGGTTGGGGTTGGACATTCGGGGATTGGATGGACTGCACTTAGGTTGGTGTAGTCCCCGCAGTCCACCAAAAGTTAGGAACTGCACGGCGATTGCCACCGTCTTGCCACCGTCGCTGCATCCGGTGCGGGGTCGCCCCTGGCCAACTCTCTCTCTCTCTCTCTCTCTCTCTCTCTCTCTCTCTCTCTCTGTGGGGATCGCTGTTTGCGTATCGGCATACCTGCTAGCGCCTTCAGATGCATGTCAATTGGTGTAGAGCTGCTCGATGATGGGTTCAACTTGTTTTGTTGGAAGCCAGCAAACGTACTATGCTTTTGTTTCCTTTTCCCATCCTTTTGTTTCTCTCCATTAAGCTCATCCTTAATCCCGCCGCCGCAAAACTTTGACGCTTGGATTAGCGGCAGTGGCAGCGGTCATGCTGCCTCTGCCAAGCCCGACGAGGGACGTCAAACCCTTGCCATGCTTAGTCGACGCCTGCGATGTGATGGTGACTGCCCACCCTAGCCCTCTCATCTCGTTGGTGAGTAGGGCCATGTTCGATAACATTTCTATTTCTCAATTTTTTTTAAGAAAATAAAAATTTATTTGATAACGTCAACTAATTTTCTATTCTTTGAAATAGATCAGTGACCGGAGAATAAATTTAGAACATAAATAAGAAGTAAAAAAAAAACTTACTTATTTGCTTTTGGGAATAAAATGAGAAATAAAGTCATTTTAGAAATCAAGCATAACATAGACTTATACCCTCTTTTACAAAATCGAGGCAAGATCCGGTTTTTATTAACTGATGCAAGTCCACATTTTTCAAAAAAAATAAAAAAAAAAAAAAATATAAAGGAAAAAATTTAGAAATTAGATTTTGAGTAGTTTACCAGATTTTAGTGTTAATTCTATTTTGAAATTGGTTTAGCATAAAAAAGTGAAAATCTATTGATGAAAATTAGATTCAAAATTGAATAAGTTTTTAGGGCTTTATTATATGGATTTTTGAATGTCGTTTTCTTTCAGAGACAATGTTAGGACACAAAAGCTTGATGATTACGGCCTTCTCCCCTTAAGATTCTATTGGAGACATCTTTAAGATCATATGCATTTTAATAAAAAATTAGATGACTTTGAAAGGTCTTATTTATAGTAGTCGAATAAGCTTATGCTCCATGGATTTCCGATGTCATTTGTTTGAAGTTTCGATGAGTTTGTGCAAGTAAGCATACAAATAAGCATACCAACCTTAGGATCGCCTCCATTCTCAGTTGTTCTATCATTACCCATTTTACCAAGCAATGTTTGCTCCTCTTCTTGCAGCTAAGAAAAGCTCAAAAGGTCTATGCACATGTTTATTGTAATACCCAAAAATTTACTGTTAACCCTCTCATATTGTGAGTTATAAATTAGAGGGACTCTTGATTGATATTTTCAGCCATCTATCCTTGAATAATTATTATGTTGGATCTTCAAAAATTATCTTAGAATATCTTGATCAATTAAATCTTTACAAAAGTCCATTTTTATCCAAACATGAATTGTTAAGTCTCAACTGATATTTTTATAATTAAATAAAAAAAATCGGGAATATAAATTTTTAGGGTCGTACCAATTCTGTTCTTTTTCTATTTTGGGAAGAGAAATTTTGCATAGTTACCAAATACGTTATTTCGCTCAAAAACTCGTTTAGGAAATTGAAATAAGAAAAACTATATCTGAATATAAATTGTTATCGAGAACAAAAATGTTATTAAACACACTCTAGACGTTTTGATGTCTCTCTCTCACTTAGGATTCTTTGTTTTATTTTTGAATTTTCCTCTTCTTCAATCCACGTCAGCATTATGGCAAAACAAAAATCGACATGAAAACCCTAGTCAGTTTAATCAGCGTCCATGTGGTGCTGATGTGATATTCCGCCTCACTTCTTCCTTTTATTTCCATGCTAAAGAGAGGAGCATGAACAAAATAAAGTACATAATCTACGGACTGGTTGAGTAAAAACAAGAATCAAATGATTCGATCGAACACCTTACAATAATTCAAGTACCTCCATCGCCTTTATCTCTTGTCAAATTAGACCAGACAAGTCGGTTTGCACCGAATTAGCTCGAATATGGCCCAGGTTAGGCAGTTCAGCCCTCGATTTCCTTTCCTTAGACAAAGTATATTCCTCCCTCAAGATTCAAATCATTATCCACTGAAAAAATCAAACACGATCCACTGCAGCGGTGGAAAGAAAAAGTTCTTGTGCGGGGCCTCTGTTCTTCTCGGCCCTACCGGAAAAAAGACGGATCATCACTGAATTCTCAGAATCCTCGTCGTGAAACATGAGTCCATCTTTTCTACATATGAAAGCCAACGGTGTCGCCAAATTATTTCATCCCTGTAAAGATTCATCCAGGACTATTCTATCCTCGCATGTTATCGCGCCCGGACGATCAAATGGTGGGGCATGACTTGTTTTTCACACAAAGAGCTTAGAAATGAGTATGGCGGGGGCCAACCTTCGAGTCTTATCGGGATCAGCGCGCGACTTGCATGTTAAAATTGATTTAATTTTGAAGTACGAGCATATGCACAGTTAAATGTGATTATTGCACGGGAAACGGTTCTTTCTAATCAGTGTAGACATTTGTCTCTTCCTGTGTGCAAAAATTGATTTCGAGTGAGTTGGAAGTGAGAAGTTTGATGGATCATTTCCTCTTTTGAAAGAAAAAGAAAAACTCCCGCATTGTTGTGATCTAAGTAATGAAGAGAGAAGTATTGAAAAAGTCCTAAACTTTTTGCATTTATGCCAATTTAGTCCTAAACCTTTTTACTTTGTGTTGATTTAGTCCTTTCTGGCCAATTTTGGTTGGATTTTACTGACTGGCGCCGGCCGCCGGAAAGGATTGAATCGGCACCAATTAAAAAGGTTTAGGATTAAATTGGTACCCAAAAAATGTTTAGAACTAAATTGACATAAATGTAAAAGGTTCAGGACTTTTTTTAACACTTCTCCCAAGTAATGAGCAATTTACTTGCTTCCAAAAGTTGATGTAGATCTATTCTAATCCTCATCGACACACATAATTAGTGAATCTATTTATCACCGGAATAAATAGACATTTCTACTTACTACTGAAGAGTTGAACGGCAGGAGTTCCAACTATCTAATCCTGAAGTTTCTCTAAAGAAGCAGTTGATAAGGAAAAAATTCAATCAATCATTTACCTATTTTGTTCGAGTGGAAATGATATAGGTGAAATAGATGCGCGTTCACGTGGTCCGAAGCAAACCATTTTCAATCGAATTAGTTTGCTTGCGATGATGATATAGCATTGAAATAAAAAATTGATGTTAAATTTCACAAGAGAAAACAGGTGTGGTTCTTGATTGTTTATCCAATATACACTTCGCTCACGTTTTCGAGACGTCACAAATTATTATATCTTGCCACGTCCCGCTTGACTCTAGTAATCGTGAGAATGCATGAGTGCAATCCTAAGCACCCCAGATTTCTTGAACTTCACGAGACATTCTAAGTCCACTGAAATTCAAGAGAAAAGGGACGTGCTTCTTCATTGTTTATCCAATATACACTTTGCGCACATGTTTTTGAGACGGTACAAATGAATTTATTTTGCCATGTTCCGCTTGACTCTAGTAATAATAAGAACGCATGAGTGCATGTCCTGAGCATCAGATTTGTTGAACTTCACGGGATATTCTCTCTATGTCCACCGAAACTAAAATAACTAAACCCAGAGAGACAATCGGAAGATGCCGATTAAATCAGTAACTTACTCTTTGGAGGGACGTAGGGGCTGTCTGTGGTTGCCTTTTGACTCCATCATTAGGGTGATAGGGTGGGTGGGCACGAAAAAGGAGGGGCAAAAGTTCAGCTGATATTCTCACGCAAACCCACGATGAACGTTGTAATCAAATCTGTAGAGAAGAAAGGAATATGTACGGGGAAGGTGGAATTGCGGAAAAGCTGATTGAGATTTGATGATGAGTTCGCTCCGATTGATGTACGGTGGCGATTTTCATTGGCCATTTTGGTCAAATTTGGTTTCTAGTGCCTTATCCATCTCCTTTTCTTTACCAAAAATGCAAGATCACGCTTACCCTAATCATGAAATGATTACCATGAGTGATCTTTCGTTTGTGTGTGAAGAAAATCTTTTGGTGAGCTATAGTTATTAGCATAGGAGAAGCTATGTATGGAGTAATCCTAGTCTTCGTCATATTTGATTTAATTTCGCGTATTTATAGGCGCACCCATTCTCTTGGTAACCCCTAGATCTAGACTTTCTAATTTTAAACTTTCATGCCCTATTGCCGAGGCTGACCGAGAAAGAAATGTAATAGTACATGAATTTGAGATGTAACTCGATTTGCACATGTCGGTCGGGAAATTGCATTCAACCTATAATGCTTGTTAATATAATGTTGTGCATTGAAATGCACACTCATGATACATGTATGATTGATAGTGCCGGTCCAAAATTCTTCTCGTACTATTGTGAACCTAGTAAATAAAAGAAAAAACCCAATGAATACAAAGGAGCTTAAACGTTACTCCAATGCCAATTTGATGAGAAACTTTAATCCTTAATCAATGCCATTTAAGGAGAAGAGGACAGAAGAAGACTCGTGATATCCAGAGCGTGGGAGTCGAAACCCACTCCTGAAACTACAGCGTTCCCATCCCAACTCCCCTGGGAAGGTGGGGATTCGAACCCCTCACCTCCCCCTTCTAAGTTGAAAGGGTGGCCACTGAAGCAAACCCCAGTGGTTACACTCCATCTAGTTTACATAGCCCTTTTTAAAGGTCTTTGCTCCTAAGTCTGTCCCCATGTGTTGTGGCATAACACTAGAATATGTTGAGAAAATTTGATTGTTGATGAAGATAGAGCAATGGTTATAAAACCATTGAAACTCTTATGCATGATGATAATTATTGTCTTTAAAGTATTGTTCACCCTCACCATTGTTATTGCTTGGTATAACAAATATTCCTCCAGATTTATACTAAAACCACAGAGAAATGAGTTCAATAATTGCTCGATGTTTCTCTCTTGGAATTTCAGTTTGAATATGTTATTAAAGTTGTGTCTATGAAAAGAAAAGAAGAGAGTGTTATGAAGAAAGAGTTGCCTGGAACAGTTGTATTGAACATGTATGATTTGGTGTATCTATAGATAGTTAATCAATACATCTCCAAGGAATAAGTATTTTATCCATGACAACACCCTTTTTCATGATGAAATATTACCGCTTTTCATATCAATAATCACTTTTTTGTTATATCCAAGAGTTACTTCTTTTCATAACCAAGAGTCACTTCTTTTCGTGATGATAATCTATTTCAACAGAAGAGACATGAACAAACCAGCCCATGTGAAGATACGGTCGGAATGTTTGTGATGTTAAGTGACTTTGTCTCTATGGAAGCCCCATGGCCGAGCCACTGTTTCAAGATTCTTTTCACAAGGAGAAATCATTTAAAAGCAACGCTCTCATTGATATATGAATATGTACTACATATGTTGAATCTTGCAGGAAAGTGATGCAGAATTATCAGCTCACTTTTGCTCTGCTCGGCCATGGATTTTAGAGAGAGATTCTGTGTGTTCTTCTGAAGTTTCATGGATGCTTCCAAGCCTTGTGTCCACAAGCAAACCATAGCCTGACGTAACCACAACAGTAAGGAATGGACCAAATTCTCTTTGGGATATACTTGGTCCCACTAAGATTTCCTAAAAGGCTGATATGAAATCACTTAGGTCCCAGAAGAAAATGCGACAAAAGAAGAGAGGAGGATTAGGATGTTTCAGTCACACACTCTTGCTCCTGAGTCCATGACACCAATAATGAATTCACCTTCAAGTTACATGGCCTTATATGAAGTAAATGGTACTCGTTATTCTTCAATAATCTCTCTCTCTCTCTCTCTCTCTCTCTCTCTCTCTGCACATCTTGTTTTCTTCTTTCTTGAGTTCTCTTCCTGGACGTCACATGTTAAACCTAGAGTATGTCGTGATTCGTGGCTGTCTCGTACCTTTTCCTTTCCCCTTTTTTCACTCAACATGAGAAAGCCAAGAGCAGAGAGAGAGAGGTGTACAATGCAAATGCATGCTGATTCGCACTTGTAACTCCAAAAGAAAAGATGCTCTAGTTAACATCACTTTGATCGCAGTGGTTAGCGCCCATTGTCTTGTATGAACTAGCCTATAATATTATTCATGAACTCATGGGGGCAAAAGGCTGGTATTGCTGAAGAACAAGCACCATCCATATAGGCTTTTCCGTGAATAATGCTGCGTAGCCACTTTTCTTCTTTCTAGCTTCCGTGTTTCTCAGAACAGAAGGAGCGACGTCTGGGGGAGAGAGACGTGCAATATTCCTCCATTCATCAATTAAACCTGCCTTCTACGCGAAGGGCACATCAGTCGATAATTACTTTCCGTTTAAACAGGCTGTGCGTGTTCTGAAACTTATTTTAATCCCATCAAGCTAAATCATATATTCATCCCCAGCAAAGCCCCAGAGGCAAGTGCTGGAAAAGCGCATCCAGCTCGATAAATTCTCGATATGTGTTGGTTAGACAGCAGACAACGGGTATGAACGCATCTCAGTAAGAGTAACTTGAGGGATCATGTCGCCGAGCACCCTATGCATTATGGACGACGAGGCAGTGGCGCATTATGGACGGGGCAGCTTGCGTGCGTGGGCGAGGATATTTTTGTCGAATCAAAAGTTCCGATAACCTGGATTTATCTGAACGAATAAAGAATTCCTCGACTCAACAGCTCAAAAGGTCATTGGATAGAGGAGGAAACGCAGTTTAATGCAATCAGCTATTTTTAAACCATGGCGACAACGACCATGTGAAATACTCAGACACCTCCTCCTCCTCCTCCTCCTCCAAATGAAATTAGGGATGCTTCAGGTAAGACCATTCTCATCCTCCCCAACCGGAGCAAATATCGGGATGTGATAGCTGCGTGAGAATCGGACGTTCGTCTTTTAATACATTAGTACATTGTCGTCCGCACGTTACAATTAACGTTTTTCACCATGCTAGCTGGATAAACACAAGGTTTTGTCAACATACGGCCAACAGCAAACAAGTTGTGCGCACGTCACGAACGCCGGACCCTAGGAAAGTTATGGCGATGGCAATGCATAGGCTCTCTCATCGTCGGATGTATACCCAATACTTCATCGTTGAAATGATTCTTAGCCATCAAATTCAAAAAATAGCGATATCTCGTAGGAACATTGGAAAAAGGTACGTATGCCGTGTTTTCATCCATTCTTGGTTGAAAGAGGTTTTGTCCAATCTTGATTGGCGGGTTATAGGTATGGAATCACCCACATTAGGAACTTAATTAGTAATATTTGTCAATGATGTTTATACATACGTTCCATGTTGACCAGACGGCCAGTCTGATGGAGTTTTCCTGAACGGGTGATGGAGATGAATAGGGAGAAGTGCCAAAAAGTCTTAAACCTTTTTTGGTTTTGTGCCGATTTAGTCCTAAACCTTTTTTTTTTTTTTTGTGTCGATTTAGTCCTAAACATTTTTATGTTGTACCAATTTAGTCCTTTCTGGCTAAAATTGGCCGGATTTTCTTGATTTGGACGCCGGGCGGGCGACGTGGATAATTTTTAATAATATTTTAATATTTTTTTTTTTATTTTTATTAATTTTTTTCTTTTTCTTTTTCTTTTTTTCTTCTCATCTTCTTCCTCCAGCTGGTCGCCGGAGCTCGGCGACCAGCCGAGGTGATGGACGGCCGGCGAGGTCGAGGTCGACCTCACCGGCCACCTCGCCAGTGGCCGTGAGGGCGGCCTTGCGTTGGGCAGTGAGGCTCGCCCTTCCCGAATCTAGCAAGGGTCGAGCCTCGCCCTCGCTAGATCCGGTGAGGGCGAGCCTCGCCGGCCCGGTGTGAGGCCCCCTCGAGGCTTGGGCGGCGAGGCCGAGCGGGCGGGGCTCGCCCTCGCCAACCATGGGCGAGCCTCGCCCGCCCGCGCGAGGCCGCCCTTGAGGCTTGGGCGGCGAGGCCGAGGCCGAGCGGCTCGCCATGGGTGAGCTCGCCCTCGCCGGCCATGGGCGAGAGGCTCGCCCGGGCCTCGAGCGAGGGCGAGCCTCGCCGCCCAGCGTGAGGCCGCCCTCGCGACCGCAGCCACGGCGAGGTGGCCGACGAGGTCGACCTCGACCTCGGCGGCCATCACCTCGGCCGGTTGCCGAGCTCGGCGACCGGGCTGGAGGTCGAAGATGAGAAGAAAAAAAATAAAAAAATTAAAAAAAAAATTAAAATATTATTAAAAGTTGTCCACGTCAGCGCCGATCATGCCATGTCAGTCGGCCAGCGTCTAGTCAACAAAATCTGGCCAATTTTGGCCGGAAATGACTAAATTGACACAATATAAAAAGGTTTAGGATTAAATCGGCACCAAAAAAATGTTTAGGACTAAATCGGCACAAAGCAAAAAGGTTTAGGACTTTTTTGGCACTTCTCCCGAGATGAATATATCCATGTCGATTGTCTAAAAAGTTCTAAACTTATTATATGGTAGCTAATTTAATTTTAAACCTTTAAATGTTGCCAATTTGGTCATAAGTCTTTCAATTGTGTTAATTTTGTTCTAAATCTTTCGAAAATTTGCCAATTTAACACTAAATCTTTCGATGATTTGTCAATTTAGTCATTCTAGCTAAGTTTGGTAAAAAATAGTTGACGTGATGGTATCCATCACACTTGGTAGGGTCGGCATTGATGTTGACAATATTTGCATTTTTAAAAAATATTTTCTGAATTTTTCTTTTCTTTTCTTTTCTTTTCCTTTAACCTATGGCCAGTACTTGGCCACGGGCGAGGGCTCAACCCTCAGTAGATCTAGCAAGGGTGAACCTCCTCCACCTCCCTTGGGTAGCAAGGAAATTGAGCCTTCACCAGGGTGACCCTCGCCTGTGGCCGATCGTTGGCCATGGTCGAGTATCGGCAATCCGACGACCGACGACCCTTGGTGAAAGGAAAAGAAAATGAAAAAAAATAAATAAGGAAAATTTTATAATTTTTTTTTAAATGCAAAAAATTGTCACATTAGTGCTTACAATCCACAACAGCAATATCTAGCTAAAATTGGTCAAAAAACTACATTAACAAATTATCAAAATGCTTAAAACTAAATTGACAAATTATTAATATGTTTAGGATTGAATTGGCATAATTTAAATATTTAAAACTAAATTGTTATATTGTCAAAAGGTTTAGGATTGAATGGTCATCATATAATATGTTTAAAAAATTTTGGACAATTTTCTTGAACGTGGAATCACCATGTTTTTGTCCATACTTGGTCGCAAGAAATTTCGTATAGCCAATCTTAATTGTCAAGTTGCAAATACGGAATCACCCACATAAAAAATTGACTAACTACAAATATCAAATGATGCGTTATACCTATGTTCTACATTGGTTCGCCGGCTCGTCTGATGGAGTTTTTCTTTAGCATCTTGGAGGGGGATAACTAATTTTTCTTCACTATGTCCAGCAAGGGTGAACCTCCTCCACTTCCCCTAGGTTGCAAGAATCAAGTCTTTGCCAGGGTGACCCTCACCTATGGTTGGTCATCGACTGTGGCCAAGTATCGGCAATCCATTGACCGGCAGTCCCTGGCGAAAGGAAAAGAAAAGGAAAAATAATTGATAAGGAAAATTTTATAATTTTTTTAAAACAATGCAAAAATTGTTCATATTAGTGTTGAACACGCCACGTCAGTAATTTCTAGCCAAAATTATATTTGCAAATTGTCAAAATGTGCATAATTGAAAGGGTTAGAACTAAATTGTTATATAAAATGTTTAGAACTAAATTGGTCATTGTAGAATAGGTTTAGATACTTTTGGACAATTTTCTCGAATATAGAGACACCGTGTTTTTGTCCATCCTTGGTTGAAAGAAGTTTCGTCCAAGCAATCTTGATTGGCATGTTGTAAATAATGAATCACTCACATAAAAAATTGACTAACGACAAACATCGAATGATGAGTATAGATATGTTCCACATCGATTTGCCGGCTAGTCCGACGGAGTTTGCCTCAACAAGCGATGAAAAATAATATATATTATCTAGACTAGGGCGATACGGTCATGATGAATCGTTGATTTAATGAGTCTTGCATGCAAACAATTAGGAATTAAATTCGCCAAGCTGACTACGATAAAGTGAGTACATGTGTGTATAGTCCGCGCGTTGGCATATTGCGAAAGGTACCCGGGAAATTTCCCAGCAATCATGAGAAGGCGAAAAAATGAATTGAATATTCGCAGATGCGTCCCTTGAGGTCACAGATCTCAGAAGGGGTTCGAACCCTTTACGTGATCGGGAGCGGGGCTCGACCACGTGCAAAATGAGCTTGCCGTTTGAACTTCGAACTAGCTGTCGACATCTTTCCGCGTCACCGATGCAATCGAAACGGGGAAACAGGAAAAGTGTCGTGGACGAAAAAAGCTGTACGCGCAGGCTTTTTCGTGACGGAGAAGACGAAGGTTGCGAGGGAGAAGCGCAGCAAGGATTTTACTCCTTGTTTTTCTTATCTCGCTTTGAGCACCAACAACGGAATCCGATCCGTCCTCGCTAGTCAACCTGCATTTGTCTGTTTCCAGTACACGAAGCGACGGGGCGGATCCACGGTTGAGCTGCCTCCATTCATTTTACGAAGGTTCATCCTGGATCTGTCGCGTTACTCGCGGTGACGTTATCTCTTGTGGCACGATTCTAGGGCGTGACTCAATGATCCGAGGAGCACCCGTGTTTTCAGAAGTTGGAAATTCTCAGGACCGTCAGTGGTCTGAAACGATGCAAAACCTCTCTCTCTCTCTCTCTCTCTCTCTCTCTCTCTCTCTCTCTCTCTCTCTCTCTCTCTCTCTCTCTCTCTAGCTGTGCAGATTCAGCACTTGTTGTCGTCACTTCCTTGTATTCCGAGCAAACTGCCGATTCTTCCCCTAGAAACGTCAAACGAGGCATCTTCAGGGGAAACCCTAATACAGGACAAGCCTGTCTTGGACGCATTATACCTCAGCCTAACGCCACGACCAAAGAATCAGAAAAATCCATTCTAGGGTTTTTCTATTGGCTTTCGTGGGAGGATACACACCACGACATATCACTCAGACGGCACTGCAGACCCTCTGCAACTGGGCTTGAAAGATAGCTTATCATAAGGTTTTTCTGATCATTATTTTCAGTTCTTAGCTCATCCCCAACCCCACCCTAGGTCTCTTTCACTGCTCGTCGTCTGCTTCATGGATCTTTGTGATCAGACAAATTGTAGAATCATTGTTAGTGATGTCTGTATATGTATAATATCCATTTTTAGGCCTAATTTCCTAAAAAACTCCTGACTTTTAGCTGCTTTATGGGTCTTTGTGATCAGACAAATTGATGAATCATTGTTAGTGATGTCTGTATATGTGTAATATCCATTTTTAGGCCTACTTTCCTAAAAAACTCCTAACTTCTACTCAAGTATAAGTTCTACCCTAAACTTTTCTTTGTTTCATAAAAAATCTGTAACTCTAGGTCTAGTTTCAATTTTACCCTAATTATTGTTGAAAAAAGTATTAGAATACATAAAATAATAATAATAATTGGAAATGCATTACAAAAGATTAGAAAATAAAAAGGAAATGTCGGCGTGCAAGCAACTTGTCCTTAAGGATAATTCCGCCCCTCGGAGTATGAAACTTGGTGCGTAAGACTTCAGCGGCTATCCTCCCAAGATACAACAGACCTTCTTCTATACTCCGTTGAATATTAGAAGGAAACGAGAACAACTTTTGTGTATAACCCAGAAAAAGAAAAGGAAAGATGTGAGAACACATTGTATCTTATGAGATCTTATTTTTATATTCATACAAAATAGAGCCGTTAAAAGAGTCGTTGTAAAATAATGGAGGATTTATTTGAGAAATAAATTAAACGTTACAAAACGATTAAAAGGCCGTTATATGACCGTTAAGAAGCCGTTATGTGATCGTTACAAATAATGATGGTTTTCAATGTGATAATAACTTTTATCGAAGCTATTATTGTAAATATTTCAAAACTGCTGAAATATCCAACAATCCCCCACATATTTCAGAAAGTTTTGACAAGAAAATAGAATAATGCTGGGTTATTGGAGAGTAATGCATCGGAATTGGTGCTTGTTAGGCTATGAACCAACCCTAGAAAGAATGAAATATAATTCACGAAATTATTGGTGAAGTTTGAAACTTCTATGAACCAAGAATTTCTTTTTGTGAATTATAATTTTCACCAATCACATTACACTCCCACAAACTTTGTTGTTCAACGCGGTTTTTGCGCTAATAGGCCATGCGCGTGCTTGGTTTATTCATAAGTGCTTTAGAGATTTTCGCCAAAAATCTCATAGAAGCGGCCCCACTCCACACTTATATAGGTGATTCCATCAAGTGTATATTGTAGATTAATACACCACCAATAATGACTATGGAATTTCATTAAGAGCTTAGCTCAACCTCTTTTTCCTTGCAATTTTGCACTATTTTCACCTTAGGATGGACAATAATTTTTTAATAGTGCACTAGATCAACAAATGACTTGTTATTACCCATATGAACCTAATTCATGGGATCACCAATCACATAGGTTGGGTTACCATCATTGTTGATTTTCTTCAATTGGCTTGTCCATTCCCCTTGATGTATAGTCAAAGGATTGGCCAAAATCCATTTCTGACTTCATATAATTAATGGACATAATTCCATCAGCAAGCATGCTTTATCACATTATCCTTCAATCAGATGTGTCAATTTTTACCATATCTATGCATGGCTATTGCCTCTGGCAATCATGATGTATAAACACAAAATGTGTCATTTTCCCAAAGGAATATTTGCTAAGAGTCTCTCAACTACTCAGCCTCATGAGTTTGACAAAAAGTTTCTCTTTGTCTCAAGAACTTCAATAGTTCACAATTTACCAAAGAATAGTAAATATTTTCTTCTCCTTCCTTACTAGAGGTTAGGAGGATAAAGCATTATGTTTTTAACATATATGCTTGGTAGTGCCTGAGTCTACCTCCAATTCTTTTGCATTTGCCAAAATATTGGCTTGGAAAATGACTATAATAATTACATCATCAGATCATCTACTTCAACCAAGTTAAATTTTGGTTGGCGGGATTGTCATTTCCCCCACAATTTCATTCGACTGCTTTTTATGTTGCGACACCTCCACAAGGTGGACACTTATTCATTAGTGGATTTTGTCTCATATGAATCGAGATCCACTTAACATCACGTATTATTCTAATACAGCGGAAAATCCACTATGTAAAATGTCATAGTTTATATTCACATGGCCGCAAAATCCACAAAAATTCTATTGTTGTGAAAATTGATCTCACCTCGAGGCGTTCATTGGTTGTCATGGAGTCTTTTGACTTCTGTCTCTTCACGCTGATCTCTACTCAAATCAGCCAGACATACAAGTTCGTTGATAATGGCATATTCATTCAAATAAAATTTTGCACTAGGAGCTGCTCTTATTCTAATAAAAGAAGCTTAAAGAAGTGAGTATTTGTAAGGACAAATTTGGCCTCCACCAAACCCAATACCAAGCACTCGTTAACACTAAATGGTATATCAGGGATAGAAAATTTGTTGCTTTACTAAAACATTTATAAAAGCAGCATCATGAAATCATCATAAATCCCATTTGCGAGAGTTGAATCTAATCAGCAATTTTACATACACATGTAGGAGCACAAAAACACTAATTAACGCTCGACTCTAAATCCTACCACAAAAAGTCTTGTCTTAAGATCAATGGTAATATGATTACCACTCCCAACACAAGTGAAACTATTCACACTAAAAAATGAATAAGATAGTTCACATTTTTAGAAAGGAACATTAACTACAATCCTTGAGATTGTCTATGCATTTAACGTTATTTACTGCCCTTGACCCACATATTAGATAATGGAAAGTAAGCGGTATGCAATGGGTCAAATGAAAATATCAAAGCAAAGGATATCTAAGGTTATTATAAGATATACAATTACCTTGGTCTTGCACTACCACAAGTAGAGTGATGGCTCTTTCACAAGAATATCATAAAATCTTCTATTTCAGTTTACTTTTTCACCTACTACTTCTAGAAGGTAACAAAATAAGGTGACAAATCGAAATGATACATGAAAACACCACCACTTTCACTTTACAAGCACCATACCAAAATTGAACTGGCTAAGTCTCTTCCATCGGCACTCAGAGTTTATTCAAAATCTCAAACTGAGAAAGAAACAACTACCGACATGCATCCATCAATGGTGCTCATCCAATATCCCTAAAATATAAAGTAGAGCAAAGACAAAACACAAAATATATAGCTTGATTTCGTATCTTGTACCTCCTCTATTCTTAATGAGCATAAAGAAGGCCAATAAGAGACTCATAATTTTCAGCTTGCATTATTAACAATTGCACTCGGATAGAAAAGTCAAAGCCAAACAATACTCAAAGTAAAACCTACTAATATAACAGTTCAAAGTTAAATCAAATACACCACTCGATCACAATCACTACTTTTGCTCTCTCCTAATGGAAGAGCAACCGACACCTTAATGAATTTTCCAAAAATTAAACAACAAGACGAACATGGTTCTACTAACAACAACATCATTACGGTGGTTCTCAAGCTTGGAGACATACTTCTCGTCCTATCGACACAAAAATTCCTTGACGGATACTAGAAGTCGTCGACATTCGAGATGCTAAGAATTTGAAACCATTTTGTAAAATAAAATTTACTCGCAAAAATCCAATGTTTCCATTTTTTTTTTTTTAAATATGAAATGGGTCACTACATAATGGTTAATATCAAGCGGTCAACCAATTAAAACATTAGGAGTAATGAAGTCACAATAAACAAACAATCTCTAATCCTAAAATTACAACTTCCGGATCAAGAACAGAATTAAAATAGGAAACCCCAATGCGGATCGAAGCTTACGAAAATAATCATGAACTTGAGTGAGCAAATAAATACAAACACCCAACTTCCTCTCGAAACAAATTTAGGTATTAAAGCCTCAAAGTACGATTTTACCGACATTCAATAACCTTACCAAAATGACCAACAAACCTTTGACGATGCTCAGTAATTTCCCACAACATCCGCCCATGAATATGTGATACTTGTCCTTCACCATCTCGATCATTCTTTCAATTCCAATTGTGGTGGCGGTGACAGCAACAATTCTAACTTGGAAATCCATAGGACTTATCCTTAAGATTGTTGAAAAAGTATTAAAATACATAAAATAATAATAATAATTGGAAATGCATTACAAAAGATTAGAAAATAAAAGGAAATGTCGAGGCGTGCAAGCACTGTCCTTAAGGATAATTCCGCCCCTCGGAGTATGAAACTCGGTGCGTAAGACTTGGCGGCTATCCTCCCAAGATACAACAGACCTTCTTCTATACTCCGCACTGAATATTAGAAGGAAACAGAACAACTTTTGTGTATAACCCAGCAAAAAGAAAAGGAAAGATGTGAGAACACATTGTATCTTATGAGATCTTATTTTTATATTCATACAAAATAGAGCCGTTAAAAGAGTCGTTGTAAAATAATGGAGGATTTATTTGAGAAATAAATTAAACGTTACAAAAAACGATTAAAGGGCCGTTATATGACCGTTAAGAAGCCGTTATGTGATCGTTACAAATAATGATGGTTTTCAATGTGATAATAACTTTTATCGAAGCTATTATTGTAAATATTTCAAAACTGCTGAAATATCCAACAATTATTTTGTTTCATAAAAAATCTAAATTTTAGATCCAATCCCAATTCTACCTTAAAATTTTTATTGTCTCATAACAAACTACCAACTTTTACTTGAATTTCAAATTTGCCCTCGCGAGCCTTCATTCCAAAATTTCTCTAGACATCCAAGAGATGGAAAACTCCCAAGCAAGTTGTTCGAGTGTCTTGAGTCGAGTTCTCGAGTGCAAGCTCTCCGATTGCGAGAGATGAAAGACGCCCAAGCAGGAGAGATTGAAGACTAAGTGCAAAATTAAAGATCTCCGAGCAAAGATGAAAGGAACACTCTCTTGAAAGTAAGAGCAATTGAAGAAAGCCAACCGTAATTACTCTAGTTTTCACCAAAATTTCAGATATACTAAGAGATCATTTAGGCCAACATGAAAATTCATCTCCAAAAGGTGTTTCTTGGGTATGAAATTTGGGAAAAAAACGAGAGAAATGACGTGAAAATGCAATATCACTTAAGGTTAACAAAGACAGATATGAGACTCAAGTAAAAGCTAGTGATTTTTTGTTAAACAAAAAAATTTTAGGGTGGAATTGGAATTGAACCTAAGTTTGAGGTTTTTTTATTAGACAAAAAAAATTCAATGTAGAATTGAGACTACATAAAAATTTAGTCATTTTTTATGAGAAGAAAAAAAAATTATGATAGAATTGGAATTGAATTGAAAGTTTGGAGGTTTTTTAAGGGGTTAGGCTTTCATTTTTAGTAGGTCCATTCATCTACACGGAGACAACTAGTACGAAAGACCCATTATTTTCTAGAGACGTGTTTATAACGGCCTATCTAATTCAGTACGATCCAAGCACGCACGACTCTAAACCCTAAGTCGCTCTCGGCAAGGCGAAGTTTCTTCCTCGTGCTCGAGCATGACGGCCGACCTACCTGCCCTATCCCTGTCCTCCACAAACGTAAATCTCCTGAACGAGACGTTCCCCGCATAGTGTAAAAACGTGGCACGGCGACCGAAATTGGGCTGTCAATCAAAGTCGGTCGCATCGAGCACGAGAATCACAATTTTCTCACAAGCCAACTCAAGCAAGTTACCCCATAGTACCAGAAGTCTGACCTTTGGGGTACGAAAACAAAAATGCTGTTCGCCATCCTAAGGTACATCCAATGCGATACCTAGGAACATCCTAATCAAGACAAGGTCGGCATCTTCGGCATTCCGTGCATGAATTTTCCGAATCTAAAACCGACACCTGATATCACCTCATTGGAAATTCGGTCGGAGTTCGACATCAGGGTGTACAGTTTGATCCAATTGACAACCATCGCTAGATGACCTCGTGATTTAAAATTATTGGCCCACGATGAGCAAACCAAAATTGAATGAGAAAGGCCAGTACGAACGCGACGGTAATTCACTAATGACCTTAATTTGGGGACCAAGGAAAAGGCTGGTCCTGAACTGTACGTGATCGAGCTAAAAACACGTGCTTGCGTTGCTTCGTATGATGGGCTTTCCGAACTTCTGGCCCACAAGTTCTAGGTTTGGGCCGTCTAGTGACCTAGCCTTCCTCTGGCCCGTTTACGAGGGGTGTTTTCTTAGATCTTTAGCAGGCGGGGATGATTAGAAAAAAAAAGTAATGCGAATTGAGTTCTTAATATTGTTATTCAAATGAATGAAGTCCTACGTATCTTGGGTTTTCGTCGATCGAGTCGTATTGTCCATGTGGCCCTTGAAATTTGACGGGCGGAAGTCGATTTTGGACTCCGAAACTTGGTCCCTCGAATTTCAAAGATATAGTAAGGGCGGCCTTGCTCTCGATCGGCAAGGCAGCCCTTGCCCAGGCCATGTCTCACCGATCGCAGGCAAGGCTCGTCAGCCATAGTGAAAAAAAAAAAGGCAAATAAAAAGAAAGAATATATACAAATCAACACGTCAGCATCGGACATGTCACATAAGATAATTGACATCCATATTAGTGATTTCTAGCAAAAATTGGCTAGAAGGATTGTAATAGCAAATTGTTAAAAAAATTTACAACTAAATTGATCAAATTGAAATATTTAAAACTAAATTAGCATCCATCCATACAATAGGTTTTAATTTTTTTTTTTTTATAGTTTTCTCCCAAAATTCAACCGCTCTAATCCTCCGTCCCCACTAACTTGTTTTCAAGATATATACTTGGAGTGCATTTGTTTAAGAGAAAACTTCATGATAAAGGAAAATACTTTGCAGAAAATCATTTTTCAAATAAATTATTAGTTTTCCCTTATTTGGTGATATATGACTGAAAATATTTTTTGATTTTTGGATCTCATTTAGAAAATATTTCAATCTTATGACTTTATCTCGAACAAAAAAAAAAAATGAATTTGTAATAATTTTTATTTTTATTTCTTTCCTTTTCTTTCTCCCTTTGCCAATCATCTAGCCTCGAGAATGGCCAGCAATAGCCACAAGTGAGCACAAGCTCGAGCTCACCTAGATCGACTGAGTCTCAAGCTCGCTGGCCCGCCTTGTGGCCAAGTCACCAAGCTACCAATCGTTGCTAAGTCACACAATCAATTAAGGAAGATGGAGGAAGAAGGAGAAAGAAAAAGAAATAAAAGCTAAAAGAAGAAAAGAAAAGGAACGAAAAAGAAAGAAAATTTTAAATATAAAAATTCAAATTCATTTTTTATACGAACAAACGTTTTATTAATTGATGACCCGAACCCGAGCATCAGGACCCGTGCACGTTCCCTGTGGACTTGGGCATAAGTGTTGAGACTAGAGCTCAAGCATCAAGGACCCGAGCATGACTTTTATGGATGCAAACTCTGGTGCCGAAGCATTAGGAACAGGCATTAGGGGTTTAGGGGCCAGCCTTGATAGACTTGTGCATGGGCACCAAGGGCCCAGGCTTGAGCACTAGGGTCTCGAGCCCGATTGTCAAGAGACCTCATCTTGAACATTGGGCTTTCTATACCAAAGCGTAGAGTTTTGGGTCTAAGTATCGATACCAAATCATATTTTGGAAAACGTTTACTAGTACTCTTAAAAAGAAAATTATTTTTTCGAATTTAAGTTTTGATCGGAAAACCTTTTTCGTCGACTAAGAACTTATTTTTCCATTAACTCATCTTTCTAAGCAAATTATAAGTCAAAAAATGAAGAAAATATTTTCCGTCAAACAAAGGCGCTCCCTTGAATTCTTCTTCGGTGTATTAACGGAACTAAGTTGTTGAACATACTTTATTCTTTTAGGGGTTTTGTCAACAAATGCCCATAAGACACCAGTTAACTAAAAGGTGGAAAATACCATCTGCAAGACACCTTGAAAACGAAAGAATTACACTTTTTAATGGAAGCCGCTTGCTTCATTTATTAAAATTTAAACTTTCAAAGCACATCCAATAAGACTTCAACGAATGCCGAAGCATTCTTTAAACATTTCGTTTCGTGTGATCGTGCTCGGGTGGCCCTAAATCCTTGTCCAATCTCATTATGCCAAGTGGCGGCAGCGTTCCCGATAGCCTGGCTTTCGACCGCCGAACGTGACGCAGCGACAGCTCACCGGCGGTTGAGATTCGGAGGAATATTACCGGAAAGGAAATGGCCGGTGGTTGGTAACTTGGTGTCGATTCTTGGACATCTAAAGGTTCTAGAAGGCGATCCTACTATAATTCTTTGCAGGCGTTGGCTTCGTTGGTAGGTCAGACGTTGGAATCGGTCATGAACTCGGTTGCATGTTCTGGAAGTTTTTCGCCATTATTTCCCGGAATCATACGGAAAATTTGCTTATCACATTCAATTATTTAAACGATATCTTATCCACTAGTCCAATCATCTAAATTTATATATCAAGTTATGTTCATCACGAGCCTAGCAGGAGATGCCCCTACATTATTGGATAATCTAATCAGCGCTGCTAAATTTTTTAATTTTTTAATTTTTTAATTTTTAATTTTTTTAATTTTTTGTGTTATATGAAAGAGCGAAATTTTGATACTGACACGACAAATTTAAAGATACCCACATATCACATAATACGTCTGCAATTTATTCAGAAATTGACACGGCTTGATATTGGGCTAGACCATGTTGGATTATGGAAGTTACATTTATCACGAAAATGCGATCGAAGTATCTCTCTTCTCAAGAACTTTTGTGACCCTTCGATCTTGAATCGGAGGGAATCACCTTCAAAGGTTTTGATTCGGAACTAGTAAGTAATTTCCTTTTTTTTTCCCCTAACAATTAAATATTTCGATCTTTTCTATGGGACGACCGCAACATAGTTAATATGGCCATGCTACTCACGCTAATTCTTTGCGCAATGCATAACTCGGGAGTTTGTAAACGACCTCTATCTCTTAATTTATAACAAAAGATCTAATCTCACTTAATTAGAATTATAATAAAACAATTTTTTTCCTGCTCGTGGTGCACGCTATATTGGTCAATGATTATTTAAAGTGCTTTAGTAATTCTTCTTACTAATAAACATTGAACAAAACCAATTTATCGAGTCATTTGAAAGTTTCGAACCCTTTGACAAGTTCAACGGGGCAAGATAGTAGGTTGAATTAGCCATGGAAATCAGGATGAGTGTGTAGAGAGTCTCGTCTTGACACGTGAGCAAGGCCAGGCGTGCGGCAGGGTTTTGACTTTTTTTTTTTTTTTGTTTTCTTAAATAATCGCACGCAAGCGTAAGAATTCTTGCAATCACGTCCCGGAATTCACTCATTTCTATGCATTTTGCCCCCCCGTCTCTTCGTTGCGTTGAACGACTTTTTTTTTATTTAATTTTATCCATTGTTCAGTGATATGTACGAGCATGGTCATCCATATATTATATTTTTAAAATTTTTATTTTAGGGTTAGGTTAGGTAGATGCACATGCAAGACCCAAAATTCATCATATCTTGTAGATGTTATTTGGTGCAGTTCTAAGCTTAAACATAAATACATACATACATACATGCATACATACATACAGATATAAACATATTCACCAATTGTAATTTTAAATATTGTTGCTTCCCTTGTTGATTAGGATTACCATTACCAAGTAAAAGACATACACAATCAATACTCTAACTTAGATTCTTTTATGGGTTTCGTTGGCAGAGTATCATGATTGCAATAACCGAACGATTAATTAACAAAATTATGACCATGCGCAATCACCGTTTAGAGAAATTTGCAGTTTTGATTACTTATTCCCGAGTTATGTGCGCTTGAAAATACGCAATATTCCGAATAAAGTGTGTTCCTAATAAGCATATAATTGGGGTCTTCAAAGCATTAATCAAAATATTATAGTGGACAACAACTGTGCAAATAGTGCATATGAACTTGCGCTTTCTAGGGGAGTGCGTTGATATGTTAAAAAACTTTACCATATTACAATATACAATAGTAACCCCGCACCTTATTGTTCTCCCCACTTACGCTTCTTAAGGCGTGGTGTTCCAACCATTGTCTTTAATCACCGGAAAAATTATCAAAAAAGTCATAAACTAATTGTCTAATAGTAAATTCAGTCCTAAATTTAATTGTACCAATTTAATCATAAACTTTTTGATAATTTATTAATTTCTAAATCTTTTGAAAATTTGTCACTTTAGTCCTAAACCTGTGATCATTCTATAATTACCCATATATTAGGTTTAGGACTAAAATGACAAATTTTTAAAGTTTTGGACAAAAATAGTAATTTTTTTTTTAATTAAATTTTTGGCTAATTTGACAAATTCTTAAAAAATTAAAATTAATTAGTAAAATTAAAAGATTTAGGATTGGATTAATTCCCATACAATAATTTTTGTACTTCTGTTGACAATTATTCCACACCTGAGCAATCTTTTTAATGTGTTTTACGATCTAAATTTAGCTTATCTCTATGGATTGCATCGCACGTCCTGTCGGAGGGACAACACCGGAAAAAAAGTCACATCCAAATAAAAAATTATCATCAAGTAGATCAGAGGATACATTATGCATTCATTCGGGATCGACGAAGATGAACGAAAGAGTTTATCACATCACGGATAAAGAAAAGGCATAAAAAATACTGAGTGGGTGGTACCCGATGTCATTTCTGTAGTGCGAGGGTGCAACTGAGAATATATTAAAGTCCAGATTGATGTGGACACGGTTACTTTCCATGGTGATCTCCTTTTCCACAAAGAGCTTCTAGAACTTGATTGAACCAGGACGGAAATCTGGCATTTTAATGAAATTCAACTGGACGATGGAATAGAAAGATGAACAATCGGGGTCATCTTTTAAGGAGTCGATCGAGTAGTTAAGCACTTGATTTGAATCTTGTGGATCTTATGTTCCAGTCACGATGTAGCCCACTTTTACTAACTTTGGAGGGTCACGATCATTACTATCTGGATTCAATTCTACACAATGCACATGGATGGGATGGTTCAGGTCTATACATGATGATTAGTCGAGTCATAAGATTCGGATACTCATTATATGTATAAAAACATAAAATGATTAGTCCAAAAGAAAATAAAAGATTCTCCTTTTTTTTTGGGGAGGGGGGCGGTATTAAGTGCAAACTACCCGTTAGACCTTAACGAAGAGACTAGGATCGTCTTCCACAAGCGCATGCCCAATCAATCGTCCCTCCAACCACTCCCGAAACGATTAAGACACGTCCATGTCTGAACAGCAGAGAGGCGGTGGAATATATGTCCCAATATTCCATAAGGTCGATGAATCAGAACATGACAAGGGCCAAATGATTCCAAGATTCTATTTCTACGTACCATGTGATCGGTTGCCGCTAATTAATAACTTAGATTCTCGGCGTCGCCATTATCATTTCTACCAACGAAAGAAAATAAGAACTCCAGAGGACTTTGGTAGACATCTTAAATTTTTATGGTTTTAGGTTTAGTGTTAAGAAAGAGAATATTTTTGAAGTTCTTTTAGCCTAATTCTACCTTGTATTTTTTTTTGTTTTATCTCATTCTTTGGGGTCGGATTGCGACCACACTATGCCCTAGACCAACTCCTACGCAGCACAATCGAGCAGGCGGCTGGCAAAAATTTTGGTAGCACAAAGAAAATGATCATACTTAAGTCGAGGAAATGCAGTTGTTTTGTAGAATCGAGAACTTTTTAGAAGATATGAAATTGAATGAAACAAAATAGGATGTCATGACTGGAAATGAACAAGAAATGGGAGTTGACATCGATATCCATTTCCTTCTCATTCCTCCACATCCATCATGATCTCATAGCGCTTATGATATTACAATCTCGTGACACTTTTTTTTTTTTTTTTTTTAATTTTCTGAGCTTTCGAGAATTAGATAGAAGATCATCACTTTGTCGGTCAGCTTACTGCATGGATCTTTGATAGAAGTGAATAAGTCAGATTTAGTAATGCAAGGTACCTAAGACAGGCGTTTAGGCAGATTTTGACAGGTTATAAGATGCATCCGATCGAGTGGGATCATATTCAACATCCAGTAAGAGTCTATCGGAATACTTCTCATTCTAACTCTATAAACTTGCTTTAGAGGAGTTGGAGTTGGAGAACTAATGTCTGTAATATCGATCCATTTCTTACAAAAGGGTATTTTATGCAATGAATACACGGCGTGGTAATAGCAAGTGGTGTAATAAATTGGTCAAAAGTGAAATGCATATATTTATTGTGTTAAGTAGAATGACATTCATAACATGCAAACCAATTATGATTGGTCGGTTACACCATGTCATCACTGTCACGTGCGTATCCATCACATAAATTATTTTATACTTTCCCACACCCACCCAACACACCTTTTGTACTTACCTTTCGTACATACGCCATGCATACGCCATGTTTGAGGCCATCAATGGAGGTTACCGATATTGTCTGACCTCCAATAGTTTTCTAATTTCATGTTCACACAGAGAGAGAGAGAGAGAGTAGTAGTAGTAGTAATCGTATTAGTGTTTATAATCGCTGCAGCTTCACCACCGGCCGTGACATGGCGTAGCAGCAGTTGGTAGTCATGCCAGGCAGATAGAGAGAAGCAGGAGGAGGAGGAGGAGGAGGGTGGTGCCTAGGGAGTCGTCCGGAGCTTCATCTCCTTTGGACGGTGAGTCGACAAAACGGTGCACACCGACAATCTAAACAAGCAACGGTGAGGCGGTCGGCGTGGAAGCCAGGGGGATCGGGACCCCCTTTTCCCATCTTAGTATGCCTAGCATAATTGTAGCCCAATCGAAGATTTGAGTGTAAAGTACTTTCCCACGGTAACTGAGCTTTAGAGTTAATTGCGATTTTGTGAGGCAGAGCATCGAGCATGAGGGTTCATCATGGACTAAATCAAATATCAGGATAGCGAAAGCATAAAAAGAAAAGATCAAGATTTGCACATGCTCAGAAGTTAACACAAGATCTCCCGGGATTTTCATGACTTTATCCAAAAGTACAAAAGCCAAGGCCAGAAATTCTCACTTAACCTAGAAAAAGTACACAACTCTCAGACATGAGAAACCCATCCAAGACAGGTTTTCCGGAACACCGGTGACTGCAATTTACGTTAATTTTTGTGAAACGAAAGGCCTCGAGCTCCCCAAATTTGTAGAAACTGCGTCGTTTAGTCAATCAGTCGACGACGATCGGGTCGCACCAGCGCTTTCATCTTTAAGCTCAAAGTTGTGGTGGTCATGGCGCCGGCGCTGGTTCACGAGGAAACCTCTCTCTCTCTCTTTCTCTCTAATTTAACCTACCGTCTCTACACTATCGATCCTCCTCGGTCTCTTTCTAACCCGGGAAGCTGAATCGGTCGATCCGGCGAGTACGCGAAACCCCGCTAGCTACCAACACTGATCCGTCTCCCAGTTCCGCCCGCCGTACGCTGAGATGCCGGCGACGGCCGTAGCCGGCCTCTTCCTCTTCCTCGCCAGCAGGACCCGCCGGTCATAGACCGCCCGCTTCTCGGGGTCCAGCAGGGTCGAGTACGCGTCGTGGAGCCTGATGAACCGGTCGTCGGCGGCCGAGGAGTCCTTCGCTGCGTCGGGGTGCAGGACCCTGGCGAGCTGCCGGTACGCGGCCTTGATCTCCTTGCTCGTGGCGCCAGCGGGGATCCCCAGGATCTCGTATGGGGTAGCGCATGGCGGCGACCGGTGGAGCCACGGAGGTTGCTGCTGGTGCTGCTGGTGCTGGTAGTGTGCTTTCGAGGCTGCGGAGGATGTGAAGGTCTCGGCGGCGGATATGGCGGACGGTCGCCGGGCTCTGAGGCGACCGGTGGCGACAGACGACGGAGGGACGAAAAGCGGAGAGGAGAGAGAGATCATGGTGAGGGAGGGATGCGGGTTTGGGTATGAGGACTGCAACGGTGCGGGAACGACGGACGGTGACGCGGGGCTTTAAATAAAGAGGAGTGGGTGGCAGACTTTTGGGGGCGCCGAATAATAATATTGATAACAAGGAAAAAATAAGATTTGCTTAGGGTTTATCACGACCTAATTAAAAAGGCCAAACAAAAATGGTTCTGATTGAGACATTATAAGCACAGACATCACAAATTAATATAGTTTCGGGGGTTAGAGTTCATTACGCGTGACTTGATGATCGGCAAAAGAAAATATTTCCATACGAATAAGTAAGCGTTTGATAATGTGAAGGGACCATGCTAATAGTTAGAATGAGACATGAAGAAGTTTGTGGAAGTAATTTGACAAAGTAGGAGCTGTCAAAGTAGAGTATAAATGTAGAGAATGAAGAAGAAGAAGATGAAGAGATGCTCAATCTATGTCAAGACTTCGCCAAAAGTTCCATTAGCTTTTAGTTTTTTTTTGGCAAATGTGCCCTTTTTATGTTTATTGTGTCATTTTAGGCTTTGCAATACCTATGTCGGTCTCAGTCTTGCGTTTTCTTCGAATCTTTTTCTTTGCAACATCAAATTTGAATATTAGTTTCACGCATTGTTTAGTGTTACCCTTCGTCCATCGACGACAAGCTTCAACTCTCCCAATAAATGCCTTTCGATTCCATTTTAGTCTCCCGTGTTCAATTATAACGAGGTCTATTTCCTTATGATTCACGTTTCTTGCACCTTAATTTCCGATCATCTGGAATTCTCTTCGCTCCATTCCAATTACCACCCGCATTTCCTAGCACCTTTTAGGCTTTTGACATTTCGTCCTCAAGGACTTTCTAACTCTTATTTGGCTTGGCGCGAGTCTCCAGACATTGGATAGGACAAATTTCATCGCATCGAGTATCTTATCTGAGCTAGCAAGCGTATGAGGAACAATGACTTCATGTGAATCATTCTCGTTTCTACCAAGGATCAAGAGCCGAGCCGAGCTCTCTGCTGCAAATTGCACTGCATGGATTTGGGTCGCCCGAAGCTAAAGGGCTCAGGCTTCTAGCAGATCCGACTCCGTCACACAAGACAAGAAAGAATAAACCTCATAAACAAAACCCTAACTCCGGGTATCCCGGTGGTCACAGGCCACATTGCCGTCGTCTAATCCATAATAGAATACGCAGCGACGGGACATGGAGTTCATCTAATCTTCAGGTATATTTTTCTGCTGTTGCGAACCAGAAAAGACAGCAGGCACGGCAGGTGACATGCCAAAAGTCAGCTGCGAACTTATCCATGAGTTCTCCACGTTGACTCCTATACGATCATCCTTCGTTTTTTTTTTCCTTCTAAGTACTCCTATGCCGGCCCGGAATCGTGTTTGTATATTGGGTATATATAGAGAAGTCAATGAGATGAGAGATCGCCATTTCACAACAAATATTATTGTGAGAAACATTTTAGAATCAATCGATTCGAGGACATGTGGCACCAATTTGCAGTTTAGTTTTATTGTTAGGACGGTTGACATTCTTTAACGCTGAATTGAGTATTCAAGAAAGACATATTGTTTTAGCTCGATACCGTCAAGAATAAGAGAAAAATAAAGAAATTTATTGGTAATTATATAAGTTTGACCTAGTTTTTCTTTCTCGATAGGCACGTTAAGAGTGGAAGATCAAAGTCTGGACATTGCATGTTGGTAACAAAGTTTTCTAGGTATTTGAGTCATAAAATCGTTAAAAAAAAATCTTAAATCTATTATATGGTGATCAATTTAGTCATAAATCATTCAATTGTATCAATTTAATCATAAATCTTTGGATTAATACTTGGTGAGTTTATGACAAATTTATTATAAACTAATTTTTTGACCACTAGAATATCAAACCAATACATTTGTAATAAATTTATCTTTTGTTAGTTTCCATTGAATTAATACCACAAAAAACTACAAACTTATATACCTGTAACAAATAAATGATAAAACCCTAATTTGGTACACTTGTTAACTATTACGTGTTATTCAATTCAATAATCGATAGCAAACTTTAACGGGAACTAAAGAATGGTAAATTTGTTACATGTGTACTAATTTGAGAATTTTGGTGGTTAAAAAATTAATTTATAGTAAATTTGTCACAAGTGTACTAGTTTAGGGTTTTTTGTTGTATTGACTTTAAACCTTTTAATAACTTGCCAATTTAGTCTTAAACATTTTACTTATATCAATTTAATCCTAAATCTTTTGATGAATTTTCAATTTAATCCTAAATTTTTTAATCATTTGTCATTTAGTCATCTCGAGCAATTTTGGTCGAAAATATCTTTATATAGTCAACACTAGCCGTCCCACGTGACATGACAAATGCTGACATGAATAATTTCTTTTTACATTTTTCCCTTTTTTTAAATATATTTTTTTTATTTTATTTTTTTTATTTCCTAATTCCTTTGGTTAATTACTAGAGGTAAGCGATTTCAAGTTCCATATAAGTTTCACCTAAAGCGTAGAACGTAGAACCTACATATTGGAACATATTCCTCATTTTTTTGAACCTAGAACCTACCTTGCGTATATAAAACCTAAAGCCTACCCTGTCACAAGTCTCAAGGTCGATTTTGGGGTCTACCCAAATTTCACCTATATTATTATTTGAACAATTACAATTTACTAACCATAACTTATATTTAGACACACGAAAAATATAAACATAATAAAGTAAAAATCTTAGTCATAAAATGAAAACTCAGACTAATGTTTTCAAATTATATACTCATTATTGAACGGCATAGAATATCAGAGGATCGCATGATGTCGTGACTTGATTTTTGGATGGGTGAATCACCTAAAACTAGGTTAATGGATTACTAAGTCCGAAGACTTGGCGCGGACTCTCCCAAGCCCTACCAATCGCGACTTGATACTAAGAAAATAACCCATTAAAACATGCAATTATATTTCAAATTAGAGCCGCCACTAACCAAATAGGGTTGGTTAGAAACCCAAATAAAGTATGGGAGAATACTTTATTTTTGCGAACCAGAGATTCAATAAATCCGGGGACATGGTTACGCTAGATTAGTCTAACGCCCTTTCGGTACCTTTTATTTAAAAAAAAAAAAACATTTTTGCAGGCAGTCTTGATCAATTTTAACCTAAGATACTAACATGCAAATGGTGGTCATGCGGGTGCGCAATCAATTAAATAACATTCAATAAATCAAAATGCTAAATTCATAAGAAATTATAAACTATAACTTTATTAAGGTTAAAAAAACATTTACAAAAACTATTAATAAAAATGCATGCCCTAAACATGATTTTCTAAATGACATGATATCTAATTAAATGCATGATATCTAATTAGATGCAATCTTAATCTAAACTTAATATGCATGAATTTTACTTTAACGATATGCGAAATGCAATTCATATGGCCTAATTTGAACTATATGTATGCAATCTAATTTATATAATCCAAAATGTGCATATACTACATGACATGGGATGCATGACATAACAATTCTATATGCATATTCTTTTTGTGATTTTTTTAATGTTTCTTTAATGTATGCAACCTACACTAAATAATGATGATATGAAATGGGATTAATTATGAACTAACCTATTAATCAACCAAGTAAATGATTTTTCTGTTTTTTTTTAAATTACATTATGGGAATAGTAAAATATAATGCCATCCTAATTTATTAATATGCAAACTCTAATTAAATGGGCCTATTATGTAAACTAGCTAAAATGCGCCTAGTATTTTGTATATTCTTTATTGAAATTTAAAATTAATAAAAACTAATTAAGCTATTCAAAATGAAATAATTTCCTAATTCAATTTCGGGATTAATTTGATTTAAACCCCATTTGCCTTAGAAAACCATTATTCTTTTAACCTTTTTTATTTTCTTTTTATATTATGAAAACATGCAAACAACTAAGGATGAAATCCTAAAAATAATCCTAAATGTCAATTTATTAAACCTACGTGTCTTAATTTAATAAACCTATATGACCTATATGCTCATGCAAATTTTTAATTTTTCACCATTCCCTTTTTTATAATGTTTTTTTTAACTTTTATTTTTTCACGAAAAAAAAACAAGTAATTATAAAAACTAAGATAAGAATTAAAATAACCGAAAAGATAATCCGTTGTCTCACGGATTAAATTAACAATTATTTTAACTCTATAATCACAACAAGGAAATCAAAATAATTACAAATTTGGTCCAAAGTCTTACGGACCAAATTAAATAATTATTGTGATTTAACAAATGAAATTCTACCAAAAACCATAAATTAGTATAATTAAAAAAATAATCCGACGTCTCTCGAATCAAATTAATAACTATAATAATTTTAGGTGAAATCTATGGATAATGCCTATAGAAATTGCAAATATTAACACCCAACATTTAAATAACTAAACTAAAAAAGCTATCAAATGAAATAAACAGAAAAATAATATAAAAGATAAAGAAATAACATAAACTACCAAGTAATAAAAAATAAAAGTAAGAAAATAAAACTACCTAAGAGCTAAAACCGAAGGAGAGCGTTGGGCGATCGTCGGAGAGGAAGGGGGCAGCAAGTGGTGTCCGGTGCAGGGTCGCTGGCGTTCGGGGTTCCGGCGAGATGAGTCGCCGATGCGGTTGGACGGCGACAACTCCACTCGGCTCGGGCAAAGGCGGAGTAGGGCGGACAGGCGATTGCTGTGGCGTGCGTCGCTCGGAGCAGCTCGTCGGGTGGTGGGTGGATCGCGCGAGCTCGGCGTTGGGCGGCGGGTGTCGCTCGGTCGTTGGTGGGGCTTCGGGTGCGTGGCGGCTGCCGAATGGGTAGAATTGCAGATCTCGGGCGAAACAAAAGTGCGATGGTGACGGAGGAATGGCGACACGACGTTCGGCGAGCAAGGGCGTCGGGTCGCGGCGCGGGTGTCGGGCTCGATCACTTTGGATCAAAGGTGCCGGCGTCGCAGCGGAGCGAGCTTCTCGGCCATTGGTAGCGGGCGGTCACCGGCGGAGCTTCGAGCGACGTGGAAGAGCAACTCAGGCGTCGGGCTTTTGGAGCAGCGGTTGAACAACGCGAGGGACGAGCGAGATCAGCAGGTGGTCGGTGGCTTCACGGGCGGAGCTAGGCGTCGCTCGGGGCGGCGTGGCGGTCGCGGCTACCGGTGGAGGACGATGGGCGTCTGATCAAACCAGCTCATATAGGGGAGTCTTTGCCAAGAAGGATAAGGAACCTATAGCAGAGGTTAATGCATCTTATGTTCAGGCACCTCGCCCAACTTCGAACACTCAACAGGGAGGAGCACGACCATTCTTTGGCCAGCAGAAGAACTCTTTCAGGCGTCAATTTACGCCTCTTCCTAAGCCATTGTCCAAGATCTTGCCGACTCTTCAGAAAAACGGATTACTCGCTAAGGAGCCTAAGCGACCTAATCCCGAGCGTTTCCCCAACTATGATCCGTCCAAGACATGTGCTTATCATATGGGGGAGGTAGGGCATTCTGTTGACGATTGTTATACGCTGCAACACAAAATCCAAAATATTTTGGATGCCAAGATGGTCTCATTCCGCGATGCACAGCCGAACATTCAGAATAACCCACTCCCTGACCACCCAGAAGCTGTGAATGCCATTTTCAATTTTGATGCTGAGCCCACCGTGTTTCAAATGATGCATGAGGAAACAGAAGTGATGGATACCCTGGGGCAACCAAGTGGCAAGTTCGATTACTATGTAAAGTATTCGGCTCCTCCCAGCTCCTACATCGACCCACGGGATATCATCCTAGATGGATGGGGTGGCATAGATGATCCCGCACCTCCAAAGATTGAGAGCTCTGATGACGCACTCAAGGGAATGATTGAAGTGTTTAGTGTTTGCCATCGACGAAGCTCGAGAGTAGGAGAATTTTAATTATTTGCACACTCTTCTGCGCAGGAGTCTTTATCGCTTTCCGTATTTGCATATTTGCATTTTCAATTCTAGGATTTCCCTAATTTCAATAATGTAATTTGCTTTTCATCCAATAAAATACATTGAGATTTTCATGTTTTAAGGGCATGTTGAAGTACACCAAACTAACCCTGTGATGAAATCCTACCAAAAGAAAACGGCAATGAGCTAATTCTGAAGGCTGGGCTTCTTCATGTTCCCTTTAAAAAAATTTTCAAAATAAAATAATTTTCAGCATGCATCTAATTTACCTTGTTTGTTTATTTTAATTATCTACTCCATGTTTCAGGTGCTTTGATCTTAGCAGAAATGGATGGGCGTGAATTCATGAATCTTGTAAACTCTGGTGCAGGAGCAAAGAATGGATGTGAACGATGGTGTCTTATTTTCGTAAGGAATCTCTATGAGCTCCCTTACAAAGAGAGGGCAAGACATGGACACCTAATAGTTTTGATTTTATGAGCATGCACTCTTTATCATTATAGAATGTTTTCACATGATATTGTGTAATTCGTCAATTCCACTTGAAATTTATCAAAATGGATAATTCAGTGAAAGATGTCGAGTTACTTGAGCATGCTAAATGAGGTGTGAAAGGCAAGCCTAATCCCATACACAGTCCCTTGTCTATACATTGTGAGGTGAGTATGGAAGCATTTTGTATTTCAAGGTGAAGTGTTTTCTTGCGAAAAATACGACAGCTGAAATGACGAGAGGCAGTTCATTTCTCTATCGCAAACACTATAGGTGATCCATTGCTTAACCCTTTTGAGCCCATACACTTATGGATATTCTTTTCAAATTATCCCTGTCAAGAATCACTCCACATTGGGGCAACTAGGAAATAAAATGACATCATGAAGTGAGGAAAATTAATTGAAATTTTCTTGCTCTCACTTGCATCAATCTTCAAGTCATGCTATTACATTGAATTCATGTGTTAATTTAAGTGCCTTAGGATGACGAAGAGCATTTCTTTCACTATCCTACACACTTATATCCTTTGCATAGCCCACTTGAATCTGTTATTTCATTTCTTTTAAACCCAGTTGATGATCATTCCCCACACTGGGGCAAGGCAAGAGACAGATGATGATTCTGGAAGGTTCGAGTGTCATTTAAAGTATACTTGACACACGCATTGTGCGCAAGAACTGAAATCAAAATAGAACTAAGGGGCATGAAAAAGCAGTGTGCTTGGTAAAAGCAAGGCCAATGCCCATAAAAAGAAGAGAGAAATGACTGATGAATTGGGGGGCAAAAAAGAAGTGACCGATGCCCATCATCAAAGAAGATGACTTTCAAAAAAAAAATGTTAAGAAAAGATCTCCAATTGAATAATCATTGGCATCAGGTGATAAACTTTTGAGCCAATAGAGAAATCTGTCAAGAAGACAATCCGTGGCGAAGAAAAGTGGTGGCAATGTCAAGATGATCACCAATTTTAACCCCTATACACATCTTTGAGCCTAACGATCCTTTTGTTTCTCAACCCATGAACCCAGCCTATGTTACGTCCCTTACAAAGTCTCTTCATATTAGGGCACTTGAATTAACATAGGAATTCACATGTTTTAAGCATTGCTCGAAGAAGTGCAAGCAATATTATTTCTTTCTCATTTTGCAGGGTTCTTGACTTGTAAACCTGGAGATGATTACAGAATCATTCTTTCAATTGCTTTGACTCGAAGAGTCCCTTTGTTAAGCCATTGACCGAGCCTGCATTACAGTCATTGTCAAAGATCTCTCAGATTGGTAAGGTCGTACTGCTTGCAAGAAAATTCGAACTCTTGTCGACAAGATGATGATAAGATCGAGTGATATATTCCCGCATCAATGGTCGGGACAAATAACCCTTCTTAAATGAGAGCGAGTGAAAAAGCCTTTTCACACCAAAAGTGTCTCATTTAGCATGTCCAAGAGATTCACGCCATAACTGAAAATTGTCCTGGTGATAATTTTTCCGATGAAAGCTTGATAAAGCCATCATGCATGGGCCTTCATTGAATTTTTCCTCAAAGACCAAAAAGAATTGTCTTTGAAACCCTGAATTTGTTCAGTCATCTTTGTACTTGATGAGAATTCCAAATACCTATTTATAAAATGTTTCCAAATGTCTAGTGTGAATTCCAGATATTTGAACCTTTAAACGCTTGATGTGATTTCCAAGTGTTTGTCTTTCCAAACATCTGATGTGGTTTCCATACGTTTAGTAAATGTTTTCAAATGTCTGACATAAGAATCAGATTTTTGAAGTTTCAAGTACTTGATGCAATTTCCAGGTGCTTAGAATCTGATGAGAATTCTAGATCCCTAAAGACTTTGAGCCTCTCAATTATCTGAATGGAGTTCCAGATGATTGACAGGTCTCTTTGGAATCATTTCACGCCTAAATCCCCAAACAGGTACGATAGGTATGTGTTCTTCTTTGCATTTGCATTTCATTGGTCATAGACATATAGAGATCTATGTTCCTGACCGAATCATTGCATTTACATTGCATCCTTTATTCTTTAAAAAAAAAAAAAAAAAAAAGAGTCAAGTCATTGACATTTGCATATTCATTTCATATTTCATTCTGCATAGTTTAAATTTAGGTGTTATGTATCATTGAAGGAAACCTCTACGAGCCTTCCATTCAAAGAGGCATTTGTTGACACATAATATTTTAGAAAATAATAAATTAAATTTGGTTTTTGAAAATCTTTGTTGTTAAAAATATATTTTCATTTCAAAATTCAAAATTCAAAAAAAAATCAGTTTTTATTTGATTTTGGAGCCTCTTTATTGTTGAGTGGTTAAGTGAATATATGCAAATATATTGGAAAATCTTCAACAACTTGGAGTTTGTTTCTTTTCTTTTTTTCACTATAAATGCGAGCTTCGGAACCGAAGAGGAGGGGGCTTCTTTGTTCAGATTTTTTACGGGGCTTCTCTTGGTTGAAAGAAAAAAGCACAAAAGTCCAAAAGTAAACAATGAAGGGGAGATTTTTCTCATCCGATTGAGAAAAAGTAAAAGAAGATTTGCTGCAAAAAGTACAGGTCGGTGGCAAAACAGAGAAAGGGGGAAGTGATGTGAGGGTGCAACAAAAAAGGAAAAGTAAAAAAAAAAAAGGATGAAAACTTTTTCCTGTTCATCTTCTTCGGCGATGCTCCCCTAAAATCCCGAAGACCTCCGTTCGCGAAACAGCCGCCCATCATCCTCCACCGGTAGCCGCGACCGCCACGCCGCCCCGAGCGACGCCCAGCTCCGCTCGTGAAGCCACCGACCACCTGCTGATCTCGCTCGTGTTGTTCAACCGTCGCTCCAGAAGCCCGACGCCTGAGTTGCTCTTCCACGTCGCTCGAAGCTCCGCCGGTGACCGCCTGCTACCAATGGCCGAGAAGCTCAGTTCCGCCTGCGACGCCGGCACGTTTGATCCAGTGATCGAGCCCGACACCCGCGCCGCGACCCGACGCCCTTGCTTGCCGAACGCCGTGTCGCCATTCCTCCAGTCACCATCGCACTTTTGTTTCGCCTGAGATCTGCAATTCTACCCATTCGGCAGCTGCCCTACACCCGAAGCCCCACCAACGACCGAGCGACACCCGCCGCCCAACGCCGAGCTCGCGCGATCCACCCACCACCCGACGAGCTGCTCCGAGCGACGCACGCCACAGCAATCGCCTGTCCGCCCTACTCCGCCTTTGCCCGAGCCGAGTGGAGTTGTCGCCGTCCAACCGCACCGGCGACTCACCTCGCCGGAACCCCGAACGCCGGCGACCCTGCACCGGACACCACTTGCTGCCCCCTTCCTCTTCGACGATCGCCCGACGCTCTCCTTCGGTTTTAGCTCCTAGGTAGTTTTATTTTCTTACTTTTATTTTTCATTACTTGGTAGTTTAGGTTATTTCTTTATCTTTTATATTATTTTTCTGTTTATTTCATTTGATAGCTTTTTTAGTTTAGTTATTTAAATGTTGGGTGTTAATATTTGCAATTTCTATAGGCATTATCCATAGATTTCACCTAAAATTATTATAGTTATTAATTTGATTCGAGAGACGTCGGATCATTTTTTTAATTATACTAATTTATGATTTTTGGTATAATTTCATTTGTTAAATCACAATAATTATTTAATTTGGTCCGTAAGACTTTGAACCAAATTTGTAATTATTTTGATTTCCTTGTTGTGATTATAGAGTTAAAATAATTGTTAATTTAATCCGTGAGACAACGGATTATCTTTTCGGTTATTTTAATTCTTATCTTAGTTTTTATAATTACTTATTTTTTCGTGAAAAAATAAAAGTTAAAAAAAAAATACATTATAAAAAAAGGGAATAGTGAAAAATTAAAAATTTGCATGAGCATATAGGTCATATAGGTTTATTAAATTAAGACACGTAGGTTTAATAAATTGACATTTAGGATTATTTTTAGGATTCCATCCTTAGTTGTTTGCATGTTTTCATAATATAAAAAGATAATAAAAAAGGTTAAAAAGAATAACGGTTTTCTAAGGCAAATGGGGTTTAAATCAAATTAATCCCGAAATTGAATTAGGAAATTATTTCATTTTGAATAGCTTAATTAGTTTTTATTAATTTTAAATTTCAATAAAGAATATACAAAATACTAGGCGCATTTTAGCTAGTTTACATAATAGGCCCATTTAATTAGAGTTTGCATATTAATAAATTAGGATGGCATTATATTTTACTATTCCCATCATGTAATTTAAAAAAAAAACACAAAAATCATTTACTTGGTTGATTAATAGGTTAGTTCATAATTAATCCCATTTCATATCATCATTATTTAGTGTAGGTTGCATACATTAAAGAAACATTAAAAAAATCACAAAAAGAATATGCATATAGAATTGTTATGTCATGCATCCCATGTCATGTAGTATATGCACATTTTGGATTATATAAATTAGATTGCATACATATAGTTCAAATTAGGCCATATGAATTGCATTTCGCATATCGTTAAAGTAAAATTCATGCATATTAAGTTTAGATTAAGATTGCATCTAATTAGATATCATGCATTTAATTAGATATCATGTCATTTAGAAAATCATGTTTAGGGCATGCATTTTTATTAATAGTTTTTGTAAATGCTTTTTTTTTAACCTTAATAAAGTTATAGTTTATAATTTTTTATGAATTTAGCATTTTGATTTATTGAATGTTATTTAATTGATTGCACACCCGCATGACCACCATTTGCATGTTAGTATCTTAAGTTAAAATTGATCAAGACTGCCCGCAAAAATGTTTTTTTTAAATAAAATGTACCGAAGGGCGTTAGACTACTATCTAGCGTAACCATGTCCCCGGACTTATTGAATCTCTGGTTCGCAAAAATAAAGTATTCTCCCATACTTTATTTGGGTTTCTAACCAACCCTATTTGGTTAGTGGCGGCTCCAATTTGAAATATAATTGCATGTTTTAATGGGTTATTTTCTTAGTATCAAGTCGCGATTGGTAGGGCTTGGGAGAGTCCGCGCCAAGTCTTCGGACTTAGTAATCCATTAACCTAGTTTTAGGTGATTCACCCATTCAAAAATCAGGTCGCGACACATGAATACATGAACCATGAAAAACATTAATATTTGTTTTAGATTCTAGGTTATAGGTTCTAAATTCTAGGTTCTTCCAACTAAGAACTTAAATCTTATCCATTGAAATAGATTCCTCATTTTTTGAAATCTAAAACCTACCCTGCATAACTTGGGACTTGGAACCTACAAGTTCCCACTAGTCTAGTTCTCGGGTTCCAAGTCCTACTTTAGAACCATGCTCACTCATATGAATTACTAGGCCTTGGCAATAGTTGCCAACAAGGGCAAGCCTCACCTAAGGTAAGCGAGGCCAACCTTGCCGAGTTGGCTTTCCCCAAGGCTAGCAAGTTCGACCTCGCCAACCCTTGCCTTTACCTGGTTGCCAGCCATCATTGAGGCTTGGTGATTAACTTGAGAAAAAAAGGAAAGAAAATAAAAAGAAAATTTTTATAGAAAATTCAAATAAATTTAAAAAATGAAATAAATTATTCATGTTAGTACCTAAGTGACACCAACAACGATACGCGACACGCAACGCAACACGACACAATACGCAGGAACGTCGTTTCTCAAAAAATAGAGAATTCCGACACATTAAAACACATTATATATTACATGCATATTTTTATATATACATAATAAATTATCATTTTTATGATTATTTCAATCAAATTAATTTGATTCAAAGTTCACAAATAAATAAATAATAATAAAAGCCTAAAATGAATTTACACTAAAAATATTAATCCATTTTTTATTAATATCATTCATTATTTAATTTCACAAATTCAACTTCATTCCAATAATCCATAAAATTTGGAGAAAAAATAAGGTATTCGCATTCTAAACTCGCATGTTAGACGTGTTGGAAGAAAATAGAAAAAAATTTCGAAAGGTGAATTGTGTATCACGGGAAGTAAGAGTCAAAAAAAAAAAAAAAAAGAAGACTAGATTTTTTTCTTTTCCCACTTATTATTTTTTTATTTTTTATTTTTTACATATATATTTTAACTCCTTATTTATTGAAAATTTTTTAAAAAAAAAAATAACCTCGCATGTTGTAATCTAAGTAGCATCGACACCAACATGCAACACGACATAACATAACATACCGACACGTCGTTTTTAAAAAAAAAAAAAAAGAAAATTTTGACACGTTGAAATACATTATTATATTAAATGCATATTTTTATATATGCATAATATATTATTATTTAATTTGATTCAAATCTACAAAATAAATAAATAATAAAAAAGCCTAGAATGAATTTACACTAAAAACATTAATCTTATGTATTAATATCATTCATTATTTCAATTTCATAAATTCAACTCCATTCCAATAATCCATAAAATTTGAAGAAAAAACAAATAATTTACATTCTGGATTCGCATGTCAAATGTGTTGGAAGAGAATACCAAAAAATAAACTTGAGGGTGAATTGTGTATTACGAAAAGTGAGAATCAGAAAAGAAGAGAAAACTAGATTTTTTCTTTCCCAATTTATTTTTTTTATTTTTTTACATATATACATTTCGATTCATCATTTATTGAAAATTTTTAAAATTGACCTCGTGTGTTGTAATCTAAGTAGTATCAATATGAACACACGACACGACACTATATGTCGATACATTATTTCTCAAAGAATAGAGAATTCCGACACGTTGGAACACATTATATATTAAATGTATATTTTTATATATACATAATAAATTATCCTTTCTATTATTATAATTCACAAATAAATAAATACTAAAAAAGGCTAGAATGAATTTATACTAAAAATATTAATCTATTATTAATTTAATATCATTTATTATTTCAATTTCACAAATTCAACTCCATTCTAATAATCCATAAAATTTGAAAAAAAAAATAAGCAATTCACTCTAGACTCGCATGTCAGAAAAGAGAGAAAAAAAAATTGAGGGTGAATTGTGTATCATGGAAAGTAAGAGTCAGAAAAAAAGAAGAAGAGAAAATTATGTTTTTTTTTTTTTCTGTCTGCATTTATTATTTTTATTTTTTAACATATATATTTTGACTAATTATTTATTAAGAATTTTTAAAATTGACCTCACGTGTTGTAATCACATGTCGCAAAGTCACATGTTGGAATTCCGACTCAGTATCGAAGAGTGTTGGAAAAGTTGACTAGATGTCAAATTTTCTGACACGTGTTGACCGAGTGTCAAAGAGTGTCCAAGAGTGTCAAACATGTATCCGAGTGTCCGACACGATATGAAAACTCTCAAAAAAATGCCGATGCTTCCTAAGTTAGCATCAGTCGTGCCCATAAGACTACCAGCGTTGACTAGATTGTCATGTCATTTGTTTCCCATCAAAATTGTCTGATAGGACTAAATTTACAAATCATTAAAAAAATTAGAATTAAATTGTCAACTCATCAAAAGATTTAAAACTAGGTTGGCATAATTGAAAAAGTTAGGACTAGATTTAGGGCTATACTTGCATAATTGAAATATTTAGTATTAAATTGATCATCATACAATAGGTTTAAGACTTTTTTAACAATTTTTCCGATTTGACTACCTATGTATTCGAAAAGATCTGCTTTTAGGACAATGGCCTTGTTTGGTTGAGCATTTAAGAGGGGCTTTGGGCCTACAAAGCTCCTTGGAGAAAATACAAAGTGTTTGGTAAGTGTTTTTGAGACTTGCTTGGCCAAATGCTAGCATTCTGAATGATCAAAGCTTAATGTAGGTAGAGACCTACTTTGGGCTTTCAATATTTCTTAAATACTAAGTCTAATGTTCATCTTCTTCACCATTCATCACGGTCATTTGTCTTCCTAGATTTACCACCCAAGTCGAACTTCTCTGATGATCGTCACCGCCACTTGGGGGTCGTGCGTCCCCAACGACCATCGCAAGGGATGGCGCAACTCGTGACTCATGTGACACCACTTGAGTGTGTGACCTCAAGCAGCGTTGCTTGAGTCGTGCGACCCAGGGGGTGCGATCACTTGAGGTCTCGGCCCCAAGCGTCGCCTGGATCGCATGACCGAGGCGACTACCTCAGCCGATGTCACCTAGGTTGCAATCCAAGTGACGCCTGAGGTTGTGCGACCTCAAGCCGACATATCTAGTAGTCCAGTGGTGGTCCGACAGTTGTCTAGCGGTTAGCTGGTGGCTAACCCTAACTGGATTAAATTTTCGGACTTTTAAAAAAGAAAAAGAAATATAGCAAAAGCCCATTATAAATGTGAGTTTCATCAAACGGTATTTATGCTAAGCCTATTTTCTAATGCTATTTGAAGTTATAATTTACCAAACAATATAGCATTTTGGAAAATTCTTTTACTCCAAAGATATTTGCATTTTTCGAAAGCCCATTTCTTCATAGCCAAATCAAACGAGCTCAGATATGCCTCACCCTAAATTCTCTCTCCAATCGTTCATCAAAGACACTGATCTAATCTCGGGACGTTTGCCAATTTGGACCAAGAACGAACCTTATTTTCAAAGGCAATTGATGCCGGCAAAATTCACTCCGATTCTCTATAAACTTCTAATTATACCGCAGGCATTGATGAACAAGAAATGAGCATTAAGACCGGCGCTTCATTCAAATCTCGTCCCGAAATCAAAAGGATTCAATTATGATTTGGGACGTACATGGATAAAATTAGATTGGCCTTCTTCTAAGTCGCTGTTGAATACGACAATTTTTTTTTTTTTTTATCACGGCACAAGAGTGCTCACGAGTCGCAACTGACTCCCGTGTCTGGTCGGCCGATGTCGCATGAAATGGACAAACTAACTCGTTCGGAGTTTTCCTAGTGGCCACGACTTGTGCATTTACATTCCTCCACGATGAGAGTGATCTTTGTACTAAAATAAGCAGAGCCCACGTCGACCTATCATTAAACTATAACTAATCCACCCGACAAATTTCACCGGCCAAGTCATGCCTTCGTTAAACAAATACGATTTAATTACTGGGTCGGCGTTTTTACGCTGGCGCGGTTTGTCTTTTTGGCATAAGACGAGGTTCCCGGCCTTTCACCAGGACGAAAGCACGAATTTCATTTGTCATTTGGAAAGCTCCTGGGTGTCGCCATGGGAGTCCACTTTCCCCTTGTTTGAACAGATTATAATCGACGTGAAGTTTCTCGAATTCTACACATGTTTGAAGAGACAATGGTTTCGCGGACCTATTATCAGGTGCACCAGATTCGTGGGAGTTCGATGTATGTCAATTATCAAATCATATGAATTTCATGCGGAGCTCGTCACACAATGCAATTGACTCAAGAAAAGAATACTAAAAGTACTAGAACTTTTGTACGACACCTACTTTACTAATAAAACTTTTCGCCGAATCACTCAACTATCTCCGACAAAAAATTCAAGCGAAAAATCATATCTGGCATTTTTAGTAAAATTTAAAGCCAATTGTGGCCGTTTTAGCCCAAAAAGAAAAAAAAATCCAACGTGGATGATGAGGTTGCCATTCCATACGTAAATGATACCACACCTAATTTTTTCTTTCAAATGGTGACATTTTGTGGGACCATTGTCGACGACTCTAAATATGAAAATTTAATTGGGGAGTTAAATAGGGTCTAGAAAGATTCAGCTCAGGACCTCTAGCTCTGATATTATGTGAAATTTTGTGTAACCACTGCTAATTAGTCTAAAAATTTAAGTTTTAAGATGAAAGCGTGATTTTATATTAAATTACTGTAACATGAATAGAGAATTCTCTTTTTGTTTGCTCGGACTCTCTCTCTCTCCCTGGCATTCATGCATTCATTCGCTGAATCAGTGTCATCCTCTTTCATTGCTCACTCAACCAGAGCAGGGAAAAATTAGGGCTTGATTTGGTGGTTGGAAAGAAAACTTAGGGCTCGGCGGTTTGTGGGCAAAAATCAAAGCTCAGTGCCAAATCGGCAGGCTTTTTGCTTATTCACACCTTTATCTTGGTTTTATTGACATGAACTTGAGCCGCTTTTGTTTATTATCCTCTCCATTGTAAGATTCAGATATAAATTTTGCCCCAAAATTGTCGGTTTGAATTAGGGTTTCAAGAAAGGTGAATTTTGGGATAAATCAGCAAGCATTTCGCTTATTCTAACCTTTGTCTTGGCTTTGTTGATACGAATTTGAGCCGCTTTTGCATATTCTCCTCCCATTGCAAAATTTAGGTCCTATTTTTGCTCCAAAATCGTCAGCTTGAATTAAGGTTTCAAGTTTTATTTATCCAAACAAAAAAGGTTAGGTTTCAAGGAAAGGTGAATTTTGGAACAAATTAGTAAACATTATGTTAGGGTTTGAAGAAGAGGGAAAATTTGGGATTTTTCACGTGTGATGACATCATTTAAGAGATTTTTCATTGAATTTTACCATGTCAAATTTCCGACAATCCACATAACATGATTAAGAAGAATTATTAAAATATTGTCACGTCGAATTTCTAGCATCCCAAATCAAAGTTAATACTAATGTGATGTTCAAAAAATTGATAGTTAAGTGATCTCTCGAAATGTTTTAACACCAAAATGGGTAGCATACAAAAATTTTAATACTTTTAGGGTTCTTTTGCCTACTTGGTTCTCATATTTTATAAGGACAAGATTTTTCAAGCTATATTTTATAGACACAAAACAACAAGCTCTCTTCTAATGGCTGCCTTTGATTTCTCAACACTTATTAAAGATACATTTGATAACCATTCTATTCTTGAAAACAATTTTTACTTGGAATTTTTTTTTTCTATTCTGCTCCCTAGATGACCTTCTAAGCATTTGAAGACGTTTGATAATTGTCTAAAATTTATGTTATCAAAATAGAAATACATTTGGTACCACTTAAAATTTATTATTTTTTAGTAATTTATTACATTTTTCTTTTCTTCTTTTTTTTTTTTTTTTTTTTTTTTCATTTTTTTTTCTTCTTCCTTTAGCCAGTTGCCAGCCTCAACCATGGCTGGCAACCTCGCCGGACCGTCGTTGGCCCCTAGCAAGGCCGAGCCTCACCAAGCCACCGTGAGATCGTCCTCACCATGCCAAGCAACACCGACCTTAGGGTGGCCCGACAAGGTCACCGGCCATGGCTAAGACCGGTGATTGGCTAAAGGAGGAGGAAGAAGAAGAAGAAAAAAAAAAGAGCTTGATTATGGAGTTATTCCCAAAAACAACGAAGTAACTTTTTTTCACTTATTGATTCTATTTCACATCTAATTTCCTGGAAATAAAAAGGTTACCAAATAGACTGTTTTTTTTTTTTTTATAGGGAACAAAAGAATAGAATCAAACACTATTTGACTCGTTACTAAATAAGCCCTAAGGCTGCGCTTGGTAGTCCGGATTTGAGTCCGGATATGATAATTTGTTATTCTATCCGATGTTTGAGAATGTCCACCGGATCGGACAAACCTGGATATATCCGGATAAAACGGATAAAAATCCAGGGGAGGGGTGGGATAAGCCCGGACTGGATAAGATTTTTTTTTAAGGAAATAAAGAACTTAAAAAAAAAAGAGAAGATATCACTTGCCGTTTTTAATGGTGGCCACTACGGAGGTGGCCACAATTCCTAGATCTAGGGTTTTTCCATGGCCTTTAATTAATTGAATTTTCTATTTTTTACTTTTATAATTTAAATGAATATCATATTTATTTTTTAATCTTATCTAAAAACACTTGATAAGATTAGATATATCCTTTTTTTTATTATCCAGGGGATTTAATATCCTACTTTATTATCATATCGATTACTAAAAACGCCATAAATCTCTTAATAGCTAGAAATGCCTTTTTTTGGCGGCACTCCATTCTCTATAATGAATGCTGCCAATTAGGCGCCACATAAGCAATTCCTTTCTAACAATCGAAATCTACACTTAACTTATTAGTTTCGTAGTTCTCTTTTATTCCACAGGAAGTTAGCAACATCTGCACCTGTCTTTGAGTGCGCAATGTACGTTAGACAAATATTCCAATTATTTAAGAAATGTTGCATATGTAAGACTCAACAAAAATTTTCTTTTAAAGCGGCATTTTTCCATCCATAATGTTTGAGTTAAATATAAAATTTGCTTTCAAGATAAAATTCCGCATGTTTTTGTTCTTCAGATTATATAATATTAATATCTTACTGAGTGATATCCTTCTCCATTGGGCATAACTTAAAGCTTAAGTAGTGTTGTTCCTCAAATACTCAAGGGTGATCGATTCCCGATCTAGTCCGGAGGGACCAGCTTGTTGAACCAGTTGGATTCAAAGGAGAGAATGTCTCGAACTCCATGCGATGTGAAGGAGACCCAGAGAAATGAAAAGACCGGAAGAGGAGAGTAGGCATGAGCAATCGTAGGGTGAAAAGGAAAGACCGAAAGAGGATAAGAGACTTGCATAAGACATTAAAAAAATAAAAATACATAAATAAATAAACAATAGGTTTGGGTGCCTGATTCAGTTCGATTCCCCCTTTGGAACTGAGAACTGGACCATCCGAGCACTAGTTCCACTTTTAGAAATTGAGAATCAAACCAATTAGCCAAGTCCCTATTTAGTTGATTTCTCACCCCTATTAATACTTATAATTTGTCTAAAGTCTTTGCTATCTCGACTAAACCCATAGCTAGTACTCTTTCTTTATGGATAGTGATTTAGCTGTAAAGTTCGTAATATGATAAGGATATCACTTAGTAACTAACCAATACCATGCTAACTCACCTCAAATTATCATAAGACACACACCTTATAATAATAATTAACATTAATATTCATAGATTGCCTGTTAACTTAAGCAAATGACATTTAGTAATCTCCCTTTGCAAATAACAAATTACCTCAAGTTCTTGTAAGTTAGAAGGTCCTAATGACCATAACTTCCCTTATTAAATATTAAGCAACCTCAATTTCTCAAAAATTTCTTTTTACCTATTCTTAGTAAATCTTCCTAAATTAACGTTATGTCCCTTTCAAGTAATTATCCTTGGTCGTCGTAAGAAATCAACTATAAATTTCACTATCTTGCAATCAGTGACGGTCCTTAAACACCAGTAAATCAATAGTTTAACGAGTCAGAATTTCTCACAGCATGAGAGAGGGCTTGCAAGTCGCGACCAATCCTGTATCGGTCCGCCGATGGCACATGACGCAGACGAATTAACGAGCTCGGAATTTTTCTAAGTGACCATAATTTGTGCAAGCACATTATAAAACCCTTCGGCGTTTCCATTCCTCCATGATGAGAATGATCTTTGTACTAAAATAAGGAGATCCGACCTCTACTTATTTATTAAACACAACTAATCCGTCGGACAAATTTTACCAGCCGAGTCATGCCTTGGTAAAACAAATCACTACCCTTCCTTTGCTCAATGATGATTTAATTTTTTTTTTTTTTCCAGTGTCTCCTTGATTTTGCAGCAAAAAACATCGGTTTATTCCACATGGACCGGCGTTTTTGCGCTACAGTTCTTTATTTTTTTTTGTATAAGATAAGGTGCACGATGACCTTTCACCAAGACGAAAGCATCATTTGTATTTGTTATTTGGAATGCCCTAAGAGTCACTCTGAGCTAATAAAGTGCGATCCACTTTTCTTCGTTTGAACAACGTTCATATTTTTATCTTAGGCTACGTTTAAGGACCGATTATAACTTTTGATAGGATAACTTATATCCTATTTAGTGTTTGAAATAACACAAAATCCGGATGTAACCTAGATATAATTCAGTTAATAAATAATAATAAATAAAAAAACCTAATAGATGAAATATACCCAGATGGGATAAGGATTCAGTACAGGGAATGACATGCAAGCTTCCCCACCGAAGATTGGCGCATAACCTTAGATCCAATGTTGCTGGCCTCCGGTGACCCTAGATCTGAGGTTGCCTGAGGCTGGCCCTTGGATCTGAGGTTGTGCGCTGGCCTTCAATTGCGGCTTCTGTGACTGCAGCCAACACTGGAGGCTGGGACAGTCACAATCACGAGCTCGCCTCGCGCTGGTCGAAACTGGAGTCATGGCTTCCATTTATCTGGAAAATGACTTTTTGGGAAATCTTTTCAAAATGTCACATTTTTCGCAAAACAAACAGAACTTAAAGGATGAATTTCCTAGCCATTGATCTTGACTCAAGACTCTTGAGGAATAACTACCTTCTTTGATGGTCGTTTATGGTCGTTTTGATGAGAGTGTCTAGGGTTGAGAGTTTTCTTCCCCTTACTCCACGTTTCCTCTTTTTAGCAAGGCAAGAACAAGCAAACATAGACAATCCCATGAAAACAACCAATCCATGCTAAACCTAACAAAGCCCCGAAAGACAAGCTATATGAAAAAAGTAAGCAAGTTCATAACTAGGCTATCAAGTGAGTTGTGGATTGCCCTTGCCATTGATGCAAGATTAATACTAGAAAGTTTTTGCTTTCTTTATTATAAAACACGGAAAATCATAGTAATTATTCTTAAATTTTGATCAAATGTATAGTATCTCATCTCTAAATTTTTAACTTGTTCGACGTAGTTTTTAAACTTTAACTTAATATGCAATGTCATTCGTGAAATTTTAATTTATTCAGTGTGGCTCTCAAACTTTTGATACCTATTCAATTTAGTCCTAAACTATAAGAAAATATTCAATATCATCCTTCTATTAATCCAATTTCTGGGACAAATTTGAACGTCTTCATATAATTTAAGAACTAGATTAAACATAGACAAAAAGTTTAGAAGCCACATTGAATGAATTAAAAAATTAAGGACTATATTGAATAAGTTAAAAATTCAAAATAACATTGCATATTTAGTCAAAGTTCAAGAGCTTAATCTCGTAAAACAAATATAAACATACTAATACACACAAGCCAGATTGGACTACGATGGGCCTCAAGCTCGGCCTTCCTTAAGCTGTCCAGCCTACAAATTGACAAAGCCAGGCCTCCCCAAACTCTACCATTTGGTGTGCCTAAAGACTGGGCCTTGGAAAAAAATTCTGCACTGAGAGAGAGAGAGACGCATACCAGCACATTGTATTCTCAACCAACAAAGTGTCACCGTACTTTTTTTTTTTTTAATATGACCAAGGAACCTCCGGAGATCACCAACCCTAGGGGATCACACAACCCTCCGGTCTCGGAAGACCGTCGGCGCCATGCAAACCGCTATTTAGATGTAAAACCTCGGGGGACTGGCCTAATAATCCATCCCTGGGACCCATACTTAAGTCATGGAAATGCAATAAGAGGGTTCGAACTCTCAATCTCGACAATAAGGGAGAAAACTCACACCAACTACGCTGCCCATGTGTGGGTGTCACCATACCTTGTTGGCACCGTCACAAATCAAGAAACGTTAAACATAGTGATTCACTGTGTTTAACGTTAAACATAGTGATTCGTGAGGCCGACATTGTACAGGTCTTAAACGTACATGGTACAGGCATACAGACTGCAAGTTCTCCCCTACGCACATCAGGAAGATTAACGTTAAAAAGCACGTCACATGGCATTACCCTTTACATACAATTTCCAAATAGCACCGTCTTCGTCTGTATACACAACAGTTAAAACTCAGCATAATGCCGCCTATTCTACCCCACACCCTCGGTTCAAATTTCTAAATACAGAACCGGGTGCATAATGGTAAAGAATTACAACAGAAGCCAGGCAAAATACAGCTAGATAAATAGCAGTCAAAATTTCGTCAGTCACAGCATCATCCTCGCTATTTACTCTGCTTAGATTTTGACGAAGCCCATTTGAAGAAACCACAATTTGCTTCAGGATTGGAGGCAGGCCCCTAAAAGAGGTAAATGAAAAATGAGATATATCTTTACATCACAATTATGCAGATTCGTTCCTGAATCACAATAACTAGATGCATTCTCAACATCAATCAATCTGGAAAATATGTATAGCGAAACAACCGATTAGTATTGAAAGGGAGAAATTGGTGAAGGATTTTTACTTGAAAATAGTTTTCGAGTCAGCAACAAATTGAGGTAACATTACATGCATCATCATACGCTCATTAGAAGTTACTTGAGACTAGTCAAGAGCTCGAAATTATATTCATTTTATCTGCTGTTTCCCTTGTATACTGATGAACCTCCTACATTAGATAACTACATATTCCATATTCTGTGGGTTTTAGCCAGATAGTTAACAGCACAGAAACTCTATAGTTCCACCCGAAAAAAGATGAGGTACCTCAGCACGAGGGCACGTGTAAAATCTGCGACCAAAATTAGGACCTGCCTTCTTTACTACACGAGAGACACAGGGTTCACGATGACCCTTGCAAAGAGGGATGCTATTCTGCATCACCTGCTGTATTCTTTGCCACTCCAGTAAAGCCACATCATTTTTTCCTTTCCCCAGAGATGATTGATCAAGAGGAGAAGCACTGATGTCCAAATCATTCTGCTGGAGGCTTCTACTATCCTCATCCTTTGCAAAGTTACAATTAGTCTGATCATCAGACTTTTGTATATGCACCGCATTGTGTGAAGAATTTCCATTAGACTTCTCATCTTTGTTGCAACTGTCTAAGTTTCTCTGGAAGAAAGACCGCAATGATAGTTGAAACCCTTGGCCTTTCTTAGCTTTTTTCTTGACTTCACTATATTGGTTACCATGTGCAGAGTCAGATGCACCAACAGCAGCAAAATTCCGAGACTGATCATGTGCTTCCAAGTTTACAGAACCAGAACTTTGGTTTGAGGAAGCACAAGATTTGCTGGAGAGTGATCCAGATAGACCGCAGTCGCCAAAGGATCTGTTCATTCCCCTGCTACAACTACTTATTGTGACATCTTCCTCTAAACATGAAGTTGACATTTCGCATCCTTCCACTTGCTCGGAAACTTGTCTCTTCATTAGCACTGACACTGCACAGATTAAGTGCTTATTAAACTTAGCAAGAGGAATTTGGAACCAACAGAAGGGGAAAGACAAATCTGCACAACTACAATAAAGTTGGGGAAAGACAAATCTGCACAACTACAATAAAGTTGTGTTTGGTTGTCAGAACAAGAATTGGGATAGAATAGATTAAAGTGGAATAAGAAATACCCCAGATTATAGATATGGACTGATATATTCCTATCAAGTGTTTGGTGGACTAATGATTGCATTGGGAAAAAAAAATCCATCAAATTTATGAAAAAGGAAGGGCAAAAAAATAAACGCCCTAAATCTAAGCTGCAGCGACCACTGTGGCCACCGCCACTGCCGCTGCAGTGGCCACCATCACAACAGCAACTGCTAACATCTGCCAAGGAGGCCCATTGTGACCAGAAAGTCAGAGAAAGATGGACTCAATACATCGGAAGGATGTGGACACCCATGGTGGTGGTCTCTTGAGGACAGCAACCCCGTGGTGGTCACAGGCGGTCTCAGATCTGAGATTTGAGACTGCCAGCATGAGACAGTTATTTGGTTGGGGGTGGGAGTGAGATCTGAGGTGCCCACTGGTAGGATATAGGAACGAGTGGTCTTGTTCCTTTTACATTTTTCTTTGCCCAATCCACATCTCTGTCCCACCCCAAGTCCCTGACTTCTCATCAGGCTTTTCATCCAGGCATATTTCGGGTTATGCCATCAGGAGGAGGCCACCAAACACTGATAGAATAATTTCTCATCCTATTTAGGCTCCTTTCTATGCTAGCAAAGAAGCCTAAGATGATTTTAGTTTACTTTCTGGAGAACAGGCAGAAATCAAAGGCACCAAAAAAATAAAAACACACATACAATAACTATATATATAACTTAAACTATCTGATAATATCACAACACTCTGTCTAAATAGCCACAGATTCTGGATACTCAATTACATGGCAAAGTCTTTGTGAGTATTTTCTAATAAGCAAGAAGATGTAGCATGCAATACAAATCGTGATGGTCACCTATACTGCATGTAAGAAAGTTGAGGATAAGGAAAAGAACAAAGACACTGGATTCACTCTAACGGACATAGATTTCTAGAATGAAGAATGATGCAAGCTGAGAATTAAATTCTTGCATTTTCACTCCAAAGTATGACTTTTGGATAAGCAAAGTTCCATTACCAATTGTTTGCTGGATGCCACGAATTGTAGGAAAATATCTAGCAGATATTGATGGAGTGTCATGCTGGGGTACATCAACTATTCCCTCTAAACACACATAGACGGGAGCGTGATCAGAACCTTCCAGTTTTGTACTCCATCCTCCTTTCCACCTACAGATTAAAAAGGAGAGAAAGTGAGGCAGTGGATGCTGGGAACTTTAAATGCATGCATGCCACCATTTCCTCAGACTTCCATGAAGTAAAACTTAAAAAGTGCAAGGAAAAGGAGAGTCACACATTCAAGACATACCAAATTTAGTGTTTGAGGTGTTGCTACTAAAGTGTCTTGCTTTGTAGTTATGGAGTGCAAGCAAAGTCAAACGTGACTTTTACCTTGGGGTATTCCCAGGTTTCCACCGTTTGTATGTTGTTAGTATGTCACAATCCTTGACGTGGCAAGCTATGAGGTTATGACCTTGTGGATCACAGTCTTGATGTAAGCAGGATCCAGCACAAAGGATATGGTCAATTCTTGATCCAAAATTAAATTGTTCAGCACCGGTATTTGAAGGCCAGCACGTATATGCATCTTTCCTGAGAATTGAAAATAATGTTGGAATAAGATGCAAGTTACCAAAAATAACCACCATATTCATGATTTGATGACTATGGGTGAACAAGGAAGGAAAATACAGAATGAAATGTTACACATTTGAAGATGAGAACAAGAAAATTGTAACATGCTATATGACGACCAGTAGCCAGCTCTTACGAAAATGTCACACCTATCAGGATGTCTGGCTCGGAATATGTCAAAAAAAGGGCCTCCATTTTCTACCAACATAGACCTTAGCCATTTTCTAAACCTGCGAGGCGAATGAAATCAATGACTTCCACATTAGCGCCAACCACAAAAGCTATATGCACGGAGCAAGCAAGAGTTATGAAAGCATATCCATCCAGCATTAGCCATATAAGAGAGAAAACCAATGAAAAGTTGGAACTTACTCATTCTTCTCAAAGTCTGGACCTGCCTCACACCGATCTATAGCAGCAGGCGCTATGTTCAAATTGCCTACAACAAATACTCTTTTCCCCTGCTGCAAAAGATATTCCCACCTTCTCTAGAACAATAGTTAAGCATGTTAGCAGAAAGAATAATATGTACAATATATATGAAAAAGTGCCTTCACCTCAAATTGAGGATTCAAAGTAGGAAAGCTGACATTAAACCATTCATTCTCCAGATAACCACTTGAAACCATATTGCAGATGCAGTAGTTGTGGTAGAAGAACAATTGCTAAAGTAAAAATTAATGTCAAATTCACAAACAGTTGAGTTGCATTACCAATAATATAATAAGCAAGCTGTGATCCCTATGTGTTCTTCATGTGATGAATCTGTAAATCCAGGACTAGCAAGAAGCCGCCCACTGAGAGATGCTATAGAAGACAGATGACAAAAATAGAGCCTTTGATCCTAAAAGTGTTGTTATAAAAAGAAGCTCACCTAGACGATAAATTCTAAGGCTTTCAAACTCTTGAATCTCATCTGATTATATCCTTACAATTGCTCTACTTTAGAAACGAGAAGTTGATCTGACAAATTTTTTCCATGTGACATCATACCGTACCAAGAAAACCAGTGTGAAAAGAAAAGTGAAAAAAGCCTATTATTAGAGGAGAAAGCAGAACATTTTATTTTTTCCATATATATCTCTCTCATAATCTGTCCTCTGAGATTGTGTAGAAACCAAATTCTAAGGTTTCCCGAAAACATAATCAATTTACCTGTAATATCTTGAAAAACTTGAGCTTGAACTCAGTCCTTTCAGCATCATCAGAGTCAGCCCGAGGCCCATATATATTGAATAGAACTGCATGATTACTAACCTTAATATCTCATAGAGTTGGCAAATAGATACAATGCAAACTGCCACTAGATGTCAGAGTTCCAAAATTCTACAGCATTCATTCAACAGTATAAGAGCATCGAGGTTGGGTAATTCAATATCGACATGAGCATTCTACTGTGTCTCCTCTTTATGATGCTAAGAAGTTAGAAAAGAAACCCACCAAAGTGGCCATGATCCGTGATGACACAGCGCCCTTCACTATCAACTTGAAGAAGATCATCCTTCGCAAACTCCTCAAGGCCTCCTGCTACACTAGCATGATTTTCATCAATTCTACCATTTTGAAGGAGACCCGTGAAGCCTTCCTCCGCTGCCACAGGCAAAGCCACTTCACTGCTTGAAAATGCAGACTTCACCCGGCAAAACGTCGACACCCCTGAATTGTCATCAAACCGCAAGGCCAAATTTAAGCAGCATAGTCATCACAAGCTCCGAATTAGTTCAAAAAACACCCAAATTCAGAAAAGGGAAAGTAAAAAAACAACAAAAACAACGCAGTAGGATCCTACGTCTAAATATCATAGGTAACAGACCCATTTCCACTCGGAATTTTTTTCACCGGTAAGCAATTATAGCCTCCAACGTCAATTTTTCACTAACACGGAAGCGACCCACGACTCAAAATGGGACAAGATACTAAATTTCCCGAAAGAATCATTCTGTCGAACGGCTAACCTGCATACCCAGTGCGGCCTTTATCCGACGTGCGCGTACACGAGAAGTAGGACTCGTACCCCTCCGCCATCACCACGTCCGCCGTGAGCTCCTGCCTCCTCAGCTTCGTCTCCTATCGCCAAGTCCCCAGAGCAAACACGAACGAGCGGACTCAGCCCCCTAGAAGGCGAAAAAAGAAAAAAGAAAGAAAGAAAGAAAGCGACTCGATCAATCCAGCACGGACCTGGAAGCAAACGATGTCGGCGTCGAAGGAGTCGAGCAACCTGAGGAGCGAGCCGAACTGGGAGATCCGCTGCCTGAGGCCGTTGACGTTGTAAGTCACCATCCTCATCGCCGTCCCGCTCCGGCCCGCCTCCTCCGGCGCCGGATCGGAGGACATCTCTTCTCGGCGGCGTCTTGTTTTTTCCGAATTCCGATGTGACCGTTCGAACCGAAAATGACGAGGCGAGCGCGGTTGCCGAATGTCCAAGTCCCACGTACGGGTCCGATGAGTATCCACATCTCCTGCTCCTGAGAATACTATTCTCTGCAACCGATCATGCCGGTTCTGCTGTACACTCCAACCAATTTTTTTTCACCAAATTCGACATAAAAAAAAAAAACAATTTTAGTCTAAATTTTTCCTTAAACTTTTTTTTTTCCTAATAAAAACCCTTACTTTAAGTTAAGGTCAAATTTGCCCCAAACTTCTCAAAATCTACATCGAATTTAACTCTAATTCTAAATTTGCCTGATTTTCTTATTAAAGAAAAGCTTCTATTTGGAGACTATTTTCTACGTTACTTTGCTAAGGTAGATTTATTACAGACGTGAAAATATCATGCTAAACAATAAATGGCGATTTTTGGATGAAGGATCAATGAATGTAGATTTAAGATTAGATTGAAAGCTAGCAAATTGAGTAGATTTAGGACTAGAGTTATAGTTTGTGATTTTTTTTTTTAGACAAAAAAAAGTTTGGACAGAATTAAAATTGAACTTACAATTGGGGGTTTCTTTCAAGTAAATTCTAGGATCGAAGATAAAGTTTGAGGGTTTCTTTTAAACAAAAAAAAAGAAAAGAAAAGGATTGGAATAGGATTGGGAACTATGCTTTTTGATTTTTGGGTTAATATCCTGAAAAATCTCAAACTGGTACACATGTGACAAATAACCAAAAACTAATTTTTTTACCACAAAAAACTCTAAACTGATATACCTTTGACAAATTTACTCTAAACACTTATAATAAATTTACTTATTAGTTTCTATTAAATTTTCCTATCAAATTATTAAATTAAAGGAAAAAGACCACCAAAAATCCCAAACTTTGCCCAAAGTGACAAATTTACCTTAAATTTTTTTTTGTGATATGAAAAATCTCAAATTTTGCAAACCGTGACACATTTACCCACCAAAGGCATGCCCTATAGTTTAAGGTAAATGTGTCACACGGAAACAAATTTAGAGTTTTTTATGTCACGAAAATTTTTTTGTGGTAAATGTGTCATAATTGGCAAAGTTTGGGGTTTTTCATGTCACAAAAAAAAGTTTATGATAAATTTGTCACTTTGGACAATGTTTGGGGTTTTTGGTGGTCTTTTCTCTAAATTAAATGACATATGACAGTTGACTGATATAACAATTTGAGATTTTACTTTCCGTTTGTCACAATTTATAATTTTTGTGATTTTTGTGTGGTATTAATCTAATTTAAATTTGTTACAAATATACCGGTTTGTGATTTTTTGTAGTCGAATAAATTAATTTAGGGTAAATTTGTCATTAATATATCAGTTTTTTAGGTTTTTTATGATTAGCGGGATAAATTTGTCATAGGTGTACCAGGTTTGGGGTTTTTATGATAAAAAAAAAATAATTTTTTATAAATTTATTATACGTGTACTAGTTAGGGGATTTTTCAGGTATTAACCCTTGATTTTTTTTATTCCGATACTATTGTTGGCAAAATCAACGGTCGTGATATCGTCGTCCACGCCCCCACCTCCACCCGCACCGCACCGCACACGATAATTGCCCCCATTTTCGATTTATCGAAGAGATTCCAAAAATCAATTTTTTTCTGCTCCCCAATCCTCGTGGCTCGTGGAGAGCACAAGTTGTCGTTGCAGGTTTGCTCCCACCTCCTTCTCTCTCTCTCTCTCTCCCTCCCTCCCTCCCTTTCTCTCTCTACAATTTCACGGCGAAATCAAGCCCCCGGAGAGCTTAGGTTTCAACCGGCGAAGCAGCCAGAAGAAGTGCGGAGATGGATCAGTGGAGGACGGATTTGGGAGCGTCGACTTCCGTCCACCACCACCCGTCCAGCAGGCTGCACGCCTCGCACGACGAGCCCAGGTTCTCCCCTTTTCAATGTCGTCGGATTGGGCACGAATTTCCGCCGCTGGAATCGCGCGAGACGCGTTCCTTCCGCGCGCGCGCGATGCGGTCGAAAAAAAAAAAAAAAGCTTTTTTTTTTATTTGATTTCGCGATCCGTCGTTCCGATGCTCTGTTTGATGGAGGATATTGGGTGATGGTCGCTTGCGCATAAAGTTGGGATTTTGTTATGTGGGTAGGGGATGGGTGTTCTTTAGGACACGGATGAAACGCTGTGTGATAAACCGTGAACTTTTTCCACCGAAGGCTTTGAGGGTGATGCCTGAGAGTATGTTTTTCGTGGTCTTTCGGTTGTCGGTTTCCGTCGCGCTCGCAGGCAAAGGGAGGAAGCGGACGTCAGGGATCCCGTGGTCGCGAGGAAAGTCCAGAAGGCCGACCGCGAAAAGCTGAGGAGGGATCGTCTGAACGAGCACTTCCTTGAACTGGGGAGCACGCTAGGTACACATGTTGCAGCCCTCATAACAACCTCACTGTTTTATCAACCATGATAAATTGTGGGTGTAGTTTTTTTTTTTTTTTCCTCTTAGGTGATGAGGCAGCTTTCCAGGGAAAAAAAAATGAATATGCTGCATTTCATGTTCATTGTCCGGTCAATAATGTGTGGTAATCTAAGTAGTAAGAACGGAAACAGAAGTAACTATTTCAACGCTTCAACTGCCGGTAGGCATGGCTCTGCTAACATTTGTGAAGGTCGCTAAACTTCACGAGTCCATGTTGAATTATGAATTTTCGATAGTCCAGAGAAGTGATTGTTTAGCTCCAAGATACATGTGAATCTGTTATATTTGTGAATTCGCAACAGGTTGACAGTTAGGAGTGGATAGAATGAACTAATATCGACATTTAAGTTACTTCCATTGTACCTTGAGAAACACTTTTGAGGGTACTTAAAACTGTAATTTTCTTGATACTTTGATTCATCTATTAGCGAACACTTCGGGGAACAGGACGATGACATTGCGATCCTGATATATCAATTGGAACCATGCTTTTATTTTCCCACAAAATCCCGTGTCTGTTTGAGAAATTGATCCTTGCGTGCTTCTGAATATTCATTTGCGTTGCAATTCCAAAGGTGTAACTCAGTTGTGAAGGATAAGATCAAAATTTCTCTCTTAAGATCTACCTTCCTGGTCCACTGATCTATCAGAAATAGGTAGTTTACTTAGGCAAATTCGTTGCAGCTTGGGCTGTTTAAGCCAACAAGTACCCCTTATTTTGTTCATGTGACCACGAGAGATATGGTGGGACATCCTCACAAGCATGGAGCCAGAAGCTTATCTCTCTGTTTGCTTTGCGAGAGAACCATTGAAAATTGCAGGTTTCTTGTGTTTAGCTGAATTTGACATACAGAGACTGACCAATTTGCGAAGATGACTAATTTCACGTTGTTGCTTTTTTAAGCATAAACAAAGGTTTGATTTGATGCTTATGGTTTTATCCTAACTCCACTTATTTAGAATCTCTTGGATATTGGACAGGGTTCGACTTTCTTGCTTTTTCTCATTATAGTAGATGCCATGCACTGGATTATATTATTTAGCGTGTGCTGTTTCTCTGCAATTATAGCTGCCTTTTGTTCATGCTAGACTTTTGAACAACTGCTTTGCCTTACCTATATGAACTACAGATCCTGATAGACCTAAGAATGACAAGGCAACCATTCTCACGGACACAATCCAGGTGCTGAAGGATTTAACCACGGAAGTTAACAAATTGAAAGCTGAATGTGCAGCTCTTACTGAAGAATCTCGTGAGGTGATTTTATCTTCATCCAGTATCCTAAGGTTCTAATGTCCATTGTTTGCCTTGATGCTAATAGTAACTTTGCATTACAACCAGCTGATGCAGGAGAAGAATGAGCTTAGAGAAGAGAAATCATCTTTCAAATCTGAAGTTGAAAATCTTAATGTCCAGTACCAGCAAAGGATGAGGGTCATGTACCCTTGGGCTGCCATGGATCCATCTGTCGTCATGGGTCCAGCCTACCCATATCCAGTACCAATACCCGTCACTCCAGGTCCAATACCCATGCACTCACAACTTCAGCCTTTCCCTTTCTTTGGAAATCAGAATGCAAGTGCTATTCCCGCTCCATGTTCTACCTTTATCCCATATTCAATGCCTGCCAATCCCACAGTTGAACAGCAGTCAACCCAATATGCTTCCAGTTCTCACGTGTCAAAAAAAAAAGACTCCAAAAGCAGGTCTTCAGATCACCAAAGGGGCAGCAATGCAGAGCAAGATGAAGATTCAAATGACGTGGCAACAGACCTTGAACTTAAGATGCCCGGAACATCATCACAGCAGGTTTTTTTATTATTCTGAACCAGAGCTAGATCTACTCTGTAAATTGGCACAATATGCGTAACAGTATAGTTTTTGCAGGACTTGTCATCTGGAGAAAAGAAGGGCAAGCAGACCCAGAGAAAGGAGATAAGTATTACTGATGGGAGCTCGTCGAGCAAGTTTTCCTCATCTCAGGCTTTTCCAGATAGTTCCTCCAATAGTGTTAGTGACAACCCAAAGTCCAGTAGATGAAGAGTTAAGTCCTTATTCTCCGTTAAACCAACACTAACGCTAACTTATGTAGCTTGTATCTTATCAGTGGTGTCATGGTCGTAGTTTTTTCTGGCTCGAGAAAATTTGATGTGCAGGTAGCCATGATCCTTCAGAAATAAAGGGGCACAGAGCTTGCTGACTACATTCTCTTTTCCTTAAAAGAAGAAAGTTCGGCTCTTAAGGACCTGGAAGATTGCTGGTTTAACCTATTTTAAAATGCCACAATTTTCTTTTCCTGTTACAGGCCTAACTCATCTTCTAGTCTTTTCGTAGTTTGTACTCTGGTTAACCGAGGCTGGTCAGTTGTATATTATGTTGCGTTTGCTTAACTTACAGGGAATTTTTGTAGTTTATTCAGATTTCAGATATGCCTGAAACTTAAACAAGGATGGCACATTCATTACACTCTTTCAAGGGTTTAGCTCCGGCAACCATGAATAATTGATTTGAGCTTAGATTTTGCATCCAAACTATCTTGGTGTCTGCGACTTTTGACCTGCCATGAGGCATAAGCCAGATTGTACTCCTGCGTGGGTCATTCGAATCGTGTAGTAGTGGTGTCCTGGTGGTTATTAGATGAAAAGAGTCTCCAGAGATGCTGTCGTCAAGAGGTAACGAATCATTGTACTGATAAAGATGCGAGCTAGCACACGCTTTTGGGTATTCCTACCATCATTGACCGGAGCAGAAAAAGGCGAATTCTTCATGTTCTGCGCATCACCTCCTACATTCGCTATTCTATTGGCCATGATTCAACGCGATGATGAATGGCTCTTGAAACTAAGAAGCGTCACCCTAAATAATCTGATCAATTTATTTTCCTTAATGGCTGCTAAGCATACATCTCTAAATCCTTCACGGAAAAAGCAGGTGCATTGCCCATCTCTGAGAGAGACTGAAAAATGTTTACACTGAAGTCATTTGCGATGCGAAAAAAATTGGGAAAAGAGAAGGCTTACAAAGTAAAAAAGCATTGCCCATTCTGTAATAGAATGGGCCCTCAAATTCGAGGGCGTTATATATACAGTCGCAGCCTACACATCCCACACTCATCACAAGACGTACGCCCGCATAGCCCTTCCCTCTCACCAAGTAAACGACCACGGCCAGCAATCTCTCCAAACCTTCATCCCCGAACACTTCTCGGCTAACTTGGGGTGCCGTGCAAAATCCCTTGACTCAGTATCCAACTTTTGTACAGGGCTTTCCACTGGCAATGGAGCGAAGCACAGAGGCGGTCATCACGATTGGCTTGGTATATCTTGAGTAACCAAAATACGTAACCCATCTCGTGCTCCCTTCTCTCTTTTTAGCACCCAAAAGCTTCAGAATGGATCTATATCTTCCTCAAATTCCGATAACCAGATGGGCTCGGCAAGTTTTGAGAGCCCATGCTTGCAGTTCTTAACAGCCTTCTGAACTCTGATAAACTTATTTTCCCATCTTTGTCGATGTCGGCTTCCTCTAGTAGAGGACCGAGGGAGCCTTTCAAACCTGTCTGCTGAAAAGGGCATGGGAACATCATGTCAAGGTTACACGTTAAGATGCTGAACCATTTCTTTGTACCAAGCAACATAAAAAACCTGCGCCACTACTTTGTGCAGAATATACAACAAGAGGCAATACATTCGGCTAGTATTTTCAGATGAGACAATAACCAAATTATCAAGGTGACATGCTGACAAGCTGAACAGTTTCATTATGTGAAGCTGCAACAGAAAGTAGCTATGCTACTATTTTGTGCCCAATATGCAAAAAGATAGACGACTTATCCCAACTTTTGGGCAATTTTGCAAGAAACAAACCTCAAGCTCCCAAGAGACTGTCAAAATTCAGTTACAAATTAAAACAAACACATTTAGCCCTGTCTACGTACTTTAATTTTCATTCTACCCACACCCATAGTGACACAAATGAGAACTAGAGGGCAAATGAATGTGGAAGGGATGACTAAATGAAGATGGTCAAACTTACCAGTCGAAGTTCTTCTGGGGTTATATAACCATCACGATCAATGTCAAATTTCTCAAAAGCGGCCTGTGACCGCAGCTGCCACTTCTCTGAGTCATGTTCCTCCATTTGATGCACATGAAGAGTTGCTGCAACGAACTCAGTAAAATCCACTAGCCCATCTGTGTTGCTATCAATCTACATGAAGGAAAAATAAAAGAGATTCTTACGCACCATTCAGGACTCACATGTTTATGCAAAATCTGCAAGCTTGGCAGCAGCTCATCTTATGAACGAAAAAATCAGTCCAACATTTCTCGGCTAACAACACAAGCAAGTTTTCAAAATGATGAAACATGAAGCAAGAACTAAATGAAAGCTTGAAGCATCGAATATGAACAAAAGAGTATCACCAAAACAATAAAAGAAGAAAGTGAAACTGACAGAAATGGTATTCCACAATTCCACCAGAAAAACAAATTTCAATTGCTAATACACAAGGAGAAAACAAGGCCATAACAAAGGTAAAGATAAAAGTTACCGCTTGAAGAATCTCTAAGACACGTGATTCCTTCATCTTCCAGGGAAGATCCTGAGCAAGGGCCTGCATGCATACAACACTCATGATCACGATGTAATTAAAATATTCATCAGAGTGAATGTGGAATGAGAAAGAAATGGATACCTCTCTCATTTCTTCAAGACTAATAGAACCATTCTTATCTACATCAATTGCAGCAAATTGATCCTTGAGGTCAGCAAGTTCCTCTCCATCAAGTGTGCTTGCCAGTGCCTGCAAGCAATATTTGTTAGACAATGACATGATATAATATCCTTTCCTCCTTGAAGAAATCTTACAGAGCAGTTTCGTTACCCGTAAAGCAAATTGTTTCAGTCGACCGTACTTCACAAATTGTCTCATATTGTTCAAAACTGATATATCAATGGGGATATCTGATGCATTTCCTCCTTCTCTGACCCATGGATGTGCTGAAAGTTGCAGCAATGAATAAAGATCAATGTTAAGAGGAAACAGAAAAATCCTCAGTTCCAAAGAAAATGAAAACCATGAATAACAATTAATCTACCAGTTCCCTCATTCTCTTGGCTAGAATCTGGCATAGCAAGAGCAATGCAAAGAAAAGCCAAGAAAAGCATTTCCACATCACACTAATTCTAGACTAATGTGTTTCATTAGAATTCCCTCATGGCATATCAATCAGCGTTCATATCAGAAACCAATTGTTAACTTACAGAGGGCTTGAGCAGCAGTAAGTCTTGCCCTGGGATCCTTCACAAGTAGCTTCTTCACAAAATCTTTAGCACTGTTGCTTATTGTTGGCCATGGTCTGCGATGAAAATCAGGTTTCTTCTTTAGAACCTGCATCACAAGCAAAATGTCAAAAGAAGTGGCCATAGGAAAATGGAAAAGTTAGCTAAAGACAATATGAGGTGAAGGAATCCAATAATGATCAGATATCTTTTGGCAGGAAAAGCCATCAGCCTCAACAAAGGATCAGAAAAATATTATAGAAACTACACAAGGCAAGAAAATGCGAAGAGTTGGAACTGAAAATTTCATCTTATACAATAACTCTTCTAGAACATGTCTATAATCAGGGCAGATGACAACAAAGGCACTGCATGAGAAACGGCCATTTTTACCACATTGATATGGCAATAAAATGGAAGCACCTCAAACAAGGAAAAAAAAAATAGAGGGAAAGAGGAGAGTCAGATATGGTACCTCTTTGAAAATACCATCTTCAGTTTTATCCCAGAAAGGACGCCTCCCACAGAGTAGAATAAAGGTAATAACACCAATACTCCAGACGTCTGATTCTGGGCCTGACTTGCGTTTCAAAACTTCAGGAGCAACATAATAGGCACTGCCAACGATATCTGGAAACCTTTTCCCTAAATACATTTGGATCAAAATTAAGGAGTTATTTAAGAAATTAACTACTTAAAAAAAAAAAAAAAAAAAAATTCCCCGGAGACCTACAATGTTCAAATTATCACTCCAAGACAAAAAAATATTAAGTACCATACAGGTTCATATTAATCTTTTTGGCACTCAATTCCAATGAAACAGAAAGGAAATGGTAGAAAGACATAAAGGGGTAAACTTGCATTGGATGAGTTCACTCACCAGGTTTTATGAAGTCAGACAAGCCAAAATCTATAGCCTTCAAGGGAGAATCCTCTTTGCTTGATTTAAAGAGAAAGTTCTACAACCAAAAACATATTTCAGAAAATTTTGAATGCCATTACTTGACATTCATGATATAAAAATAAAAATAAAAAGGCCCGAGTATACCTCTGGCTTCATGTCACGGTGCACCAAACCATGCAAATGACACTCTGCTGCAACCCTGAGCATCTGCCTCACAACAACTGCTGCATCTTTCTCAGTGTACCGGCTATCCTTCCTGATCAAAGGACAACCATGAAGACGTGTCAAGGTGAAAACTAGTTACACTTGAAGAAAGCTGTAGAGACAAACATTGAAGTTCCTTACTTGGCTAGTATCCTGTCCAGCAACTCACCACCCTCACAGTACCTGAAATTAATATTTCAAGAAGACAAGCAGCATATGAATTGATGAGGATTTAAAATAAAAACTATTCACAATTAAGGATGAAACTAAACGCCAATTATAGTTTAAAAAAAAATGAACGAAAGCATTTCCTAAATAAAATTCTCCAAGCTTGATACAGGAAAAGTTCAAGGAACAGAACTTACTCCATGGCTATGTAAACATAAGAGTCGTCCTCAAATGCATCATAAAACTGAACAACATTCTCATGGCCTGTTAAGGCTCTCAAAATCTTGACCTCCCGTTTGACATCTTCAACCGCGATGGGAAGAACCATCTGTCACCATTATCCAATGATCTGATTTGAGATATTGCAATAAGTATATGATAGGAAGAGAGAGACTCATCTTGGAAGTACACATTCACATAATTTACTGTCCTAGGATTTTACGAGACAAGGAAGAAACAAACTTATTCACTGAAATAGAAGGTTTGTTAGAAAAAAAGACACATTAACACGCCAAATCCCCAAAAAGGAACACCTTGTGCAAACTGCAGCAGATCTAGAATTTGTGGGAGAATATTCCTTTTGATGAAATAAACTAAATGAAATTCATCCATGATTAATATCAAAGCACTCAAAAGCATGAAACTTAGCAGGGAACTATAAGGAAGTTTGAAACTTAATTTTATTTGAAACTCCATTATGGAAGCACAAACCAAAGGACCTGTAATACTGTTTGGACAGCTTCAGGTGACAAATTACGACAATGTGCACGAAATATGGTCCTGACTACTGCTAGGCATAACCCCAAGTGTACCAACCGTTGAAATGGTTGAATAATTCCTAATGCAGGGCAATTCATTCAGTCGCATAATCTCATTAGCACATCCCAATCTCAAGCATTAAAAACTGCAAGCTGCAGCCAACACTCTACCAACTCTTGAAATTAGTCTATAACATGCAACTGGGAGGGGTGAATCATTTAAGTGCAAAAACAGTTGACAGCATGATCCTCTCACTTGATATCCAATAAGAGTTGTCCATGTAAAGATCAAAGAAACTGAAAAGCCATTGGAAAAGGAACTCTTTAAAGTAATAGCATCAGAGTGACAGGAATTTAAGTACTAATCCTAGAATTAGAATGTCAACGTAGAGTTTCGCAACTCAATCCTAACCCAAAAATCTGCATTCATAGTTAGTAACCAGTCAAAATCGTCAATTTATTAAGATCATTCACAGAAAAGTATATGAGATGCGTTATGTCGACTCCAATTAATTGAAATTATCCTCCGGGAGATTCACGAGAGACGTCCCAATCGCACAGGAGCGACAATTTCCACTATAATCACGCAACCATACCTCAGAAAATCCAGCAGCATTATCTTAAGCACGCCCTAAAAGCCACAATTTCCTCGCAACTCGCCCAACGAACACGAAAACCAATCCTCAAATTCAAGCAAGAAAGCTAGAACAATCACCTTACTCTTGTCAATCCTCTTAACCGCGACTCGATCGCCATTGACCTTGTCGACCGCGACGTAGGTGTAACCGAACTGACCGTGCCCGAGCAACTTCCCCAGCGAGTACCGCTCGGCGAAGTCCCTGGCGTACCCGAAGTCCGCGCGCTTCCCGCAAGGGACCGCGCCACCGCCCTGCTTCCTGTTGCCGCCGCCGCCGCCCTCCTTCGCCTGCCGATCGTCCTTCCCCTTCCGATTCGCCTCGCCCGCCCCGCCCTGATCCCGCTCCCGCTCCCGCTCCCGCCGCCGATTCCCGTTCCGCCGCGTCGATCCCTGCCGAGCCGCGGCCTCGGCGCCGGAGGAGCCGCCGGCTCTGGGGGCGGCGGAGGAGGCGCAGATTCCCATGCTCGCCGCTCTTCCGATGTCACGAAAGCAATGGCGGATTCCGAATGGTATACGCAGCGGAGCGGATCGCGCGAGGAGGGAAAGTTGGTGGCAGAGAAGAGGAAGGAAGGAAGGAAGGAAGAGAGAGAGAGAGAGAGAGAGAGAGAGAGAGATGGTCAGACAGAACGAGCTTGCTTTGGATAGAGAGAGAAAATTTAAAAAAAAAAAAAATGGAGTAGTTATGAAAGAGCCAGACAGGAGGAGGAAGAAGGGGTAGATGATGAAGAAGGAGAAGAAGGAGAAGGTGGTGGTGGTCAAATTTGATATATATTTATCCTATTTTAATTGGTATGGTTTTTATTTATTTTTTATTTTTTTATTATTTGTGTCATGAGGATGGTGTGTGGAAATGAAAATCCATGTGGGATGGGATCTAACTTTCTCCTAAATTATTGGGAACGCAAGTGACGTGCAGCAGTATTATGTCTGCCCCTTTTGCCCATTTCACACTGATTTTCCTGGAAAGGAGGTTGATGAATGAAAAGAAAAGAAATACCTTTTTCTCTTTTCTAAATGAATTAATATCCCAAAAAATTTCAAATTGATACGCTTATGGTAAATATACTTCAAATTAATTTTTTGATCACGAAAAATCAAAACCTATGACAAATTTACCTTAAATAACCATAAAAAAATCCAAAACTGACATATTTGTGACAAATTTATCCAAAACTAATTTTTTACCATAAAAAATCACAAACTAGTATGTTTATGACAAAGATAGCTTCCGTTAAATTAAATTAATATCACAAAAAATCATAGAATCGATACAATTTTGATAGAAGGAGAGTAAAATTCAGTCAAATGTCGCATGCTATTTAATTTAGCATTTTGATAATAAAATTTAATGAAAACTCACAAGTATATCAGTTTGAAAAAAAAAAATTATCAAATGTATATTAGTTTGAGATCTTTGGCAATCAAGAAATTAAGTTGGAATAAATTTATCACAAATATACTAATTTTGGGTTCTTCATGATAACCCCTTTTATTTACGGAGGGACAATTTATTTTTATTTTTTAATTTCAAAATACTAGGGCATGAAAATATCCATCCTTTAATAAGATAATTTTTTTTCTCTCATTTATCTGTTTGTATTTGTAAAAATGATTTTCTGATATTTCTTGAAGCGTGATATTCAATATTCATCTAAATTATCACCATTTTATAATAAAATTGGTAGCTTTACGTGTCCTGCGAAATGACAACTTTACTCAATTTCCGTGTAATGGTTGAATGGACTCCTCATATTAAGCCTGCCCGCCGGAAACTATTGAAGATCATGTCGAACATGTTCATTTCCATACACACGTCATTCTCTTTTTCTGATAAGGCAAGTGCATCATCATTCTTATCAACACGTTTTCTTTTTCCTCAGTTAGGGCGTATCCGCGTAACCTTTTCACTTTTACATCTTACCTAATCTAAATTTTACGACAAACACGCTTTGATTTTCTCTTCAACTCGTCGAAACTTTCATGACTCACAATTTCAACGTGTGGTGTGTGGTCACGGGAAGGCGGAAATTTGCATTTTTTATTTTATTTTTGGTTGAAGCATAATCATACGCGCCCTTGATCTTTTCTACTTTGGTTTATGACTTGAATGCTCAATTTACCGGCCCAATCAAAGGTATTCAATCCCTTGGACCAAAATGAAAATTTTTGACTTGATCATATAGCAGTTCAAGACAATGATGGTGGTCATCATTGGCATGATACATGCATAGCACATGTAGTCGGTGGATTCGTTTCTATGCTTTCACGCCTCACACGCTCATCTCCATAGAGTTGGTTTATAGGATTGTTACTTCAGGACTAGTTTATATTCATTACGCATCAATGATCCTTGACGAAAATGTGCGAAATAACTATATTTAAATTATTTACAAAGATTTAAAATTAAATCGATAAGAATTAAACGTGAATATTCCGCAGTGATGGTGGTCATCATTGGCATGATACATGCATAGCACATGTAGTCGGTGGATTCGTTTTTCTGCTTTCACACCTCACACACTCATCTCCACAGGATTGATCGATAGAATTGTTACTTCAAGACTAGTTTATATTCATCACGCATCAGTGATCCTTGACGACAATAGGTGGAATGACTATGTTTAAATTTTGAGTAAAGATTAAGAATTAAATTGATGAAAAATCAAACTTGAATAGTCCATACAATGGACATTTCATCGGATAAGACTTCTGTGTCGATTCCTGCAATTTAAAACGTGAAGTCGTGCCGGGGAGAGGGAAGCGGTCTACGTCAAACTTCTCGAGAGCTGCTGACCTGGTCTTCGTTGACTCGGACTTGTTCAAAAGCCCTCATCGGATTGGTCAATTGCGAATTACGATGCTGTCCTTAGGCAAAACCTCCCGTACAAATTTGAAGATTTCTTCGATCAAGCTGCTGCTCTCCAAGGTTTCAGAGCTTGGTCCGGTTCTTACTCTTTCAACCAAACCATATTTAACGTTTTTTTTTCCGCGAGCACAAATTCACAAGTAAACAAGCAATTTCGCGTGCACTCAACCGGAATTTCACTGGGAAATCGGGCAATGCTAGTGAGAGGTCGGGGGACTAATCGGATGTGATTATGACTATTGATCGGTGGTGGTTGCGAGGGAGCAGTCGCGGTGACTTGGTCCGCGGTAGTAGGTTGATGAGCTTATTGAATTTTAAAAGCAACGCTTGTGAATAGAAACATAGAGCGATTTTGTAAAGAAGAAAATCAAAGACATCATCTCTCCTATGAATTCTTGGCGAAGGAGGCGCTTGAAACTTCTAGAACACTCAGGGAAATCTGTTCACGCGTTTTGTGGTCTCTCCGTACGATGTCTAGAGAATAGCTATCAGTACGGGTCCTTCGTTTCTGGAAGTGACCCGTTGGATTTTGCAAATAAGAAGAAAAGTTTTACACAAATAATTCCACAAAACGAATTTCTTTATTAAATTCATGTTATTATAAATCGATACTTCAAACATAGTATTACAACTAACATAAATTTTAGAAAAAAATTAAAACTATGAAAAACCTTATCTGATACACCTATAATAAATTTATTTGGATAAATTTTCAAATTAAACGATCGATACACTTTGTGACAAATTTACAAAAATCTAAAATTAGTACATTTGTGATATCTCTATTAATTTCAGTTAAATTAGATTAATACTATGAAAAAAAAACCTATAACAAATGGATGGTGACACGTCTTATCTAATTCAAAAATTTGACGGTAAAATTTAATAGAAATTAATGGATAATGACTTTATTACAAATGTAATTAGTTTGTGATAAATTTGTCATAAGTATATTAATTTAGATTTTTTCATGATATTTTTTTTTTATAATAAGCTAATTTATTGAAGTTAAATATACTCTTTGTTTTTTCTTTTTTTGGGGGGCAATTTCCTCCCCATTTTCTATTACCTTCCAACGTCCAAAGATAGCCTTAGGGGATAAGGGTGTGTCATGACGGTGACCGGGCAAGTGGGGCGATATCAAGTGGGGGTTGACTAGCGAGTCTTTCAGCCTTTGCCTGGCCACTTGCCGAAGCTCGGTGATGCGGTCGTTGCAACTTGATTCAATCCAAGATGAGTTTTGCATCTTAGACTGAGAGAATGTGATCGTTCAACTTGATGTACTCTGGGAAACAGGCCGATTGCTGAAGCCGTCGGTGCGTGTACAGGTACTTCTCGTTCAAGGAATGTTTGTCCGGATTAAACCCGCCAGTAGATCACACGTTGGCATTTATGCTTTGCTAAATTGAAAGGACTTAGGGTCGGGAAAACCGGGTCGTGCCCTACACAAAGGCTGATCCATATGCTTATCCTAGACAAGTCAGGCAATTGTATCATTTTGATTGCATTTGAAAAAGGTTTTGGGAAGGAGCTTTAGGCGTTCAAAGCTTTTGGGCCAAATAGAGACTGTTTGGAAACATTTATGTTTCTTTGTCTTTTTGTTCCCCGAAACAAAAAAAAAGAACAAAAATATGTTTGATAACGCCAACTTATTTTTCTATTTCCCGGAATAGAAAATTAGCAAGGGAATAGATTTGGAATAGAAACAAGAAAAAAAAAGTAGCTTCTTGTTCCTAGGAACAATTTATAGAAATAAGCAAATTTTCTTTTTATTTTTCTTTTATTCTTCTCTCTTGTTGCGGCCACCATAGGTGCGGCCACCACAGGTCACCTCCGGCTACCTGGGGCCAACGCCGACCACTGGCTGCCGACCAGCGTTGCTGCTGCTGCCGACTGTCGCCGACCACCATCGTCCTCTGACCGTCGGCCGCCTCTGCCGCTTGCTGACCGCCACCGACCGCCGATTGCTAGCTTCGGCCACCGCTGTCCTTCGACCACCTGCCGTCGCCGACCGCCACCGCCCGTTGCCAACTACCCGATCGCCGCTTGTCGCCTGTCGTCGCCGCCCAACCATTGCCCACAGCCCATCGGCCGCCACCGCCGACTGTCAATCGGCCGGCCACCAGAGGTGGACGAGCGGCCGGTGGGCTGTGGGCGATAGTCGAGCGGCGTCGAGCGGTGGCGACGGGCACTGGGCGTCGATCAGGTGGCAGCGGGTGACGATCAGCGATTGGTGTTTGGTCGTCCATGAGTAAGAAGAAAAAAATGAAAAAATACAAAAATTGTGGATTGTACCAAACGCATTTCTATTCTTTTTCTATTCTAAGAATATAAATTTTTTGTAGTTATCAAACGCTTTATTTTACTCAGAAATTATTCCTGAGAATAGAAATAAAAAAAAATTATTTCTGAAAAGAAATTATTTCTTGGAATAGAAGCGTTACCAAACAGACCCATTTTGATTGTTTGGTAAAATTTTTGAAACTCACATTAAGGAAAAGTTTGCCTTGAAAATGTTGAAAGCCCAACGCAGGTTGCGTTTGGTTAAGCATTTCCAGGGAGCTTTTAGGCCTGAAAGCTCCTTGAGGAAATGTTGGATCGTTTGGTTCAACTTTGAAGCCGGCTTTCAGCTTTCAACTTGCTTTCAAAATGCTGAAATTATTTTTTCCCTTCCAAAACTACCCTCACTAATTCTTTATATTTTCGATTTTGCCCTTGATTATTATTTTTTTAAATTGAAAAAGGAGGCAGCCCTTCGCCAAACCGGCGAAGGGCTATAGCCGGCCGTCCGAGGTCGCTCAAGGTCGGGCGACCTCCGGCGAGGGTCGCATGACCCAGGCGGCCGTCGCTTGGGTCTCACGAGGGTCGCGAGACGGTGGCTAGTGTCACACGACCCTCGCGAGACCCAGGCGAGGGTCGTCTGTAGCCGCGAGACCCAAGCGGCGATTGCCTGGGTCGCGCGGCCCCTGGGTCACGCGACCCTCGCCGAAGGTCGCCCAACCTCGGCCGACCTCGGCCGACGGCCCGCCGACACTAGATCGGCTCGGCGACAACCGTAGCCCTTCACCGGTCCAGCGAAGGGTTTAGTTCAATTTTCAAAAAAAAAAAAAAAAAAAAAGAAGAGATATATGTATGTATGTATGTATGTATGTATGTATGTATGTATGTATATTATACCCATCAAAGCCCATTGTGAAAGTTTTTTTTACCGAAAGCACATTCAACTCAAAGTTCATTTGCAAAATTTTTTTACCAAACACAATTGCATTTCCCCAAGTAGCTTTGGGCTTTCAGCATTTGCATTAGACTAAAGTCTGTTTGGTTCGGCTTTGGGGAAATGCCCTTGGGAGAATGCAAATACCTTTGAGGTAAAGGGGTTTTCCGAAATGCTAGACTGTTTGGTAAACTATAACTGAAAAGTGCTTTAGGGAAATCCAAGACTGTTTTGTAAACATATATTTGAAAAGCCCCTTAGTGTGACCAAATTAAGTTTTTTAGTTTTAGTATTTTTAAAATTACCAAAAAAAAAAAACAATGACTGTATATCATTTTACATTTTCATGTTGAGAGTAATGTAAAATATATATATTAGTAAATTTATTTAAAAATTATATTAAAAGAATTTGATTATAGATTAGATGCATAGCTCAACTTTTGGCCTAGGATTCTTTTAGGTTTGTTTTCGACTTTGAATAATTTTTTTAATTATTGTAGTGTTAATCATCTTCGTTAATTAATGATCATTCTAGTGTATTGATAACAAGTTGGGCTATTGATTGTCAAAAGATAAAAATGACAAAAAAAAAAAAAGGTGAACCCAACATTTGCAAAGGATTTTTTTTTTTAAAATAAAAATAAAATCCGATGAAACTCCGTCGTTCATCAACGACGGTTGGGGTGTGAGAAAGATGATCGGTTTAAAAAGAAAAAAGAAAAAGAAGTCAACAGATTAATGGTATTTGTTGACTTGCATTTTCGAAATGCTGAAAGCCCAAAGCAAGTCCCCACCTGCTTTGGGCTTTCAGCATTTCAAATGCCAGCATTTGGCCAATGACACCTCCAAATGCTGAACCAAACACCTAAATTTTTTCTCAAAGGGCTTTCCCCTTGGGAATGCTTAACCAAACGGGGCCTCAAAGCCCCTTGCAAATGCTGAACCAAACACAGCCTGGGGCTTTTAGTTTTCTTGAGATGCAAGAAGGCTAATAAGTAAAAAAAAGTTCTTTCAAAATTATCTTCATGGACTTTTTGGTTTTTCGTTATTGCCCTCATTTGTGACTATTCATCTTCTTCTTCGTTAGGGTTGGCCAGGGTGTTGCGTGTGGAGGGGCCGGTAACGAGGCTAGAGAAAGGTTGACATGATCGTGGCAACCTAGGCGACCGTTGTCGAGGGGCATGCGACCTAGGCGAGTGCTATCTAAATCACACGACCCTCGCGAGGCCGATTGAGGTAACCAAATCCAAGTGGCAAATAGCCCTCAATGGTGGAACGACCTGGCGAGGGGCTGCCTGGGGTCATGCAACGTAGCTGGCCCTCATGAAGCAACTCTAGCGACGGTTGCCTAGGTTGCCGCGACCTAACTAGCCCTCATCGGGGTCAAGCGACTTTTGCGAGGGTCGTGCAACCCGATGAGGGCCACTTGGGGTCATGTGACCTAGCTAGGCTCTCGCTGGGGTCAAGCAACCTTCTTGAGGGGTTGTGCAAGGTAAGGGCCGCTTGGATTGCACAACCCTCACCAGAGGTCGCCTGACCCTATGGGGATCGTCCGACGGCCATCGGCGATAGATCTGAATTGCTAGTGGCCGCCTATCCTTGGTAGCAAAGGGCCAACTGTTTTTTTCTTCTCTGTTTTTTTTTTTAAACTAAAATCCTTTGTAAATATAACTTGTCCAAACACTATTTTACTTAAATGAACTTCACAATAGACTTTTAGATTACAATTTAACAAACACAATTTGCATTTTGGAAATCTCCTTTAACTTGAAGTCCTTTGCATTTTTCCAAAAGCTTTTCCTAGAAGTCTAACCAAATGCATCCTTTGTCATTCACTGATGATTGCCTAGTCGCCTGGAGCAACTGACTACTATTGTCTTCGACCTAGTTCAACACGCACTTAATGCGATCCAAAACCGTATCCCAGATCCTTAATAGACTCAAGCCAGGAGCTTCTCCGAAGGCATATATTCCGACTCTGCTTTGTCCAAGTCATTCAGCTACAACTCCTTGGCCAACTTCTTTAGCCTAGGAAGTTCAATGTCCTTGTGCATTTTTCCTCCTGTGCATCTCCACAAAGGTAATAGGCTTTTCCGGCACAAGTTTCTCTCCCTCCCAGATCTTGAGTGTGTATACGGTGGCTTTGGGTGCTGGGTTCTAAAATGTGGCTGCAGACAATCGGCTGCAGTTTGAGCTTACCGCCACTTATGGTGGTCCGCATTCTTGAGCATCCCGTTGCTCAGATACTGCCTGGAAACCAGCTTCAGAATTCATGATCAAAGAGTTCCAAAGCAGTTATTATTTGATTTTATAACTTTGGGTCAAAGGGCTTTGACAGTTCAAAGCTGCTTTCCGAAGTATTTGCAAATTGAATCTAATCCAACTTTTTAGTGATTAAGTTCAGCAACTCAGCTAGACCTCATGAAACAAGCACATCTAGTAAGGTACATGTTCTACCACTTGCCCAATGATTTTCATCACCAATTTGTTTACAAAAATGATACTCACATGTCCCATAAGTACCGACATTCACCACGAAGGCTCCTTCCATAGGCAGGACAGTAGTAATCCACATCTCACCAGCATCGCTGGTGGCCTGGAACTCCACCCATTTCAACCTTCAGCAGTAGGGTGACGATGCCTGTATCAGTGTGCCGCTTGAGTCTGAGAGTTAAATCGGGCTGCGGGCACTTCGGATGGTAATTTATTGCAACCTCTGATCTATTTCAACAGATGCTTCTATATGCCTTCTTCTCTAGTGCCATAGTTTACGATAGGACTCCCAGGAGCTTGTGAGCAAAGCCCCATCAGCTCCTCACTGTACTCTTCGGTCACAACCCTCCATCCCTTAGGCTTGTCTGGCCATCTTGAGTAGTCTCTGCTTTGAATTGGGTATGAGAGGTATATCTTTAATTTGTGCCGGTCCTGGATAGCTTCTCTGCCTTCATCATAAAAATTCGTCTGTTGAGACTGTATAACTTAATGCACTAACAGAGCTAAGCATATATTGCCTAGCAAGTAATACAAAGGACATCTAGTCCTTTGATGTACTCAATTCCAGAAAAATGTCTTCATTCCATTTGTACACCATTCAATTAGTTTTCCACCTCCATTGATTATTAAGCCAAGGATAATACATATCAACAGAGAGAATGTCTAGATATGGACCCAAAAAGAAACCACTAAGAAACATGAACAATAAGAAACACAATAGCCAGAGCAGTCCACACATTGAGAGAGGCGATTGTTTTGAAAAACTACTAGTAGATGGCCGGAGATGAGGAAACCACCGTTTTGGCCACCAGTCCTATCATACCTGAGTTTTGCCTTGGCAGGCAAGATGAAGAATTCGCAAGTGATATGGTACATCACGCCAATCATCTTCCTGTCACCCCCACGATCAACCACCTGGAATACCCCCCAACTCCTCAAATGCCTCGATAATCTTCCTGCATATCTCACCCCTCGTCCCATCAATCTCATCAATCCTAGCAAAGCGATATCACCAGAATATCATCGCTCAACACGTTATAAGCCACCGTAGGACACTCGTCCCCATCATGCATAAACTTCAAAGGGAGGGTCTTCTCCTCAGCCAGCATAGTGAGGGTTGATGCAGCCATCTCAATCTCGGGTCCCCTATTTCTCTCGGGAATGATATAGAGGGAGATCAATGCATTTGATGAAGTTACAATGGAGTCCTACTCTTGATGATTAAATGACAAAAGAACTAGAAGAGTTAGTGGTGCCCTTCTTCCACGAGAATTTTATTGGGAAGTAAAAGAGAGTGGAGGGAAACCAGGTTCATTGTCGAAGTAGTTGGTAATTCAACATAAACCGTAGATACATATGCTTCGTATTAGAAAAATATTCATCAAAATTAAACCGCTAGTACATTATACACCAATGTGCATGCTTCACTAAATGGGAAAACTTCGGATCTCAGAAACTCAAAGCCGATCTTTTTGGTTGGGACTTGGGGAAGTGAAAACTGGGTAACAACCGATGCAGGGGGGATCCACATACTTACGATACGCAAGTATGGCAGCTCCATCATTTTCAAGAATATGCATCACTTTTCCACATAGAAAAAACAGAGTTGCATATTAGTTCTAGTACGATGAGAACATGCTGTGACATGAAATTATACTGGTGACAAGTTCGTATTTCAGTAGTCGACGTTCCTTTCCTCTTACCTTAACCTGACACATGATTGAGCGCATAGGTCATGCATTGATGATTATGTCTAGCTTCAAAGAGTAACTATGTCATCAGCACGTCTCCGACCCAGTTTAGCATACAGTAAGAATGATACAAAGCCATGTACCGTACAAAGTATTTAGAACCTTCATAGACTCAAGCCAGGAGCTTCTCGATAGGCTTATATTCCAACTTTGCTTGGTCCAAGTCATCCGATTGCTGGTCCTTGGCCATCTTCTTTAGCCTGGCAAGTCCAATCTCCCTGTTCATTTTCCTCCTGTACATCTCTGTAAAAGTAATAGGCTCGTCCAGCACAGGTTTCTCTCCCTCCTGGATCTTGAGTGGGTTCACAATGGCTTCGGGTGCTGGATGCTGGAATGTGGTTATAGACAACCTGCTGTAGTTGGAATTCACCACCGCTTGGTGGTCTGCATTATTGAACCTCCCATTGCTCAAATACTGCACAGAAAGAGTAAATACAACGAGAAGCAAAACCATATGATAGAACTACTTGTGAAATACTCATTTTGTCACACCCCAAAACTACAAAGAATAGGGATGACACGGCCGTCCTTTCAAACAAAGGACGCAGCCTCAAACACAACCAACAACCTGATATCAACTTATATATATATCTCAAACCACATATATATACATATCAGATAGACCAACAGATTGGTTGCAACATCAGAGTTTTTATAATCCACCAAAAAGAAATATACAAATAGAACTCAGACAAACCAACCACTAGCAAGGAAAGTGCACCACTTCCTTTGGCCATACCAAAAAAAAAAAAAAATAGAACTCCCCAAAAAGTTTCCCACCGACGGCGCACTCGCTCTATTCGCCGCTAACCGAGAAACCTAAAAAGATTAAAGAAGGAGTGGAATGAGCAACAACAGCTCAGTGAGTAGTACATATCTTCTAAGCAGATCGAACAACTACTATGCATGTATACAAAGCAATACCAAACTTCATAATGCCAACTTAATATATAAAATACATATCAAATCATAAAAGAGTTATTTGATATCATCAAAGCTTTATACTAATATGGAAAACTCATTTAAATCATCATCAAAAGTCAAGTATCAATGGTCAAGTCCATTGAATAATCTCTCCATCAAATATCACATATCAATGGTCCATCCATTGATTAATCTATTGCTCAATATTTCACCATGGTCACGACACAACGTCTTGTGACAAGGCGACCAAGCTTTTCCTCTTGGCAAGGTCTCCACCTACAAAGCCGATGGCTGGGCCCAGAAGGATATCCTAAACCCGGTATGCATACCTCAAAAACCCCTCATTGGGTTCACAGTCATATTGAGCATAAATGATCATTCTCCAATACTAGAAATCCAATCCAGAAATCAATATCTTAAATCAAACAAATAATATTTGCAGCATAGCCCATCATCCATTTCATATCTATTTCTCAAATCATCATAAACTTTTCCATCAATCGGTCGCAAAGCAATTTCATATATATTTCTCCACAAACTTTATATAATACGCTTTTCAAACACTCATAATCAACCAAAGGGTAGTAAATGCTCGATCCGACTTTTATGCAATAAAAATGCTCTTCTCGATTCAATATATATACATATATATATTTCAAGACATGATTTTATAAAACCAAAGAAGATATAGTACCACTCACCTCGACGTCTACAACCAAACGACGAACGATACCCGTATCGTCGAACTCACGGCCCTATCAAATAACCGAGGAATAATGTTAAAATCTAATAAAACTCTTATCTTAATATGAAATTACTAACTTATGCCTTAACTCTAACAAAAGGACTTCTATGCGCTAACAAAACGCAACACGGAGTTAAACACAAAACTTGATCACGCCCTAACTTCCTCCTCTAAACCCCGATCCAAACGAATTTATAGTCAATAGAGAGCCCTTGACACATATTACAAGAATCCCAACTTCACCGTCTCAAAATCAAGCTGAAAGGTGACAAAATACAGGCCTGAAGCTGCTGGACGCTACTGTTCACTGCGCGCGAGAAACTTTGAAATTTTGTTTCGGACAAACCACAAGCTCAAATCACGATCCGTAAAATCCCATGGCTCCACAACACCCTAAATTATCATTCCTATAAAAATGCATGGCTTAACGACTCCAAAATCGGACTTCGCCACTTGATTTTCCAACAATTCCGAATTTGAGCTCTAAATCCAAAAATTACTTCAATTGGACAAACGAGGGGCCTAATCTCTTACCGGGTGCCGTGTTATGGAGTTGAGTCGGCTTGGCGAGGCATCCGTGGCCTACACGTGCCAAACCCTTTCCTTTCTTCCCCTTTCTCTTCTTCTTCTTCTTCTTCTTCTTTTCTGCCCGAACGTGGGCTTTCTTTCCCTTTTATCTCTCCCCCTTTTTCTGTTTTCTTTTTCTTTCTTTATTTAAAGTGGGTCCCACCACCTTTTCTTTTGTTATTTTCTTCCTCTCTCTCTCTCTCTCTTCTCTTTTCCCTATCTCCCGAAAACTCTCGATCCCTCTCTCTACTGTAGCTTCTACATTTTTTTTTTTTTTTTTCTTTTGGGTCAAACCCATATTTTACATTCTACCCTCCTTAAAAAATTTCGTCTCGAAATTTGCATGTATTTCAATCATGAAACAAGTGAGGGTATTTGTGTCTTGCCTCCTCCTCGAGTTCCCAAGTAGCCTCTCTCTCGGTGTGGTTTTGCCATTGTATTTTCACATAAGAAATAGTTCGTCGCCGCAACACCTGATCCTTCTTATCGACAATGCGAATAGGCTACTCCTCATATGTCAAGTTCTCCTGTAATCTCAATGGAGTAAAGTCTAGCACATGTTCAGGATTTGGCAGATATTTCCGCAACAAAGAAACATGGAACACATTATGGACACCTGATAACGCCGATGGCAAAGCCAATTTATAAGCGACTTCACCAATTTCCTCTAAGATCAAGAATGGTCCCACGTATCTTGGACTTAACTTCCCACGTGTGTCGAATCTCATTACACCCTTCGTAGGAGAAACTTTTAAGAATACGTGATCCCCACATTAAATTCTAACTTGCGTCTTTTCAGATCTGCATAACTTTTCTGACGACTTTGAGCCGTTCTGAGACGTTCTCGAACCAGCCTATCTTTCTCTTCTGACTGTTGAATGAACTCGGGGCCAGTTAGTCTTTTCTCACCAACGTCGTCCCAACAAATAGGACTTCTGCATTTTCGGCCATATAGAGCTTCAAAGGGTGCCATCTTAATGCTAGAGTGATAACTGTTGTTATAAGAAAATTCTGCCAAATGTAGATATTCATCCCAAGAACCGCCGAAGTCAATGATGCATGATCTCAACATATCTTCTAATGTCTGGATCGTTCTCTCTGACTGTCCATCTGTTTGTGGATGAAAAGCTGTACTCAAGTTGAGTTTAGTGCCCAATGCTCCTTGAAAACTCTTCCAAAAGTTAGATATGAACCTAGGATCCCTATCAGAAACAATGCTTACTAGAACTCCATGAAGCTTCACTATTTCATTAACATATCGCTTTGCCATATCTTCCCATATCTTCCATTGAAAGGCCAAATTGATATGACAAAAAATGAGCAGATTTAGTCAATCGATCAACAATCACCCATATAGCATTCTTACCACTTGGCGTCCTCGATAGACCAACTACAAAGTCCATAGCAATATGCTCCCACTTCCATTTAGGTATCTCTAGAGGTTGCAATTTGTCCACACTGGTTTCGATGCTCAATTTTCACTTGTGGCAAACTAAACATTGATCGACAAATTTTGTAATATCCTTTTTCATGTTGATCCACCAAAAGTTTTCTCTCAAGTCCCTATACATTTTAGTGCTTCCCGGATGAATTGAAAATCTAGTGCTGTGAGCTTCTTGCAGGATCTCCTTTTTCAGCTTTGAGTCCTCAGGAACACACAGTCACCCACGAAACCTCAAGGATCCATCTACGTGTAAACTAAAATCCGCTTGTCTTCCATCTTCTACGCCTTCTCTAAATTTTTGTAACTGTGGATCTTCATTCTGTTTAGCCTTAATTCTATCAATCAACATAGGTTGTACTTGAAGGTTAGCTAACTGAGCACCAAGCTGATGTACCAATACCTCCAAGTCTAACTTCCTCATATCTTCAAGAATGGATTTCTGAGAAGTGAGCAAAGTTGCCACATTTCCAAAGGATTTACGACTCAAAGCATCCGCTACCACATTAGCCTTACCTGGATGGTAATTAATGGACAAGTCATAATCCTTCAAAAGTTCTAGCCATCTTCTTTGCCTCATGTTCAGTTCTTTCTGAGTAAAGATATACTTTAGACTTTTGTGATCGGTAAAGACTTCACATTTTTCACCATACAAATAGTGCCGCCATATCTTCAAGGCAAATACAACCGCCGCTAACTCCAAATCATGAGTGTGGTAGTTCTTCTCATGTAATTTCAATTGTCTAGAAGCGTAGGCAATAACTTTGCTATTTTGCATAAGAACACAACCCAAACCTTCTTTGGATGCATGACAGTAGATTACGAAGCCGCCACTTCCAGAAGGTAGAGTTAGAATAGGAGCCGAAATTAGCCATCTCTTCAACTCTTGAAAACTGCATTCACATTGGTCTGACCATTCAAATTTAACTTTCTTCTAAGTTAGACGGGTAAGTGGACTAGCAATCTTTGAGAATCCCTCTACAAATCGCCTATAGTAGCCGGCTAGCCCAAGAAAACTTCTCACTTCTGTAACATTAGTTGGACGGTTCCACTTAACAACTGCTTCAACTTTCTTTGGATCCACTAATATGCCATCCTTCGAGATCACATGACCCAAGAATTCTATATGATCAAGCCAAAAATCACACTTACTAAATTTGGCATACAACTTCTTTTCATGCAAAGTCGCAAGACAAACCTCAAGTGTTGTTCGTGTTCTTCTAAACTCTTCGAATACACTAGGATGTCATCAATGAACACCACAATAAATTTGTCTAGATATTCCCTGAACACTCTGTTCATCAAGTCCATGAAGGCAACAGGCGCATTTGTTAATCCAAAAGGCATGACGAGAAATTCATAATGGCCATACCTTGTTCTGAAAGCGGTTTTAGGTACATCATCTATCTTTATCTTCAACTGATGATACCCAGAACGAAGGTCGATCTTTGAAAATACTTGAGCTCCCTGAAGTTGATCAAATAAATCATCAATCCGGGGCAAAGGATATTTGTTTTTGACCGTTACCTTGTTAAGCTCTCGGTAATCTATGCAAAGCCGCATACTACCATCCTTCTTTTTCACAAATAGAACAGGGAGCTCCCCAAGGTGAAACACTAGGTCGATGAAACCCTTATCCAAAAGCTCTTGCAGCTGCGTTTTCAATTCTTTCAATTCAGCGGGTGCCATCCGATATGGTGCCTTAGAGATTGGTGCTGTACCGGGCATCAATTCAATACAAAACTCGATTTCTCTATCAAGAGGCAAGCTTGGTAAATCCTCGGGAAACACACTTGGAAACTCTCTAACGACAGGAACATCTTCCAACTTTACTATAACCTTACTTGTTTCTTTTACACAAGCTAAATAACCACAACAACCCTTTCTCAAAAGTTTCATCGCTTGCAAAGCCGAGATCAACCTTGGAGAAGTGTTTTGACAACTTCCCGAAAAAGAGAATTTGGGTTGATTCGGAAGTCTAAATATCACTTTCTTTGAAAAACAATCAACGGTAGCACGATAGGTAGATAACCAATCCATCCCTATAATAACATCGAAATCTCGAATATTTAACTCCACTAAATCCACAGGCATTTCAACATTATTAATCCGAATCACACATCTCTTGAACACATGATGAGCAACTAAGAAATCGCCGGTAGAAGTATCAACATGCAATTCACATTCAAGAGGGTCGGGCAACACATCAAGCTTCTTTGCAAATTCAGTTGAAATGAAGGAGTGTATAGCACCGGATCAAATAACGCATAAGCACATTGTGAGGCAATAAAAATATTACCTGCAACAACTGTGTTAGATGCTGCCGCATCCTCCTTCGACATCGCGAAAACTTTCCCATTTGTACCTTGTCTTTGTTGGTTCTCTTAGGGCCTACCAACCAAAGGGGTATTCCTCCGCATGGAACAATGGTGTGATAAGTGCCTTTGTCGCCCACATAGATAACAGGATCTATTGTCAATAGGGGGATTTCTTTGTGTAGGACAATCTCGCCGCATGTGTCCCGCTTTCCCACATAAGAAGCATACTCCAGTTTTCCGATGACTCTCACCGCGATGATAACTTCCACATGTATTGCAAGGGCCCTGATTACTCGGATTTCTGAACTGTCCTGGCCGACTGAAACCTCTTCGCCTTCCACTACCACTAGTATGGCTACCTTGTACATTTGTGGGCTTAAACCTTTTGGGTTGAGGCGCTCCTTGTGTGCCGTGCTTCAGAATGCTTTGTTCCACCTTGATTGCTCGCTCTAGCACATCCTTATAAGTTGTTAACATCAAAGGTGCAAGTGCAGAATTAATTTCAGGTCGAAGCCCTCCTAGGAAATGGTCGGCCTTATCTTCCTCATTTGCTACCAAGTGCTCCGCAAATCTACTCAAGCGGTTAAAGCGGACTGAATACTCTAAAAGCGTGGAGTCACCCTAAGATATATGTACAAAATCACCCTTCATCTTTGCCTGGAATGACTTTGGGAAGAATTGAGCATTGAACGCCTTTTTAAAGTCCTCCCAAGATATAATAACATCCCTACCTCCAAGACTTGGCTTCATTCCATCCCACCAAAACTCTGCTTCACCTTCCAGGTATTGGGTGGCAAATTTAACTTTCCGCTCCTCGGGAACCTCTTCAGCTTCAAAGATCCCATCAATCTTTTTAATCCAACGCTCAGCCACAAGAGGATCAGCTTTCCCATCAAAAGTGGGTGGTTTCGCCTTTCTAAATTGAGCAAAAGTGCTTGAGCCAGTCGCTCCATCTCCAGTTAATTCTTTTGCTTGGCGATACCAATGGATCATTGCTTGTTCAAATTCAGTTGAACGGGTTGGCTCTTGATCATCTTCTCTGACTTCGCGCAAGTCGGGACTCCTATCAAAGCGGTCCTCAAGTCTCCTTCTCAACGACGCACCTCGAGAAACTTGAGGCATGTCTCTAGCATCAGGGGTAGCGACTCGTTTGCCTTTGCTGCTCCTACGAAGCGAGGCAAGAGTCTCGGAGTCGGAACGCATGATCACCTAAAACCAAGAATAAAACTACACCTTAGAATCTAAAAGAATAACGCAAAAATAAAATCTATCACACAACCTCACAACGTCCCATAACAACATCCAAAAAGATCAAAACTTAGGCTCTGATACCAAAAGATGTCACACCCCAAAACTACAAAGAATAGGGATGACACGGCCGTCCTTCAAACAAAGGACGCAGCCTCAAATACAACCAACAACCTGATATCAACTATATATATATATCAAAACATATATACATATCGATAGACCAACAGATTGGTTGCAACATCGAGTTTCTATAATCCACCAAAAAGAAATATACAAATAGAACTCAGACAAACCAAACACTAGCAAGGAAAGTGCACCACTTCCTTTGGCCATACCCAAAAAAAAAAAAAAAAAAATAGAACTCCCCAAAAAGTTTCCCACCGACGGCGCACTCGCTCTATTCGCCGCTAACTGGGGAACCTTAAAAGATTAAAGGATGAGTGGAATGAGCAACAACAGCTTAGTGAGTAGTATATACCTTCTAAGCAGATCGAGCAATCACTATGCATGTATACAAAGCAATACCAAACTTCATAATGCCAATTCAATATATAAAATACATATTGAATCATAAAAGAGTTATTTGATATCATCAAAGCTTTATACTAATATTGAAAACTCATTTAAATCATCATCAAAGTCAAGTATCAATGGTCAAGTCCATTGAATAATCTCTCCATCAAAAACACATCAATGGTCTATCCATTGATTCATCTCATATCAAACACACGTCGATGGTCCATCCATCGACCAATTGCTCAATAACTAACCATGGTCACGACACAACGCCTTGTGACAAGGCGACCAAGATTTTCCCTTGGCAAGGTCTCCACCTATAAAGCCGATGGCTGGGCCCCAAAAGGATATCCTAAACCCGGTATGCATACCTCAAAAACCCCTCATTGGGTTCACAGTCATATTGAGCATAAATAACCATCATCCAATACCAGAAATTCAATCCATAAATCAATATCGTAAATCAAGCAAATAATATTTGCAACATAGCCCATCATCCATTTCACATCAATTTCTCAAATCATTATAAACCTTTCCATAAATCAATCGCAAAGCAATTTCATATATATATTTCTCCACTTACTTTGTATAACATGCTTTTCAAATATTCACAATCAACCAAAGAGTAGCAATTGCTCGATCCGGCTTTTATGCAATAAAAATGCTCTTCTTGATTCAATATATATACGTAAATATTTCAAGACATGATTTTATAAAACCAAAGAAGATATAGTACCACTCACCTCGACGTCTACAACCAAACGACGAACGATACCCGTATCGTCGAACTCACGGCCCTATCAAATAACCGAGGAATAATGTTAAAATCTAATAAAACTCTTATCTTAACTATGAAATTACTAACTTAAGCATTAACTCTAACAAAAGGACTTCTACGCGCTAACAAATCGCAACACGGAGTTAAACGCAAAACTTGATCACGCCCTAACTTCCTCCTCTAAACCCCGATCCAAACGAATTTATAGTCCATAGAGAGCCCTTGACACATATTACAAGAATCCCAACTTCACCGTCCCAAAATCAAGCCTGAAAGGTGACAAAATACAAGCCCGAAGCTGCTGGACGCGTACTGTTCACTGCGCGCGGAAACTTTGAAATTTTGTTTCGGACAAACCACAAGCTCAAATCACGATCCGTAAAATCCCACGGCTTCACAACACCCTAAACTGTCATTCCTACAAAAATACACGGCTCAACGACTCCAAAATCGGACTTCGCCACTTGATTTTCCAACAATTTCGAATTTGAGCCCTAAACCCAAAAATAACTTCAATTGGATGAACGAGGGGCCTAATCTCTTACCGGGTGCTGTGTTATGGAGTCGAGTCGGCTTGGCGAGGCATCCGTGGCGTGCACGTGCCAAAACCCCTTTTCTTTCTTCCCCTTTCTCTTCTTCTTCTTCTTCTTCTTCTTCTTCTTCTTTTCTCTCTTTTCCCTCTCTTCTGTCCGAACTTGCTTCTCCTTTTCCTTTTATCTCCTCCCCTCTCTTTTCTTTTTTTTCTTTATTTTTCTTTTTTTTCTTTTCTCTTTCCTTCTTTCCCGAATGTTCTTTTGCCTCCTCATCATTCTTCTTCTTCTTTGACTTTTCAACATTCTTTTTCTTTTTGTTCTTTTGGGCCCACAAGCCTAATATTACATTCTACCCTCCTTAAAAAAATTTCGTTCTCGAAATTTGCATGTATTTCAATCATGAAACAAGTAAGGGTATTTGTGTCTTGCCTCCTCCTCAAGTTCCCAAGTAGCCTCTCTCTCAATGTGGTTTTGCCATTGTATTTTCACATAAGGAATAGTTCGTCGCCGCAATACCTGATCCTTCTTATCGACAATGCGAATAGGCTGTTCCTCATATGTCAAGTTCTCCCGTAATCTCAATGGAGTAAAGTCTAGCACATGTTCAGGATTTGACACATATTTCCGCAACAAAGAAACATGGAACACATTATGGACACTGATAAGCGCCGGTGGCAAAGCCAATTTATAAGCGACTTCACCAATTTTCTCTAAGATCAAGAATGGTCCCACGTATCTTGGACTTAACTTCCCACGTGTGTCGAATCTCATTACACCCTTCATAGGAGAAACTTTTAAGAATACGTGATCCCCCACATTAAATTCTAACTTGCGTCTTTTTAGATCCGCATAACTTTTCTGACGACTTTGAGCCGTTCTGAGACGTTCTTGAACCAGCCTAACTTTCTCTTCTGACTGTTGAATGAACTTGGGGCCAGTTAGTCTTTTCTCACCAACGTCGTCCCAACAAATAGGACTTCTGCATTTTCGGCCATATAAAGCTTCAAAGGGTGCCATCTTAATGCTAGAATGATAACTGTTGTTATAAGAAAATTCTGCCAAATGTAGATGTTCATCCCAAGAACCACTGAAGTCAATGATGCATGATCTCAACATATCCTCTAATGTCTGGATCGTTCTCTCTGACTGTCCATCTGTTTGTGGATGAAAAGCTGTACTCAAGTTGAGTTTAGTGCCCAATGCTCCTTGCAAACTCTTCCAAAAGTTAGATACGAACCTAGGATCCCTATCGAAACAATGCTTACGGAACTCCATGAAGCTTCACTATTTCATTAACATATCGCCTTTGCCATATCTTCCATTGAAAGGCCAAATCGATATGACAAAAAGTGAGCAGATTTAATCAATCGATCAACAATCACCCATATAGCATTCTTACCACTTGGCGTCCTCGGTAGACCAACTACAAAATCCATAGCAATATGCTCCCACTTCCATTTAGGTATCTCTAGAGGTTGCGACTGTCCACCTGGTTTCTGATGCTCAATTTTCACTTGCTGGCAAACTAAACATTGATCGACAAATTTTGTGATATCCTTTTTCATGTTGATCCACCAAAAGTTTTCTCTCAAGTCCCTATACATTTTAGTGCTTCCCGGATGAATTGAAAATCTAGTGCTGTGAGCTTCTTGCAGGATCTCCTTTTTCAGCTTTGAGTCATCCGGAACACACAGTCGCCCACGAAACCTCAAGGATCCATCTACGTGTAAACTAAAATCCGCTTGTCTTCCATCTTCTACGCCTTCTCTAAATTTTTGTAACTGTGGATCTTCATTCTGTTTAGCCTTAATTCTATCAATCAACATAGGTTGTACTTGAAGGTTAGCTAACTGAGCACCAAGCTGATGTACCAATACCTCCAAGTCTAACTTCCTCATATCTTCAAGAATGGGTGTTCGAGAAGTGAGCAAAGTTGCCATATTTCCAAAGGATTTACGACTCAAAGCATCCGCTACCACATTAGCCTTACCCGGATGGTAATTAATGGACAAATCATAATCCTTCAAAAGTTCTAGCCATCTTCTTTGCCTCATGTTCAGTTCTTTTTGAGTAAAGATATACTTTAGACTCTTGTGATCGGTAAAGACTTCACATTTTTCACCATACAAATAGTGCCGCCATATCTTCAAGGCAAATACAACCGCCGCTAACTCCAAATCATGAGTGGGGTAATTCTTCTCATGTAATTTCAATTGTCTAGAAGCGTAGGCAATAACTTTGCTATTTTGCATAAGAACACAACCCAAACCTTCCTTGGATGCATCACGTAGATTACGAAGCCGCCACTTCCGAAGGTAGAGTTAGAATAGGAGCCGAAACTAGCCGTCTCTTCAACTCTTGAAAACTGCGTTCACATTGGTCTGACCATTCAAATTTAACTTTCTTCTGAGTTAGTCGGTTAAGTGGACCAGCAATCTTTGAGAATCCCTCTACAAATCGCCTATAGTAGCCGGCTAGCCCAAGAAAACTTCTCACGTAACATTAGTTGGACGGTTCCACTTAACAATTGCTTCGACCTTCTTTGGATCCACTAATATGCCATCCTTCGAGATCACATGACCCAAGAATTCTATATGATCAAGCCAAAAATCACACTTACTAAATTTGGCATACAACTTCTTTTCATGCAAAGTCTGCAAGACAAACCTCAAGTGTTGTTCGTGTTCTTCTAAACTCTTCGAATACACTAGGATGTCATCAATGAACACCACAATAAATTTGTCTAGATATTCCCCGAACACTCGTTCATCAAGTCCATGAAGGCAACGGGCGCATTTGTTAATCCAAAAGGCATGACGAGAAATTCATAATGGCCATACCTTGTTCGAAAGCGGTTTTAGGCACATCATCTATCTTTATCTTCAATCGATGATACCCGAACGAAGGTCGATCTTGGAAAATACTTGAGCTCCCGAAGTTGATCAAATAAATCATCAATCCGGGGCAAAGGATATTTGTTTTTGACCGTTACCTTGTTAAGCTCTCGGTAATCTATGCAAAGCCGCATACTACCATCCTTCTTTTTCACAAATAGAACAGGAGCTCCCCAAGGCGAAACACTAGGTCTGATGAAACCCTTATCCAAAAGCTCTTGCAGCTGCGTTTTCAATTCTTTCAATTCAGCGGGTGCCATCCGATATGGTGCCTTAGAGATTGGTGCTGTACCGGGTATCAATTCAATACAAAACTCGATTTCTCTATCAAGAGGCAAGCTTGGTAGATCCTCAGGAAACACACTTGGAAACTCTCTAACAACAGGAACATCTTCCAACTTCACTACAGCCTTACTTATGTCTTTTACACAAGCTAAATAACCACAACAACCATTTCTCAAAAGTTTCCTCGCTTGCAAGGCCGAGATCAACCTTGGAAAAGTGTTTTGACAACTTCCCGAAAAAGAGAATTCGGGTTGATTCGGAAGTCTAAATATCACTTTCTTTGAAAAACAATCAACAGTAGCACGATAGGTAGATAACCAATCCATCCCTATAATAACATCGAAATCTCGAATATTTAACTCCACTAAATCCACAGGCATTTCAACATTATTAATCCGAATCACACATCTCTTGAACACATGATGAGCAACTAAGAAATTGCCAGTAGGAGTATCAACATGCAATTCACATTCAAGAGGGTCAGGCAACACATCAAGCTTCTTTGCAAATTCAGTTGAAATGAAGGAGTGCGTAGCACCAGGATCAAATAACGCATAAGCACATTGTGAGGCAATAAAAATATTACCTGCAACAACTGTGTTAGATGCTGCCGCATCCTCCTTCGACATCGCAAAAACTTTCCCATTTGTACCTTGTCTTTGTTGGTTCTCTTGGGGCCTACCAACCAAAGGGGTATTCCTCCGCATGGAACAATGGTGTGATAGGTGCCCTTGTCGCCCACATAGATAACAGGATCTATTGTCAATAGGGGGATTTCTTTGTGTAGGACAATCTCGCCGCATGTGTCCCGCTTTCCCACATAAGAAGCATACCCAGTTTTCCGATGACACTCACCGCGATGATAACTTCCACATGTATTGCAAGGGCCCTGATTACTCGGATTTCTGAACTGTCCTGGCCGACTGAAACCTCTTCGCCTTCCACTACCACTAGTATGGCTACCTTGTACATTTGTGGGCTTAAACCTTTTGGGTTGAGGCGCTCCTTGTGTGCCGTGCTTCAGAATGCTTTGTTCCACCTTGATTGCTCGCTCTAGCACATCCTTATAAGTTGTTAACATCAAAGGTGCAAGTGCAGAATTAATTTCAGGTCGGAGTCCTCCTAGGAAATGGTCGGCCTTATCTTCCTCATTTGCTACCAAGTGCTCCGCAAATCTACTCGACTGGTTAAAGCGGACTGAATACTCTAAAACTGTGGAGTCACCCTAAGATATATGTACAAAATCACCCTTCATCTTTGCCTGGAATGACTTTGGGAAGAATTGAGCATTGAACGCCTTTTTAAAGTCCTCCCAAGATATAATAACATCCCTACCTCCAAGACTTGGCTTCATTCCATCCCACCAAAACTCGCTTCACCTTCCGGGTATTGGGTGGCAAATTTAACTTTCCGCTCCTCGGGAACCTCTTGCTTCAAAGATCCCATCAATCTTTTTAATCCAACGCTCGCCACAAGAGGATCAGCTTTCCCATCAAAAGTGGGTGGTTTCGCCTTTCTAAATTGAGCAAAAGTGCTTGAGCCGGTCGCTCCATCTCCCGGTTAATTCTTTTGCTTGGCGATACCAATGGATCATTGCTTGTTCAAATTCAGTTGAACGGGTTGGCTCTTGATCATCTTCTCTGACTTCGCGCAAGTCAGGACTCCTATCAAAGCGGTCCTCAAGTCTCCTTCTCAACGACGCACCTCGAGAAGCTTGAGGCATGTCTCTAGCATCAGGGGTAGCGACTCGTTTGCCTTTGCTGCTCCTACGAAGCGAGGCAAGAGTCTCGGAGTCGGAACGCATGATCACCTAAAACCAAGAATAAAACTACACCTTAGAATCTAAAAGAATAACGCAAAAATAAAATCTATCACACAACCTCACAACGTCCCATAACAACATCCAAAAAGATCAAAACTTAGGCTCTGATACCAAAAGATGTCACACCCCAAAACTACAAAGAATAGGGATGACACGGCCGCCCTTTCAAACAAAGAACGCAGCCTCAAATACAACCAACACCTCGATATCAACTTATATATATATCAAAACATATATACATATCGATAGACCAACAGATTGGTTGCAACATCGAGTTTCTATAATCCACCAAAAAGAAATATACAAATAGAACTCAGACAAACCAAACACTAGCAAGGAAAGTGCACCACTTCCTTTGGCCATACCAAAAAAAAAAAAAAAAAAAAATAGAACTCCCCAAAAAGTTTCCCACCGACGGCGCACTCGCTCTATTCGCCGCTAACCGAGGAACCTGAAAAGATTAAAGGAGGAGTGGAATGAGCAACAACAGCTCAGTGAGTAGTACATATCTTCTAAGCAGATCGAACAACCACTATGCATGTATACAAAGCAATACCAAACTTCATAATGCCAATTCAATATATAAAATACATATTGAATCATAAAAGAGTTATTTGATATCATCAAAGCTTTATACTAATATTGAAAACTCATTTAAATCATCATCAAAAGTCAAGTATCAATGGTCAAGTCCATTGAATAATCTCTCCATCAAAAACACATCAATGGTCTATCCATTGATTCATCTCATATCAAACACACGTCGATGGTCCATCCATCGACCAATCTTTGCTCAATAACTAACCATGGTCACGACACAACGCCTTGTGACAAGGCGACCAAGATTTTCCCCTTGGCAAGGTCTCCACCTATAAAGCCGATGGCTGGGCCCAGAAGGATATCCTAAACCTGGTATGCATACCTCAAAAACCCCTCATTGGGTTCACAGTCATATTGAGCATAAATAACCATCATCCAATACCAGAAATTCAATCCATAAATCAATATCGTAAATCAAGCAAATAATATTTGCAACATAGCCCATCATCCATTTCACATCAATTTCTCAAATCATTATAAACCTTTCCATAAATCAATCGCAAAGCAATTTCATATATATATTTCTCCACTTACTTTGTATAACATGCTTTTCAAATATTCACAATCAACCAAAGAGTAGCAATTGCTCGATCCTGGCTTTTATGCAATAAAAATGCTCTTCTTGATTCAATATATATACGTAAATACTTCAAGACATGATTTTATAAAACCAAAGAAGATATAGTACCACTCACCTCGACGTCTACAACCAAACGACGAACGATACCCGTATCGTCGAACTCACGGCCCTATCAAATAACCGAGGAATAATGTTAAAATCTAATAAAACTCTTATCTTAACTACGAAATTACTAACTTAAGCATTAACTCTAACAAAAGGACTTCTACGCGCTAACAAATCGCAACACGGAGTTAAACGCAAAACTTGATCACGCCCTAACTTCCTCCTCCTAAACCCCGATCCAAACGAATTTATAGTCCATAGAGAGCCCTTGACACATATTACAAGAATCCCAACTTCACCGTCCCAAAATCAAGCCGAAAGGTGACAAAATACAAGCCCGAAGCTGCTGGACGCGTACTGTTCACTGCGCGCGGGAAACTTTGAAATTCTGTTTCGGACAAACCACAAGCTCAAATCACGATCCGTAAAATCCCACGGCTTCACAACACCCTAAACTGTCATTCCTACAAAAATACACGGCTCAACGACTCCAAAATCGGACTTCGCCACTTGATTTTCCAACAATTTCGAATTTGAGCCCTAAACCCAAAAATAACTTCAATTGGATGAACGAGGGGCCTAATCTCTTACCGGGTGCTGCGTTACGGAGTCGAGTCGGCTTGGCGAGGCATCCGTGGCGTGCACGTGCCAAAACCCCTTTTCTTTCTTCCCCTTTCTCTTCTTCTTCTTCTTCTTCTTCTTCTTCTTCTTTTCTCTCTTTTCCCTTTATCTCTCCCCCTTTTTCCGAACTTGCTTCTCCTTTTCCTTTTTTATCTCCCTCCCCCTTTTTTTTTTCTTTTTTTTTTCTTCTCTCTTTCCTTCTTTCCCCGAATGTTCTCGGTGCCTCCTCATCATTCTTCTTCTTCTTTGACTTTTCAACATTCTTTTTCTTTTTTGTTCTTTTGGGCCCACAAGCCTAATATTACATTCTACCCTCCTTAAAAAAAAAAATTTCGTTCTCGAAATTTGCATGTATTTCAATCATGAAACAAGTAAGGGTATTTGTGTCTTGCCTCCTCCTCAAGTTCCCAAGTAGCCTCTCTCTCAATGTGGTTTTGCCATTGTATTTTCACATAAGGAATAGTTCGTCGCCGCAATACCTGATCCTTCTTATCGACAATGCGAATAGGCTACTCCTCATATGTCAAGTTCTCCCGTAATCTCAATGGAGTAAAGTCTAGCACATGTTCAGGATTTGACACATATTTCCGCAACAAAGAAACATGGAACACATTATGGACACTGATAACGCCGATGGCAAAGCCAATTTATAAGCGACTTCACCAATTTTCTCTAAGATCAAGAATGGTCCCACGTATCTTGGACTTAACTTCCCACGTGTGTCGAATCTCATTACACCCTTCATAGGAGAAACTTTTAAGAATACGTGATCCCCACATTAAATTCTAACTTGCGTCTTTTAGATCCGCATAACTTTTCGACGACTTTGAGCCGTTCGAGACGTTCTTGAACCAGCCTAACTTTCTCTTCGATCGTTGAATGAACTTGGGGCCGTTAGTCTTTTCTCACCAACGTCGTCCCAACAAATAGGACTTCTGCATTTTCGGCCATATAAAGCTTCAAAGGGTGCCATCTTAATGCTAGAATGATAACTGTTGTTATAAGAAAATTCTGCCAAATGTAGATATTCATCCCAAGAACCACCGAAGTCAATGATGCATGATCTCAACATATCCTCTAATGTCCGGATCGTTTCTCTCGATTGTCCATCTGTTTGTGGATGAAAAGCTGTACTCAAGTTGAGTTTAGTGCCCAATGCTCCTTGCAAACTCTTCCAAAAGTTAGATATGAACCTAGGATCCCTATCGAAACAATGCTTACTAGAACTCCATGAAGCTTCACTATTTCATTAACATATCACTTTGCCATATCTTCCCATATCTTCCATTGAAAGGCCAAATTGATATGACAAAAAATGAGCAGATTTAATCAATCGATCAACAATCACCCATATAGCATTCTTACCACTTGGCGTCCTCGATAGACCAACTACAAAGTCCATAGCAATATGCTCCCACTTCCATTTAGGTATCTCTAGAGGTTGCAACCTGTCCACCTGGTTTCTGATGCTCAATTTTCACTTGCTGGCAAACTAAACATTGATCGACAAATTTTGTAATATCCTTTTTCATGTTGATCCACCAAAAGTTTTCTCTCAAGTCCCTATACATTTTAGTGCTTCCCGGATGAATTGAAAATCTAGTGCTGTGAGCTTCTTGCAGGATCTCCTTTTTCAGCTTTGAGTCCTCGGAAACACACGGTCCCACGAAACCTCAAGGATCCATCTACGTGTAAACTAAAATCCGCTTGTCTTCCATCTTCTACGCCTTCTCTAAATTTTTGTAACTGTGGATCTTCATTCTGTTTAGCCTTAATTCTGTCAATCAACATAGGTTGTACTTGAAGGTTAGCTAACTGAGCACCAAGCTGATGTACCAATACCTCCAAGTCTAACTTCCTCATATCTTCAAGAATGGGTTTCGAGAAGTGAGCAAAGTTGCCACATTTCCAAAGGATTTACGACTCAAAGCATCCGCTACCACATTAGCCTTACCCGGATGGTAATTAATGGACAAATCATAATCCTTCAAAAGTTCTAGCCATCTTCTTTGCCTCATGTTCAGTTCTTTCTGAGTAAAGATATACTTTAGACTTTTGTGATCGGTAAAGACTTCACATTTTTCACCATACAAATAGTGCCGCCATATCTTCAAGGCAAATACAACCGCCGCTAACTCCAAATCATGAGTGGGGTAATTCTTCTCATGTAATTTCAATTGTCTAGAAGCGTAGGCAATAACTTTGCTATTTTGCATAAGAACACAACCCAAACCTTCCTTGGATGCATGACAAGTAGATTACGAAGCCGCCACTTCCGTAAGGTAGAGTTAGAATAGGAGCCGAAACTAGCCATCTCTTCAACTCTTGAAAACTGCATTCACATTGGTCTCGACCATTCAAATTTAACTTTCTTCTAAGTTAGACGGGTTAAGTGGACTAGCAATCTTTGAGAATCCCTCTACAAATCGCCTATAGTAGCCGGCTAGCCCAAGAAAACTTCTCACTTCTGTAACATTAGTTGGACGGTTCCACTTAACAACTGCTTCAACTTTCTTTGGATCCACTAATATGCCATCCTTCGAGATCACATGACCCAAGAATTCTATATGATCAAGCCAAAAATCACACTTACTAAATTTGGCATACAACTTCTTTTCATGCAAAGTCTGCAAGACAAACCTCAAGTGTTGTTCGTGTTCTTCTAAACTCTTCGAATACACTAGGATGTCATCAATGAACACCACAATAAATTTGTCTAGATATTCCCCGAACACTCGTTCATCAAGTCCATGAAGGCAACAGCGCATTTGTTAATCCAAAAGGCATGACGAGAAATTCATAATGGCCATACCTTGTTCGAAAGCGGTTTTAGGCACATCATCTATCTTTATCTTCAGCGATGATACCCGGAACGAAGGTCGATCTTTGAAAATACTTGAGCTCCCCGAAGTTGATCAAATAAATCATCAATCCGGGGCAAAGGATATTTGTTTTTGACCGTTACCTTGTTAAGCTCTCGGTAATCTATGCAAAGCCGCATACTACCATCCTTCTTTTTCACAAATAGAACAGGAGCTCCCCAAGGTGAAACACTGGGTCTGATGAAACCCTTATCCAAAAGCTCTTGCAGTTGCGTTTTCAATTATTTCAATTCAGTGGGTGCCATTCGATATGGTGCCTTTGAGATTGGTGCTGTACCGGGCATCAATTCAATACAAAACTCGATTTCTCTATCAAGACGCAAGCCTGGTAGATCCTCAGGAAACACACTTGGAAACTCTCTAACAACAGGAACATCTTCCAACTTCACTATAGCCTTACTTATGTCTTTTACACAAGCTAAATAACCACAACAACCATTTCTCAAAAGTTTCCTCGCTTGCAAGGCCGAGATCAACCTTGGAAAAGTGTTTTGACAACTTCCCGAAAAGAGAATTCGGTTTGATTCGGAAGTCTAAATATCACTTTCTTTGAAAAACAATCAACGGTAGCACGATAGGTAGATAACCAATCCATCCCTATAATAACATCGAAATCTCGAATATTTAACTCCACTAAATCCACAGGCATTTCAACATTATTAATCTGAATCACACATCTCTTGAACACATGATGAGCAACTAAGAAATCGCCAGTAGAAGTATCAACACGCAATTCACATTCAAGAGGGTCAAGCAACACATCAAGCTTCTTTGCAAATTCAGTTGAAATGAAGGAGTGTATAGCACCAGAATCAAATAACGCATAAGCACATTGAGAGGCAATAAAAATATTACCTGCAACAACTGCGTTAGATGCTGCCGCATCCTCCTTCGACATCGCGAAAACTTTCCCATTTGTACCTTGTCTTTGTTGGTTCTCTTAGGGCCTACCAACGAAAGGGGTATTCCTCCGCATGGAACAATGGTGTGATAAGTGCCTTTGTCGCCCACATAGATAATGGATCTATTGTCAATAGGGGGATTCCTTTGTGTAGGACAATCTCGCCGCATGTGTCTCGCTTTCCCACACAAGAAGCATACTCCAGTTTTCCGATGACACTCACCGCGATGATAATTTCCACATGTATTGCAGGGGCCCTGATTACTTGGATTTCTGAACTGTCCTGGCCGACTGAAACCTCTTCGCCTTCCACTACCACTAGTATGGCTACCTTGTACATTTGTGGGCTTAAACCTTTTGGGCTGAGGCGCTCCTTGTGTGCCGTGCTTCGAATGCTTTGTTCCACCTTGATTGCTCGCTCTAGCACATCCTTATAAGTTGTTAACATCAAAGGTGCAAGTGCAGAATTAATTTCAGGTCGAAGCCCTCCTAGGAAATGGTCGGCCTTATCTTCCTCATTTGCTACCAAGTGCTCCGCAAATCTACTCAACTGGTTAAAGCGGACTGAATATCTAAAACTGTGGAGTCACCCGAGATATATGTACAAAATCACCCTTCATCTTTGCCTCGAAATGACTTTGGGAAGAATTGAGCATTGAACGCCTTTTTAAAGTCCTCCCAAGATATAATAACATCCCTACCTCCAAGACTTGGCTTCATTCCATCCCACCAAAACTCGCTTCACCTTCCGGGTATTGGGTGGCAAATTTAACTTTCCGCTCCTCGGGAACCTCTTCAGCTTCAAAGATCCCATCAATCTTTTTAATCCAACGCTCAGCCATGAGAGGATCAGCTTTCCCATCAAAAGTGGGTGGTTTCGCCTTTCTAAATTGAGCAAAAGTGCCTAAGCCAGTCGCTCTATCTCCAGTTAATTATTTTGCTTGGCGATACCAATGGATCATTGCTTGTTCAAATTCAGTTGAACGGGTTGGCTCTTGATCATCTTCTCTGACTTCGCGCAAGTCGGGACTCCTATCAAAGCGGTCCTCAAGTCTCCTTCTCAACGACGCACCTCGAGAAACTTGAGGCATGTCTCTAGCATCGGGGTAGCGACTCGTTTGCCTTTGCTGCTCCCTACGAAGCGAGGCAAGAGTCTCGGAGTCGGAACGCATGATCACCTAAAACCAAGAATAAAACTACACCTTAGAATCTAAAAGACTAACGCAAAAATAAAATCTATCACACAACCTCACAACGTCCCATAACAACATCCAAAAAGATCAAAACTTAGGCTCTGATACCAAAAGATGTCACACCTAAAAACTACAAAGAATAGGGATGACACGGCCGTCCTTTCAAACAAAGGACGCAGCCTCAAATACAACCAACAACCTGATATCAACTTATATATATATATCTCAAACCATATATATATACATATCAGATAGACCAACAGATTGGTTGCAACATCAGAGTTTTTATAATCCACCAAAAAGAAATATACAAATAGAACTCAGACAAACCAACCACTAGCAAGGAAAGTGCACCACTTCCTTTGGCCATACCAAAAAAAAAAAAAAAAAAATAGAACTCCCCAAAAAGTTTCCCACCGACGGCGCACTCGCTCTATTCGCCGCTAACCGAGAAACCTGAAAAGATTAAAGAATGAGTGGAACGAGCAACAACAGCTCAGTGAGTAGTACATATCTTCTAAGCAGATCGAACAACTACTATGCATGTATACAAAGCAATACCAAACTTCATAATGCCAACTTAATATATAAAATACATATCAAATCATAAAAGAGTTATTTGATATCATCAAAGCTTTATACTAATATGGAAAACTCATTTAAATCATCATCAAAAGTCAAGTATCAATGGTCAAGTCCATTGAATAATCTCTCCATCAAATATCACATATCAATGGTCCATCCATTGATTAATCCAATCTTTGCTCAATATTTCACCATGGTCACGACACAACGCCTTGTGACAAGGCGACCAAGCTTTTCCTCTTGGCAAGGTCTCCACCTACAAAGCCGATGGCTGGGCCCAAAAGGATATCCTAAACCCGGTATGGATACCTCAAAAACCCCTCATTGGGTTCGGTCATATTGAGCATAAATGATCATTCTCCAATACCAGAAATCCAATCCATAAATCAATATCTTAAATCAAACAAATAATATTTGCAGCATAGCCCATCATCCATTTCATATCTATTTCTCAAATCATCATAAACTTTTCCATCAATCAATCGCAAAGCAATTTCATATATATTTCTCCACAAACTTTATATAATACGCTTTTCAAACACTCATAATCAACCAAAGGGTAGTAAATGCTCGATCCGACTTTTATGCAATAAAAATGCTCTTCTCGATTCAATATATATATTTCAAGACATGATTTTATAAAACCAAAGAAGATATAGTACCACTCACCTCGACGTCTACAACCAAATGACGAACGATACCCGTATCGTCGAACTCACGGCCCTATCAAATAACCGAGGAATAATGTTAAAATCTAATAAAACTCTTATCTTAACTACGAAATTACTAACTTATGCCTTAACTCTAACAAAAGGACTTCTACGCGCTAACAAAACGCAACACGGAGTTAAACGCAAAACTTGATCACGCCCTAACTTCCTCCTCTGAACCCCGATCCAAACGAATTTATAGTCAATAGAGAGCCCTAGACACATATTACAAGAATCCCAACTTCACCGTCTCAAAATCAAGCCGAAAGGTGACAAAATACAGGCCTGAAGCTGCTGGACGCTACTGTTCACTGCGCGCGAGAAACTTTGAAATTTTGTTTCGGATAAACCACAAGCTCAAATCACGATCCGTAAAATCCCATGGCTCCACAACACCCTAAATTATCATTCCTATAAAAATGCGCGGCTTAACGACTCCAAAATCGGACTTCGCCACTTGAGTTTCCAACAATTCCGAATTTGAGCCCTAAATCCAAAAATTACTTCAATTGGACAAACGAGGGGCCTAATCTCTTACCGGGTGCCGTGTTATGGAGTTGAGTCGGCTTGGCGAGGCATCCGTGGCCTGCACGTGCCAAACCCTTTCCTTTCTTCCCCTTTCTCTTCTTCTTCTTTCTTCTTCTTCTTCTTTTTTTCTGCCCAAACGTGGGCTTTCTTTCCCTTTTATCTCTCCCCCTTTTTCTGTTTTCTTTTTCTTTCTTTATTTAAAGTGGGTCCCACCACCTTTTCTTTTGTTATTCTCTCTCTCTCTCTCTCTCTCTCTCTCTCTTCTCTTTTCCCTATCTCCTGAAAACTCTCGATCCCTCTCTTTGTTGTAGCTTCTACTTTTTTTTTTTCTTTTTGACTGGGTCAAACCCATATTTTACACATTTTGCCAATATAGAATACATAGACAGTTAACTTCAGCAGTTATCTAGTAGGAAGCATGCTTATGTGCAGATGCAATCACCTATCATGTTAATGCATAACCATAGCCATAGGTTTCAATGTCATCTAGATGATAGAGAGCTGGAATGGGTTTAGGCAGCCAAACTTTTCCCTTGTGTCACTGTAACATCTCAATGTCACCAAAGATATAAGTAAGGAATGTATATACTGACTTATTGACCATGAGTGGTTTTCATCGTGACATAGGCTGGCTGGTCTGTTCATCACTATTGGACTGTTGAACCAGGCTAGTTCAAGCCAGCTTTAAACAAATGTGTGATGGTCCAACCTGGCTAGTGTAAAAGAAGTGCAACTTGAAACGCTTCTTTAGAAAGCCTATACCTACCCAATTAGCTTGAGGATCTATCAAGGGTAATCTAGAAAAACTTTACCAAGAAGCTTCAGGATGCAGGATCAAAGAGCTTAAGAGTAGTTTAATCGAGTTTCACAACTTTGGGTCAAAGAACTTTAACAGTCCAAAGCTGCTTTCTGAAGAATTTGCAAGTTTAGCCAACTTTTTAGCGATTAAGTTTAGCTATTCAGCCTGACCTCATGAAACAAGCAGGTCCAGTTAAGTACATATCATTAATTCACGCCAGTCTTGGACAGCTTCTCCCTGCATACATCACAAAACTGTCGTCTGTCAATGGGCCCGTTTGGTTCGGCTTTGGGGAAATGCTCTTGGGAAAATGCAAATACCTTTGAGATAAAGGGGTTTTCCAAAATGCTAGACTGTTTGGTAAACTATAACTGAAAAGTACTTTAGGGAAATACAAGACTGTTTGGTAAACATATATTTGAAAAACCCTTTAGTGTGACCAAATTAAGTTTTTAGTTTTAGTATTTTTAAAATTGCAAAAAGAAACAATGATTATATAACCTTTTACATTTTCATGTTGAAAGTAATATAAAAGATATATATTAGTAAATTTATTTAAAAATTATATTAAAAGAAATTGATTATAGATTAGATGCAAAGCTCAACTTTTGGCCTAGGGTTGGCCAAATACCATAAAACTATTACATTTTCTTAAAAATGGCTTTCTGGAAAATATTTTTCAAAAATGCTACATTTACCGCGATAGAAACAGAGCCTTAGACATGAGTTTAAATGCATTATTTTGTGATTTTTTTTTTTGTGGATCTTAATATACCTAGAAATTGTTGATTTTTATGAATAAATCATGCTATTTTTCAAGTGGACATAAATAAGGAAACCAGACAGCTCACTGGACTTTTCCTACTGGTCGAAGCATGTATCAGCTCCTTTAATTAGGTTACTGTTCGTTACTTTACAGCACTTGGTTGTGCCCTAAATAGTTTAGTACCAAACCGATCAGATCAGAACCACATAAACGACTATGGTTGGATCAAAATCGTGCAAATTCCAAAGCCATCCAGTCAAGCTAAACAGAGAGTTGCTTGCATCTGTAGATGGGAAATGCATTGAATGCATTTAGCTCGGGTTAGGCAAGTAGAATTAATAGGCAAAAATTCTGATTTCTTCCACAAGAAGGAAACGGAAAATGAGACAGGTTTCGACCTTTTTCAGTACTTTTTACGTTCAGACCCATTAGGGATAAAGAAATCATGCACGATCGGTTAAAATGCCCGGACGATGCATGCGACCGTCTATCACTTTTAAAATATATACTCATGTAAGTCAAGAAAGTTCTTTATATATATTAATAACAATGTCACAGATATTTTCATAATACCATGACACCAACTCTATTAGCGAAAATATGAGAATCATGCCCCATTATATTGTCCGCTTTGGGCCGGAGCCCACACGATTTTGTTTTTCTGGGCCTCATTGTAAATTAAGACAAGTGTCATCCCATCAAGCAATATGAGATTCGATTCATTTCTGCCTCCACACTATCCTAGAGTTAGAGCTACACCTTGTCCAGGCCCTTTATGGGCCCAACAATCACTCCCCCCTTTAGATGCAAGTTGCGTGGCCAACATGGTGTAAAAAAATAATCGTGGTGCCCATATGATTCACGAATTTAGTGATTGGTAGACCGCTTTACACGTGAGTTAATATTGTGGATGTGCTGGTAATCGGTAATGATTTTTGCAATAAGTAGCATCGCTAACCCTAACATGCAAGGCATTAAAGTGAAAGATCTTACGACGATCTCGTCATAATATATCTACGACAACATGATATGGAGTGATCACTTGAAAATTAACTAAAAAAAAGTGGAGGAAATAATGCAGTAGTTGCCATTCGTGACTCAATCAGCAAAATCTTTCGTTCTCCTTCGTAGCATCATCATCAACAGTAATTAATGGGTCAACACCACTTCACATCGACACGGCTAATCTAGTGTTTCTTGTGCTTATCGAAAGAGTCGTCATGACACTTGCTTGAATTCTCGAGAGTCTGGAGAGAAGAATGACACAGATAATCTTGTGTTTCCTATGCCCATCGAAAGAGTTGTCATGACACTCGCTCGAATCCTCGAGAGTCTGGAGAGAAGAATGCTCTGCGTAGTGATGATAGAGGAGAATGCACTTGCAGCAACATTCCTGGTCATCAGCTCCAGAGAGTCGAGACTTGAGGGTTTAGTTGTTCTATGCTGTGTCATCAACATGATGGACCAAACTCGATGCGATGCAATCCTGAACTTGATGGAGTTTCATTCAATATCCCTCATCGGCAACCAATTTTCCACTCGTCAAAAGAGTCATCATAACGCTCGAATCCTTGAGAATCTGGAGAGAAGAAGGCTCTACGTAATGATGATGAAGGAGAAATGCAGTTGCAGCAACTTACCTGGTCATCAGCTCCAGAGAGTCGAGCCTTGAGGGTTCAGTTGTTTTGTGTTCTGTCATCAACACGACGGACCAAACTCAGACGCGATATGATCCTTAACTCGATGGTGTAAGCCTTCAATGTCCCCCATCAGCAACTGATATCCCAACGTATACAGATGGAATATTGGAACCCTTTGAGGGGTATTGAGGCCTTCGCCAGTTCGCCCGAGGGTTCCATCTTTCTTCAGAAACATGGCGTAAGCCTTCGGTTGTCCCCCTTGGGATTCCAATATCTTCCAATCTATTTGTTGGAATATTGGAAGCCTTTGAGGGACATCGAAGACTTACGCCATTTCACTTCACAATAGCCCTAGATAATCAGTGGGTATATATATAGAGATCTCCCCTTTGGTTGAGTACAAAATTCTATCGGATCTCAAGTCCGGGATGGGCAAATCCTCTTTATTCTCATTCTCGGTTTTATTCGATGTTTTGCATATTTGCCTGTCCCAATAAGTGCTGCGGCTTTCAAGTGGTTTTGTTTTACTGTGAGCATATTGCGCGGCGCCACTGGAAGCAACAGAAACACGTGTGCTTTTGACTCACGAGCTTGACATTCTCGAGGATAAAGAGGGGCAAATCTTGAAATGGCTTATTCTCCATCCGAAGGGCCAAGCAAATTTTTCCACCTTTTCCTTGAGCACAATACTATTAATCTCACAAAAGTCCACCTCCCCTCCTATGAATGTTTCCATTCACTATCGTGTGGGAATCCCATGGAATGATAAAAAGCCTCTTGCAAAAGTTCTCGGCTTTGTTTCATGAGGAATAAAGGGGCTTGATCCTTATATGGGTGTTCATAAAATTCTAAACGCAAGTGAACGTGTCGAACAAGTAATATAATGATGAGAAAGAATATCGTCCCACGGAGATCGATGATTAATAAACTAATTAACTACTAAAATAGATTAATTCTAAAATTTATCTAACGAGATCAAAATATAATTGAGAATAAATTAAAAACAAAATTTGTAGACTAAATGTAGTAAATTGATCGAGATAAATATGTTAGAGCATCCGATTTCACCATAACCACTAGATATGAATTTCAGATTATTGTGAATACAAGAACGATATCAAACATGTGATAGCGGAATTTCCTAACCTATTTACTATCATATCTCCAGGTATAGCAAACATACTCAGTTTATTAATCCACTATATCTCTATGTGAATTAAAATAAACATGAGTGCATTAAGAACTATGAATATTCCCGGCTTACAATGAGTCTTTTGGATCACTTTATCACCGAAAGTTACACAAATAACACGGTATATCTCTATCCACGTTTAATTCATGATTATATATTATATTGAGCAATTGCATATTATCACTTCTCAGTCTCAAACATGCACATCAGATCATTCAAGTGGTGGCCAGTCACTCAAAAGCATTAAGCACAGTAATATATAACTCACATGAATGAAATCAATTATAAAACATAAAAATCATGAAATTCACATCATCATGGTTAGGCTACATCGTAGCCCTAACAAAAGAAAATTAGAACATAGTAGATGAATAAATAAAAATATAAATTAAACTCAGCATCTTGAATCAAAGAACAAGAATTCTGTCACCACTTTTGTCTTCTCTTCAAAATACTTGAAAAACTCTTTGAACAATGAAAAAAACAATCTAACAGAAAAACTCTCTAAAACCTAGCTGCTCTTCCTCTCTCTTTATTCTCCTCTTCATAGGATATATCCAAGATCCTTATCTCCAAGCAATTGCGCACAAAATCGGGAGTAAATCGAGAGGATTTTGATTTGATATCTATCTCCCACTTTTTGCTTGATTTAAATTCCTCGATTTTGCCATCTTTTCCTTATCTTCTCCATATATCATTATTCTGCATAAATAAGGAAAATTCAAATAATCAGATGGAAATCCAAATATTTTCTCATAGATATTGCATTAATTGTTGCCTAAAATAGGTAAAATAACTCTATTTTTATAGAGTTATCAATGGGTATGGTGGCACACTTGTCTATTTGATCAAATGCCAGAACGGATATTCGGAATGATGCCGGAACTTGATACTTTTTATGAACACTCCCTTATGTTGTCTCCTCACGTGCGATCGGAGAGGTCAACTGGTGCTATCAGTATTTTCATTTGATTGGAAGAGACCGAAAGATGTGTGATAGGATTGAGATCGCTTGCCTGGAAACCTTTTGGCTGAAATGAAAAGACCCCATCGCCATCATCTCTCACACTCAACCATGAAGAAGGGAGTACACCAAGTCCCACAGTGCAAATTATGTCATCCTAAACTTAAACCTGGAAAATAAGCGACTTTCAAAACCGGTCTCTCCACATTTGTTTTTCGTGTAAGAAGCCCAGGACCATGAAATTCATAGTTGCACTGGAGTGTCCGCAAGCATGGATTAATAAAAATTCATAGTTGCACGGGAGTGTCCGCAAGCATCGATTAATAATTTTCCCACATGCAATTAAGCCCCAGAGAGAACACCTAACAAGATCCGTCTTGTCCAATCTATGTTCAGAGGTTGAGAAAGATTGTGTCACATCTTTAGTGCATTAATCCGATATTATAAGGCTCTATTTATTTTACGGAAAATATGACATTTTTGAAAAATGTATTCCAGAAAGTCATTTAAAAAAATAATATTATTTTCTAGTATTTGACTAAAATCTAAAAATAAACTGGAACATATTTACTGTCGTTTGTAGAAGAAAACTTGCTTTTATTTTTTTAGAGAGACATGCACTATTTGTCTAATAGAAAAGATGTACATGCTATATCATCAAATTATTTTCCAAGTGCCAAGGATCCCGACTTGAGGGATTGGGCCCCAGCCTCAGAGGTCTTGGACCCAACCGCCAGGGTTCCTAAGCCCAAGCGTTGGAGTCATAGTCACAAAAGCTGTAATTTATCATACCTAGCCACTAGCAACCAGAGCACGTGTGTTGATTTCATGGGCCCGGCCTCACTAGAAAGCTTGTTGGGATATCTAGTCTTGTTATCTAATAAATTTGATAGAATGAAGAAGAAGGAACCCGGCACCTTAGAGAATTCGTTGGACGTGACATTTCAATAAGCCACTCGATGATCGACATGGGAACGTGAACGATGACTAGAAACGGACACGACAATGGGGCACCCTCTCTGCTCTGCTACCTAGAAGAGAATCGCGAGGCGACAATGGAGGAGAAGCAGCTCTAGAGACGAGGGACGAGACAAAGAAGCCCTAGGTTGCACGAGAAGATGGGGGTAAGGAGCACCTCTAGAGACGAGGAACAAGACGAAGAAGCCATAGGTTGCGTGAGAAGGATGGGGAAAATGATTTTTTTTTTTTCTCAGGATGGAGATGTCATTTTTCCCAGTTTTAGACTATTTTCTGTCGACCGAAAATGTCTTCCTTGACCGCTTGGTTTTCCACGCCCTCAAACACTCCTTGGAAACAAGCACAGCCTAACTGCTATAAATGTTCCCAGGGCAAATTGAGCTTCGCGTGCGCTGGATCAATCTGGCATCGGGAACCTTCGCTGTGTGCGCTTCTCATTTTGAATATTCTTTTCATTACGGTCGATGAGTGTATACAAAAGCAAATACGTCGTTTGTCGCAGCGAAAGCGCCTTCACCAGCCACTCCCACCATCACCATCCTTTCTTCCCCTCGCTATAAGACTGCCTCAACGCTCACACTCTTTCTTGCAACTCATCACTGCTTGCAGCTCGCTTTTACTCCTCCACGTTGTAGAAGCTCAGAAGATGGTATTTGTCATTATATACGTGAAGACATACATGATCGAAAGTTTAACGTTCAACACCAGAATTATGTAGGTCATTATTTCTACTGATGATTGACAAATGAATGCTTCTCGGTTGCAGATGGATAAAACTGGAGCACCCGCTCCACTCCAGCCCGTAGATTGTGGAGCAGCACCAACATATGCTTTCACTTATGAGCTTGACATTCTCTAAAGGATAAAGAGAAGGAAATCTTGGGTGACTGATTCTCTTTCTGAAGGGCCAAGATGATAAAAGCCTGTGGGAATCCATAGCACGGTAAAAGCCTTGTGCAAAAGTTCTTCATGTTTCATGAGGAATAAAGGGTCTCGATCCATATATTGTACGGTTGCACACTTGTCTATTTGATCAAATGCCTAAATGGGTGCTTGGAATGGATGCAAGAACTTGATACTATCTACGAAAACATGCACATCAACGTTCGCATAGTTAGTCAATGCTTGTTGTAATTCAAGATCTGTTATGTTGTTTCCTCGGGTACGATCGGAGTGGTCAAGTAGTGTTACTAGTATTTTCATTGATTAGAAGAGACTGAGAGACCTGTGATAACATTGAGATCACTTGCCTAGAGACCTTTGAGCAGAAATAAAAAGATCCTATCACCATCATCTCCCACACTCAACACGGAGAGAGACAATACGCAGCCCATAGTGCAAAACATGTCGACCAAGACTTAAACCAGGAAAATAAGTGACTTTCAAAACCGGTTTCTCCATATTTGTTTTATCATGTTGATAGTAAGACATTAGCTGATCACATAAATTCCCTCCACTTCTCTAGTATATACTTACTATTCAATTTAAGCCCTCCGGCTATCTCGTATCACCTTCAATCCCAAACTTGGCCTGCAATGAATTCGTGACACACCATGCAAATCCCAAGACCATAAAATCCACAATTTCGCGGGATTGTAGAGTGTTTATAGATACATCTCTAATACTACTTATAAGGTATGCGGAAGTGTTGTGGTTGTAATATGATAATAGACAACTTGAGATACACTGGTTATACCAAACTGTAGTACAAGTATAACAATCAAATATTATCTGACACAACTATTACAATCTACTTTCTCTTACCATACTCAAGACACTCAAAGCAATACTTGCTTATATAGAGACACGCTCTCACTATAATTATGTTTATCTCTCACCCATAGAGAGTAGGGGTGGTTGGTTTCAAACTTGGAACCTAGAACCTACCCTATTAGAATCGATTCCCTGTTTTTGAAACCTGAAACGTATCCTACTTTTTCAGTCTAGTTCCAAGGTCTACTCAAGAACCAATTTTTCTTTTGTTCTTTTTTTCTCATTTCTTGTTTTGCAACAAAATAATATGAGTAATAAAACGAGTCAAAGTAAAAGATGAACAACATAAATCCCCATATGCCAAAAGCAACAATCCATAAGATGAACAAAAAGTCACATAATTATAAATAATAAAAAGTTCAAACACATAACATAAACCATAAATTATAAAACTTCATCCCTCATTCATATTGCCCTAAATTCTAACTACTTGAAAACAAAACAAATAACATAGTTAAATAAATTTCTATTAAACCTCAGCTTAGAGGTTAGAAACAAAAAAACTAGGGTTTTTACATTTTGAAATCAATTCCAAAATCGGTCCAGTCGGTCCAATTCCTACGTGAGTCTTCACTTGGAACCGGGAGCCAAACATTCTCATCGGTTCCAAAAATCTGGATCTAGGAGCTGGACCTATTTTTATAGGATGGTTCGGTCTGCTTCCCGAGTGGAAACGGTCAGATTGCATACCGTTAATAGAGAGCGATTCTCTCTGTCTACTTGAGCTGCATTGTCTCTTCTCTCTTGAAGCTCACCTTTGCATCTGGTGACTTATCTTTATGTCCTTCACGCTAAGCCTTATTTACAGGTGTTCTACCGCCTCTTGAAGTCCCACCGACTTCAACGCAAAAGCGAAGTTGCCGTCACGTCACTTTTCTCTCTCAATCCAAAGTCACCAAGATGACAACTGGAACTTTGCTATACTTTTTCTATCATTTTCTTCTGACTTTCTTTTGACCAACAGCTTGCACCTTGAAAGATTCCAGCTGTCTTCAAAGTCAGAGCCTGGTAAATTTAATTTTTCTTTACCACTTCAATCAGGACTTTTCTTTCTCCCTTATTAGGCATTTACTCCAATCTCTATTTACAGGTTAAGAAAAATTGTGTCGTATCTTCAGTGCATTACTCCAATATTATAAATGTCTCTGAAGTTTCCCAGGGCAAGCTGAGCTTCGTGTGCGCTGGATCAATCTGGCATTGAGAACCTTCGCCCTGTGCTTCTCAGTTTGAATATTCTTTTCTTTACGCTCAACCAGTGCATGCAAACTCAGATACAACGTTGCTTGTCTGCGAAAGCGCCTTCACCAGCCACTCCCACCATCACCATCGTTGCTTTCCTTCAGTATAAAACTGCAGAGCTCACACTCTTTCTTGCAATTCTTCACTGCTGACAGCTCGCTCGCTCTCTCCCTCTCCCACCTACTTTGGCAAAACCCTTGTCGAAATACTATTCCTTTCGAATCGTTTCAATACAATTACCCGCTGTTTATTTGATTTCATTAGCTTCTTCTCGTCAATCCTCGCCATGGCCTTCAGGAAGTCTTGCATCGCCTCGCTGATTCTGCTCTCGCTTTTGCTCCTCCATGTTGTAGAAGCTCAAGAGATGGTAATTATTTCTTGCTACATACTTGAAGACATAGGATTCATTATTTAAATGCTCAGCACCAGAATCACAAAAAAGAATAATTTATTCTCCTTACGTAGATCATATTTTCTGCTGATGATCAACAAATAAATGCTTCTCGGTTGCAGATGAATAAAACTGGAGCACCCGCTCCTTCACTCCAGCCCATAGATTGTGGAGCAGCTTGCGCAGCGAGGTGCAAGCGCTCATCGAGGCCGAACCTGTGCGGGCGAGCGTGCGGGAGTTGCTGCGCCAAGTGCAACTGCGTGCCCCCCGGCACGGCCGGGAACCGAGAAGCCTGTCCTTGCTACGCGAATCTCACCACCCGCAACCTCATTCACAAATGCCCTTGAAAAAGGAAAAAAAAAACAAGAAAATCTATTTGTTCTATGAATTCATCAATTTCTGATGTTTTATTTCTCTTGCTGCTTCCTAACAAAATTGTATCGACTTCTCTGGTGGGATTTCTTGTAATGATTTTTTAGTGTCAATTTCATTAATAAATTCAGCTATGACGAAAAACCAATATCTCTTGGAGCATAAAAATGAATTATTTCAACAATATAAATAAATCCATGCGTCGATGTATTCGTAATTCACCCACCAACAAAATTATAAATCTATTGTAATTGTGTCAATTCAATCTTAAACTTTTATTTTTGGTTAAGTCAGTCATAAATCTTTTGTATTTGTATCAGTTCAGTTTATCTGACCAATTTTGGTCAGTCAACATTGACGTGACATTTTTCAAAATAAAAAGAGCTATACTTAATATCATTATAACAATTTACTTATGGTTTTGTCACATTACGTAAGAAGCGACGCAACCTATTGACAATGGGTATAAAACATGAATGTATTATCAAATAATGTTCCTTCTATCCTCATATCACTTAGTTTAGACTTGATAGCTTTCCTAGAATTGTCCCTTCGTACCTAGTCTCACATGGCCATAGATAACAAGCTAAAGTAGCTAACATCAACTCCTCAAATTGTGAAATAGTCAAAAAGTCACGCAGGGAAGAAGTTTTAGTCAAAATAGTTGACTCATGGGACATCATGTCCATATTTGATCGCTAAGTACATGTAGTGTGAAACACATACTACGGTGGGAGTTCTCTTTTCCAAAAGAGTGTATAGGTATTAAACTACTCATCAACGCCATTCAGAGTGTATAGGTATTAAACTACTCATCAACGCCATTCTTGGAATATGAGAAAAAGTTGTAAGTTTCGTTTAAAAAGAGACGATGTGTTCTTCAAGATGAAAGAACTCATTCAACTTCAACTTCAACTTCAACATGGCTATCTCGTGTTCCTATTCCATCAAAGTAGTAAATTTCGAGTCATCATGATCATGACACTAGCTTGAATCCTCGAGAGAACAATGCTCCGCGTGGTGATGATGAAGGAGAATGCACTTGCAGAAATGCCATTAGAATTGATGCCCAACATACCTGCCCGTCAGCTCCACAGAGGGTTCAGTTGTTTTACGTTCTGTCACGAACATGATGGACCTGAGTCAATGCGATACGATACTTACCTACATGGAGTAAGCCTTCAATGTCCCTCATCAGCAACCAATATTCCAACGCATCAGAAGGAATATTGGAAGCCTCTGAGGGGTATCAAGGACTTCGCCAATTCACCCAAGGTTTCCATTTTTCTTGGTAAATATAGTGTAAGCCTTCAAGGTCCCAACATCGGCATTCTGATATCTTCCGATCTATATCTTCCAACCTATCTATTGGAATATCGGAAGCCTTTGAGGGACATTGAAGACTTCACCATTTCACTTCATAGCTACAAAGCCCTAGATGATCAGTCTCTATATATGGAGATCTCCCTTTTGGCTGATTACGAAATCTTATTGAATCTCGAGTCTGCGATCGCCAAATCAGCTTTATTCTCATGCTCGGTTTTATTCAGTGTTTTGCATATTTGCCTATCTTGAAAAGTGATATTGCTTTCGAGTGGTTTTGTTTTGCTACGAGCATATTGCGCGGCACCACTGGAAGAAACACCAACATGTTCTTTGACTTATGAGCTTGACATTCTCTTGAGGATAAAGAGGGGCAAATCTCGGATCACTGATTCTCCATCTAAAGGGCCAAGCAAATTTCTTGATGTGAATCCACCTTTGCATGAGTACAATACTATTAATCTCACAAAAGTCCACCCCCTCCTATGAATGTTTCGATTCACTAGCCTGCGGGAATCCATAGCATGATAAAAGCCTTTTGCAAAAGTTCTTGTCTCACATGTTTCATGAGGAGTAAAGGGGCTCCATCCATATATGGGTATGGCCGCACACTTGACTACTTGATCAAATGCCAAAACGGGTAATGGATGCAGGAACTTGATACTCTCTATGGAAACATCCACGTCAAGGTTCACATAGTTAGTGAATGCTTGTTGCAACTCAAGATCCGTTATGTTGTTTGCTCAAGTACGATTAGAGTGGTAAAGTAGTATTACCTGTACTTTCATTGATTAGAAGAGACTAAGAGACGTGTGAAAACCATTGATATCGCTTGCCTAGAAACCTTTTGGCAGGAATAGAAAGATCCCATCACCATCATCTCCCTCACTCAACCACGAAGAAAGACGATACACTAAGCCCGTAGTGCAAAACATGTCAACCAAGACTTAAACCAGGAAGATAATTGACTTTCAAAACCAGTTTCTCCATATTTGTTTTTTCATGTTGATAGTAAGACATTAGCTGATCATATAAATTCCCTTAGCTTCTGTCGACAGTATATACTTACTATTCGATTTAAGCCCTCCAACTATCTCATATCACCTTCAATCCCCAAACTAGGCCCGCAATGAATTCATGACCCACTGTGCAAATCCCAAGACCATAAAATCCACGGTTTCATAGGAGAGGGCTAGGGTGTTGGGTTCAAAACCTTGCTATAATACCGATTGTAGAGTATTCACAAATACATCTCTAATACCACTTATAGGGTATGCGGAAGCGTTGTGGCAGTAATATAATAATAGACAACTCAAGAAACACTCGTTATACCAAACTATAGTACAAGTATAATACTCAAATATAATTTGACACGGCTATTACAATATATTCTCTTACCATACTCAAAACACACAAAGCAACACTTGCTTATATGGAGACATGTTCTCACTATAATTTTGTTTATCTCTTACTCATAGAGAATAGGGATGGTCCATTCCAAAGGGGGTAGGTTCTAGACTTGAAATCTAGAACCTACCTTGTTAGAATCGGTTCCTAGTTTTTAGAACTTGGAATCTACCTCGGTTTTCTAATCCGGTTCCAAGGTCTACCCAAAAACCTATTTTTCTTTTGTTCATTTTTTTTATTTCATTTTTTACAGCAAAATAATATTTACAATAAAATGAGTCAAAGTAAAAGATGAACAACATATATCCCTATCTGCCAAAAGCAACAATCCATAAGATGAAAACAAAGCCACATACAATTATAAACAATAAAAAGTTCAAACACGTAACATAAACCATAAAATATAAAACTTCATCTCTCGTTCATCCGTAAAAATATTGCTCTAAATTCTAACTACTTGAAAAGAAAACAAATAACATAGTTAAATAAATTTATATTAAACCTCAACCTAGAGGTTTAATATAAATTTGTCTCCTCTAGGGTTTTTACTTTTCAGAATTTTATAAAATCAATTCCAAAATCGGTCTGGTCGGTCCAATTCCTAGGTGGGTCTTCACTCGGAACCAGGAAACGAACCTTCTCATCAATTCCAAAAATCTGGATTGGGGAACTAGACCTATTTTTTTAGGGTGGTTCGGTTTGATTTCTGAGTAGAACTAGTAAGATTGCATACCCTTTATAGAGAGCAATTTTCTCTATGGCTACTTGGGTTGCATTGTCTCCTCTCTTGAAGATCACCTTTGCATCTGGTGACTTATATTTATATCCTTCACGCTGAGCCTTATTCACAAGCGTTCTACCGCCTCTTGAAGTTCCACCGACTTCAACGCGAAAGCGAAGTTGCCGTCACTTTCCTTTCTCTCAATCTAAAGTCACCAAGATGACAAGTGGAACTTTGCTTTCCTTTTTCTATCATTTTCTTTTGACCAACAGCTTGCTCCTTGAAAGATTCCGGCTGTCTTCAAAGTCAGAGCCTGGTAAATATAATTTTTCTTTACCACTTCAATCAGGACTTTTCTTTCTCCCTTATTAGGTATTTACTCCAATCTGTATTTATAGGTTAAGAAAAATTGTGTCGTATCTTCAGTGCATTACTCCAATATTATAAATGTCTGTGAAGTTTCCCAGGGCAAGTTGAGCTTCGTGTGCGCTGGATCGGTCTGGCATTGAGAACCTTCGCCCTGTGCTTCTCAGTTTGAATATTCTTTTCTTTACGCTCAACCAGTGCATGCAAACTCAGATACAACGTTGCTTGTCTGCGAAAGCGCCTTCACCAGCCACTCCCACCATCACCATCGTTGCTTTCCTTCACTATAAAACTGCAGAGCTCACACTCTTTCTTGCAATTCATCACTGCTGACAGCTCGCTCGCTCTCTCCCTCTCCCACCTACTTTGGCAAAACCCTTGTCGAAATACTATTCCTTTCGAACCGTTTCAATACAATTACCCGCCGTTTATTTGATTTCATTAGCTTCTTCTCGTCAATCCTCGCCATGGCCTTCAGGAAGTCTTGCATCGCCTCACTGATTCTGCTCTCGCTTTTGCTCCTCCATGTTGTAGAAGCTCAGGAGATGGTAATTATTTCTTACTATATATACTTGAAGACATAGGATTCATTATTTAAATGTTCAGCACCAGAATCACAAAAAAGAATAATTTATTCTCCTTACGTAGATCATATTTTCTGCTGATGATCAACAAATAAATGCTTCTCGGTTGCAGATGAATAAAACTGGAGCACCCGCTCCTTCACTCCAGCCCATAGATTGTGGAGCAGCTTGCGCAGCAAGGTGCAAGCGCTCATCGAGGCCGAACCTGTGCGGGCGAGCGTGCGGGAGTTGCTGCGCCAAGTGCAACTGCGTGCCCCCCGGCACGGCCGGGAACCGAGAAGCCTGCCCTTGCTATGCGAATCTCACCACCCGCGACCTCATTCCCAAATGCCCTTGAAAAAGGAAAAAAAAAAAAAAAAAAAACAAGAAAATCTATTTGTTCTATGAATTCATCTATTTCTGATGTTTCATTTCTCTTGCTGCTTGCTAACAAAATTGTAACGACTTCTCTGGTGGGGTTTCTTGTAATATTTGTTATTGTCAATTTCATCAATTAATTCAGCAATGAAGAACAAGCAATATTTCTTGGAGCATAAAAAGGAATTATTTCGACAATTTAAATAAATCCATGTGTCAATGTATTTGTAATTCAACTATAAAAAAAATCATAAACCTATTATAATTGTGTCAATTCAATCTTAAACTTTTCTTTTTGGCTAATCCAATTATAAATCTTTTGTATTTGTATTAATTCAGTCTATCTAGCCAATTTTGATAAGTCGACGCTGACGTGACATTTTTCAAAATAAAAAGAGCTATACTTAATCTCATTGTAACCATTTACTCATGGTTTTGTCACATTAAAACATGTATGTATTATCAGATAATGTTCCTTCTGTCCTCATATCACTTAGTTTAGACTTGATCGCTTTCCTAGAATTGTCCCTTCGTACCGAGTCTCACATGGCCATAGATAACAAGCTAAAGTAGCTAACATCAACTCCTGACATTGTGACATGTCCAAAAAGTCACGAAGGGAAGAAGTTTTAGTCAAAAGAGTTGACTCATGGGACATCATGTCCATATTTGATCGCTAAGTACATGTTGTGTGAATCACATACTACGGTGGGAGTTCTCTTTTCCAAAAGAGCGTATAGGTATTAAACTACTCATCAACGCCATTCTTGGAATATGAGAAATAGTTGTAAGTTTCGTTTAAAAAGAGACGATGTGTTCTTCAAGATGAAAGAACTCATTCAACTTCAACTTCAACTTCAACATGGTTATCTCGTGTTCCTGTTCCATCAAAGTAGTAAATTTCGAGTCATCATGACACTAGCTTGAATCCTCGAGAGAACAATGCTCTGCGTGGTGATGATGAAGGAGAATGCACTTGCAGCAGTGCCATTAGAATTGATGCTCAACATACCTGCCCGTCAGCTCCACAGAGTTGAGACTTGAGGGTTCAGTTGTTTTACGTTCTGTCACGAACATGATGGACTTAAGTCAATGCGATACGATCCTTACCTACATGGAGTAAGCCTTCAATATCCCTCATCAGCAACCAATATTTCAACGCATCAGAAGTAATATTGGAAGCCTTTGAGGGGTCTCAAGGACTTCGCCAATTCGCTCGAGGGTTCCATTTTTCTTGGTAAATATGGTGTAAGCCTTCAAGGTCCCAACATCGGCATTCTGATATCTTCCGATCTATATATTCCAACCTATCTATTGGCATATCGGAAGCCTTTGAGGGACACTGAAGACTTCACCATTTCACTTCACAGCTACAAAACCCTAGATGACCAGTCTCTATATATGGAGATCTCACTTTTGCCTGTTTGCAAAATCTTATTGAATCTCAAGTCCGCGATTACCAAATCAGCTTCATTCTCATTCTCGGTTTTATCCAGTATTTTGCATATTTGCCTATCTTGAAAAGTGCTATGGCTTTCGAGTGGTTTTGTTTTACTACGAGCATATTGCGCGGCACCACTGGAAGCAACTGTTGGATAAATTCTCCTCAGAAGTTTTGAAGTTGACAAAACATTTCTCTCGTCAGTCGAAGACTTGCAGACTCTACGGCAAAGTCGAAGATCAAAGTCGACGTCAACAAGACTCAAGTTTCAAAGTCTACTCTCATGGACGGTTTCCGGACCGACAAGATAAATGAACTTCTATTCGATTCTATATAGTTTTTATCTCAATGGCTAAGGAATATCTTTCGATTTGGATCCAAAGCACTACAAGATCTTACATCCGTATCCGAATTGATTTAGATTCTCTAAGATTCGCAACTTATTTGGAAAGTTCAACTTATGGAAACCAAGATCCTGATTGTATGGGCGAGCAGGATTGATGGGCTATCTACACTTACCTTAAAGAGCTCGAGATCTCTCCAAATTGATTCTGTCCAACGGGTTGATTGGAAGAACTTCTTTGGAAGGTGCCAACGGTAATGAAGGCATGAAGAAGCGTATAAAGAGAGACGTTCGAGTTGTTGAAGGGTCTTTGGATAGAAGAATTCCAAAGTCTGAACCTCCATATTTCGTTTGTGATCTTATTCTTCGAGCAATACATGTAATCAAAAGAGTGATCATAGAGTTGTGAGACCTTGAGGAAGTGTAGTAGAAGTTCTACATTGTGGACTCAAGAGCGTGAGGCGTAACTCTTTTTGATTCTTAGTGAAATCCAGCCGAAGGGCTGTCCGTGCGGGAGAGTGGACGTAGGCTTGATATAAGCCGAACCACTATAAATCTAGAGTCTTGATTCTCTATCCCTTATCCTTTTATCTTTCATTATTTTCAATTGCTGCGATTGCTGTTTTTAATTCATTAATCTCATATTCGGATTTGATTATTAAAATCGCTTTAATCACCTATTCACCCCCTCTAGGTGCTAATTCTAGTCCTAACAATTGGTATCGAGCTTGAGTACTCGTTTATAAGAAGTGTCTTTACTTCGAGTAAAAGATCTATGGCTAGTATGTTACCTACGGGGTTGGTTGAAGGTCAAAGCAATACCAGACCTCCATACTTTGATGGAAAAGACTAAAGATATGGAAGAACAAGATGAAAGCATTCCTAAGATCGAAAGATCCTTTGGAATGGGAAGTGGTAGACAAAGGAATCATTCCGCTGCAAAGCATCGGGATCGAGAGAGGAAAAGAAGTTTTCGATCCCACTCCAATGACTCAAGAAGAAATCACCAAGAGACAGACTCTTGACGCTAAAGCCATTTACTCCTTATATTGTGCTTTATCTCCTACGAGTATAACAGAATATCTTCTTGTGATACAGCAAAAAGAAGTCTGGGATAGGCTTCACATTACCTATGAAGGAACAGATCGAGTGAAAGAGACGAGGATCAACATTCTTTTGGGACAATATGAAGTCTTTAAGATGAGATCAGGATAATCAATAACTGACATGTTTAGTCGCTTTACTGAAATTGTGAATGGTCTTGAATATCGGGGACATCCAATCTCGGGACATATGAAGGTCAACAAACTCCTACGAGGACTCTCTAAAGGCGGAATCACATAAAAACCTCAATAAGAGAGACACGAGAGGATTGCTCCACTCTCTCGTAGACGAATTGGTTGGGACTTTTCAATCTTATGAAGTAGAGCAAACCAACGAAGAGGAAGATTCAAAAGGTAAGAAATCAATTGCCTTAAAGTCTAATGACTATTCGATGCTACGATTAGAAGAAGATCTAGATGATGAAGAGGGCACTTATGATAAAGAGATTCAGAAAGTTGAATAGAAAAGGAAGAAAATTCAACCTGGAAGAAACAGAGCTCACAAAGGTTTGAGAACAAATCAACGAGAGGAAGATGATTCTAACAAAGAAGTGACTTGCTTTGAATGCAAGAAAAGGGACACATCGGACCCAACCGTCCTCTCGTTAAAGAAGAGAAAAGGAAAGACCGAGAAATACGAAAAGCACTCAAAGCGAGACCGGAGTGATGCGAATGTGAAGAAAGTGATGACGACTATGCCAATATCTGTCTAATGGCAAAATCTGATTCGGACTCGCACCCGATTCGATACGGACTCGAACGGTGAACTCGAGGTTAGTAATCTCATAATTCCTATCAAAGTTTCGAAATACATTGATGAACTTTGTCTTAGTCTAAAAACTTCTCTTAAGAGGATCTCCGAATTGAAAAAGGAAAATTCTACATTGAAGCAACGGGAAAAACTTTGGAAAGAAAAGTTTGAAAAGTTAGAAAACAACTTTACTTGTCTTGAAAGAAAACTCGGACTGTTTCCAAAGAAAATGATTTTTTGAAAAATGATATTTCTAATATATCAAAAAGATTTTCAAATGGTTCGAAAAGTTGGATAAGATTCTTTCGATACAAAGACCCTACTTTGATAAGTTAGGTCTTGGTATGACTTCGGAAACTATTCCTCTAATTGATTTTCCAAAGGTGAAGGAAAGAATCAAACAAAGACCAACCAGAATTGCTTATAAAAATCATTTTCAAAAAGTCTTTGTAAAATCTGTTGGCAGAAATGCCTTAAAATGTTCTAAGTGTCAAAGCTCGAACATTTTGAGAAAGAATGTCCTTTGGTTTGGAGACTGTTAAAAGGAATTGGGCAAAGACTGTTTATTGCTCTAACTCTTCTCGGACCCAAGATGATGTGGGTACCAAAGAAAGCTTGAATTCTTTTTAATTGCAGGTCACTATCAAAAAGAAGATTAAATGGTATCTAGATAGTGGCTGCTCAAGACATATGACGGGAGATTCAAGTTGCTTCATAACACTTGACCGAAAGACGGAGGAAAAGTTTCTTTTGGTGGTAACAACAAAGGAAGAATCATTGGTCGTGGAACAGTCAAGATTGGAAGTCTGTCAATCAAGAATGTTTCCTTAGTTGAAGGATTAAATTACAACTTGCTCAAAGCATAAGCCGGTTGTGTGATACCGGATTCAAGATCAATTTCCAAGAAAGAAAGTGCTCGGGAATCGCAAAGATTCTACTCAATCCTTTACCGGACGAAGACATGGAAATATCTATCTTACGGATGTAAATCATGAAAGATCACAGTGCTTGATATCGGTACAAGATGAAGCTAATCTATGGCACGAGAAAACTTGGCCATATCAATATGAAGCAAATCAGCAAGATCTCCTCCAAGAAACTTGTTCGAGGATTGCCTATTCTCAATTATTCAAAGTCGATCTATGCACACCATGCGTACTGGGTAAACGGGTTAGAAACTCCTACAAACCAATAAGTAAAGTTTCTACTAACCGTGTACCTTGCATGACTTTCGCATATGGATTTATTTGGACCTACCAGAACACGAAGCATTGGTGGAAAAAGGTTCTGCCTAGTAATAGTGGATGATTATTCACGATTTACTTGGGTCTACTTTCTTTCAAGTAAGTCTAAAACTTTCTTTCTCTTTTCAAAGTTTGCTAAGAAGGTGCAGAATGAGAAAGGTTACACTATCTCAAGTATTCGTACAGACCATGGAGGTGAGTTTGAAAATCAAGACTTTACTAAATTTCGTGATGATTCTCGGTCTCAAGACAAATTCTCCTCTCCATACACACCGTAACGAGAATGGGGTTGTGGAAAGGAAGAATAGGTCTTTACAAGAAATGGCAAGAACTCTTTTAATTGAAAGTAATATTTCTTCAAAGTTTTGAAATTTGAAGTTGTTTCAACCGCTTGTTTTATTATTAACAGTATTTTTAAGACCAATTCTTGAGAAAACTCCTTATGAAATTTTCAAAGAAAAGAAACCAACTGTTTCTTATTTTCAAGTATTTGGTTGTAAATGCTTTATTCGAAGAATGCAAATGATCGAGTTGGTAAGTTTGAAGAAAAATCAGATGAATAATTCTTTCTTGGTTACTCAAGCGAGCAAAGCCTACGAGTATTCAACAAGAAGACTCGACTGTGGAAGAATCAATGAACGTCAAATTTCAAGACTCTCCACAAGTTCAGCCAATACAGATCGAAGAATCGAATCATTCCTGCACTCGCTAGAGCTATCTCCCATAAAGCGGTCCAAAATCCAGATGCGGTACAACAAGTTGTCGATGGAGATTCAACTCAAGAAAATGATCAACAACCCATCGAGACCATCCAAGAATCGGAAACACAAGTCCAAATCATCCCGAAGAACTCATTATTGGGAACATTAATGAGGGAATTCGTACAAGATCCAAAAAGGCGAGAAGAGTCTAGTGCGGTTGCACTTATTTCGAAATAGAACCCAAAAACATTGAAGAAGCCTTAGCCGATGAAAGCTGGATTGAAGCAATGCAAGAAGAGCTCAGACAATTCGGTATTAACGACGTTTGGGAATTAACTCCTAAACCAAAAGGTAAATCTGTTATTGGAACTAAATGGGTTTTCGGGAACAAAGTTGATGAAAAAGGCAAAGTGACAAGAAACAAAGCAAGACTCGTGGCTAAAGGATACACGCAAGAAGAAGGGATAGACTATGATGAGACTTATGCTCCAAGTAGCAAGGTTAGAAGCAATCGATTACTACTTGCTTTTGCATGTTATAAGAATTTCAGGTTATTTCAAATGGACGTCAAAAGCGCATTCCGAATGGATTTATTCAAGAAGAAGTCTATGTGGAACAACCTCCTGGATTTGAAGACTCAAAGAAACCAGACTCGGTGTTCGATCAAGAAAGCTTTATATGGATTAAAACAAGCTCCTCGAGCTTGGTATGAAAGGTTAAGTAATTTTTAATTCAAAGTGGTTTCTCTAAAGGAAAGGTAGACACTACTCTATTTATTAAAAAGGAAGGCAAAAGCTTTCTACTAGTTCAGATTTATGTTGATGACATTATATTCGGATCATCTAATGAGACTTTGTGCAAGAAATTTTCTAAGTCTATGCGGGATGAATTTGAGATGAGCATGATGGGTGAACTATCCTTCTTCCTTGGTCTACAAGTGAAACAACTCAAAGAAGGAATCTTCATTCATCAAGAGAAATATGCAAAAGAACTTGTGAAAAAGTTCGGTCTGGAGAATTGCAAAAAAACTGACATACCAATGTCAAGTTCTTTGAAGATAGACAAAGACGAAGCAGGGAAGAAAGTCGACCAAAAATTATACAGGAGTATCATTGGGTCACTTCTTTATCTTACCGTATCTAGACGACATATTATTTAGTGTTTGCATATGTGCTAGGTTTCAATCGAGATCCTAAGGAATCACATTTAAGTGCTGCTAAACGTATCATTAAATACGTTGCAACTACGCTAAGATTGGTCTATGGTATCCCAAAGAATGAGACTTTACCCTTCTTGGTTATTCGACGCAGATCTTGCGGGTTGTAGAGTTGAAAGAAAAAGCACTTTGGTACTTGTCAATTACTTGGCAACGGGGTGGTATCTTGGTTTTCAAGAAAACAAAGTACCGTGGCCCTTTCAACGGGTGAAGCGAATACGTAGCACTTGGAAGTTCTTTGTTCTCAAATACTTTGGATAAAACAACAACTACGAGACTTTGGTATTGAAGACTCTTGCACGAGAGATCGATGTGACAATACCAGCGCAATCAATCTTACAAAGAATCCTATCCTACATTCAAGAGCCAAACATATTGAGATTCGACATCATTTTATAAGAGATCATGTTCGAGAACAAAGAAGTCTTGATACAATTCATTGACTCGAAGAATCAACGGCGTACATCTTCACAAAGCCACTTGAGAAAAGCTTATTTGAGTCTATTCGCTCAAGACTCAATATTGTATCTCATGAAGATTGTTGAAGCTCAGACTCAGAATCTTAAAGTCTGACGGAGTATCGACTCAACGGGGTATAGACCGAGAATACCAATCGACACGATTTGTAAGTACATTTACTTAATCTTTTATCTCGAAAAGGTAAGTTTATTTGTTTATTTATGGATAATCATGTTTATTAAGGCGTTTATTTTATAAAGGGTGGTTATCGATTTATTAAGGCAGTTATTTTTCAAAAGGAATTTATTTTGCGTCGATTCGGTTACCCCGATTCGATTTCCTTTTATACTTCTTCTTCTTCTTCGTTTTAAACTTTACCCGAAACCCTAGCTCAAAGCTTTTCACTCTGGAATTTCTCTCCTCGATTTTTACTTCTCAAGATTTTGTCTTTCTTGCGACACAAGTGAGAAAGTTCCTCCAAGACAGCGACAATGTCTCACCAAAGAAAATCATCGAGACTTGCAAGCGGGGACCACGGGGCTCGGAGAGGGGCCTACGCACTTCGATCTCACGTAAGAAAGCGACTTTCCAACGAACGGTCTCCTCAACGATCTCAACGGCGCTCCTCCTCAACTAGACCCCATGATAGTCGCCCTCAACATGCGTAAGAAGTGCTTGAAAATGTTGAACCAAGTAAGATCACTCAAGCCTACTTTTGTTTATAGGCTTTACTCGCATTGAAGGAAGGTGGGTCCGCAATGACCTTCATCGATGAATTTCGAAGGAAAAAGGTTATAGAAATGAGACGCACTTTCTCACCGTGATGGAAAGATCAGGCGTTGTTCCTGAGGGAACAGCAGCAAAAGTTTTTGCAAACTTTCCCAGTGACCCTAGGTTTGGTAGTTTTAATCAACCAGAGGGAAAGGACGATGATGAGAAAATGTATTTACATTTTAAACCTTGGATGGGTGTGGCTGCAAACCTTCGAGGAAAGAAGGATGAACTGTTTCGATCGATGGACACGGGAAGAAGTATGAGAAACTGCCGAAGTTTAGGGGTGATAAATCCACGAACGGTGGACTTTGATTTTCTGGATTTCTCGAGCATCAATCTCGAGAGAAGTTTGAGAAACTTCAACTACACAAGTTTTGCACCGAATGTGATGTGGCTCATTCGAATTGACCGCATATTTCTACTCTAATCTCGGCTTTCTTGATGCGAACAGCTTTTCATTTAGCGTGCGAGATAGAGAATATGTTGTTGATACGAGACACTCGGCAGACGTAATTGGTGTGGAAAGATGTGCTTTCCAATCAATTTATGTGTCGTGAGTCATGCAACCATGGAGCTTGCAAGAGACCGAATTGTCAAGGTCGTCTATCCTACTCGAGAATGAATGCAACAAATATTCTACGCTTCACAAAATTGTGATCAACTGTCTTAGACCAAAATCAACATCAAAGACAGATGTATCCATCTCCGAGGCAAAGTTGATGTTTGCAATCAAGGTTGGCATTAATTTCTCTCTGCCACACACTATCATGTTTCACATGTACATGTCGATGGCAAAGGACAAGGGACAACTCCCTTATATCTTTGCTCTCATCACACGTATTTTCGGACATCGAACATCCAGCCTCCCCACATTCTCTCGTGAAGACTATTGGTCGAATGGTCATCGGGACCGAGGATGATAACAAAGATGCGTCGAAAGAACTCGGCAAGAAAGTCTGGAGCAGTTCAAAGAAAAGACCCCGTGAAAATCAAACCAAACTCTTCGCGGCAAAAAGAAAAGGAAAGGAACATCCTTTGGTCCTATCAAGAAGAGGCGGGCAATCATCTTGGAAGATGAAGATGATGAGGATGATATGCCTATCTCAGCCTTTGTCTCTCGGTTTTCTGCACTGTTTGTTGTTCCCGAACAACGGTTTGCGAAGAAACGAAAAAGGAAACCGGGGAAGAGGAATCCTTGCAAAAGGAAGAAGAGACGAGAGAGAAAGAAGAAGAGAAAGACCAGAAAGAAGAAGAAGAGAAAGAGAAAGAAAAAGAGGAAGAACAGAAAGAGGAAGAGGAAGAGAAAGAGAAGGAAGAGAAAGAGGAAGATGAAGAGGAAGAGTCAGCCAGAACAGACTCTCAGCATGAACCAGCAGACTCACAAGCAAAGACAGATTCTCCGGCGAAAAGGAGGATCGGCACAATCTTGTCACCGAGGAGACTCCTCGAAAGAAGAGTTCTTCTCCCCTCCGAAGGCATGGAAACGGGGGAGATATCCAAAGAGAAAGCACTCCTCTTCTCCCGACATTTACAAGTGCAAGTATGAGCAGATCGCCACACGATGTGAAGATGTTTATGCTGCTCATCATCCCGAGGGAGAGGCTTCATCTCCAAACATCGATCTTCCTTCGACATTCACACCGGCTTGACTCCACCATCGACCGAGTTGACGCAAGCACACGGCCCGACAATTCGGGAGATTTTGAAGGTTGCTTGACATCATGTTGGAGCTCAAAGGCCAAATCTATGCTATGGGGTGTGACTTTCGGACTATCCGAATGAGAATCATGCTATGTTCATCTCCTTACATGATCACCGAAAGATGTTCAAAGTAAGGTTCAAGACATGACAAAAGGCACCGCTCTCTCGAACTTCAAGAAGACTTAAGGAAGCTGGAAGGAACTGTCAAGTCTATGGAGGACTTTCAACTTGTTCGCGTTCCTCGTGCTCCTTGATTTTCTTACTTTTTAATCCGACAAAAGGGGGAGAAGACTTTGCAGGCAGATTTTCACTCCATTCTCATTCCAAACCCAAACCTTAAACTTTCATTTCTATTTTTGGATTTAATAGTTTGTTTGTGATTGATATTTTGACTTTATCTTGAGTTTTTGAATGATTGCTTACTACTGCATTATCTTAAGCTGTTAAAAGTAGATATAGATAGTAAAGTCTGCATTGACTAATGAGGTTTCTGTGGATGCAGATCGTGTACGGGGTAAGTACGTGTACGGGACATCTCGCGTACGGGACATCTTATACTATTCTTATTCTAATGATATCTTTGCAAGCTTAAAAGTTGTTTTGCAGGGCAATAGTATTCAAATCTGCAGAAAAGTTTTGTCACCATCAAAAAGGGGGAGATTGTTGGATAAATTCTCTTCAGAATTTATCCAACAGCAACACCAACATGTTCTTTGACTTATGAGCTTGACATTCTCTTGAGGATAAAGAGGGGCAAATCTCGGATCACTGATTCTCCATCTAAAGGGCCAAGCAAATTTCTTGATGTGAATCCACCTTTCCATGAGTACAATACTATTAATCTCACAAAAGTCCACCCCCTCCTATGAATGTTTCGATTCACTAGCCTGCGGGAATCCATAGCACGATAAAAGCCTTTTGCAAAAGTTCTTGTCTCACATGTTTCATGAATAGTAAAGGGGCTCCATCCATATATGGGTATGGCTGCACACTTGACTACTTGATCAAATGCCAAAACGGGTAATGGATGCAGGAACTCCATACTCTCTATGGAAACATCAACATCAAGGTTCACGTAGTTAGTGAATGCTTGTTGCGACTCAAGATCCGTTATGTTGTTTCCTCAGGTACGATTAGAGTGGTAAAGTAGTGTTACCTGTACTTTCATTGATTAGAAGAGACTGAGAGATGTGTGATAACATTGATATCGCTTGCCTAGAAACCTTCTGGCAGCAATAGAAAGATCCCATCACCATCATCTCCGTCACTCAACCGCGAAGAAAGACGATAAATGAAGCCCATAGTGCAAAACATGTCGACCAAGACTTAAACCAGGAAAATAAGTGACTTTCAAAACCGGTTTCTCCATATTTGTTTTTTCATGTTGATAGTAAGACATTAGCTGATCATATAAATTCCCTTAGCTTCTGTAGACAATATATACTTACTATTCAATTTAAGCCCTCCGGCTATCTCGTATCACCTTCAATCCCCAAACTAGGCCCCCAATGAATTCATGACCCGTTGTGCAAATCCCAAGACCATAAAATCCACAGTTTCATAGGAGAGGGCTGGGGTGTTGGGTTCGAAACCTTGCTATGATACCGATTGTAGAGTATTCATAGATACATCTCTAATACCACTTATAGGGTATGCGAAAGCATTGTGGTAGTAAAATGATAATAGACAACTCAAAATACACTTGTTATACCAAACTACAATACAAGTATAAATATAATCTGACATGGTTATTACAATCTACTTTCTCTCACCATACTCAAAACAATCAAAGCAACACTTACATATATAAAGACATGTTCTCACTATAATTTTGTTTATCTCTTACTCATAGAAGATAGGGATGGTCAGTTCCAAAGGGGGTGGATTCCAGACTTGGAACCTAGAACCTACCTTGTTATAATTGGTATTGGTTCCTAGTTTTTAAAACTCGGAACCTACCTCGTTTTTCCAATCCGGTTCCAAGGTCTACCCAAGAACCTATTTTTCTTTTGTTCTTTTTACTAATTTCATTTTTTACAACAAAATAATATGAGTAATAAAATGAGTCAAAGTAAAAGATGAACAACATATATCTCTATCTGCCAAAAGTAATAATCCATAAGATTAACATGAAGCCACATACAATTATAAACAATAAAAAGTTCAAACACGTAACATTAACCATAAATTATAAAACTTCATCTCTCGTTCATCCATAAAAACATTGCTCTAAATTCTAACTACTTGAAAAGAAAACAAATAACATAGTTAAATAAATTTATATTAAACCTCAACCTAGAGGTGAGAAACAAAGAAACTAGAGTTTTTACTTTTTAGAATTTTATAAAATTGATTCCAAAATCGGTCTGGTCGGTCCAGTTCCTAGGTGGGTCTTCACTGGGAACCGGGAACCGAACCTTCTCATCAGTTCCAAAAATCTGGATCTGGGAACTGGACCTATTTTTATAGGGTGGTTCGGTCCAGTTTCTAAGTGAAACTAGTAAGATTGCATACCCTTCATAGAGAGCCATTTTCTCTATGGCTACTTGGGCTGCATTGTCTCTTCTCTCTTGAAGATCACCTTCACATCTGGTGACTTATATTTATATCCTTCACGCTGAGCCTTATTCACAGGCGTTCTACCGCCTCTTGAAGTCCCACCGACTTCAACGCGAAAGCGAAGTTGCCATCGCTTTCCTTTCTCTCAATCCAAAGTCACCAAGTTGACAAGTAAAACTTTGCTTTCCCTTTTCTATCATTTTCGTCTGACTTTCTTTTGACCAACAGCTAGCACCTTGAAAGATTCCGGCTGTCTTCAAAGTCAGAGCCTGATAAAAACAATTTTTCATTACCACTTCAATCAGGACTTTTCTTTCTCTCTTATTAGGTGTTTACTCCAATCTGTATTTACAGTTTAGGAAAGATTGTGTCATATCTTCAGTGCATTACTCCAATATCATAAATGTCTGTAAAGTTTCCCAGGGCAAGTTGAGCTTCGCGTTCGCTGGATCGGTCTGGCATTGAGAACCTTCGCCGTGTGCTTCTCAGTTTGAATATTCTTTTCATTACGAACAACTAGTGCATGCAAACTCAGATACAACGTTGCTTGTCTGCGGAAGTGCCTTCACCAGCCACTCCCACCAATACCATCCTTGCTTTCTTCACTATAAAACTGCCTCAGAGCTCAAACTCTTTCTTGCAATTCATCACTGCTTACAGCTCGCTCGTTCTCTCTCTCTCTCTCTCCCTCCCAGCTACTTTGGCAAAACCCTTGTCGAAATACTATTCCTTTTGAACCATTTCGATACAAATACCCGTCGTTTATTTGATTTCATTAGCTTCTTCTCGTCAATCCTCGCCATGGCCTTCAGGAAGTCTTGCGTCGCCTCGCTGATTCTGCTCTCGCTTTTGCTCCTCCATGTTGTAGAAGCTCAGAAGACGGTAATTACAAAAATTTCTTACTATATACTTGAAGACATAGGATTCATTATTTAAATGTTCAGCACCACAATCACAAAAAAACCAATTTATTCTTTTACGTAGATCATACTTTCTGCTGATGATCAACAAACGAATGCTTCTCGGTTGCAGATGGATAAAACTGGAGCGCCCGCTCCTTCCCTCCAGCAGCCCATAGATTGTGGAGCAGCTTGCAAAGCGAGGTGCAAGTCGTCGTCGAGGCCGAACCTGTGCAAGAGAGCGTGCGGGAGTTGCTGCGCCAAGTGCAACTGCGTGCCCCCCGGCACGGCTGGGAACCGAGAAACCTGTCCTTGCTACGCGAATCTCACCACCCGCAACCTCATTCACAAATGCCCTTGAAAATCAAATCTATTCGTCCCATGAATTCCTCAATTGCTGCTGGCTAACAAAATTGTATCGACTTCTCTTGTGGGGTTTCTTGTAATGATTTTTCAGTGTCAATTTCATCAATAAATTTGGCTATAACGAACGACCAATATCTCAAGAAGGTGTAAAATGAGTTATTTCAATAATATAAGCAAATCCATACATAGATATATACTTAATTCGACTACAAAATTCAATAAATTCAAAAGAAAACGTCCCGTTATGCATAAATAATAGATAATTTTCTCAATTAAGATCTTCCGAGTAAGGGATTGTGCAACGATGGTCAATGATTCCATGTGAAATAAGCGGGGCAATTCGAGAATGAAGTCAGATTATTCATTTAAAAATGGACGTCGGATGCAGCTCTAAGTATGATTTCAGATTTCTAGAGTCAAAGGAAAAGGGAGAACATTTTAAACTTGGTCGAGGGAATCTGACCTATCCATTGGTCAACGCCACCACAGCATGTGCTGGCCTTTCATAGGTCCTTGGAATAGCAAGTACAAGACTCTTGTCTAGGCAAATTCCTCGCATGGTCAGGTCCCAAATTCACATGGATCAGATTCATAATAACCATCGATTACGCGGCCCATATGATCAACAACTTCGATTGCAACACGAGTCCATAGACCCATAGAGAGTGAATTTGAATTAACAAAGAAAAAGTAATCTCACCCACAACGACGATTTTATCCTGAGCCAATCCCTTTCTACCAATCAAGTTCGGTTTTTTTACCCTCTACAATAATCGACTTGTGATGTTCACATATTTTAAGGGTCATAGTTAACAAATGCCTCTACAACGCTAGTCAAGTTAATTAGAAGTAGAAATAAAAATTTCCTAGATATCTTATAAAATGAAAAAATTCACTTATTTCATATAATGAATTTCAAAATTTTGAGAACACACGTAATAAAATTGAACGACTCCTTCCCATTTTTATTTTCTTTAAACCTATGAACATGTCATGCTTTATCCCTTCCAAGAATTCTCGAGCTTATCAAACTAATTTATGGGAAATTGCAATTTCATCAATTTATTAGGTTTGCAATATAAGTTACCGTGTGTATGGGCCCACTTAATATTTAAATTCACATTTCTTCTTTCTGAGCGGGGGATTATATTGAAACTACGACAGAATTCTACAAATTCTAACCATGATTTTATTTAGTTTTTTGTATTTTTTATCTTAATAATGTCGATGAAAATTCTGAGGATCTACCATATTATTTTTCTTCTTTCTTGGGGTGACCTTTGAGCTCTGATCTAAAGTCCAAACCATTGAGAATATGTGAGTAAGGATTGGAAAACTCATAGAGTAAGTTGTACCTTAGATTCCGTTCCATCAATATGAAAAAAAATTCGGTCATTATGTCAGTCGCATTATCGTCTATCATAATGAAAGTTTCACATGGCTTGAGAGATCATGATATACCCATTCATTTGAAAAACTTAAATATCGAATAAAAAAAGAAAAAAGAGGGTATGATGAAATCGAAAGTTGTATTTCGTATTCTATCGGTAGAAAAAGATTGTCACATCATCATTTGTGATAACAAAACCATCAAATGTACGATGAAAAAAAAAAAGAGAGAATATTTTTTCCAAGCCAATGATTGTGATGATAAAAATCCATAAAATCATCTGTAAAAGGATTTTATTTCCCCTCTTTGGAAATTTTTCTTTTTCGCTATCCAGATTTAGCAGTGGAGAACACGCGGCGGAGTCCAATTGGCCGACAGGGCCCCTCGGGGGAGGGATATGTTCAAAAAAAACGATGGAAAGCCCAACGGCTAGTTTTTTTTTTTTGTACAGGAAGTGGGCGTACGCTCTAACGGTCACCTAATACCTTCTGAAAACGCCGTTCCCCCTCTTCCTTTTTAAACCCTCCCACCTTTCCCTCTCCTCACATCCTCTCTCTCTCTCTCTCTCTCTCTCTCTCTCTCTCTCTTAGACGCACAGAGGAGACTCGCACTCCTTCGCATTCCTTCGCATTCGTTCTTGATTCGAAGCTTCTTCGGCGCGACTTCAATGGAGACCCCTTTGTCGAACAGGAGAGTCACGAGGTCTCAAACCGCCACCAGCAACGGCAAGAACCTTCCAATGAGTGAGTCTCTCTCTCTCTCTCTCTCTCTCTCTCTCTCTCTTCTCGCTTCAAAATCGAAAGTTTACGGAATCTTGTATGGCGTCATCGTTTCTGTCGTGATTAGAATCATGGGTATTCCGTTGTGATTAGAATCGTGGTTTTGCGTTTTGAGACCGGTCGTGATGATAAGAGTTCGATGCAATTTCAGGGAAGTTGGAAGATTCTGATTTGAGGCAGAGGACTAATGGGAAGCAGCAGCAGCAAGATCGGTCCGCGCTCATCGACATAACCAATGATTCTCCCATCGTCGGGGTCGCGGCCGGGAACAGCTTGCGGACCCCGTCTTCGTCGATCGCGAATAAGAGGAGCAACAGAGCCAAGAGCACCCCTGGCTCCGGGGAGGCGCTGTTGAGGGGTCAAGTCAAGATCCTACTGCAGAAAGTGGAGGAGGAGGCCGTGCTTTCGAGGGCTTCTATGGAAAACAGGCCTTTGGTTCGCCTTCAAGGGTTGGTTAACTCGCCAGCAGGGCTTCTTGCGCCAACTCCGGCGAACACGCCGCAGGTGCTGAGTCTATCAGATGACGGAAGCATGAACAGTGGCTTGGTGTCCTCAACTGCTTTGGTCAATGTTGAAGAGCAGCTAATTTCTCAGGTCTGATTATAATTATTCAAGTTTATGTTGATTTGTATTGTTGTTGGAGTATTAAGATTGTGACTCCTCACACTTGGCTTATTGGGCTCCTTATTGATGCATTCAGCACGTGGTGAGTGACATCTTTGATGGAAAGGAGCAAGAGAGTCTTGAGTCGCAAAAGAGCATCATAACTCGGTCTCTGCTGTTGGATTTCTCTGAGAAATCCGAACTTTCTGACTCGTCTGAATGCACGTCTGTGCTCACCTGCCTAGAAGGACCAGAAGGAGAGAGTGGATCCAAAGAGAAGTCATCGACCGCAGCAGACGATGACAGTGCCTCTGTTTGGTCCATTCAGGTCAACGCAAGCGCCCATGGCGAAGATGAAGATGATGAGGATGCACTCATCGAAGAAGAAGGAGGAGAGGAGGAGGAGGCGGAGGAAGACGAATACGAAGAAGAGGATGGATCTCTCGTGGATGAACTGTGTCAAGGAATGAGCAAAATGTGGGTGAACGGCGAGAAGATGCCGGAATTTGCAGGAAGCCACACCAGGTTTGTCTACGACAGCGACGATGAAATCGTTGGAGAAGAAGAAGAGGGAAGCGGCTGCAAGGGCGATGTTTCGCCGGGCATCGTGCGGTTGAAGGGACTGCCGACACCAAGAGGAAAGCACATGCGTTTTGCTGAGGAAGAAAATGCAGATTGATGGAGCTGCAAGGGCGATGTTTCGCCGGGCATCGTGCGGTTGAAGGGACTGCCGACACCAAGAGGAAAGCACATGCGTTTTGCTGAGGAAGAAAATGCAGATTGATGGAGTGGTGATTTGATGACACACAGACAGACACACACCCTTTTGCCGTTTTTACTGGTTTTTTCTTTTTTTCTCTTGGGAAGAATTGGTTGGGTTGGATGATGATGTTTACTGGTTATTTCATCAAGTAGATGAAAAGTGTGAGGAAATATGTGGTGGTGGTGATGTCCAGAAACTATTGTTTCTTCGAATAAATCAATCGAAATTTTGTTATATTTCCTTTCGAATGATGGGACCTGTTTAATCTGTCTTTGGGCTGCTTGCTCTCCAATGTCGTCATAGATTTCCCGCAAGATAATACCAAAATAAAATTTGAAATCCAAAACTGGAATTATATGCAAAATGTGAAAAGTCTTACGTGACGTTTTGCTCTCCAATGAAATCCAAAAAAGCCTTTACTTCAGAAATGTAAGAATTTCAGAAGAAAAGTCTTACGTGACTTTTTCGTTTAAGTTCTTCACCGGGAGGATCTGTTTGCTCGATTTTTGCTGGTTGAAATGGCAGCAACTTCTGGATTCTTTGGATGCCGTAGGCACTTGCAAGTTTACAAAAGAGATAAAAAAAATTCCCCCAATAAAATTTCACCGTCTTATAAGGGTAATTATTGTTTTGCTGATTTCCTACTTCAGCATTTTCACATTCTTCGTTCATCAATCTTCCAGTACTTGTGTTTTTGTTTTTTAGGTCATGGGCATTGAACAACCGAGTCCCAAAAAATGATAAAATTTTGTTACATTAGTCGACAATGATACTTAAGTGACTGTATTATTCACCAAAATGGCACTTCAATGACCCAAATAACATTAAAATGAACGTCCCACGAGCATTATGATACTCAATAGTATCATTCTTCTACCAAAAAAAGAGTCAAAAACATCCCTACCCCCATCCACGACTTTGCATTATCAAATTAAAGCTCATAATGGTATCAAACATTAATATCAAACCTCGGCTACAAGGATTGTGCATACTGATCAACACTATCTGTACAACATAATTTACAGCCTACATTGCTAATCGCCTCTGCCCCTATGGTTGATGTACAGTCTTAGTTTCTCCATTATGTTAGCTACAACTCAAAACCACGGATGCCACGTTGGATCCATCATACACAAGTTCCTTGGAGTCAAGGCAGCTTCGACCAGTTCGGTGACACCCCTTTGCACCGATTGTGGTGGATCCATTGGATTCTCATCCTGAAAGTGGAACACGGAGGAAACGGGTCATGATCATTGCCAGAACATTGTAGATGCCAAATTCGAATCAAATGATCAGCCAAAAGATACATATTATCTCTTTATTTTACGTCGCTGGCCAAATAGTTACCTCTTCAGAGTATGACTGTGGCGCAATTCCGTTGATCCGGTTAATAACATTCTCAACATTGGTAGTGACCTTGTGTTTAAACTCAATTGGATTGAAGCTACCACCGGCAGCAATCGATGCCAGGGGTATGCCCAGGGGTCTTCTCCAAGACCAAGACAGCAGCTCATCGCGGAAGAACATTGCTAATTGATGCCATAAGTGCTGAGTTTGCTGCAAAATATTACATGGCTAAGTCAACCACAGTGCCTCCAAAATAAATCACCATCCATTATTCAATTAAAACTCACCTTAGGTGATATCACAGCCTGCGCCGCAGCACACATTGCCGAAACGATGAGACCTTCGACGCCAAAGTTGGAGAAGAAGGCCTGCATATTCCTTGTCAAACGGAAAGGCACAGGCTCACTGAAGTCGATCATCCCGTTTGCATCGTAGGCTGGATGAAAATCAGTCTGAAATATTTTCCCCGTGTTTTTAGCAAACAGAATCTTATTGGGAGACCTCCCCCCAATTTGTAGCATGAAGGACATGAAACTTGAAAGGGCCAGCTGGACGGCAAATTGCTTTTTGAATGCCCACATATGATTGCCATTCAGCAGAGTTTTGTACATGTACTGAGAAAAGATGTTGTCATTTACAACATTTTTCATTATATCATTATAAGCCTGAAGTCGCAGATCTACAACAGCTTCCGGAGATACTTGGCCAGATATCGCTTGGTTTAACTGCTCTTTGAAATAGGTAATAGGGAGATCAGCTTCTCTGTCATTCCTTGCACAATGGTTTTCATAAACCTCAAGAAAGGTGTTATACATCAAATCATCTTCTACCATTCGGACCTGTTCAGGCAGTTAATCGGTCAGAATCAATATTTTCCACTGATTTATGTGGACAAGAACTGAACCACCACGACAGAAAGAGAAATTGATTAGTAAGTTTTTAGATTTAGGACATGGATGATGTAAAATTCCAGGAGATACAAAGGTGAAAATCTAAGGCGTGCAAAAATTTCCTTTCTGCATGACACGCACAAGGGTATGGAAAAGAACAAACAAGTGACATCTCCGGAAAGTAGTGTCCTCACCTGGGACCAGACAGGAATGATGATGGGCGTGTGAATGTATATGTGGCGTCTTCTCGACTCCTTATGCTTATCAAACATCTGGTTCATCACGCGGAAAAGCTGAAGAATGCGCTCATCACTTCTAGCATTAGGAGTTAACGATGTCTGAACAATAAAATGCCTTTGTGAGCCATCGGACCCAATCAAAGTCAAACGCCGGAAACTGCTTCCATGCCTTCGCACAGTCGGAATATCAGCTCCAACTCTGTCTAACTTGACGGTGTGATCGGGAGCAATTTCCTGCAATACAGAATTTAAAAGTGTAGCACACAACACCTTAAAAATAGTGGAGACAGACACGATCAAGCATTAGGGATCATGAATAGAGATCATTCTACTAAGCGAGCTTCTACAACGGAGTGCTGTTCTCGTTTGAGAAAGTATACACCAAGCTGACACATTTGGGATTTACCTGATCACTGAAATACTGCCCCGGAACCTCAACATCAACGACATGAAAATCGCGCAAGACCCTGCTTTCTTCTTCCAATTTCAAGACAGCTGGAAACCTATCCTCAACATTGCTCTGGAGAACGTTTTTCCAATGTTTCAGACGCTCAGTCAATTCCGCGAGGGTTGATGGGAAAGTAGCTGTGCTTTCTGGATCAAGGTCCCGCTCAAAATCTTGCTTGTACTCTCTCACAAATTCAACATGCTTATTCACAGCATCAGCTGAAAAGCAAGCCCTGCATACTCCAGAAAGCTCCTTCTTGAGTGACTGGGGAACCTCAGCAGTAGTGGCAGTCGGATACTTGTAGCAGCGATGGAGCAGTGCATTAACCACAGCAAGTAGCCTCTCTTCTGGCAAAGTAACGAACCTTGAACCAATCTCTGTAAGCAGAATCTGTACCCAAAGACAAAAACTTCATCAGAAAGCAACCCACTGCATTCAAAATGTGAAGTCAATGTAGACCAACTATTGTTTGATAAACTAGTAATAACAGCAACATCATCAGACAGATTAGGGACACTCTTCTAATTTGAAAGGACCTAGCTGAGAAGCTAAAGCACTATTCTAAGTCCATCCTCCAGTTTGAGCACCATAAGATTCAACATTTGCATTCTAGCACATAACCAGAGAGATACATATATGTCAAAAAAAGGCATCACCTCAAGCTCACTGGCAAGATTAGTGTGCTTGCTTCTAAGAGCCTCCATTATGTCTTTTGCAGCATCAAATGCACTGGCAGCAGAAGCTACCAAACCCAAAGTACTGTTACGCCTGAAAGCAGTCTGACTACCATCATTTATGTTTGAAGAACCTTGGTGCATAGGTTGGTCGTTTCCAATGTGAATGCTGCTTTCATTTACTGCAGATCTTTCAGATTCTTGTGCATGATTTCCACCTTCATGAGGTCCAACTCCACTTGATTGAGGACCTTGATGGACTTGATTTTCTGAGGCTAAGGTACTCCCACCATGGCTCTGAACCCGAGCATGTCCATCAACCAAACCAAGAGAACCAGCACTAGCCCCAGAGGCATTTTGCTGGATTCTTTGTATTGCCATTCGATTTATTTCAGATTTATTGGCCACATCGCGCCTCTCCAGTAAATAGGTACGAAGCCAGTAGTAAAGAGCCTGAGATAAAAAAAACAAGGTTAATGATGAGCTAAAACAGTACATCCACACATTCATAATAAAAAGCAATATTAACCTGCGGATAGACTGTGGCAATCTTTAGCAAGACAAGTTTGCAATGAGGTGCTTCTGTCCTCTGCAAGGAGAGTAGCAGCTGTGGAATCCATGAAAGCCAAACCCAATGGGGAATTTGGTCCAAATACTTATCAAATGCCCTACCGACAGGCTCATTGGCAGTGTCAAAACTTAGGAGAAATAAAACACGAGCCAAATGACTTCGAGAGTTGGACACACCAAACCTGATACCCTGAAGAAAGCAACTGACTGCATACTCAAGCCAGATTTCATCATGAGTCTCTTTGTAAGCCTGTAAAAGTAGATGCTAGGTCACCACTGTTCCAAGCTGTGAGCATAATAAGGCATGCAAAAGAAACAGAAGGATTAATACCATGTCACAATAATTTCCCCAACTTATCCATCCTTTGGGCAGATTTTTGAAGAGGGTGATGGCATTGGAATATGCAATGTTAGCACCTTCAGAATCATTTAGCTTTAACATAAAATCTCCCTTGAGACGAAAGATTTCAGCTTTATGTTTTGGAGAAAAATACTCCAGATTGGTACTGTTTATCAAATTAAGACCACTAGTGAGCTCTCCCTTCATCTCCAGATAAGCTTTTGCCTGTTCTCTTATCTTAACAAATGCCTCCTGAAAAGATAACATTTACCACAGATATTATCCGTTAGCTTCATTTCAACGGTGAGGACAGAAGCAGAAAACGAGATTCTGTATGACACAAACTACAGAGAATCACCAGCTCACAATATACAACTTTATGTACATACACATATTGGGGGGTGTGTGTGTTGCTCTTTATTCGCGAGAAAAATAGTCTATAAAACCATTGATCTAGCTCCTAGAAAGATTAAGATGTTTCAAGAGCCAACAGCTACAAAATTGTGAGGTACGAGTTACCATCACTGAGAGAGGGGAAAAAAAGGCAAGTTGTTTGCTACTTCATGAGACTGGTACATACCTGAACTTCCATGGTTGAATGGCCATACATCTTGTCAAGTATTACATTGACGCAAACATCGTAAAGTCCTTGCTTACGAGCTATGTGAGCAAGTTTATTGACATTCCATGCTTTGTCACGATAGCCAAGGTGATGGAGTTGAGAATTTGTGGTGCCAAAATCCTTAAATGCATCTATTACAACATTATACATTTCATTCCTCCACTGAAGCAGGTCATACCAGATAGACATGTTATCCCATTCATTCGGTGTTCGTAGTCTCCAGGTCTCCAAAATGTCTTTCAAATCCGCATACATATTACCATGTGCTCCAACAACAGTATTTCCAGAATGCTTGTTTCCATTAGCAATGTCCACATAAATTCTGGCAGACTCCTGAACTTCAACTAGCTGCTGAAATTGCTGAAGAAGAGGAATCCTTGCATGAACAGACATTTCAGGCAACTGCCACCATTGTTCTAATGCAAGATCAACCCCCTTTGCCACAATGTTTTCAGCATCTTGCACACCAGTTGTATTTTTCTCATGAAGAGCAAAAAATGCTTGAATTAGACGAAGTTTCGGAGTTTCCTCAACTTGCGCTTTAGGAAATACTTGATCCTTCAAGTATGCCCAATCAGGTAACTTCCAAAGACTGTCAAGAAGTATGTCGTAGTTCTCAACACTCTTGCCAAAGTCCACCAACGCATCCCACTGACTAAGCTGGGTACCACAGTAAAGCCATTGCTCTTCCCAGAGGCACATTTCTGCCTTTGGTACTGTGTTATTGTAAGTACCTTGAGTAGCCTTAACCATTGCTTGATAAAACAGGCTTTGAGCACGCTGCCAATATCCATGTTGAACCAGCGATAGCCCTGCCTTGGTCTCTGCAGTAACCGACTTTTTCTTCCACAAACCACACCTCATATCTTCCTCATTGAGCAATCGATAAAGCTCCGCCAAAGATTCAGAGCATTTTGTCTCATTCATGAACAACACAACATGACTTTCAAGCAGAGCCAATGCAATATGCCATGCATTATATGTTTTTCCAATATATTTGATTAGCTCACTAGGCATGCGAGGTTGAGGGTGGCTTAACTGAAGACCCTCCAAAAGTGCTTGCACAACATTTGGTCTGTTTGCTTGCTGCTTTTTATGATAATCCTTCGAGAGTAGAGTAATCATTGGTTTAGCCAGTGCTATCTGTTCATCCTTGAGCAAGGTCACCCAGACAATTGGAAACACCAGCACCCACAAATGGTATGCAACATTGGCATCAGTGTGGGCTACCTCTCTAAGAGGCACAAGCAGATCAGCCACCTGCAAAAAGGAAAAAGCCAACCTTAACATACAATGTTTAATAAATACTGATAGTGTTGAAGATAGTGATTGAAAAATACTACAATCCGAACAAAAGAATAACAAATAAAAATTTCCAAAGTAATGGTGCAAAAAATATTCTAATTGATTTTTCTGTAAATACAAATGGATGCTTTAAGAGAACTTGCCACACAGTATCTAGAACGTATGAAATTATAAGTGCATACAACCACTCTCATGATGGTGATGCCGCAGTCAATTAAACCACAAAAATTGAATAATCAGGGAAAGTGGGAAGAAGCATTACAAAGTGAACTCAACTACTGACGTACGTATACACTTGCCATGTCTTCAGCAAGAATGTATAATTTTATGAGCATTAAATCAAAGGAAGCAGCTCTATGGCAACAACTTTCATTCATAAAGAAAAAGGAAATAAGAACCTGAAGTTTGCTCATATCATTGAGAAACTTTGCATGCTTGAGAACAAGGCCTTCAAATGTTAGAGGAGCTTCATCAGGGCCCTCTGGCTGATCAATAACCTGTGCCTGTGGAAGTGAACCATCAGAAGAACCTGAAGACACAAGTGCTGGCACCCTGGCAGAATTTGAAGCGAGTGTAATAGGTTTATCCACTACTAACACTGCCAGAAGAAGATCAAGCCCTTGTTTGAGCCAGAAGACATCACCCAAAGCTTCCCAGTCCTGCAACTGGATAATGTATTGCAACCTTGCAAACAATGTTTTTGCAAGAGACGCATTATAAAGGGAAAAGAACTTATTCCTCATTTCAGGATCTGTTGCTCTTAGGCCAAGCATGTATTGTCTTTCTACCTTCTGAAACACCTCCTGCCGTAGGGGGAGTGGAAACCTGCAATGAATATATCCCATGTTAGATGCCAACCAAAGAAAAGTAGAACTGACTGCCAAATATGCGACTCACTTTGTCTCATCAGAACAGATTCCATAAAGAAGTTGAAGATATTTACTATCCCACTCTTCTAAGGCACTGGGGGGAAAGTTGTGCTTATCGACCTGAGAGAGCTTCTGAAGGAAATTAACTATTTCTTTTGGGGAGAGAAAAGCACATGATGAAGCAGTTGCACCAGGCTTGCTGAAGTCATCCTCAATCCACCCCTTGATTACATCAAGTATACCAAGTAGCACACTAGGATCAGCACCTTTCTCTGACAGTAAGGCATTCAATGTCTGAATAATCGATCGTTTGCACTCAGGAACATGCATGACCCTTTCATTAATAAGTTTCAAAACAGACTTCAGATTTGTTACAACAGCCCCAACATCAGCACCTTGGCGTGAAGAAGTAACGGCAGAATCTGCATCGGTCCTCTGACCCTGTAAAGAAAAAGATGTTAAGAAGAGACATGACTCCAAAAAAATCAAAACAAAGGAAAAACCCAAAACAGCAAGGAATTTGCCTCATTTAAAATCAGAGAATCTGACAGCGCATTGAGAGAGAACTGTCACAAAGCAACAAATCCTAAGTGGGAGCCCATTTTTATACATTGCACAAGGGTGAAGACAATTGTAGTAATATCAGCAAAACAAGCCTCAAAACATGGTGCACTTTCACCTACACGAGGAATAACTCTCTCAAACATTTAAGAATGAAAACTACAAATCTGATATAGGTAGAATGTAATTCCAGGACTCTGGAACATCTTACAAACTAACACCTAATTAACAAAGAACCTTCAAACAGTTGGTATTCGCAACAACCCAATGATCAGGCCCTGCAACAACCAATCAAAGACTTTACCACCTCAGTGGAATCTTCAACCTTAGGGTACTTATTCCTTATATAATTACAACCAAATATTTCATCCCCATCAAATTATTTTAGGCTTCAGATATTTTAAAAGGAAGATAAGAACCTAACCCCAAGTTGATACCCAGTAAATAACTCAGCTCAACATCAGGAGCGGCTCACAGAATGTCAACGAGAAATCATTAAAAACAAAGAGAATCCATCACAGCAGAAGACAATTATCAGCAGGAAGGAAAAACGAGTTCTTCAACGCGGAATATGAGATCTAGAAATTGTGTACAGAAAAGTGTCAAAATGAACAGAAGAAACTATGAGAGGCATACCTGTCTTAAATGAGACCCTACAGATGAACCCATATCCCGCGCCAATTTTTGCAAAATACGAACTAAGATATGGGGATCAACAAAGTTTTTGTGCACTTGGGTTAATGTTTTAATGACAAGCAACACAAAGCTGATAGTATTTGCAGAGCCATCTTCAACAGATGCCTGGGAAGAAGTGACAGCATTAATATGCTTCTGTATCAATTCCTCGACCTTCATGTATAACATCTTCACATCTTGGGGCGTCGTAGCTGCATCCAATGGAAATGCAATAGAGACCATCTTGAATAGATTGCATAATGACTTCCCTGCGTCCAACATTTTGTACTTGAAACACGGCTCAAGAATCTGAAAAGTGGAAAAGAGAAACAAGAAATGAAAAGAACATTTAAGCACTCCAATACAAAAAGTTCGTCACTCAACCTCTACAATTGATTTATAGAGAAATAGCATGGAAGAACAAAGCTTCGGACATACTTGTGAAATTTGATTGATGTTATTTCTGATGAACAAATGGGGCTGCTTCTCCAAGACCTTGTTCATGACATCCAAGCCTTGAGCCAGAGCAGTGGAAGGATCTTTTGACTGGGAAGGTTGAATACTGCTCAGCAGCTTTTCTAAATAGTTAAATTTGACATTGGCATTTGGCCACACTTCCAAAGCATGTGAAAGGAGATCTAAAGCTTGTTTGTACATACTGCTTGCTTCCTTGTCCTTGGGCTCTATGACTAAAGCAACCTACATTGAAGAAGTAAAGCATCAGGATGCAGTTATATGCAATATGGATGTGCAAAACATTTTGCAGTGCCACAATTAGAATAAGATCTAATCTGTAGACAATGACACTCTTAATATCAACTAGACAACCAAAGCAAAGAGTGACAGCAACTCATAAGGCTTATGAGACACTGGCCAAATGGTCATTGTGGAGTAACTAACATTATCATGAAGCAAACTGCGCGCCAGCCAAACCTTATTCTCATGAAATCAGTAAGATGGATAGTTCATAGTTCATACATTGAATGTCATGTGGCAACATATCAAGGTCAGCCAATTAGAGTTGATCAAGTCGAAACCTCCCTCCAACCCCAAAAAAAGAGAACAATAAAACATCATAAAGGAATTCGATACGCCAATAGTCTTCTGACAGCTGAAGAAAGTGACAAGCAAATTTTCTGTTTACATATAAAAATTTAAAAGCAGCTCTGCATTCTCAACAAACAGTATGATGAAATTGCAGGCCAGATAGAACTCACCCTTATGAGAAAATTGATTATCATTTCTTCCATAGCTGCATTAGGCTTAAATTCTTCATCAGGCTGGCCACCAGACCCCGGAGTTTCAATATTAGGGATTGACGAGGGACCCCCTGGTGACATGACACAAAGTGACTGCAGACCAGGCTCAACTTTAACCCGCTTACTAGGGTCTTCAGAAAAAGTAGACCCATCTACGGAGCGCTTGGGATCAGCTCCAGCAGACAAATTACCAAACCCATCAGAATTTTGACCAGGGACATCAGCATCAGCAACTACTTTCATTTCATTTTGCCTTTGCCTTTCCCAACCAACCACCAATCCAGCAAGTTCAATGGCTAGACGCCTGTTTTCAGCCGTGGTATTGTATGGTAATCCAAGTCGACTGAGAGAGTTTACCATTTGAGGCACAAATTGCGCTCTGCAGCTGTAGAAGAGATCTGAATGCCGTACAATGAGTTGAAATATATGAATTAGGTTAGGGACGGAGTGACCTTCCTCTACAAGAATCTTTTTTGTGTATCTTATCCAAATTGGCATACGCGAATCCCCAAGGGGTAACCTCCGCGGCAATGCAGGCATCAAAATGTCAAGTGCCTGCTTGACCAACATCTTGTTTTCTGGCTGGCATGTTCTAAGAAGTGCAACAAAAACCTGCAATTTACAACCATAGCTCTCAGAAAAATTACCCTAATTGACACATACATACACTTATTGATATACAGCTAAAGAATACACAGCCCTCTCAACAAAACAACATTCTGAACATGTTCAGAAGAGCCAGAAAGCTAAAACTTCAAAGAATTGAATATAATATAGTCTACTTTGATAGAGAATCCAGAAATCAAAGTACCTGGAGTATTATTTTTTCCGGGGCCTGATACGCCTCCAAGAAATGGCAAACATTGACAAATGCCCACTGCTTACTGGCACTATCTTCACGTTTTAGATGATTCCAACCAAACTTGATAAGTTCTTTCCTGTGTTGGACAAGATCATTCTGGAGATATTTAAGAAGTAAAGTGGCAAGCTGCAGAAGCTCTATCCTTAATGGCTCATCATATTCGGCAGAAACCTGTAAAGCAAAGTAATGGAAATACAACTCAAACACAACCATCAACTTACTTCAGGTTTCGTAAAACAGAAACTTCTGTGAAGATGGCATCACAAGATCAAAGTGAACATTAAACCGACAAGGCACAAAATATCACCTCCTCTGGTGGATCAAGAAGCTTGTCAACAATGGTCTTTATGATGGCTTGATCAACTACTTCCCAACTCTGATTATTTTGAAAAGCATGAGCAAGCATGGGTAGAATAAGCATTTGCATCACAATCACCAAATGATCATGATTAAGCTGCTTAGATTGAAAAAGGTTGAGGAAATGCAAGAGAATTGATTTTTTCATGCTGGGTTGGTAACCTTCTGCAACCTGGAAGGAGAGATGGAAGTCACTTAGTTTTGATCACTTGAAATAAGGTGAAAATGAGGCAATGGACATTAAGGAAGCTTGGAAAAATTGAGATACCTCGATAATGTAAAATTCCTTCAAGAAAGTGTAGTCTATACGACTATGGTATAAGAAGATGGTGAGGATATCAAAGAGAACAGTTAATTCGGGTTTACCATGCCGTAAGTAATTTAGAAAGCACTTGACAAGCCATTTGCTTTCTTTCACCTGCACACCAATTTTTATTAATTTAGAATATGCAATGTTATACCTTGATACATGAACAAAAAGTAAAACAGCGAGCCATAGCTTCAAATGTAATAGCACTTATTGAAAAACTTGGTAGGCTAAAGTTCAATCATCTAGAATTAACAAGGAAATATCAAAATCATGAGCTTCACCTGAAGAAAGTATATGGTCGTTCTAATTTGACAACAAGACCACTATGCACAGGGTATAATGCTAAGCTAACATAGTTCATACCAAGGAACTTACAAGAAATATTATGCATAAAAAAAGTGCTCAACTTCCATTATTTACAAGTTAAGACGGTACACAATCAGAAATGATCCACATAAAAGTACTAAAGACAAAAGAACATAATCAATTTTAACCAAGAATGACCATAAAACAAGCATCAGAAGCATCTTAGTCAAGCAGCAAAGCCAGATCAATCAAGCAGCAAATATCACACGATCTATTATCGACAAATTATATAAAGCCAACAGGACATGGAATATTTTTAAAAAGTCTAAAAGAGACAAACATTGAACATCCATTTAGTAGCTGATGAATGAAATAAAAAATGTCATGACAACGCATGATGGAATTAGGCAGTATAAAAATGCCCTAGCCGCACACATCTGAAGTTTGAAGCACAGAGACATTGAAAAATTACTTGCACCAAGTCCAGCTCCTGTTCATTGCGCAACCGAGTTATTCTTGCAGGTGATTTCCAAAGACGTACAAGAGTCTCAAAGACAATAGCATTACTCTGCAGCCAGCCAGGTATCAACTTAACCATTGTTTTTACAAGAGCAAGGCCCTGAAAGTACCCATCTGGAGTTGCGGCAGGGTTGGATGAAGGCAAGCTAGAACTATCAGATGGAGGGACAGAAGAAAGGCCTTCATCACTCAAAGACATAGGAGTAGCAGTTGAAGATCCAGCAGTCACAGTAGCTTCAGGTTTGGGCATAAATGCAGGAAAAGCACTGGTGAGTATTTTATGTGGTGACTTAGCAAGTTCATCTCTCAATGGCTGTCCAGCATCTGATCGAACGATGTACATAAACCTGGATGAGAACCTAAATCAGTACTTAGTTCAGTATGCAATTAAAGTGTACTTTTATGCCCATATTCTTACCGCCTGAAGTATTTCGGTTGACTTAATCGAGCAAGAAAATAGTCTACAGCTTGCGTTGCATATTTATTCAGAAATTTCGTCAGGGGAAGTCGATATGGACTATTGATTTCACTATAAACTTGACCCAAAGGAAGAGCACCTTCCAACTCAATTGTCAAGGTTACAAGTTCATCAAGGAACTTTGCAGCAGCATTTGGAAGCAGGTGAAAAAGTTCAATTATCGCTGCAGATAAACAAAACAAAACATGATATAAGATGAGAACTACAGTGCACATACACAGCACAGACAGTGCAGAATCAAAAACTTGTTCACTTTGATAGATGCATTACCTGAAGCGATTTTTGGTTCTTCACCTGCCTTCCATGCTTTCTGGCTTTGTGCAAGTTTTTCAGGTTCCAGCCATTTCTTTAGGTGCTCTAACAACTTGCCACCCAAAGTTACATTGAACCAGTTGGATAGGAGCTCAAGAAGCCGGGCCAATCCTTGCAAAAGAGGCATGCTAAGATTCTTGGTATGCGCCAAATTGACTAATATAGGCCTGAGGCTGCTTTGAAGAAGTTCTTTGGGCATCCTCTGCTGATTTATAACCTAAAAGAGAATGGTCCCAAGAGACATATCAACTCCTAAATCCGAAACTTCATGAACTTAATTTGACACAACCGAAAGAAGAGAATTAGGATTAGGAATGTTTCTAGCAAGTAACTAACACATTAAAATTGTTTCCAAATCCTCAACCCTGTTCCGAAATTTACAATTGTTTAAGCATGATTGAAATTACCAATCAAGTAAAAGACAGAAATATGTCTTCCAGTTCTTTTGTGTTAAGATAATATGTTGTTTTCTAGCAGTATGCATCCCTAGAACAGTTGGAGTTGGTGCCCAGGTAGAAGAAGACAGGTGAATAAGGTTACAGATCCTCTCCAGATCACCATTTTTATTATTTGCAAAGTCTTGAATCTACAGACCACTGTTTTAAACAATGGTATCTGGCTCAATGATTTTACAGCTAAACAGGCCCCATTTGAAGGCTACAAACTACAGTAAAGCAAATGACTTAATAAGAGGTATTGGGATAAAACCTGTCGAAGACCTTCCTTCGCAACTGCGACAATCTCAGGAGTTCTGCACGTCAAGGACTTGAAAAACATTGATATGATCTTAGCACGCAACTCTGAATGATTCGGAGTCTTAAAATCTGCCCAGGCCATTGTAGTACAGAGTAGCTCAATGCAAGCAGTTCTTAGTTTGTTCAATGATGTAGCAACCTTTGGGTTCATATACTTCACAACCCACACATTTTCATCAGCCTCAGCAGTTTGCAGAGCTTCTTGAAGAAAAGTAACTAGTTCTGGAGTCAACTTAAGGAGTGGAGGCCTCAAAGCTAGGCAGAAATTCAAAGCAGTGACCGTGCCAACCTATAGGGCAACAGTGGAGTAAGTACTAACCAGTTATGATAACTCTAACCATAAAACATTCCTTACCTGTTGATCAACGGTCTTTGATCGAAGTGGCCGCAATATGAGAGGCTGAAGCAAAGGTAGGTATAGTGGCTCAAGCAGCTCAGACACCTCACTACCTGTTCGACTAGCCAAAAGTGCTAAACATGTCTGCACATTTTTCCTCACGGTAATGGATGCATTGGAATTGAACAACTCTGAAGCAAGAAATTCAACTACCCCTTGAAAACTTTGCTTGCGTGTTTCACTGTTTGCTTCATCAACATTATTTACCACACGAAGAACCTGTGTAAGCACTTGACTTGTCTCTTCCTGCTCTTTGGTAGCATAAGCAGGAAGTCTTTTGAGAACATACACCAGGCCCCTCACAATTTTCACTTGGAAGTAGCACAACGTCTCAACAGTGACCTTACCAACTAAAGCACCAAGGCCCATCACACCTCCCATCTGTGCTTGCCACATATTTCCATAACAACAGTGCAAAAGACGGGGCAGAAGTTGCTCGAACACAGGGACCCTAACACTTGGTGGTGGTGAATATACAGGATTCATGGAGGGACTAGAGACAATCATAGGTGTGCTGGGGCCTCCTCTTGACATCAATGCATCAGAATGTTTTGAACGAGCAAGGAAAAGAAGCATTTCAGCAAATACATTTAAGGCGCTAAGGGCAGCCTTTGCGTGAAACCTATTCTCATCCGCAAGCACATCAACTAAGGCGTCCAAAAATATTAAAGGGTCCAATTCTTTCAAATTGGAACTTCTATTTTTTGACCTTCCGCTGACATTGGCACTTGATGAAAGAATAGGGCCGCCAACAGCAGTTGTTGCATTAGAGGTGTTGCTTGATGAATTCTCGACATGAAAGATCATTGCAAAATGACGACAAATATTAACAATGAAATCATCCTTTGAATCTACAAGGTCTGGTTCCGCACTGGCTGCAATAACAGTCATTAACAGCACCTTGAAAACAGATTTTTCAGCCATGAGTTGAGTCTTTGTCTTCACACCTAAATCTGCCTGCACAAATCAGTTATAAAAGTCAAGCAACTATAGCTTTTCTCAATAGGAGGGTATCAAATTTCAACCATTCAATATCAGGTCCAAATGAATCTTTCACTGACCCACAGCACATTAACAAACTTTACGCCAAAAAGTATGAAAGTTTGTCAAATTTTCAATAAAATTTAAGCATAGTAAAGGTGATAGGTTACATCAAGGATAGGAACTAATTCATTTGAAAAACAAACACGACCAGCAAACTCCGAAGATGCAGATCAGAGTCAGCATTAAAAAGGAATACAACTCACTGCCCAGAGGAAAAGTTTGGACACAGAGAAGTCCAGTTCAGCACATATCTGATTCATACAAACTCCACTAACTATGGGAAGTATTCCAGAAGTTATATCTAAAGTAACATCCCCGGACTGGACTGGATGATATAGCTGACTGGAGCACCTCTAAGAAAGTATACAAAAGAGTAATAATCCTCAAATAGGATTGGCCAGGGCAAACCAGAATCAGTATCTGAGATAAATAATACCCAATCAAAAGGCATATGACCCAAAAAAAAATAAAAATAAAAACTATTGATAACCTCTAAGAACATTGAAATATCACTAGAACCGTTTAATTCAAGCTGCCGTCGTTATCCTGTCAAAGAACTTAAATGGGGGCAAATTATCATCATAAACCCACTACCTTAGAACTCAGACCAAGAGGAAAACAAAAGAAAACAATGGGGAATGGTGCTAAACTGAAGCTTTGGTGGCCAAAAAGACCTGACAGGTATCAGACTGAAGCTTCATGTAGAGGATAAGTTCTGTGATCATTTATCCCTTAAAAGAAGCATCAGTTCGAAGGAGAATCGCAAATTTGAGAGATAAAGAGCCATGCTGGTGTAGTAGAGAGAGAAGGTAGAGGAGAGGGAAAATGTCAGACAGAGAAAAAGTGTACAGATATTGATGGGTATCTTGGTCACTTGAAGTAAAAAGAGTGCTTTAACTAAAATGGGTGTGGAAAAAGCTCCACCTAACTAAATCATTAGTTATCATGTATACCAGGAGTTTTTGCCCTAATGGCCCCTCTTTGAAAGGACAGAGATCATCAATAGGATAATGGGTGAGGCTGGAAAAGAAATATCTCCTAGAGGAGCAACAGAACCACAATCTTACATAGCACAAAGATTAAAAATAAATAAATAAATAAAAGGTCATGGACTTTAAGCTCAATGATAATCAATGCACTTCTCCCTCCCACAGAAATTTTACAATGATCCAAAAGTTTTTAGTTTTTTTTTTTTTTCTTTTTTTTTGTGAGCTTCGGTAGACTCAATTTGCTGACTCAAAGACTCTGACAATGGGACATCTAACCTCCCTTAGGAGTATATCAATGTCTGAGATCCAATGCAAATTTCCTAGTACACAGAACTTATGGTGAAGATATTTTTATCATCATGTCAATTTTCTCAGTTTGTGTTTTAAAATGATGGGACCTACATCCATTTGAATATGGGAGTTAGCTCATGTTTTTAAATGACTATGGGAAGCATTATGCTACCCTACCGTTAAAGCAGGATTGCCTTAAGTCTTCGGCATACATCAACATCTCACCTTGCTAACTTGTTTGTATTTTATTTGTTCCCCAAGGCCATTTTTTAAGACTATAACCAAGTTTTAATTGATGGGGAAATGGATCACTAGGAATTAAAAAGCAAGTATTTATATATTAGTGGAGTTGATATTTGATTGTAAGAACCACCTTTCCACCACCAAGCCTTTTCCCACTTAGTAGGGAACCCTACATAGATTGTTTACACCATTGAGCATCATTCTATGCTGTTCACCAAAAAGTCCAGATGGTAAGTGGAATGGGCTACTGTTAGTCCATTGCAAGGTGGTCGTCTTTTAAGAGACAATGAGAATCAGTTCAGTGCACAAATAGAAGCGTACCTGCATGTCGTATGGCACGCAAAAATCTGTCTAATAAACAAGTTATGCTAGCTTCTGTTTCAACTATCCACAACCACCATAATAAATGCAAAAACTCTCACCATTAACATTGCTATGTCATGGAACAATACTTTAGATCATGACCGTGCGGCACTTAGACCTCAACTTGCCTTGTAGCAAGCCTTACTTGCTCTCGCTCGCACTCACACTCAAGGAATGGAATCCTAGAGAGAAGCTCTCAAAGATGTTTGTATTGCTCATATACTTGCGTGGTTCCAGATGAAAGAGAGGGCACCCCTATATTTTCATGAGCCTCCCTCCTTACAATTGAAATTTTCAATCCAATCTAACTGGGAAAATCAATGGGAAGCAAACTTTCAATCCAATCTAACTGGGAAAATCAATGGGAAGCTACAGATTATAAGTGTTTAAATGCTCTTATTACCCACATGAATGTTCTAGAGTGTCCTAGAAAACCCTAGATACAATAAGATTCTTGATTATATGGTTCACTTTGCCAACTCGTGGATATCTTAGCCCATTTCCTTAATTGGAGGAGCCTGCCATTTGTCCATGTTATCTTTAGCTAGTAAATGATCACATTAAAAATCAGAGCAAGACAGGAACAACAAAACTTGACCTAGGTGATCCGATATAGCTGACACTAGAGTTGACTTTCTACCTTCCCATCCCATGCTCACTCAACACCCAAGAATACTGATTTTGTCAAAGTAAATGCATTCAAATTGAATGGCACGTCCAATAAATACAAACACAAATATAATAAAACATGGGTCGGAATTGATTATGTCACAATTGTCCAGCTAATTCGGAATGATGATAAAAGACGGAGACTTAGGAGTCAAACATGTGAAGAAAATATTACCACCACACTAACCTTTACATCTGAGGACTCGGAACGTCGCCAAGAAGCATCAATGCTAGAAACTAGAATAGTGGACAATTGCTTGGGTGTATATCCTTCGTCCATAACATTTCCCGGCAAATTAAGTTGAGATAATAAGCAAACACGAAGGAACCTCAATGCCTGTTTCCGATAGAAAGCATCAATACCACCATTTTTGTGCATTACAGCTGCTATAGCAAGATTTATGAATCGATCCAAAGGCACCAGAAATGGGGTCGAGGGCTCAAATGTAAGTATCAAGCGAAGTCCATGTTCAGGGTTCTCCTTGCAATCAAGTGCAAGAGGCTCTTTGAGAAAGCGTCTGTTGCGACCACCTAACTTACCAAGAAGTTGCATAGATTTTCCACCCCACGGATATGGCACAGGTCTCAAGTGGCCCCATAAGGCTAAAATCACCTCCGACATGACATTAGCCATACTTGGTTCCAGGAAATCGGGATTTAAGCTATCAACCCAGAACTCAAGTGTTCTCAGACCTAAAGCCACCAGTTCATTACTTCCCCTCAGACACAAGACAAGAGGCTTCATAAGACGGGGCAAGTGAGGCAATAATGAGCTTAATCGCGCAGGCAACGATAGGCACAACTCCAGCAATAGCTCCCTCATGTCTTCTCCAGTTGGACCCTCAAGCATGGTTAAAAGCATGTTTAGGCAGGGGAGCAACATAGGAATCAGCTCCCGAAGTAGGAGCTCAAATTTGCATACAGAAAGTGCTTTAAACATCATTCGAAGAAGTTTCATGTAACCAAGTGGCTTTTCAACTTCGGTAGCACTTTTCATGCATATTTCCATTATAACAGGGACATGAGGCTGCAAAATTCTTTCAAAATCTGAAGGAGATCTGTTAACAGCATTAAATATATACCCAAAGAGCTGCAACACCAGCTTTGCCGCCGGAGACTCTGGATGCTTCAAGACATCAAGTTTGCTGCTCACAAGAAAATTAATGAGCACGTCCGCAAATGGTTTATATACTTTATTGGCTAGCAGGAGGGAAGCAAAAATATGAACCAATTGAGTGTTTGAAATCATGCAGTCAAAAAGCTCTGGCAAGCATAAAGAGAACATGTCCATAAGATCCCGTGGTTCCATGATTGCCAAAATCTGAGAGAATAGCTGCATCATATCTCTTTCCTCCTCCTTCTCTTTGAAGAGGGCTAAGCAATGAACACCACTCTTCAAAACACCAGCAGCTTTGCAAACCTATCAAAAAGTGTACTTAAGCCAAATGACCAAACCTTAGTACCCAGAAGACAGAGCCTTTACAATCATCTTTCCTGTACCTCATCCTCGCGCATCCCTTTAAATACTTGAGGTGCTGGTAAACTAGATGAAGCGGATCCAACAGTCTGTTCATGTGTTCCATGTATAAAAGAGAAAACCTCATTATCAATTTTTTGTGTGATAAAAAACCTAAATCACATAAGAAGAAATACGACAGCTATGAATCTGATGGTCAAATCAGACAATGAAAAACCTGAGAACGGGGGATGTGCGCATGTGTGATGCTCCAAATGATTGTTTTCATTCCTGTTAGTAGCACAAATTGCACAAATATTAGATTTAGCCACAGAAAAAAATGGAACACTGGGGTTCACAACAAGCAAAGACGATATAACTACTAAAAGATGTAAGAAAATAAAAAGTTTTATTACCCATAACCAATGTCTTGATCAGGTGCTTACAATCATTGACTTCTTTAGCATGTTCCAGGGGGACCTGCATGTTCAAAACTGCCTGCAAATGCATAATAGGTCATAATTAAGAAGAGACAAAAAGAAACAATACATCAGTTTTCAGAATATATGTCCTATTTACTTGTTCACATCATATGCAAACCATAACAGTTTTCAGAGGATGCTTTTGCAATCATCAAAATACATCTGTGCACATTCCAGAAGTCATGGACTCCCAATTGTTCATGTCTAATACCTGATCTACCAGGATTCTCAAGTAAATCTGTGTCCACTTTCCTAATACTTATTTTCTAAGTGCAGTGCCTAAAGTCAAAACATCAGAACTTGAAGACAGTCAAAGACAACCACCGTCCCCCCAAACCTCCACCTAAAATAAAATAGAAAGAAACAGCACCACCACAAAAGAGGACATCAACCCTGCATAAGCATCTAAAAAACTTTATAAGCTTATCCAGAACAGTTATGTAGTCTATTCAATCATCATCAATTCAATCATCAACAAGAAAATGAGCAGTCTCCCTAGGATCCCCACACTTTAGCAGTAAATTTATGATTATGGTCACACTCTCCTCCCTTTAGAAGCAATTTACTCTCGAACAAGTTTACATAAGAACCACCCACAACTAGGTTTGAGAGATGGTAATCGATAAGCATTGCCCTGAGATTGTCAGCCCATGCACTCAGCTTATCACTAATCCAGATGGCCTCCCAGATTAAGGGTGCGTTTGGGAGTGGCCTTTAGAAGGCACTTTGAACACCCAAAACCCCTTGGGCCAAAGAGAGGGTGTTTGTTGAATTTTTTTTTAACCCCATTTGGGAAATGCCAGCCTTCTCGGCATGCTGAGTTGAGGGGGTAAATAAAAAAACTTTCTTCCCAGATTATCCTCGCTAGTTTTTTGTTTTTCCAGTTTTGCCCTTGATGACTATTCATCTTCTTCTTCTATGTGAGCAGTCGCCGGCGAGGGTCACACGACCCCCGCACCGTGACCTCCACTGGGGCCAGGCAACCCTCCGGTGAGGGTCGTGCGACCCTGATTACGAGGTCGCCACGGAGGTCACAACCCTCAGGGTCGCGGGACCCAAGCGCCAGGGCCACGCGATCTGGGTCACGCGACCCTCCAGCGAGGGTCACCGTGACCAGATCTGGTCGCTGCGACACTCACCGGAGGGTCCCGCAACCCTTGCCGGACCACCTACCTTTGCCGGACCGCCTGCCCTTCGCCGGACCACCTGCTCCTCGCCAGCGACTGCTTGTCCTTGGCCGGCCAGCTCTTCTTTTTTCTTTTTTTTAATAACAAAAATCTTTTGCAAATATAATTTCTCCAAACGCTATTTTGTTCAAAGATACTTCACAATAGACTTTTACAATACAATTTACTAAACACAATTTGCATTTTGGAATACTCCTTTAACTCAACGGCCTTTGCATTTACCTAAAGACTTCCCCCAAAAACCTTCCCAAACGCACCCTAAATAAGCTACATTTATGCATCAATGAATAGAAAACCAAAGTGACAAAAGAAAATGTACAGCCATGAAACAACCTGCACTGGAAGTTCAAGTTTCGCCCTCAAAGTAGCTCGCTCCTTTCCATCTTCTCCTTCTTCCAACAGCTATTTGCCACAAAAAAATAAGAATCTAAAAAACTAGGAAAACGAGGCAATAAAACTGAAACTAACAAAAAACAAAGATTACTTCTCCATAACTCATTACATATTAGCATATTCTATGGACAGGTGGAAAGCTAAAACAAATTGTTTGCAAGTGAAAAAAAAAAAAGAAAAAGATCATCTGCTGCTCCACAAGAAAATTCTATTCTACTTTAACACTGGAAGACAGACAGTCTGCTGCAATAGGACCATTACCCACAAGTCACAATCTTTGCACCAATCCTCCTCCTCAATACAAGGCCGACCAATCAAAAATGACTACAAGTGCAACCATGATCAAAAACTACCTGGGGAATGGTACGCTTGAAAGTGCTAAACTTCCCAACAAAAGCATCCAAAATCCGACCCTGTAAAAAGTAATAAATAAAACCATTTCGCCACAACAAAACAGATATTAAAGCAAATGAAGACAAAGTAGACAAGCTCAGACCAGCAGATTCCGGGCTTCATCCATAGATGGCTGATCAACTCCTTTCTCAAAGATGGGCTCCACCTTGGTCCCATGAAACCAATTAATAAATAAGTCAAAAAAACATACACAATGTACCAAACTTGTGAAATATAGACCAATATATGCCACAAGAGCATGTTAAAAATGCAAGAATTGGCAAGGACAAGCATAGGCACCAGATTCAACATCAAGCGAGCGCAAGTCGTGTGAATGTTAAGCGACAGCGAAGCATCGTGCATGTTGCTTGAAAATAAGTATATGATCCTTGATAACTGCATTGCAAAAAAATAAATAATCATTGGTCAACATAGGTTAAAACATGAAATAAAAGAGAGCTATTAGGGAAATAAAACAGAAAAGTAGCCTGAAATCCTTGAGAAAATAGTAATCCCTATCATGAGGAGCTCAACTATTTAAGAGAAATTATAACGAGACAAACAAACTAAGTGCGGCATCAGACTTCGTAGAAGAACCCTCAAAGCATCTCCCTAGAAATTGAGCAAATCAAAATTTTCAAATACAAGGAACATGCTCCAGACGTTATAGTGGCGTTCTTCAGCAAAGCATCAATGAATAGATCCTTCTCCCAAGAATCAGGAATTTTTTTCAATTAAGCAGGAACACCAAGATAGAAAATCAAGAACACAGAGATGCACAAGCCCAGGTTATAATAACAGCATGCTCCTAATTATCCAACAACTGAAGAATATCCTACATCCACATAGAACTAAAAGCTCACCTGTGTCAAAGAAAGGTCCGACCGAACATGATGTACTATCTCCGCTAGCAGACTGTAAGCCAATGGCCTCAAGGTCTCAAAGCATGCCCGACCAGGTCCTACTAGCACACTGACCATTTAGGAGAGAAAAGAGGTCAACTGAGTATTCAGCAAGAGAACAGGTGCAATTGTTCTTTTAGTTTACCAATGGATAATGTAGCAGAGAAAAACAAAGTTCATTCCATATTCTTCTTGGAGAATGCAGGGGAAAAAACTCATTTCAAGTTATGTATACAATCATATAAGTTGAGACACCATTAAAACAACAAACAATAGCACTATTTCAGACACAAGAAGCTCCACAAATGTACTGGTGGAACTAAAGCAACTACTGGCATCTCTTCTCTTATTTCCAGAGAAAAAAGTCACTTCAGAAGAATGAAAACAGTAAAACCAATTCACATACGTGAATCGCGAATCAGTTCAGCAACAACAATTTAGAGTTAAAATAAACAGGGAGCAGTAAAATGACATTTTGCATGTCAAAGAAACACTATATAGAGTTGACAATGAAATTCCTTGGTGAATACACCCTTAAAGATGAGCTAGGATTACGCCATCAGGATACAGCAATATGATCACCAATTTAGAACATCACAGAGAATGAGCAGACGCTGCCAATCTTTAAAATCCATTGGTGAATCATTACACTTCCTCACCAAATATAACTATCTGGCTTAATCAACTAAAAATTTACATGTTTTTCCAATTCAAGCCCAAAGCGAAAGACCTTCCAATTCCTGCCCAAATTCTAAAAGTTATTTTCAATTCGATCCTGTTGTGAGTACACATACAAGCACACGTTATTAAATGCCACAAATTTGAACAGGTTGACTAGAATTTAGTACCGACACAAATAGGATAGATTTTCCTAGTTAGAGACCATCTATTAGCCACATGGCATACATTATGTAGTTATCCATTTCAAAACATCTGACCACATTAGCATCACAATTGTTCCTTTTTAGCAACCAAAACATCAGCTCAGAATTATACAAGAGAATTACTGCACCTAAGATAGAACTAAACTGACATCAAAGTTCATGGTAGAATTTAAAGTTCTCCAAGTTCAGGGTAGAATTGAAAAGGGTCGAAAGTACAGGGTCATTTAGGTATCTACATGTAGTAGTAATCATACCTTTCAATTCAAAATTGACAGTCCATTCTTTTTCTATTTGCAGCATTTCCATTTTCAATTCAGATTGGAAGAGAATAAACATAAAACTCTATATATAACAACAACAAACTAAATTTATCAATTTAGGTCTTTCCCCAACCCTTTCAACCTGAGTTACTATCACAAAATAAACCACCTCAGTGGAGCAACTAGTGACCCAACCTACTCCCCGAACACTGTACATTATAAGAATTTTGGCCAAGTGAAAGCACTAAATCCTAGTGGTGCATCTATATCAGAAAAGCCTTTAAATGGAATTTTGTGTCTCATATGATGACTGACATTGTTCATTTTGTGTAACAAAATTTGGCAGTAATTCAATGAGAGAGCCCTCCCCAAGTGACCATTTTTGGACAATCATCATCGATCCTGTAAACACATTTGAACAAAACATGAAGGTCTTCAAGCACTCCCTCATGTGCAGCTCAGTGGAACTGCACTTTGCGATCATGCTCTCACAACTTAGTGAAGAGGGAACTCACCGATACACTGTGAAATCTAGAAACTAAATTTGAAAAACTATCCATTCGCAGAGTACCTTTACAATATAAGTATCACCAGATGACTAAATGCCCCCATTGCCATCTGCAATGGGAATGGCTTGACTGCAATTTTCTCAACCTATCATACCTATATTTAGCAGTAGCTACTTTTCCCCATAACATATTCTTTTCCTGCATTATCATTCAAAAAATCTTTTTTCCTGCATGAATCTCTAATTCCATTTTGCAAGTAAATGAATCAATGAGCAAATCCATTTGACATAATGGAAGCTTTACTATACACCACATAACCAGATGACTCTTAAATTCTTCTTCTCCACTCTGCCATAAGAATCTTTTTTGTATATCCTCTTGTTTGTCCACAATAGGGCAAGCAGTGGGAAGAGAGACATAGAACAAGGTCAAAGTGCTCCTGATAAGAGTGAGCCTCACGTCTCAAAGCTATTAATTCATCCGTCTTACTAGTCTTCTTTGAAATTTCTCCATGGGTGTCAAGCAATTCCTGCGTTGGCAACCTCTTGAGCTGAGAAGTTTCAAAGAGGCTTTTTATGAGGTCGTTAATGCAATGAGTATAAGATTCATTCGCTTGATTGGAACATTTTCTGCTCTCATTTCTCAAGAGGTCTTGGCTTTGGAGAGTAGACTCTTTTCAATGAAGCTCCTCTTAGTAAATGGCTATAGAGGTTCCCCCATATAGAAATTGTCATTGGGTTAAGTGTGATTAGTGCCAAATACAGCTTGCTTTCTGGTGGTTATGGCTGAAAAAACAATGATTATACATGTAGGTCGATCTTTGGAAACATCGATTTTTTAATCACTGGACAAGATTTGAGAACAAGATTTTTGGTATGGCACTTCTCTTAAATCCAGATTCCCTTCTCACTTCCAATGATCAAAACCATATAATTTCTGATTTTTGGTAGGTCGATTCTATATCAACATTCCTATATTCATTGGAGACTTTAATGGTTGGGAAGTTGATTATGGTGCTAGCTTCCTTCTTCCACCTTCCAATCTCAATTTTGGCGGTCTAGAGGGGAGTGGAATCTCAAGTAAAATTTTCTCCGCCAAGCCCTATCATAGAGTTGTTAATACCTTTAACTTCAATCAATCTAGTTAGTTCCTGCCATTGCTATCGGGTTTCCTAATGCTCCCTTCATTAAATCCTTCTATTGTTTGGCAGCTTCTTCAAATCCTCACTTCTAAGAATCTTAGGGTGTGGAATTCTATTTTGGCAGCTGTAAAGTGTTTGGACAATCCAGAGATCATTTGCTCCTTCACTGTTATTGATTCAGCAATTTTCATTTTCAATTGCTCTTGTATATGTTGATTATGCGAAGTTAGTCAATGCTAGAGCTTTTCTTCCTGCTCTCACCTGTCCAAAAGGCTCAAGCATAGCTCCACTTTGTCTCATGCATTGCATTCCAAGGAACTAAATAAAAGACTGTCGGAAGGAACATAGTCTTCACCCAATTCTGTTTTTGTTGATTTCAGGCACTTATCAGCTTCATGTTGTAATCTTACCATGAACTAGTGTCTTGTTGTTTTCCAATCTGCTCTTGTATATTCTAATGCAATGGACAACTTCTTTATCAATAAAATCTTATCTTGTCAAAAAGAAAAGTTGGTATCCATCCATGCACTTCTGTCCATAAATATTGCTTATGAACAAGCACATTTTCTCATTACCTTATTTCACTTGATTTAACTGCAAATTACATATTCCTAAATATCAAATTACGACCCTACCAATTCAATGGTTATTAAAAGTATATCCTCTACCTTTCATCCAGTAATTTGTCAATCAAAGGAAATAATCCCCGCTTGAAATCTGTTCCCAGTACATGCTTTAGAGCCACCAACAATTCCTGTATCAAAAAATTTAGATCAACAGTTTACTTGAACAGCAATCAAGAAATGGGAAGGAACAAAAGAGGAATAAACATGGAGTTCCCACCCTTCTAATCGTTACAGAATCAGAGCAGGTAACCAGCAGATTGACTATACTTCTACAAATGCTTTCTTCATGGGGTCTGATGTAATCAGTGCAACTCTTTAACAAATAAGTCAAGAAAGAGACTGTCTGCAATAATTTAAGGAAAGAAAGGGATTAGAATCTACATGTAAATCCAAAAAGAACAGCATAAAAGGTATCACCAAGTTTTTGGTACTGAAGGTTATCCCATTTTATTAGCCTGTGACAATATACTTTTTCTAGAATCAGAATAATATGTCTCGTTTCAAGATTTGGCAAAGAAGTGGTTCAACAGTGTCACGAAGTCCAGCCCAATAGGTGGAGGGAGACTACGTACATGAACATAAGGTCCATTGAAACCCCACAGACAAGCAATGTGAAATACTTTTAACACCTCCTCTATTGTGCAAGCCGGATTAATAACACATAAAATGGATGAATGGAGGAGAGCACACAAGTAATAAACCAGAACAGAATCTAGCCCTGACACAATGTTAGAAACTCTAACCCAAAAAATTAATAAGGGAGACTACATACATGAATAGAAGACCCATTGAAACCCCATAGACAAGCGATGTGAAATACTTTAACAAACAGAAACAGAGTTAAAGGTAAGCCAATAGCTCTATCTGCAAAGCCGAAAACGTGCTATCTATGATTTGGAAATTCTGAGTTGGCTTATTAAGTTCTACCAATAATATAAATTACGACCATTTAATAGAGACAAAAGCATATAAATTTGCATATTATGATCCCATCTTTGTCGCTAATCATTATCTTGTGATAGCAAATTGATACCGTCAGCATTGGTTTCTGACCTCGATAGAAGAAAGCTTTCATTATCAAGAACTTATCCTAATATTAAGACCAGAGCATGATATAAACTTTTAATGCGATCAATTAGAGCTCCCAATATCTCACTTTCCCCCATAAACAAACAGCAAATTTCCAAGATTTCCATGATGAGACATACCACAAGAGCAAAACAGAATGTATGAGTGTATAAGCTAAATTTCACGTGAAGGAGGAAACTTAGTATATTGAATCGATCTCAGTTGGGAATGAATTCTCCCAAGTCTCCGCAAAATCAATAAGATATCAGATGCATTACCCAATTCATAAAATCTAATATAAAATATGAAGACGAGGAAACACAATTTTACAACTCCTTTTCATTTGCATTGGTCTTAGATTGTTCTTCACTATTAAGTAAACCACAATAGATGAAAGAAACCTGAATGAGAATGGTGGCCGAGCTAAACAAGTACGACAAGCCAGAGAATTTCGTAAAGCCAATTCAAAGCATTAGCCAAATTCTTGAGAGAGAAAGAAAGCAGGTCAATTGATTCTTATTCGCCCATTCTAATTACAATTGCATAATCTGACAAATGGTTACTCTTTCCAAAGCAAGACACAGTACAAGAAAGAGGCAGTCAGGGAGGACAACATCACATAATATGATTAACAAAATTAACTATCAAAACGTCTATATTTCAGCTAATCCTCATGCCATAAATCAAAAATTGCAAACAAAATTTAAATAAAATAAGAGGTGATTCCAAGTTCTAAAAATTACTTCTCTTACTCTCAGTTCAGAAAAGAATATTGCTCTAGCTGTCTGTTTGAAGGGTTCAGTGATCTTGTAGAGATACGGCTATGACAGATCAAGTAGGCAATAGCAACCTCAGAAACTTACACGTATTACTATTCCCTTAACCCACATAACTGCTATATTAAGTCTGAGTGTCTCTTCCGGGATAAAAACAGAAAAAACACGGAGTATTATTATACTATAACTGACATCATTCACTTAAACTTACGACAAATCTTCATGGAGCGTCAATTTGATTCTTTCCTACATTGATAACGTCTCTTTGGTATAGCTGTAACTACAACATCTCATAGCTAGATGAGACAGCTTCCAATTGTGAAGAGTTAGCCGAACCTCTCATAAAAGCCAAAGCAACCCTTTTCAAAGTTGTAGCTGCTTGGAACTGTACCAAACAGACTCACAGTCTATATGACTTCGAACCATTTATGGAACTTATAACTGAAAGAAGAAAAAGTTCATAAAACGAACAAATCCTGCACAATGAAGATATTACCAACCTTAACCTGAGCACCCTTCAGCTCAATGAACTGAGTTTTCAAATGGGGAGGAACCTTTTCTGGTCCAGGAACAGATATGGCAGTTACCATCAAAGGCAGCAAGTGAGGAATGTTCGTTTGAACAAGCCGACTGTACAGCTGGAATAGAAACATGACCACAAGTGGACTTTCTGTCACTATCTTAAATGACCTAGTACTTGGATTGAGCTGCCCAGTCCCTCCATATGAACCAGTAGAAATGCCCTGATCTGAAGAGCTAGTCTCCATTGGCTTAACATCTTCACCACCTAATGCTCCACTTTCAAAAAAATGGCTGACGGTTGATCTGAAGTTCTGGTAAATCTTGCATACAAAGTCGAGAAATGGTTGCACCTCGTTCTCCAATGTTGGTCTGAAGTTTCTTAACAAGTCAAATATGATGCGTATGCAAATTAGGCCATTCTCTTCATTATCACCGGTGAGAACTTGCATGGCGACCCTTAGTAGGTCCTGAACAAATGGGCGTAGGACTTCACTATGAGGTAGGCGGTTCAGGATTTCCACAATGATATTTCGAAGCTTGTGCTCCGGGTTATCAGTAAACTGAGGCTTTGTAATTTGCACTAAAATTACAGAGAATGCCCTGAAGTAGCATCTTAGGAAATTTAAATATTCTGCAGTATGGGCTATCTCTAGACTGTCGCGTACCTCCACCGCCATCACTAGCCTCGCCTGAATCGCTGTTTTCAAAAAAACAAAGAAAACCTCATGTTCACACCGGCAGATACTCATTCCAAAACACCGCATGAGAAATAAAATTTACAAAGCTACTTTTTGAAATCACAGAACAGAAACCCTCTATAGAAGAACAGATAGCCCACGGAGCAATTAGATGTCTAAATCTTAAACCACGATAGAAGCACTACACCCACACGATCCCTTCACCATATCATTACGACCATAGATTATCATTTCCCCCTTTCAGACACGGAACAAGTTCTCGCACCTAAGCTCAAACCCCCAACATCCTTCCCCGCTTACAATACACGCTATGATCCTTCCTATACGTATGTATGAACATCCGTGCCTATGCAATCATGCTCGTGAGTGAGCGAGTGAGTTTTGAGAGAGAGAGAGAGAGAGAGAGAGAGAGGAGTACGTAGATCAGGGTCCACCAAATGGCGAGAGTGCTGCTCGAAATTCTGAATCGGACTCATTTTCCCCCCCGCGGACTCGCCGGAAACGGCGTCCCTCCGCGCGGCTCCTCCGAAGCCGAACCGGCCCCCCGCCGGACAGCGACGACGATCGGGCTACGCTCCCTCGCGCGACCACCCCCCGAAGCCCCGCTCCGGGAGACGGATCATCCGCCTATACACACACGAGTAGGAGCGGGGTGCAGCCGATTGCTCCGGCGAAGGGAAGGAGCTTCGCTAGGGTTTATGAGGATTCTCTTTCGGGAAGGGTTTTGGAGCTTCCAGCGATCTCCCTCCTTCCTCCTTCCCCCTTTCTCGGGCCTGGAATCTCTCTCTTTGAGATTCTTCTTCTTCTTCTTCTTCGTCTTCTTCTTCTGCTTCTCGCGGTGAATTCGGTTCTCTTTCAGGTCCCCGAAGGAGGTCTGGAATTCTTCGGGGTGGGTTTCATGCCTGCGAAGCTCGTCGCGGAGCGAGACTGTCGAGGTTTATAGACTCTGGTTTTTCGCGAGTCGGACCGGAATCGGAACGCGGGGCGACCGGGTTCGATCGGCTTAAGGGGGAGATCGTGGGCCCAAACCGGCCCAAACGATTGGAAGTGCGTCCAGAATCTCGATCTCCTTATTTCGTAGGGGATCGATGCGACGTTATTGGCTTTGGACGGTTAGCTAGGGGTGAGCATCGGTCCAGGTCAACCCAGAGCGACCCGGGCCGCCCAACCCCGCCTCTTGGTTGTCCGGTTCAGAAGACGATTGGGTCGATCCAGTGCCTTAAAATTTACGGGCCAAAGATTTGTCTGCAGTCGGTCTGGCCCCGATCTGGGAATTCCGAGTGGCCCAATCAGGACCAACCCCGATTATATATATTATTTATAATTTTTTTATAAAGATAAAACCTTAAAATAAACGACGTCAACAACATTAAACAGCTCTTTAATGAGGAGTTCAAGTAATTTTACATTATTCTTTAATAACTTAGGTTTTTAATGTCTTTTATGATATCAATAGTCATAATTTACGAATGAGAAAAATGTTTTTATGAGGAGTCCTCGTGGCGTCCAAAAAGGCACCTAATGGCATCGTCCTCTAGTATTCATTTTCTTTTGTCTTATTTGTCCTCTTAGTCTTCAATTTGCTAAAATCGAAAAACACAACTTCTTCGCTCGCCACTCGACACTTGCCTTGCTCGCTTTGGGTCACTCGTGCTGCTTGCCGCTCGATGCTCGCTTGGCTTGTTACTCCCCGCTCGACATTCGATGCTCATTATGTTCGACGTTCACCCCACTTGACCCTCACCGCTTGCCTTTCTTAGCTGACCTTGCTCATCATCGAACCCATTGGGTCAGTATGGTCCTCTGTTGCCCTTTCAAAGAGTACAAAAAATGAAATAAAAAATTATTGGTTAATCATGGGTTGACCTTGAAACCAGATCAAACCCATTGAGTCAATTCGATCCTCAATCGCTTTTTTAAGGAATACAAAAAATGAAATAAAAAATTATCAATTGGTCCCGAGTTGACCCTAGAACTGGACCGAATCCATCTACGATGCTCACCCCTAGTTAGCAATCACAGGTTGGAGTGATCGATTTCAAAGTCGGTGAATTCCAGATTAAAAATCTGTAAGTTACCTTTGTCAGAGTCAATTCCCAAATATTTGAAATAGGAATGGAACCCATCGATTTTCAAACTGACATAATATCAAACCTATCAGTTTCATAGTTGATCTAAATAAAATAGTTAGTTCCTGATATAAATAAAATCAAAACGGTCAAGTTCGCTTCCCAAATCTTTTGACTCAAGAACCAAACTAGTTCAAATGTGAATTGGCTTGAAACCAATCGCATATGGCTGGTGATTGGTTGTTCACCCCTATTTGCAGTTAGGCTCAATCAATAAACAAGCCTTGCCTGCACTCATCCACAAGAAAAACAAATTAACAAAAAAACCTCCTCAATTAGCTTTTGAGTAAACAGAACCCAAATTGATTATGATTAAGTAGGAGTGTTAAAATAGGTGAAAAACTCATTATTTATTTCATTTTTTATGGGCCAAGTCATAAATGGGTTAGTTAAAATATTAGAAATGGGTTAAAAAGAGCCCAACAAACACCTAACTATACATGAGTATAAATGAGTTGAGAACATACCCATTTCAAGGGGTCACATACCAAAAAAAAAAAACAAAAAAGGGTCACATGAGGCGACCCTCATGTACGACGTCCTCCTAACTGACAATGGCATACCATCAAAAGGAGGCAAAGAGGTGGCTAAAGAGAGTCGTTGATGGCAAGGCAGAGGTCGAAGAAGTTGTATTAGAGGGGGTCTTGGGCAATAATTACTTGAGCTTCGACGGGGAGTGTTGCCAGGGTAAGAGGGAGGATGAATTGGAGGAGAAATTGAAGTCATTTAATGATGCATTTGTTTGGGGAAAATTCTACGTGATCAAGGAAAATACTTTTCAGAAAATCATTTTACTTGAAAAATGGTTAATTTCTCTTTGTTTAGTGGTATGTGACCGAAAACCTTTTTGGATGTTTAAATCTTATTTGGAAAATGATTTCAATCTCATAATTTATCTCAGTCCAAAAGAAAACAAAGACCTCACTCCTACCACATCAACTCTATCCCTCCTCTCTTTTTCTTCGGTTATGTTTTCTTTTTCTGTTCTTTGTCTACATGTTCCTTTTTTTCTCTCTCGATGGAGCCCCTATCATAGTTAAACCGACCACGACAGTGCTAGATTCAGCTCGATCAAAGAGTGCGAAGCCACATTATCAATGATAAAGACAGAGAGACGGAGAGAGGCGTCTATAGTCGCAACTCAGGGACTAGCTTGCATGCGGCCGCTGAGGAAAGGCTGAGCGTCAAAGTCAAGAGGCGACAAGCAACGAAGGATCAGACACCACTTTGAAGGACAATATCGGAGCTGCGGCATCCATGGCTTCTATGCTTGCTCGTGCCCGAAGAAGATGCAACCACCACGGCGCAAGGACAGAGAGAAGAGAGAGGTCTTTTGGCCTTCAGATGGAGTGAAGAATGGCGGACCAAGGGAAGACGAGGAGCGAGAAGAGCAAAGAGGTGATTGGCAACGACACAAACAAGTAGAGAGAGAGAGAAGAGAAAGGGAGACAAGTCAGTTTCAAGTTGACTCAAGAGAGAGGAGCAATTCCAAAGAGGTTGCATTTGGTAAGCTAGATAAAATTCCAGATAAGATAATTTTCATCCTATTCGATGTTTGGAGTGACAAAAAATCCGAATATAACTGGATATACTCTGGATAAAAAAAATCTCATTTAAAAGGTAAGATAGACCAAAATAGGATATGTGAAATTTGGAAGACCAAACGCGCGCAAAATGCAACTCAAAGGCGATAACCCACTTCAATGGCCACAATGGCCTAAGCAAACTTCAATGGCCGCCACTCCTCCCACCGGCAATAACCCACTTCCCACCTTCAACTACCGTAAAAAACAATATTAGAACTCACGGGCTCTATGTGACACCCTAAATTTTATGATCCTAGAATTATGAATAAACTGGTATGGGCTTAGAATATTAGAAGTGGGTAAGGTGATGAGCCCGATGGGCCATAAGGGAGACACGAACTTAAGGACTTAGTGGGCCATGAGGAGGCCACGAGCGTGGGCTCAATGGGCCACAATTAGGGCCAATAGAGTCAGGGATGTATGCATAAGGCCCGATTCAAAAAAAAATTTGTTCGTCAACAGAAAGTTTGATTTGCCGTGTTTAATTTCATCTATGAATTTATGCGCAAACACTGAATTAACCTTAACACTTTTTGAGATTTGTCTTAGTTATAATCTTAGACTCAATTTTCATTCTTGTAGGACCGAATTCTAGAGGGGTAGAAATATTAAAGGATTAATGATCCAATGCAAGGAAAATCTCCAAATTAGCCCCCAAAACATTCCTGCACCAAGCACGTATGCATGGAAATTGCATGCAAGGAGCTACTCATGCTGCCTTTCTTCTTCCTTTGGCATCTTTGCCTATCCCTTTGGTCATCATGGCCTTGGATTTGAAAATTTTTTCAATTATGAGCTACCTAAGGAATATTCTCAAGGCAAAACTCATCATTTCTCTCTTTTCTCCCCCCAACTCTTCCCATCCGACTCATCTCCCTCTCTCTCACTCTCTTGTTCCTTCTTTCCTTTCCTTCTCTCTTGGCTGAACAAAATATTTCTTCTTCTTCCTTTGCAATTTTGCTGCGGTTTCAAGCTCGAGAAGAGCGAGATCTTGAAGAGCTAGCACATGAGGAAGGCGAGGATTAACCAGGTAAGGAAACAGCGGGATTTAATCTAAGATTATTTGCAGGTTGCTAAGCGAGGTGCGAGACATGCGGATTTCGGGAGAAACGATCCTTGATTGTTGTGTTTTAAGGTCTAACTCGCTAGTCATGAGGTTAGATAGTTCTTTAGTGACTTGCATGTGGGTTTCACGGTGGTTTTAGGAAGTATATGCATAGGAGAGGAGTTGTGGTGTCGTTGTTGGTTCGATAAGTGGTCGAGTGTGCTACAATGGGAGTCGTGCATGTCGATCTAAGTAGTAGCTAGTTTGTGAGTGGCAAGCTTCATTATGATTTGGGGGGTCATTTGGTGTTCAATGTAGGCTTTAGTTGCTGCATTATGAGGTGCGTTTGGGAAAACTTTTGGGAAAAACCTTTAAAGAAATGCAAAGGCCTTTGGTCTAAAGGGTTTTGAAGAAATGCAAAAACTATTTGGTAAACTATAATTGAAAAGTGCTTTGAGAAGCAACTTTGGGGAAATGTTATTTAATAAACACATATTTGGGAAGTCCTTTAGCATGACCAATTTAAGTTTTTAATTTTTTTTTTTTAAAATTGAAAACAAAAATAATGACTTTTTTTTTAATTTTTTTGCACTAAGATCTAATATAAAAGAGATATATTAAAAAAGTCATAAGTTAAAAAATACATCAAAGTGGATTTTTTCTCAATTAAAAAGAAAGAGTAATTTCATTATAATAAACATGATTACTATGCATCGAAGAAAGAAATAGGTTTTCATTGAAAATTACAAACATCCTTGAGTATTTACTAAACTCATTACTATTTGATCACGTAAACGCGTCATGTCAAAAAATAAATTGTCATTTAAAGTACCGACCCCCTCATTTGTATTATCAAGGTCAACCGAATATTCATAATTTGGATCCAAATTTGCTCTTGCAAAATGTCTATCATTGGCGGCGTTTCGTCGTATATAATTATATAAAGTCATTGCTATTATAATAATTTTTACTTGCTTTTCAAATAGAAAATTTGGCATATGCTTTAGAATCTTCTTATGCAACACACCAAAAGCTCGTTCAATTTTCGATCGCAGCGAGAAATGAGCACGATTGAATACCTCTCGATAACCTGTAGAGGCAGGACCTTGTTGAAATTCTGGCAAATGATAACTAACTTCTTTGTATAGTCCCAAATAACCCATCGGATATGGATATCCAACATCTATTAAATAATATTTACCTGCATAAATATAATATAAATTTGATCAACATATATCATATTTATACATATTAATGTACAAAAACCATTAATTAACAAACCTGAAGGAGGATGAGGAAACTGCACATCACGTCTCCCTAAAGCTTCATAAAAAATACGAGTATCATGGGTTTGTCCCTCCTAACCAGCCCAAATATAAATTAATTCCATGTTAAAATTACACACCGCTAAAATATTTTGAGTCAGTGTACATCTTCGACTAATAAAACGAATCTGATCTTTTGTAGGTATTACCACTAGGATATGAGTGCCATAAATAGCTCCAACACAATCCTAAAACAAAAACGCAAATATTATTATATAATCAAAATTTGCATTTAGTTCTTTCTTTCTATCATATAATCAAAACATATTTTAAAATATGGATAAACTCTTCGATTATTTTTTATCTTCTCCGGAACATCCCTAAATTGCCAAGTAGTTGGTTGGATCAAATCTTTTCCCATTTCACATACTTTGTCTAATACTAAGCTAAAGTACATGCTTATATTTTCCAGAGCATTGAAAGCTCTTGCGTTAACCTGTTACCTATACCATGTCCTAAAATATGAAGAAATATTCCAAGCATTTCTCTAACATCAATATTCCTAGTTCCTTCAAGACCATAGCGTGTTACTAAATAAATATGCATTAAATTATTAAATACAATCTTATCAATTCTAAACATTTGATAACATATTATCGAATTAGTATTTTCGCCCATCAACTCTTCTAACCATGCATATCCTGTATATGATGATGCATAACAAGGTTTTTTGTGACTGTATATTGTCTGATAAACGATTGTGGCTTGAGTAATTTTCACAAGTTGCCAATATTCTTTATCCTCTTTTTCATGGATTTCTCTTTCAGGAGAATCGTCCATATCTGTTTAAAGTAACAAAACAGTAAGAAAAGTGATGAATAATCATCCATCAATGGAACAATTATTATCCATAATATATATGCAAATTTCACCAAATCGAAATAACACAAACTGAAAACACATGTTTCACATTAAAACATAATTAGAAGAAGAGTTCACAAGTAGTGCAAATTAGCAACCAAAAATAAGTCTCATATTACAACATAGATTAATATGAAAGAGCTCAAAGACATAACTAGCATCCTAGTGGCGACTATTATGCTTTTCCAACTTATACTTCAGCTACTCAACTTTTTATTCATCTTCATCAAAGTTCATAAAAATCTGCATGTTGTCTTTCTTTTCAGCAAAACGAGAGAGTGCAAAGAAGAACAACTTTCTGTCTTACTTAATCTCAAGTATGGCTTTCAATGTTTGCATAATTTCTTTGTAAAGATCAAACTCCTTGCAACCAATGTTGCATTGCTCCTACTTTCAATAGCTGAACAAAGTCTATCGATTTGTGATGCTAATTTATCAAGTCCGGTCAATTTTTTTCCTCTATTTCCTCGAGCTTGCTTCGTTGAACTTTCTACCATTCTTTTATGGCTCTTACTTTGACTTGGTTGGGCATTTGTTTCACCTACATCACGCTTTAAAATATCATCAGTAGATCTTACACAATCACCAATATCAGCTTGTGTGGTCTCAACATTCTTATTATTACATAAATCTTGTGCAAGATTCTAGGTAACACTTCCAATAGCAACTGTACCCTAAAACATTTGATCCAACAAAACATCAACATCCAGATGTATGTCTTTCATTCGAAAGACTCTAAGCTTAGGATTGACTTGTTATAATAAAATCTTTTTAGGAGTTGTATTATAAAAGATGAACTTACAAAAAAAAGAAAAAGTAACAAAAGATTAGATAAACACTTGAATTTTTTTTTCCCACCATTCGTCACTCGCGTCAATGGTTTTCTTCCTTGGATCCCATCCTAGTCCTATTTCCTTTTGAACCAATTGCTTCCATTTTTTCCATTCTTCCTTTAAATTATCTCATTTACTCTTCATTTGATTTTTATCATACTTTTTTCCCCTCAGCTCCTCAAATTTGTTAATTATATATGTCCATACATCCCTTTTGTTGCTCGCAGGACGATTGCATTTTTCAATTTGTTCAATACATAATCGATAAAAAGTTTTTACATCTTTAGGGCTCCAATATGCCTTTTTCCTTTGATAAACTTGCCATCTTCCAATAAAATGAATACAAACATATTTGAAAAATGAAAAGAGATGATGTTAACTATGAACACAAAACAAAGGACACTACAAATAAATTAAAATGCAATTCATATGAACTCATGAAAGAGCACACCAAGCTGGATATGTAAGTGGGGAAAAAGAACAGAAATATAATAAATAGAAGTGAAAGAACTTGGGTTCGAGGTGGGACAACCAACACCTTTTGAGTGAAGAGAGAGGCGAGCACTTCGGTTGTGAGCGAAGAGAGAGTTGAGCACCTAGATTCTGAGCCAAAAGAAAAGTGAAGAAGAAAGAATATGAACAAGTCACAAGAGTCAACATCAGCAAAGCTCTTAGTGGAAGTCAATACATTTTGTTGTCTGAGTCATAGTAGCAATTCTGTTGTTGCATTCAATATAGTTATCTGAGTTCTCACAAGTTCTTGGTGGAAGTCAATACATTTTCTAACAAGCGCTGCCCAAACATAATATAATTGACAGTTGCTTGGATAAAAAGTCCAATTAACATCAACAAAGCTCATTAACCCTTCGTCGCATCAAATAAAATTATAATGTTAAGTCCTTGATATTAGTTTGCTTGCTTCAATTGTGCGTCACCAAAGAAGATTCACAGTCAATACCTTGCAAGTTTAAAATTAATGAAAATGATCAATTAACAATCGCATAACAAAAATATTTATAAAATAGACAACTGCAAACATTAAGAAAACCCATGGTAAGACATACTTACACTGCATCCCCAAAATCTCCAAAACAATATGGTCAAGCTGTTAAAAAACTTGACTAGGGTTCTATCAGTGACCACGCAACGGGACTACTGATGAAGGTACTACTTTTCCAAGCATTATCTTCACAAATATTTATTTTGATCCATACAAAGACAATAGTAGGAAGTTAGAGCTACTACAAGTCACAAGAGTCAACATGAAGCCAAAATATCATATGAATAACATCCCTACACTTAAAACCAAAAAAAAAAGAACTTTCCACTACCCAACCTTAAATCATACAATATATAAAAATAAGAATAAAAAAAACACATAGTAACGACTTTTGAGAAATAACTCATAATTTGGTACCACTACCAACACCTTCTTTAACACCAACAAGGCACTAGAAGACACCTAACTCCCACAGTTTTAGTCTCTAATAACAATATATTTCCCTTCAAATTCAAATAGTGAAAGCAACTTATTGTATATATTACTAATAAATGCAAAAAGTACCCAAATGAAGAGTTGCAACAAGGGAAGCGCACACTTCTGATGTAACAATATCTTCTTTGACTCGCACCATTTTCAAATTCCATGTTTCGAAAATTAAGAATCAAGAATGGCACCGAAAAGCTTTGAAATCTTCTCTTCATCATGTCATAGTGCACGAATTAATCAATGTATTGTTTCAGGTGAAATTTCTAAGCTGAAAAATGATTTAATTTAGAATAAAACCCTTTTCCCAAAATTGGATTTTGGAAAGGAAGAAGCCATTTACAATGAAAACCTATAATGACTTTTAGATGCAGGTACAAATTGGGAAACATTCTCTAGATTTCTTCATCAGAGAATGGCCATCTTGCTAGAGAAACTAAACACGATCCACTCATTTAAAAAAACCACAGCGTGAAAAAGAAAGAATCAACAATGCCGCACATCCCAACTTCATATCTCAGTCTCACCAAATGCAAAAGACACAAAAAGAGAGAGAGGGGGCGCTCACCATCACTAGCGGCGCATGGGAGTTGAGCCGTGGGACTAGGCCTAGGCAATGGCAAGCAACGCAATAGTGATGATGAGGGCCTAGGCGGAGACAATATTCACTGAAGCTTCGGCAACCAAACAGATGAGCTTCAGTGACCGATCGAAGAGGCAAGCTTTGACAGATGACTAGAGATGCAAGCTTTGACGACCGAAGAGGTAAGGTTTGAAGTGGCAAGAGCAAGATCTCAAGAAGAGTCGAGAAGAGCAAAGGGGAAGGGAAGGGAAGCGGCGTGCATGGCGTGTCGTATTTGCTTGGAAAAGAAGAGTAAAAGGTTAGGGTTTTTATTTTAAAAGGGTAAAACTTGGAATTTTAGTAAAATTTTAAGGGTAAGAAAGGAATAACGAATTTTTTTTTAAGGTGCACTATAGCTTACTGAGAATGCTAGAAGGCCAAGGCAGCCAAAGGGCTGTCTTGGGCTTTTAGCTTTCAAAAGGCTGGCATTTGTGCAATGGACATTCAAATTTTTTTGCCAAACACTACATATTTGCCTCAAAGGGTTTTGAACACCCAAAGATCTTTGAAAATGTCACTCCCAAACGCACCTTATGTGTGCTTGAGGTTTGAACAAAGCTAGTTTAAGGAGGTGTAGAGTAATAGAGGCCAAGTTGTGGGGTTTCTAATGATATAGACGGTCTTTCCATAATCATGTGCTTTTTGTCATAGAATTTTGTGAATTTCATACCAAAGAATCTACCACAAATTTAGGCTTATATCCTTTATAGAAATTATAGTAAATTTTACTTTATGTCATAATTTTTTCTTAAATTTTTCTAAGAGTAGCACAAGAAGTGAAAAAGGTGAATTTTATCTAGTGTAGTAATCTGCAGATAGATGAAAATAAAGGATATCAATTGGTTGTTTGTTTTTTCAGTCATTTTCAAGATAGAATCAAGTCTTATACTCTTCATGAAACTTGTAGGGTTACTTTTTGTGTGCGACATACTAAAATTTGGTGGTGATTTATTAAGTTTTGAGTACCAAAATGCCTTTTCTTAGTGTGTGGTAGAGTCTGAAAAATTTTACAGGTTCAAAGGTTAATTCAAGGACTTGCCACTCTCTATACAATGAGAAATAGGACTAGATTCCTTCACGAAAATGTTTACCAATATCTTTTTTAAAATTTCTTAAAATTTCAGAATTTTTCGAAATGATTTACTATAGTTTTGACCCTCGTGTTCCAAACTGCTCAAAACTGGCTGTTTTCTACTCTAATCCAAATTTTTACAAATATTTGTAGACAACTCATTTGAACTTTTGGCTACCGTTTGGGAGTCTTGTGGTCTCTTATACATAGCTAATTAATATATCCTCTCTCTTACTTATTATAAAATGACTTGGAATTGTGAATAGTTGAGTCTCTTGTGTGAGATGAATGAAGTACACCATGAGGTCGTGTATGTGAGCATAGTCTTGACTTTGGAATGATCTTGTGCACTTAATTGATTAACATGCTTGCTGTGATGTGATTATTTTAAGGTGTGACATGAAATGTGTTAAACTAAATTTAAAATATTACAATCGGCTTTGTGATGCCAATGATACTTAGGGAATGGGATGCCCATGCTATGTAATCTTGGATACCTCAATTGTGTGATACCAGGATGCCTCGGAGTGAGATGCCCCTGCTGTGTGACTGGGATGCCTCGGTTGTGTGATACCGAAATGCCTTGGAGTGAGATGCCTATGGTAGGGATTCCATGGAAGTCCGGATTAGGATTCAAAAGTAATTCAATCGAACTAGCTTATGATCCATCGAAAACCCGATTCGATGGTGGATATTGAAACACATGATGGATTAAATACACTTGGCGTGTGTCCATGTGTGTTTTGCACCAAATCTTGGCTTGGTCAGATACATGAGGGTCGTGTGCTAATATTATTATCCTTTGTTTTGGTGCATATGAATATGAATAAGTATAACAATAAAGTTGTCTATATGATGATTTGTCCTAGTCTATGTGTGCCGCTTATTGTTGAAACTTGCATTTTTCTTAGCAACTAATGGATCACCTAATTTAGAGCCCTATTGTTTCTTTACTGGGCATTGCTCTTTCCTTCATCTTTTCAGATTGTTAAAATGGATGTTCCACATGTGGCATGATATGGGGTCATTGCTTATATATGTGTGTCTTTTCATGATGTTTTTGACCCCGACATTGACTTGACCTACACTTGGTATGAAGTCACACTATGGATGGATGATGGGCATGTCGACTAGATGCCTATGCGATTTGAGGCTTGGTTCATTAACCATGAAAGAGAGCTATTTGAACCTCTTTGTTTCAAAGACAATGGGCCTGGAGTTGGAGCGAGTGATGCTTAAAGCACCTAGTTTGAGTGGAAGCTGATGATGTTTTTTTTTTTTTTTAGCAACATGGGTTTAGCTTAAGGAGTAGTGAAGTTAGGCTCCTTTTTACATTTCCTAGGCTTAACACGTACACTTTTGACTAACATCATATAAATATTTCCTTATGTATGTGTGTGGTACATGTAAGCTCCCATGTTTATGTAAATAAGAAACAGGTGATAATCATTGAAGGCAATGAGATGGTGCCACTTCTATGATGAATCGTGTATGTTTATAAATGAATTGTTGATAGTAAATGACAAAACTAGACAATCATGCCTTATAAGATTCCAAGACTGTGTAATATTATACATGCTAATTATTTAGGCTTAGCGTAATTATTGATTAAGACAGATCCTGTTAACGTACTAATAATTAGTTTTTGCTTGCATTTCATATGTGACGTTGTTGGGATGTCACACTCTACTTCTTCCTTATATCGCTCAACTCCATCTTGGCAGAGAACACCGTGATCCCCATCAGATCCCAGTGCCTCCTTCGCAAAGAAGATGATCCAACAAAGGCGGCAGCAGAGGCGACAAAGCTCCTCAATTGCATCACTCAGAGTGAGTTGGATTGAAGGAGCTGCCTACTTGAGAAACATATCTACGTGTCATCTTGGTGAAAGCCGTTGAGGTTGCCAAACAAGTAGAAACGTAGTCACAAGGAAGTAATGCGGTATTTGTAGCCGTTGAAGGGGATGGATTCACCATGGACAAGGAAGACGTTAATGACGAAGAACATGAGATTGACGGAGAACTCAAACTCGAGGCATCTCAAAGTGATAAAGTCAAAGGTAGAGTAAGGCCAAATCCGTCGAGGGCTATGAAAGGGAAATTGGAAAAGGAGAAGATGTCCTCAAATTCATGAGAAAGAGCTATGTCTGATGTGGATGGCGTATTGTAGAAGGATTAATAGTTTTTACAACCTCCGTGATTTATTTTTAATTTTAATCCTGCAAATCAAACATTCATTTAGATAAACATTTATTTTAATCCATGCTATATTTGGACATTAACAAATATTAGATGGGATATTTAAAATTCTATCATATGTTTATTCTATATGACATTATCTTATTCAGCAAAAATATTCAAAGGACCAAATGCAATGAATTTAGAAATTCACTTTCCTAATTTCATAAATGAATGTTTGCTTTAACCGGAAAGTCTTTTCGGTTGATTAGTCATTTTCGGCGAACAAATCAAGTGGAAGTCCAAAAATCTAATTTTTTGAAAACATTTTCACTAAAACAAACACACTCTAAATTGAGAGAAGTTGAAGACGACAAGATTGGTTGAAGGTGGAGTTGAAGGACACAAGGATTTGGATGATTGGCTGTTGTTTTGTGGCAGGGCGATTGCATTTGCAAAAGCTCTTCATCTTCCCTTCTATTTGTTTATTGTAGCCTTGTAGTTTTAGGGTAAGCAAGCAATGTTGCAAATTTGGGTCTCAATGATAACTCTATAAAAATAGAGGTATTTTACAAATTTTAGGCAACAAATAATGCAATATCCGTGATAAAATATTTGGATTTTTTTCTATTTATTCAAATTTTCCTTATTTATGCAACATAATGAGATATAGAGAAAATAAGAAAAAAAATGACAAAAAGAAGGAAAGAAAGAATTTAGTAGTTTAGGAATTCAAATCTAAAAGCATTGAAAAATGGATATCAAATTAGGGATTCAGTGATTTATTCCCTAATTTTATCAGAAAAAATTGGAAAGTGGATATCAAATTAGGAATTCTATGATTTATTCCTTAATTTTATCACAAAGAGTTGGAAAGTGGATATCAAATTAGGAATTCTCTTATTTATTCCCTAATTTTATGTGAAAAATAAGCAATTACCTTGGATAGGAGTCTTGGATGTATCCTATAAATAGGAGAACATTGAGAGCTTGGGAGGACAGTAGATCTTTTTCATTGTTCTGAGAGTTTTTCAAGCATTTTGAAGAGAAGACGAAAATGATGACAAGTTCTTATCCTTTGATTCAAGATGTTAGGTTTGATTTATATTTTCGTTTTTTCTTTTATTATGTGCTAATTTTCTTTTATTAGAGTTATGATATAGCCTAATCATAATGATCTGAATTTCATAATTTTTATGTTTTGCAAGTGATTTCATTTATGTGAATTATATATTATTGTGCTTAATACTTTTAGGTGACTGACAATCATTTCAATGATCTGATGTGTATGTTTAGAACTGAGAAGTGATAATATGCAATTGTTCATTATAATATATAAGCATGAATTAAATATGGATAAAGATATATTTGTATAGCTTTCGATGATAAGGCGATCAAAAGATTCATTATAAACTAGAAATTTTCATAGATGTTAATGCACTTTGTTTATAAATTAACCTAGAGATATTGTGGATTGATAAACTAAGTAGATTTGTTATACCTAGAGATTGGGTAGTGAATAAATTTGGAAATTCTACTATCACATGTTTGATATCGTTTTTGTATACATATAATTTGAAATTCATAAATAGTATTTATGGTGAAATCGAATGCTCTAACATATTTATTTAATTGATTTGTTGCATTTACTTTCGAAATTTTGTTTCCACATTTGTCAATTTTAATTTATTCTGAATTCTATTTTGATTAGTTAGATAAATCTTATAATTAGTCCATTTTAATATTTAATTAATTTATTAATAATCAATTTCTGTGGGATGATATCTTTTCTCATCATTGTATTACTTGTTCGACATGTTCATCGCTTTTAGAATCCTACAAACACTCAATGTTGCTTTTATTATTATTTTCTTCATTTTAGTGTTTTTCTATTCATTAAGCTTTTAAGATGTTCTCTTGGCCAAAAGAAAAAAAAAACATTTGAATTTTTCTCAATTTTTTTAGATTTATTTAAATATACTAAGATTTCATCGATATCAAGGTGGTGGTGATAGGCCCGTGTGATGACAACAGTTAAAGGTGAGCATCATGTTCGGTTCAAGTCAATAATCGGACAAAATTGAGCTAGTTCCCAATTTTGTTCAATAAGTAGGAGCCGTTGTCGTTGAAGGATTCTCTTTTTTTAAATAATGTTAGATTTTTTTAGGCTATTGATTGAACCTAGAGCTAGTTGGGACTATTTGGTGTTGGGTTTCCAAGGTCGGTATCGTGGGTTCTCCTCGGAACTAGTTCAAATCAGTCTTAAACCGATTCAACCAATCTGATTTTGAGGTTGAACCAACCCTTGAATCCATTCACGCAAGTATTCTTATCCGCCAACACTGCGCTCACCCACGTCTCCACATTACTTATAATTTGTGTGAAGTCCTAGCCTAAGCTCTCTCATTAACTCGGTGAGCCAATCCAGAGTCATCCATTCTTCAGAGTCAATAATTTAAGGAGAGAAATCACTATGAATACAAGCTCGAGTTGAGAAGAGTCAATTCGAGTATGAGTCGTTAAATTTAGGTTGGATCATTTTTGACCCCACGAGTTTGATAAACCTATGATTAAGTAACTGATGGAATGCTGCATCAAGTCTGGTAAGGCCCAAAATATGATCCGTTTTCCTGAAACCCATTAATATGAGCAAAACATTAGGCCCAGCTTGAGGGGCTACGAAATCATGTTTTCTCAAAGCCTGGCCTTTCGGGCCTGTCGAGCCACCAATAATTTAAATAGAATTGCAAATATAAAATTTTTCTTTTTCCTAAACACATGTATTCTTGAAAAGTGTACGTAATCCATTATCCCGAGTTTTACAACTCAAAGTAATTTATAAAATTTGCAATAATATGCTTTATTTCATTTGTTACCTTAAATATGTTTCCTAAGTCCATGCCGACAGTGTATTTAGTTTTGTTTAAACGAGAAAAAACAAGAAAGCTTTTAGAGAAAGTGTAGGATTTTAAATATCGTTAAAAGAAATGATGACCTATGTTTTTTTCCTAATTGGACGTATGCAGTATGCGATGAACATTATGTTTAATCATTATCTAGAGGGCCTTTGCACACCCAGTTACCTTTGCTTTTTTTTTTCTCCCTCGTTCTTTTGCTCTTTTAGCTTTTTGGTCATTGCGACCGTTTCAAGTTACAATTTAAATGGGTGTTTGTGGGTTTGAAATTAAAAATAAACCGACGAACGTTCCTTGTATTTTGGTTTAGAGCATATGATAATTGGTACTCCCACAGCAACCAACCGGCAATATACTAGTATACATTTGATTTGGGATAAGTGTGGAAGACATCCAAAATGTCGTACCCGTTAGTCAATTGAGTCTCGTTTGATGTTGGTTCATAGAGTGATCAAAGTCTAAAAAAAAGTGCAATCAAGTCCTTAATTCATAATCGGTTCAACATAGCTTATTCCAATGCTGACAAGCATCGACCGGCCAATGCATTGAGTATCTAGTTGCACATTCTTTAAGCATTCCGGGATCAATCAACCGGCGCTGAACATTCAAAGACTCAATTGATCGACGGGCAGAAACGTTCAGGACTCCCTCGCATTTGCCCCCACCACTAATTTAAATTTGATTTGCAAAGCAAACCCACAGATCACTGCGCGAAGCTTAAACGTGCATCCTAATTCATGAACAATTCACTCTGCAGTTCATCGGACTTACTTGGGGCCGGACAGGAAAAGGAAAAGCAGCACTTTGGAGAAGGAGGGAGGTCCTAATCAAAGACGGGTCCGATCGGCTCGGAACTAACGAATCAAACCCTCAAAAACGATGGTCCAACCACCATTTTTTGTCATCTTCCCTTAACAAAACTCTCAGTGTGTAGTGGACGCAAAGGAAATCAACTCCTCCCTCCCTTTCTCTCTCCCTTTCTCTCTCTCTCTCTCTACCAAGATTTCTATTCAAATCCCACTAAAGATCATCAACCAGCTATAGCGTCGCCATTAGTACCGACCTCATCATGAGCTCCGATGTATCCGCACCTGCATTCTATCCACGCATGCCTTGGAAACTTCGTACTTAAAGGCGTCTCGATGACGCCATTGACATTGATCAGTCTTGCCTCCTTGCCTCTCCGTGAGCGCTTCTTAGAGGAGGGTGTCGGAGGAGGAGGAGGCGGATGGAGGATAAAGGAGGAGGAGGAGGAGGCGGCGGCGGAGCGGTGGTGGTTGTCGGGCGAGCAGAGATCGACACGAGGCCGCCTTTCAAGTCGGTGAAAGAGGCGGTCGCACTGTTCGGGGAACGGGTCCTCGCGGGGGAGATCATCGCCAATAAGCTCAAAGAGGTCCTATTACTTTCTCCTTCCAAAGTATCTCCATAGGGTGAAGTAGATCATACGTACTTAGATTCATAAATCCCATGCATACAACAATAACTTTCTTACGTGACATCCGACGTACATTGTATTTATCTGTTCTTGTAATGTTATGTGCCAGATGCGTGCCGGAGCTGGTGAAACCGCCCGGGCGGCACACTCCCAAATCGCGGCCCTAACGACCGAGCTCGAGGAAACTAAGCAAAACCTCACAAAGGCCAGAGAAGACAACAACCGGTTGGCCAACTCCATCAAAACCCTCAAAGACGAGCTCGAGAATGCCAGGAGAGAGGTGAAGCGATTGAAGGCCGCGGCGTCTCCGAAACACTCTCTCGATCCCGAGATCGAGGACGTCAAGTTCATCGAGAACGTCACCAGAGTTGGCAGGGCCAAGAAGAAGTTATCCCTGACCAGCGAAGACGAAGAAGAAGACGACAGCGCCGGCGATGAAGACGATGACGACGACGAGAGGGAGTTCGAGTTCCACAGGAAGACGACAAGGTACGTGAAGTTCGCGAGCCCGCCGTCGCTGACCCGAGTGATCGCGAGTAGTGAAGAGCGCGAGACCGGGCTGGAGAGGCCACTGTCCGCGAACAAGACGAAAAGCAAGAAGGCTCTCGTCTCCGTCGTGGGGTGGCTGCTGGCGAGGAAGAAGAGCGGACCTGATCGCCACAGAGAGGATTACTAGTTCGTCCATGTTTCCTCTGCAGAAGGAGCACGAGTCTTGAGCATGAGAAATTTACCGCAGGAAGCATCTTTAATTTTTGTTCCGATTAGCTGAATTTTCCCAGAGGCTGTGATGTACTTGGGTAGTGATGGCACATTATTGTACCGTATTGTATCCATGTCTACATCCGTGGCTCTCGAATAAATTGCGTTCGCGTCGATCAAACGAGTCATGTGCTTTTAAATGTTTGGTACTGCTAATGAAGATTGGTTGCTTTATGTACTAGTTTTATGAACTGTGCCGTTCATGGACCACGCCCCATGAATGTTTCATTTCGTGCGCTATCACGCATGGAGAAACACCAAATTTCAACTCCCCCTCTCTACCTATTTCTCCTCTCTCTCTCCCCCTTCTAATTCAGTACCAGCCACTGCCCCGCCCCGCCACCGTGGCGAGCAATCGAACCGTGCCGTTAGTACGGTGGCGCTCGATAACAATCTCCCTCTCTCTTTCTGTGACACCAGGGCCATGCTCGCTAGTCGCCAACAATGGTGAAGCTTGACACCGCTTCGAGCTCCCTCTGGATCGGCAAGGCCGTGCTCATGACGGAGACTCTTTTCTCATCTACCGATTTCAGTGAGTTCATGTAAGTCCTCCCGATTTGTACCGATGCACCTTACCTGCCGCTCCATGATGTGACGTACCATAAATACATAGCTAAAAGCTCATTCGAAAGATATGCCTGAAAACATTGTTAGTTCCTTTACATTTCTCTCAAACTTCTTGGTCTTTTAACTTGAATATCAACACTGACTGGGTAGCCATGTCAGCGATATCCAACCAAAATTAGTCGGAAAGACTAAATTAGCAATTCATCAAAAAGTTTAGGATTAGTTTGATAAAAAAAATTAAAAATTAGAATTAAATTAGCAAATTAAAAGGTTTATGATTAAATTGGCAAGTTGTCAAAAGATTTAGTTCTGAATTAACAAAATTGGAAGGTTTAAAACTGAATAACAAAATTGAAAACTGAATTAGCCTATGTACAATAGATTTAGAACTTTTTCAATAAATTTCCCAAATAAGAGATAGCACACATAAAAAAATATGAGGGATCCAGTTTCTCATGTGGCACTTTTCTATTTCCTGAACAAGTAGACTCTCTCATGACTTCCCAAATTTGTCAGAAAATTATTCTCTCACCAAGCAGGTCGGCGACAACAAATCTGCTTCGAGCGTGGGAAAGATTCACCCTCCTTGAGAAGAGTACCCAACAAAATGCTAAATCATATAATTAGATATGTTGGACCTGAATATGTCCTAAAACTGCTTCATCCGAACTTTGAAATGTAAAATTCAGGGGTATTTCTAGGGGAGATGGAAGAAAAACTCTCTCCAATTAAGAGGGATAGGGCGTGTACAAGCACTGACACGTTAAAATAATGAACACATCCAGGCTAAGCTTCAAGTTATCATACCACCGTTGGAAACCCCTGTTAGAAGCTTATTTTTGTCGATTAGACACGTGCTTCACACAGTGTCTAGAACCAGCACGTCTAACTAGTATCCCCGGTTCTAGACACTGTGCCATCATATCATTTTATGTTTATTAGCATCATGAGCCCGACAATCCACAAGGCCCGTTGAGACTTGCTTTTGTGTGATTGCTTTGATGTTGAATTGAGGGAGCATTGGCAAGTCGTTCTCTCCTTGAGATTGGTCCGATTGATTTTATGTAAAGTTTAGTAACATGTTAGTCATGGGTGTGTCTGGTAAGGTTTTTAAAAATTAGTTCTATGACTAGTACCCCTGACAGCTTGGCTTGACCCATTTGTCACATTTACATGAAAGCGTCGTAAGTGCTCAATGCATAACCACCTAATGTCATGCATGTGTCACAGGCTGGCAATTCCTTTGGCTGCAGAACAATCCATGAGGCACCTAGCGAGCGGAATTCACCAGGCTAGCCCTCGTTCAATAGTTGTTCCAGAGAACAAACGATGAATAGCTTCCTTATACAAGATCATACCAAGCCAAGCTTAGCTCGAATATCTAATCCATCGAGCGAGACAACATATCTCTTTAGGCTCAACAACTAGTTTTGGTTTGCTATGACCTCATTAGGAAAGTGACATCAGTTCCCGATTAGTTTGTGCATGGGAGGCCTACCCCAACTTCAAAGCTCCTAAGTAATATAATATTTCAATCCTAGAACTATTAACACCAACCATCCTGATGCCACTCCCACGAATTAGTTGTGTTTATCCCCTCTACATCCTCACTTTTCACTCAATAATCCCAAGCACCACTTACAAGTGTCATGAGTATGGGAGGTTTCACGGATTGTGACATTCTCCCCCACTCAATCCCACAACGCCCTCGTTGCGGTTTACTCTATCGCTTCTTTGCATCCCTTAACCATTGATGCGACACTTTTGGGATCATACATCGAATGGTCACGCTCGCCCAACAAAATAGGTTTTGCTCCATTGGTAGCCTATTTTGATCTCAATTGTTCGAGCCCTTTTTCGATCACTTGTGCTTTCCTTGGCAAGTGTGGCATTTTTCACCAACTGCATCTTTTAGCAGCACCATTTTTGCCTACTAAGCATCTTGGCCCCAACAAACTAATTGAGGTTTTTTCCTTTATTGAAAATGTGGTAATAGACCTCTTCTTTAGATTCATTGATCGATTTAGGAACGTTATCCTCATTCAGTGAGGAATCGGTTCTTCTCCAACTCAACTCACTCGGCAAGGAACCAGTTCTTCCTCGTGCCCATTGTCATCCTATAAGCTAGTCGAGAGCTACACTTTGTATGAGCATTTTTTGCCTTGGCAATTCACTCTTCGCCCTTGTAGGACCAAGTAGACCATCGGTACTCTCCAATTCAACCTACATTGGAGCGAGGAATCATATCTTTCTCCGACTTACCCACTTACTAGAGGGAACTTGCTTTGAAGCTTGTTCCATAGTTGTTCCAGAGAACAAATGGTGAATAGTCTAACCAAGAGCTACACTTTGTCTGAGCATATTTTGCCTTGACAATTCACTCTTCGCCCTTGTAGGACCAGGTAGACCACTAATACTCTCCAATTCAACCTACATTGGAGTGAGGAATCAGATCTTTCTCCGACTTACCCACTTACTAAAGGGAACTTGCTTTGATACCAAATTGTCATGGGCTAGTGGTTCCTTAGCCGCAAAACAACCCATGAGGCACCTAACGAGCGGAATTCACCACGTCTGCCCTCATTCCATAGTTGTTCCAGAGAACAAACTGTGAATAGCTTCATTTTACAAGATCATATCACAGCCAACTTAACTTAAACATCTAATCCATCAAACGAGACAGTAGATCTTTTTGGGCTCAACAACTGGTTTCGGCCTACTATGTCATCATTAGGAAAGCGGTATCAGCTCTCGACCAGTTTATGCACGAGTAGCCAACCCCGCCTTCAAAGCTCCTAAGTAATATAATCATTCAATCCTAGAACTCCTAGCATCAACCGTCCTAACGCCACTCATATGGACCAGTTGTGTTTATCTCCTCTGCATCCTCACTCTTCACTCGATAATCCCAAGCATTACTCACAAATATCATGAGTACAAGAGGTTTCACGGACCGTGACACATGCATGCACAATCTCAATGAATGTAAATTTAGGTTAGTGGATTGATTTAGCGTGCATTTGGTAACTATTCTGTTTTCGGGAATAAATTTTTCTCATAAATGATTTTTTTTTTTATTTTGTTTCCTTTATAAACTTCTGAACATTTGAAAGCATTTAGTAGCTACATAAATTTATATTTCTTTTGATACGATTTGCAAATTTTTTTTGACTTAGAATTCCTTTTAATTTTTTAAATAATTTTATTACATTTTTCTCCTTTTTTCTTTTCTATTTTCATTTTGTTCTTCTTCCTCTAGCCAATTACCGATCCTTGTCTTTGCAAGGTTGAGGACCTCGGGGGAGCCTCGTTAGCCCAAGCCTCACCTAGCCACCGGCGAAATCGCTCGCTAGATGAAGAAGAAAAAGAAAAGGAAAATAATTAAAAAGAAGAAAAAAATGCTTGATGCTAGAATTGTTTTCAAAACATAGAAACAATTATTTATTTATTTATTTATTTATTTATTATGTTCCAAAACAACAATATTATTAAATGGATTTCATTATTTTTTGTTTTGAGAATAAAAAAACTAGAAATAAACATTGTTTGGCAAGTTACCAATCAGACCCTTAAGCGCTCAAGGAGAATCCAGAGCACCTTTTGAGAAACAAAATTTGGTAGATGACGACCAAGTCTTCGCTCGTCCAGTACAAATGGGACACCCAATCGCCGTACCGTGTTCATAGACCATCTCCATGTTCCAAGAGCTGCGTGGATGCACTCGATGCACGCCGTTCCCGTCCATTCGAACTCGAACCGATCGAGAGAAAGCATGCCAAATCGCGTTGTCAATATTATAATGGATACTACAAGATTTCGGTGAATTGAATTTCAGTGTCGCGTTCATGCACGGGCGAAGGGGGGTTGGTTCGATCGATCGTGGTCGGTAAGTCGGCCGGAAATTTTAAGAATTTTTATGGGGGGACGTGGCGAAGGCATGATGGAATAAAAATGGGAAAAATATAAAGCCCCCGCACATGTTACCATGTGAAAACTCTGCCGAATACGGACAAAAACCTTGTACTCGCTTCGCGCCGCGCCGCCCTGCCCTTCGGCTCGGCTCGGCTGCCGCCCTCGGCCGAAAGCCAGCCGATTTGGGGAACTCCCTCCTTTTAAAAACTTTTCTATTTTCGAACTCTTCTATAAACTTTTAATAATAAAGAAAAAAAAAAGCTTATTAACCTCCGAATTATGCCAACTATAACACAAATACTCTGAATTTTTTGGACATCGCTAAAAATCCTAAATTTGCACATTATGACACAAATAACTTAATTTTTTTATCGTAAAAAATAATATAAAATAATGACTCATCTGTCATTGATATTTCAAGATGAGTGAATGCGATGAGTTTGTGATGTAATTTATGTTTAGAGTGAGTTAGGATGATAAGTCATGATATAATTAATATTTTAGGAAGAATCATGGTCCTATGTGTCTTGGAATTAGGCATTAATATGCCTTGTGTCGTTGATGATGTAATCTTATTTGTCTTTTCTCTATCTTATGCCCGTAAAAGGCACAGTTTATAATATATTGAAAAAAGACCAGCCTCACTAGTAAAATCGTGTGTTTATATCTAGTATTAGAGATTTTTTAATGGTAAGATAGCACATTAGGTGCGTTTGGGAAGGCTTTTGGGGAAAGTCTTTAGGAAAATGCAAAGACTTTTGAGTTAAAGATGTTTTTCAAAATGCAAACCGTGTTTGATAAATTGTAGTTTTGAAAGCCCATTATGAAATACCTTTGAGTAAAATAGCTTTTGGAAAGATTAACATTTACAAAGGATTTTGGTGATTAATAAAAAAAAGAAAAAAATTATCAAAAAAAAGTAAAAAGAGTTCGCCGACGAGGCAAGCAACCGTCGGCGAGATAGGTGGCTGCCAACGGCCTTAGGCAGCCCCCGGAGACGACCGGCGAGGGCCGCCTAGGGTCGGGCGACCTCCGGCGAGGGTCACGTGGGGTTGGGCGACCCCCGGCGACCCTTCACAAAGGTCGCCCGACCTAGATCTGGGTCCGCCGAAGGTTGCGGGACCTCGCGGCAGCAAATGCGGGTCACCGGAGGTCGCACGACCTCGCGGTGACCGGATCTGGGTCGCATCGATCACGCGACCCAAAGTTGGGTTGCGGCGACGCGACTCGCGAGCGGTTGCTGGGGTCGCGAGACTGGCGGGTGACGGTCGCCATGACCTCGCCAACCTCAGCCGTGATCTCGTCGGCCTCTCAAGCTCGCCTCATGCCGCTGGAGAAGGAAGATGAATAGTAGCATGAACAGGTGTGCTTAAATCATGCAAAGCTAATTCTCCCTTCTTTTCTTCAAATTTATATCCAGTATTAGAGATTTTAGAATGTTAAGATAGCACATTATCCTAATAGTTTGTTCTGCACTCGCCATTAAAAGAATATTGTGCATCTAAAAAATTGAGCCCAGCTAGATCCTTGTTTTGAACATAGTGTGACATATAAAATTTTGCATTTTTTTTTAGGGTTTTTGGAGAAACAAAAAATTAAAATAAATACATCATAGTGAGTATAGCAGGTCTTTCATAGCATCCCCGAAAAAAAGTCCTTGAATATGAGTATTAAATAAGTTAAAACTATCAATCTTCTCACATCAAAACACAAGATGCGTCGACAACCTAACATGTTGAGCGGGGTCAATTTACGTGAGATGGGTCCATTTATTCCAAACCAAAAAACTCATCCGAGCGCATGTTCCATCAGGCAAACGAGTGGTGTCAACAATTGTCGGACTTATATTTAGGATGTTTTGATGGACCTCCGGATGGTCGGTCCATACATTCTTGCCTCGGGGAGCGATTATATTAAGGAACATAATTACTTAAGATAAAAGATTGTTGCGAGTGGTGACCAAAAGGTAGCAGTACAAAGACAAACTCACGAGAGGGGGGAACAGATCGGGAAATGCTGCAGCATTTCTGGACGATCCCGCAAATAAGATGCGAGTCGATGGCTTCACGGAGGAGCGACGTCGGCGACGTCGTTTTCTGTTGCTCTCAAGAGAATGTTTTCTTTCCCCGATTTGCGGCCTAAGACAACGACGTGTCTTCATCTCCAAGGAATGAGACGTAGGCCATTAGCAAACAAAAATAAAGTCGACAAAAGGATAAAAAAAAAAATTGGGGAATCGTATGGTCCGAAATCGAACTGCGTTTTAGGGGAGAAAAATCGATTTTCTCATGAAAGCAAATAAAATCCATAAGCGAAATTTCACGGAAATAAATGTTTAGGTGCAAATTGTTTTCTACACAACATGTATAAAAGCTATTGCGTACGACTTTCTTGAGAAGCGGATCGGACATTTTTGAATTACATTATTAAATTATCATGTGAAAAAGAGTGGAGTGAGATTTTTTTTGCCCAAATCATTTTTTCTTTCACTTTTTCATACCTAATTTTCATTTTCCCGGTCCTCTAAGATATCTCCATTCTTACTTAACAAACATGTAATTAATGATTTTAAGTATAACCTCACTTTTTGCCGTAAATACCTCCCAACATACTCATATGATAGATTCAGACCTAAATAATGGAAGGGTCATCCTTCTTAGCTACCTAGCCCAAATCAAGGCAAAATGCAAACCGAGTGAGTTTAGAATAAAATTCTCTTATCGAGTTCGAACCAGCACTTCAATTTTCTTAGACCCACCAATTTTACAGCATCAAGATCCTCGGCAAGGTTTCTAAGGCCCGGTGTTTATCTTGCCAGCCTATTGATCCGGTCTATGATATAATTTAGCCAAAAATACCAAAATAAATATATAAATGAGCAATAAGAAAAGTAGGGCTTAATTATATATTCATCTCAACTTTTCTTGCTCTTTTTTTTTGTGGGTTTGAGTGCTTCGACAAGCTCTCCCTGCCGGCTAAGCTCGTAGCCACCCCAGCCGCGGTCTACTCTCCCATTCCGAACCCAACATAGTCAAACATCAAATCAGAATTATGAATTACCTTACCTGTCTGCCAAGATTCTTGCATAAATACCCAACAACATACCATTCAATAATTCGCACCACCACCACCACCGCAACACAGCACAACACAGCACTGCTCAGCGCGGTCAAGAAGGAAGGAAGGAAGGAAGGAAGCCGACGAGGAAGAAAAGAAAAATGGAGAAACAGCTGCGAGGAGAAGAAGGAGAAGAACAGTGCAGCCCGAGGAAAGCGAAGGCCCAGTGCATCCCCCGCCTGAGGGCCCCCGTCGCCAGCTCCTCCTCCTGCTCCGCCCGGAGCCACCGGTTCGCCCCCTCGACCCTGCTAGAGCGCTTCCGGGAGGCGGTGTTCCGCCTCATGATGCTGTCCGCCCTCTCCAAGTCGTCGCCATCGCCGCCGCCGCCGCCTCCCCCGCCCTCGAGGCAGCACCGCCCGTACTACCCCGTGAACGACCCGCACCACAGCGAGGCCCTCGCGGACTGCATCGAGTTCATCAACAGGAAGAAGAAGGCTTCAGGCGAGGATGATGATGCCGCCGCCATCTCCGGCGTGCCCTTAGACGATCCGGCCGAGATGGTCATGCCGGTGCCGGTCATGTGATCCGGGCGTAGTTTCTGCAGTTGTACATTGACTTGTGTATGGAAAAAAAAATTCTACAGCTCATCTTACAAGGGACTTTTTCATGTCGTTTTTTTTTGCTACGAGGTTTATGGACATGTTACGGGGATCGTCCCAAGGGGCGATTTTCTAGGACCATGTCCGGTGATCTGTCGGTACATCGTCCGTGCTTGTAAATGATTGAAGGTGGACAGAGTTGCTCGATCTCTTTCAACTCTCTTCACAGTTTTTCCTTGTGCAATCGAATCCATGGTGCGTTTGAGCTTGACACTTGCAAAGCTTTTTTGAAACTATAAAGCCGTGAGACCCCGGAAGGCTCGCAATAATGACGGTCCGAAATCTCTGGTCGAGTGAGTTTTGATCCACACGAATGATCCGGACAAAATCGAATTTGGATGGAGTCGAACGACGATCGAAATATGGTCTAAAAAATAAATCTCTATTCGATGGTACTGCATCTCCATTACTTCTTTCTAAATTTAGGAATTCCATTGGATTTAGAAATGATAAATTGGAAGAATTTCGAGGTAAAAAATGTTGGTTTGGTAAGACTTCTTCTTCTTTTAATTAGAAAACGGATCCAGTGAATTAAAGAAAACTAACCATAGTTGGATACATAAATTGCACAGATGATCGATTTTCAGGTGATCTAGTTCCCATTCAGAAATCAAGAATTGAAGAGACTGGTTCCGATTTTTAGAACCAGGAATGGGACCATTGGTCATGAAACGGTGGCATTTTCTTCTTCTTTTCTCCTGCTTGATGGTTCTTTGCAAGAACAACAAATGAACAAAATGACATGTAAGATCACGAAAATGGAAAAGACGGAGAAATAAAAACTTAACCGAAACGAAAAAGGATTTAGAAAGCCAAAACACCAACATAGATTATTGTAAAATTTGCAAGGTGACTAGGGAGGAAAATAGACAGGTATGAATTCCCAAAACTTGAAGCGACATATAAGTAATAGAATTACTAAGAGAATCAACAAACATTGAAAGAAGTCAAGTTATTGCTGAAATGGTTCAAGAAATAAAAGAGGAGGATGCGGAAAAAGAACCAGCGGCATAAAAAAAAAAAAAGAGCATTGGATATTAACCTCGATGAGATGCTATTGTGATCATGATCGGCCAAAAACAGAGAAAGAGAGGGAGGCAAGAATTGAGACTCGAGGTGGGATAATGTGTCGTCAAGTGACTCAAGCGAGAGGGTGGCATCTGAGAGTCAGGCAAGAGACAGAGTGCGACCGAGTGAGTAAAAGAGGCGTGAAGAATGAGAATCGAATTGGGATTTTGTTTCGGATTTAGGAAAAAGGCATGAAAGGAGGAGGTGGAGATATTAGATTTTTCATATTTGAAGAAATAAAAAAATAAAAAAATTGGTTTGGGTGGTAGCTCCAATGACATGGAATCATTAGTTCCAAACATAAACTAAACTGCTAACCAGATTGAAATTCGCTAGTTCATGCGGTTAGTTTGCTCATCCCTAATAAATTGGACAGGAAAACTATCAAAAAATTATAAACCTATTACATTGATGCCTAATTCAATCCTCAACCTTCTGAGTTGGTGCCATTCATTTTAAATTTTTAATGGAGCCGATTAAGTCCTAAACATTTTAAAATAATGTCAATTTATTCATAAATCTTTTGATTAGTGTCAATTTAGTCATTCCGACTAATTTTAGCCGGACATTACTGACGTGAACGCCGGCTCGCTTATATGGCACTGCTAGCGCTGACATGTACAATTTTTACTAACATTTTAATAATAATTTTTAAAAAAAAAAAAAATTTTTTTCTCTCTCTTCATTTCTCTCTCTCTCTCTCTCTTCATTTCATCGCTCTCTCGGTCATCATTTCATCGCGGCTATCAAGTGCGGTTGGCCTTCTCAGGGCTTGGCCTTGCTGAATCTGGCCCTAGTGAAACATTGCTTGGTCCAACGCAACCTCGATGAAGGCTCCTCTGGTAGATCCGACGAGGTCGGTCCTCGCTTAGGCTAGGGCGGCCTTGTTAGATTTGGCTAAGGGAGCCCTCACCAGGGGTTGCCCTAGCCTGGGTGAGGGCCGGCCTTGCTGGATGCAGTGGGGCTCACCCTTGCCTAAGTGAGGGTCGGCCTCCCCATGCCAGATCCAACAACGCCGCAAGGCCGACCCTTGCCTAGGCTAGGGTGACCTCATCGAATTTGGCCAAAGGAGCCCTCCCTAGTGCTACCCTCGCTTGGGCCAGATCCGACGAGATGGTGAAGCTAGGTTGCTCGGTCATGGCCAATAGTTGACCATTGCCTGTGGCCGATGGTTGTTCACTAACGAAATGAGAATGAGAAGAAGAAAGGAGAGAAAAAAAGAAAAAGAAAAAGGAAAAATAATAAAAAATTGAAAATTTATTAAAATATAATATGAAAAATCATTTACATCAATGCTGTGGTGCCACATAAGTAGACCATCATCCATGTCGGTAATATCCAGCCAAAATTAGCCAAAAATACTAAATTGGTATAAAGTTAAAATGTTTATGATTAAATTGACATTAATTCAAAAGGTTTAGGATTCGATTGGCATTGTTGAAATGTTTATGATCAAAAGATTGGCGAATCGGTATTATTGAAAAGTTTATAACTAAATTGACACAAATATAATAGATTTATAACATTTTTCACATTTTTCCCTAAATTGGACCATTAGCTGTTGGCCCAACTCGTTGGTTGCTGTTTAGAGGGACGAGAGAGGATTACTAGCGGCCCGGCCCGGTCCGTCCCGTTCTGGACACGAACCTGAACTCCGCTCTCCGCCGGGCGCTCTGGCGATTCTCTCCGCCCCCGGACGTCTCCAGACCTCTCGCTGCGTCTGCACAGCATCTCCATCGCATCTCCATCGGGAATTCCCGTGCGACAATCGGCATGGGCGGTACGTCACGATCAGCACTTCTCGCCTCTTTTCTCCTTCTTTTGCTGCTGTTTTCAGCCCGCTGTTTCGATCGAATCTCTTTGCTCCTCTCTCTCTCTCTCTCTCGTGCGCGCGCTCAGTTCCGGTTCTTTTTTTGCAGGCGTGCAAGCCGAGAGAGAAGACAAGGACAAGGTCTCTCTGGAGCTCACCGAGGAGATCCTCCAGAGCATGGAAGTCGGCATGTCGTTCAGAGACTATGTGAGCTGCTCTTATTTCCAGTCCAGTCTAGCTTAGGCTTTTCTTACGGTCGAATTGCACACTATTTGTAATTTAGCTGAATTGCACGAATACCCGTTTCGTCATCGGCGCCGAGAAGCTATTCTCGCCTCGAAATGGGGCATCTTGCTGTGGAATTATCATTGGGTGGCGTTGCATATATTTCGAAACGAAGACAGGGGTTTTCTTGTGCATGCTTTTATGTGGGAATTGGGAATTTTGTGCCCTCCTCCTCGGTGACTTTGGTCCGAGTTTGAACATTTGTCAGCTTGCCTTTTATGCTCGCGGATGTTGCTTTATTGGATTACTAAAGGCTTCCACTCGATGTAATTACTGTTTGCAGAGTGGTAGAATCAGTTCCATGGATTTTCACCGGGCCTCAAGCTATCTGGTGACAGCCAGCGACGATGAGTCTATTCGCCTTTATGATGTGGCAAGCGCAACGTAAGCTCTTTCTCTATCTGGTTCCTTAATCGCAATCGAAATTTGATCTGTGACTTGGTTCTACGAAACTCGGTCCGATAGGCTCTAGCGTCTATCCTCCCAAGATATAATAGACCTTCTTGTCAAACTTTAGATTACTTCTGCTGCTTGCACAACGCTCAGCAAGATTTCACAGATGCTCAATAATTGTCCAGATCATGAAATCTATATCAGCGTGTTTGAAGAGTAGGCTGGGAGTACTGAGTGTTGGAGAAGAAATTAAGAGATATCTAGTTGCATTTTTCTTCGCACCATGTCTACTATAATATTCACGTGCAAGTACCATTCAGCCTATTGACTGTTGTTGTACTGGGCATTTAGAAGCAGTGATGCCCTTTTATTTTTTTGTCTGAGACTGATTCTTATGCATTTTAGTATTGCAATATATCAAAGTCTTAAATAGAATAACCATTTAAACTCAAGGATTCCTTCCATCTCCAGATGTCTGAAGACAATTAATAGCAAAAAGTATGGGGTTGATCTGGTCTCATTCACTTCTCATCCGATGACTGTTATATACTCCTCAAAGAATGGTTGGGATGGTATGTACTCAGAACAATGGGAATATTATATTTGTTCCAGAATCATATACTTATATTTCAATCTTCACAGAGTCACTGAGGCTGTTATCCTTGCATGACAACAAGTACCTGCGCTACTTTAAAGGTCACCATGACAGGTTTGATTATGAGACTAGTTGTTTTAATAGAAGAGTGACTGCTTCCGCATGTCCTATGTGTAAGAGCAGTGTTGTTATCTTTTCATTCAGGGTTGTCTCCCTTAGCTTGTGCCCACGCAATGAATGCTTTATCTCTGGTTCTCTGGATCGCACTGTTTTACTCTGGGATCAACGAGCTGAGAAGTGTCAGGTGGATTCATTGTCACTTCTGAATTTTTTCGTCTTTAGATGAAGTCAAGTGCTGAAATGCTATCTGCACTTATAGGGTCTTTTACGTGTACAAGGAAGGCCTGCCACAGCTTATGATGATCCAGGCCTGGTGTTTGCAATTGCTTTTGGAGGATGTGTTAGGATGTTTGATGCTCGCAAATATGAAAAAGTAAGTAATGTGTGTAGGATGATGCATGTTAATTTTTCATGATGCCTAAATTCTGGGTTACCAAGCACTGCTGCGAAAACTGACTGTGGTTATATATGAAAAATTAGGGTCCTTTCGAAATCTTTTCTGTTGGGGGAGACATGTCCGATGCAAATGTTGTCAAGTTTAGCAATGACGGAAGGCTTATGCTTTTGACTACCACAGATGGGCATATACATCTTCTCGACTCATTCCGAGGCACACTGGTTAGAGTTTTCCCAAATTAGTTATAAGACTTAACTTATTTTCATGTTATTTAAAGTCTGTTTATATCTGTCCTCATTTGGTTAATTTCAAACAGTTATCCACTTTCAATGTCAAGCCAGCATCAAGCAAGTCCACCTTGGAGGCATCTTTTAGCCCTGAAGGAATGTTTGTCATTTCTGGTAAACTGTTCATCTTTGCTTGTGGTGGTTCCACTATGAATCCTGGTTATTTAAGAGTGTCCACAAGAATCATTTCGCTGCTGAACTCTAATTGCTACTTACTTTTCTTAAGACTAATGTTTTTCTCCTGGCTTTACTCATGTCATATTTCGTTTAGTCTGTCCTACAGTTGGGCTGTAATTCCTTTTCCTTTTTGGGGACCCAAATACGAATGATTTTACCTTTATTAGCATAGCAATTGAATCCCGGATTAACTTTTAGGGAGCGTAGATGGTATGCTGGTCTATGGACACATGGAATAACTCATTAAATGGAAGGAATCACATTAGGAGCTTCTATTTTCCTTTTTCTTACTTAACTACTGTTTGCCACTTCCTCTGGTGACTTGACTTGTATATTAATAGCAGCCTTGCTCTTTCTGTCCTGTTGCTTCCGTAGAACTTTTATTTTGCCTTGATTACATTGGAATGACTGCTCTTTTGGCAGGTTCTGGAGATGGCAGTGTCTATGCGTGGAGCGTAAGGGGCGGGAAAGAGGTATTTCTTGGTGTTGATTCTGTTTGATATTTCAATTGTATTATTAGGATCATCATTCGTGGAGATGGGGGTTCCAATTCTGATGTCTAGCCATTGGACGCTAAATATGCATGGTTTCCTAATGCCATGTTCATGATGTTCTGTTGCCTTGACATAGAACATTTGTTTCATACCCTCTCTATTTGTCATTTATTCCATTGGTTCGCAACTCCTTCAAAGGAAACATATAGCTGCTTAAAGTTTGAACTTACTTACTTCACTCAATAGTACTGCTTTCATTGGTATATATGTACACGATATTTTGTGCAATACTGTTGATAGGCCCGGTGAACTGAGCTTCCCTTTGTTCAGGTTGCAAGTTGGTTAAGTACTGACACGGAGCCTCCTGTCATAAAATGGGCCCCAGGAAACCTCATGTTCGCAACAGGATCGTCGGAATTATCATTCTGGATTCCTGATCTCTCTAAATTGGGAGCTTATGTTGGAAGAAAGTAGAAGGGTCGGGACAGTCATTGCTCAGAGGCAACGCAGTTGCAAGTCTACTATTCCCACCAATTATAATTTGGAAAGAGTTTAAGATGCTGACTTATCCAGGAAAAGGTTGTTTATACTTATAAACAACAGAGAGACAACTGTACAGGTGTTGTAAACACTCCCAGTGTGAGGGAAATTTTGGAAGTTGTGCCTTAACTTCACTGCCTTGTAAATAGTTAGCCAGCTTTTTTTTTCTTTCTTGGGTCGAAGAAATAGTTAGATAGCTAGGTCGTCACTTGTTTGATAGGAAACTGGAATTTTATCTCTTTTTCCAGCCAACAAGTCTGTTGTCATAAGTTTCTATGACCTTTTCAATATAAATTTGTGAGAATTGGAATCGCATTATTTGGAAGCTGTTCTTCTTGATCTGCTGAACACCTTTGGAGCTTTATACGGTTCCGGTCTTCTTTCGGAAAACTCCACTCTTGCTGGCTTTGATATCAATGTGTGCGAGTATCCGTATCTGATCTTGTTCTGCATCAGCAGAATTCTAAAGGTCTGATTGTCATAATAGACTTTCAGCTGCGTTTATGGTTTTGTATGAGTAACCTTCACTATCGTGCATTAGTAACTTCCCATGTTGAAGAATGTGACAGTTTAGTACAATAGTTCTCCATATCTTATCACAAGTAGAAGCTTAGAATCATCGCCGGAGCCTAGGATACTTAATTTCTCTATGGTATTATGAAAATTCAGCTGAATGCATACCGATAAATCCCAGTGTGATGTCGTATTGTGTCACACTTGAGGTACCGGGCAAGCTTTGGCTCCTCATATTGATACACTGCAAAATCGGAAAGTCGATCAATCAGCGAGAAGAACCCATCGAAGCTTTGTATATCAGACGCAAGGATACGAATTGGTCTGCTTCTTGGTAAGGATGCTTTCCAAGAAGAGCCGAAACAGATGCAAAAGAAGGAAAAAAGGGGACGAGGCCGGCGACATCCGGCGAAGAAACGAGAAAAAAGAAGAGTTCCAACCAGCTCGCTTAGATATTCTGCATGTCATGAGATGTGAGTTTCCACGCAGCAAAAGAACATTTTAATGTAGAGAGAGTACAGTAGAATTCCTAAATAAAATCCTTATTCGGATGATGTTATAATCTAGTGGATTAAGATGGTATATTTATGGGTTTTGTTGGGATTAATGGAATTTTAAAGGCAGCCTCCAGTTATTGGACTCAAACTAAAAAGAAAAGAAGTAGTATTTAAAGTTCAAAAACTTGTCTTGAAAGTGTTATTAAGTTTTAAAATTTTTAAAAAGTGTAATGCAATCTTTAAATTGTTATAAAAGTGCAATTGAAATCTACAATTTTTAAAAAGTGCAACAAAATACTAAAATTTGTCAAATTTGTTTAATCAGGTCCTTCTAATGATTACAATTTTGGAAAATTTTAAAATTCGATTATGCTTTTCTGATAAATTTTAGGATTTCATTGTATTTTATAAAAATTTTAAGACTTACAGAATTTTCAGTCCATTTTTCTCGAGAAAAAACAAGAGGAAGTAGAGGATGAATGAGAAGGATAAAGCATCAAATCCATCCACCCATTTTTCCCTTCCTCGAGAAAGCACAAGCGGGGCAAAACATGGAGGCTGGCATCCTCCATTCCCTCGCTCCTAGCCCGAATTCGCCACCGCCGTCCGTCTTCGCCTTGACAACCTCCTCAACCGCCGCCGCCGCGTCTCCTCCCCTCCTCCTCCTCCTCCGGCGCCGGCGTCGCCTCGCCGCCGTCACGGCCAGCGCCACCGGAGGCTCCAGGGACGACGAGCGGAGCGCCCCCGCTCCGCCGGTAACGCAGCCGGACAAGGTGGAGATACGGTTCCGCAGGGGGTCGAGGAAGAGGAGGCAGCTGGCGGAGGACGGGGCGGGCCGGGGAACGGCGACGGCGGCCGCGGAGAGGGCGCCGCCGACGCCGAAGAAGTGGGAGGAGATGAGCGTGGCGGAGAAGGCGGTGGAGCTGTACGTGGGGGAGAAGGGGATGCTGTTCTGGCTCAACAAGTTCGCCTACGCCTCCATCTTCATCGTGATCGGAGCCTGGATCCTGTTCAGGTTCGTGGGTCCTTCGCTCAATCTGTACCAGCTGGACACTCCTCCCCTGGCGCCGACCTCCATTCTCAAGGGCTGACTGCATCCAAAGCTCGCACTGGTTTCTGCTCCTGAAGAGCAAACAGATTCGATTTCTCCCTCCCTTGCTCTCCCCACTTTTCTGGTCTTTTCCAGTTCGGCACTAGTTGGTCTAGAGTAGAGATGTTTATAGCTACTGTGATTCGGATGAAGATCCTAAGTATAGATTGAGATCAGCTCATACTTGTGCCGAATGCATCGACCCGAAACCCGTAATGCATCGATGCGGCTCGAGAACTCGGATTAATCCCGACCAACTACCGTGTTTTTGGATCGAGTTGTGCAAATTTGACAGTACCAAGTAGATAAAATAACTGAATTTGTGAACCCATGTCGCCGAAAAGCTACACTGACGACTGTAGCGACTAGCTTCACCAAGGACTTGGATCAGCATAAGCTTCAAGAACAATCTGCTAACACCACATTCTGGATTACTGCTGTACGTGCCACTTCCCAGTAAAATGCATATCCTTCTGCGCAGGATCTTTCTATTGATGGATTGCTTGGTAGCTAGTACTGATCATTTGAACGTTGCAAACAAACGCAGCGGTTGCAACGTCGACACGAAATGCTGTTCTTCCGCTGCCCGCATGAACTCGAGTCGGTGGCTGCCAAGCCCGTACAGTGCTTGCGCCCGAGAATGTGAAAACCATCCCAAAAGATTTTTGTTGTGGCTTATCATTGATGGGTTGCTGTGTAGCTAGTACTGATCATTTGCACGTTGCAAACAAAAGCAGCGGTTTGCAACACCGACACGAAATGCTGTTCTTCCCCTGCTCGCATGAACTCGAGTCGGTGGCAGCTAAGCCCGTACAATGCTTGCGCCCGAGAATGTGAAAACCATCCCAAAAGATTTTTGTTGCAGCTTATCATTGTTTCATGGAAGCATGGCCTTCGGCCATGGCAACCGCTTCTCTTCCTAAATGACACGAATATCTTCCTCCCTGTCGAGTTCCGAAACAAGCCTACAGCGCCCGTCTGAGAGGGCCATCTATTCCTCCGGTTCCATTAATGACACTAAGGCCACAATCTGCGAGAAAGCGTCGATGTACTGAGATAATGCATCCGCATTCGACTTATCTTCAGCTTTTGACTTGGCCACTCTCTGTGTCTTCACAGCTCTCTTGTACATTTTGGGCTTTTGTTCGGACCAACTCGTGCGCTCTTGTGGACGTGGCTTGTGCCGACGAACACGGGCTACTCCCCTGCCTTGCAACTCAGTAATGAGATATTGCTCGAGTGCACCCTATGCCAGGCATAAGAAACAGGCTGTGCAGTGGTGGCTCTCTGTAAGGACGGTCGTGTCTCTGGCCTCGACTGTAATTCCTTGTGCTCCGACTGGTGCACAAGTTCAGCACGAAGGTGCCTGCGGGGTTTCAATCCTTTTTGTCGATCACTGGAAGGCGAGGACTTACGACATGGGGCTGTCACTTTCGGGAATTGCATCTTGATCGCAATTGGTATTTCAAGCCTCTGGCATTTCCTCTCCTTTCAGATCCTCAGCACCCTTGTTCGATTTCTCGCGAGGTCCTATTACCATGAATGGCACCAACCAATGCTCCTTGCATCCACCAAAACTTCGGGCTTAGCGCAAGAATGTGAATTCCTGGCCGGGCTCGATAGACAGTGGTAAATCAGACAGCTGCAGTTCTCGTATGGTCGAACCTCAAAATGCACCTGCAAATTCCCCTAGTATTAGCTCAGCTCGAACAACAATCAGAAAGCAAAGATGCATCAATGTCTAGAACCAACGAGCTTCACCTCCACACGTTTTTCATTAGTCGTGAAATCGATGCCTATCGCCTTGCGACCACTGTACTTGTAAAACGTCTTCACTATCCCGTATCTTTCCCTTAACATGGCGAGTGTTTCTTGAGCTCGAGCTTCTTGTGCTCCCCACCCAGCACGGCCATTCTGGGTTCCACCACCTCCTCTTGCTGATCCGATTCTTCACGGAGCCGGTCATCCTCACATTAGTCATCAGGTAAACAGGCATCACTAGAACCGAACATGATATTCGGTGTCTAAAATCCCTTTCACCGTGACTCCTGACCACAATTCGAGATGAAGAACTCAGCAAATTGATAATCGTCATCTCTTTGTTGAATCGAGATAAATGTCTTACTCTCTGCGCAAACCACCAAGCAACGTATTGGCAGGAATTCAGTGAGCCCGATTCGCCGATTTTCGGGGGCGGTGTCGTTTCACTGCTTTGGGCTTCTTTTGTTGCTTTAAATAGTCATACTTCATTGTATCACAGTTCAACTTCCCATTTTCTGCACGAATTTGAGTGTACTTAAGGATTGGTCCCTAGAAACATTAGCTTTCTCAAATTTAGAGGAATGTTGGCAATGTGCACGACGAGCGTGTCCGTTCTGGTTATGAAACCTAGGCCTTTGTTTGACATGCGGATAGACATCCATTTAGTAATTCACCTCTTTCTTTTGTCGCCAATCTCCTATTTATAAACGATACCATTTGTTGCTCTAATGGAGTTATGTCGATATATCCATCGATGAAATATTCAATTCCATGACTTTCTCTTGCTCGCGCAATTTGTATTCTTGACTCAATTTGGATATGAGTTTTTTTAGATTGAATTAGATATTGAAGTATTTTAGTAATATAAATCAAGTATGAATCATTAGATTTGTATTGCATAGAAATGCGTTAAAACAAATTAAATGGATCAATTTGGATCGAATCATTTTTGGCATGATCCGACTCATGCATTTGACAAATGTGAAGATTGGCAACCAAATCAATTATGTTACACTATTTCATTGATATGATCATTAATGAGTTTTGAAAATATAATTTAAATAGTATTATCTCAACACATGATGTTATTATCGGTAGGAGTTAGGTCTCATATGATGTGAAAAGGAATTCAGGTCGACGTGGCACTTAGAATGATTGTGATTTTTCTGAGCAATCACTGACGCCAGCTTCTTCCAACGAGAAAAATGAAGCAGACCCCCTGCCGCTCTTCTGACATGATCTGCAGCCATAGCACTTGTCTCCGATTCCATGGTGGCATCCCTCTTCGGCGAGATCTCGACCCTCCTTCCCACGAGGACCTTAATCCAACGTTCTAACACATTCCGAACGGAGGAAACGACGAACGGGCGAATCTGTCACATCGACATTGGTACAAAAGAGGAAAGATACCTTTAAACTTAGTGGCATACCGATCCATAGTTTCAACTGTCACAGTTGGTCTCTTCTCTGCCATTCTGTGATCAGCTGAAAGCCCACCAATTTCATCTGGTTCTTGGTTATGTCTTCAGTTCACCAATTTAAATTTTTGGGATCTTCGAATTCGTGGCATTGAGTCGCGCAGAAAATCGATTACTTCGATGGGAAGAACGAGTGACCCTTAATTCAAACATGAGCATTGACCCTCTTGCTGTGTTTTCTGAAGCAGAATAAATTCTGAGTGTTGGAAAGAGTTCAATGGAGACCGAGATGGCTGGTGAAGGACAAAAGTCCAAGGGATGGTTTTGGTGGGTTTTGGTGACTGTCATAGCAGTTCTGGTGATTGTGGCGGTTGCGCTTACAATTCTGAAGGACTTCCATTCCAAGGCGCCGAAGGTCCACCACAGTCCGGTCGAGCCGCTCTCGGAATTGCTATGCAGTTCTTCGACGTTCAAAAATGTCCGTCCAATGTCCTTCTCAAAAAAGATAAAAATAGTAGATGTAGTACATTGTTAATGTTGTTGATGCAGATGGGCAACAGGCATCAATTCAGACGTACGGTTGTAAATGTTTAGGCAACCACATCCCACTCTTCGCCCTCTGCTGATATACACACACACACATATATATATATTTTATTTTATTTTGTTGATTGATAGTTAGCAAAATTTTGAGAAAGGAGATAGCAATTCTTCTCTGTGAGTATCTTCTTCATAGTGCAATATGTTCCTGCAGCTGGTAAGTTGGTGAACAACAGGATTTCTTGGAGGGGCGATTCGGGGCTTATGGATGGCAGCGAAGAAGGCTTAGACTTATCGAAAGGAATGTATGATGCAGGGGACTCGATGAAGTTCAGTTTCCCCATGGCTTTCACTGCGACAATGCTCTCATGGGCGATTCTGGAGTATGGAGATCAGATGGATGCGGTGAAGCAGTTGAGAAATGCACAGGACTCGCTCAAATGGATCACTGATTATCTCATCAGTGCTCATCCTTCACCAAATGTGCTCTATATTCAGGCAAGCCTAGTTCTTTAAAAGGCTATACTAAACGTCACAAAGTAGTTTCTCGACTTTTGCTTAAAGGGTACTCGTGCTTTCATTTCACAACTTCTCAGATGATTTTCCAAGAGAATCAAGCAGATGATGAGATGGTCATCAGTATCTGTTGTCGATTGCCTTCTATGACCCTACAAAGCCTATCTTGCATCCTTTCCATGATTCTGTTTGCTAGCCATTTTTGTGCTGCAACATCAACTTGTTGCAGGCGACTGTAAGCATGACTGAGATTCTCATTTCAGTATCCCTGAGGCGTTCATTCTCAACCGCCTAATTGGCCAGTCCAATATGAGCATTCGAAGAGGAAGCGCCTGCTTGTTTACGATTTTGATCCTTCCTCTTTTTTGGCTTTAAAATTTATATCTTGTGTCGTTCTTGAAGGTGGGTGATCCCGACTTGGACCACCAGTGTTGGCAAAGGCCCGAATCCATGACCTTGCAAAGACCCCTTACACAAGTGAACACGTCGTTCCCAGGAACAGAGGTTGCAGCAGAGACTGCCGCTGCAATGGCGTCGGCTTCTTTGGTCCTCAAGAAGATCAACTCCACTTATTCGAGTTTGCTGCTGATGCACTCGCAGCAGCTATTTGCTTTTGCTGATACCTATCGGGGTTCCTACAGTGTCACGGCCCCCAGCGAGCAAAGATTCTACAACTCTTCGGGCTATGGAGATGAACTGCTTTGGGCAGCTAGCTGGCTCTACCTCGCATCTGCCGACAGATCGTACCTAAGATATGCAACGATTGACCACGGACAGGAATTTGGTAATTGGAGACGACCGAGCTGGATTAGTTGGAACGACAAGCTTCCAGGAGTCCAGGTATATGTCAGGATCCTCTTTTTCCTTTTACCTTATGGAAGTGGCTAAATTGTGTTTGTAGTGCGTACCTGTTTGTCGAGCCAGGATTTCATAACTTAGGGATGAATCTTTGCCGTATGGAAAACAGGACATGACTCTTCTTGAATTTCAAGCAGGTGTTACTATCGCGTGTAGATTTCTTCAGAGCGAGCGAAGTTCTGATCACTGAGAATCTCGCGCTCCAGATGTACAGGGAAACTGCCGAGATGATGATGTGTAGCCTTCTGCCCGATTCGCCAACTGCCACGTCAAGCAGAACAGAAAGTAAGCGCCTAAACACGGATAAGAAGAAATTCCTGATTTTTTCTTTTGAAGCAAAACATGACTTCATCAGGATCCAGATTGGTCCTGTCTTCTGTTATTTTTCATATGAGGAATGAGATTGCCTGTGATCCAGGTGGGCTGATCTGGGTGACTGAATGGAACTCACTGCTGCATCCCGTCGGCTCTGCATTTCTAGCCGTCCTTTACAGCGATTACATGCTCACTTCTGGTACCGAGGCTTTGTTTTGCAGCGAAAGATCCTATACACCAGGCGATCTTCGTGATTTCGCGATTTCACAGGTACACTTTGATGCCGGAATAGTTCATTCTTTTTATGGTCGGCTAGGACTCGTGCCATGTCAACACTGTTTTCCAGGATTTAAAGTCCTGAATTCTTTATCCGGCTCTCGGGATTGCAAAAGCAACAAATCTAATGTTGTCTATTTTGGGTCCAAAACCTTCATCTTCAACAAATCCATGAAGAGCTCAATGTTGGCATCCTGGTTTCTTTGCCTCTTTCCAGAAAGCTTCTGTCAATGTCCTTGAAGAAGATACTTCTAGTCAATATAAACCATAATCATTGTCTTAACTAATTCAGCGCAAATCATGCTTATTTTAACTGCTCCTTGTTCTCGTTTCAAACTTTCTCAGGTGGATTACGTGTTGGGCGAAAACCCGATGAAGCTGAGCTATCTAGTTGGGTTCGGGGAAAACTACCCTCAGTATGTGCACCACAGAGGGTCTTCCATCCCGGTCAACGCGACCACCGGGTGCAAAGATGGGTTCAAGTGGCTCAACTCCTCCGCCCCCAACCCAAACGTGGCGGTCGGAGCGCTCGTCGGCGGGCCCTTCCGGAACGAGACGTACAGCGACTCCCGTAACAACTCGATGCAAGGCGAGCCGAGCACTTACAACAGTGCGCTCCTGGTCGGTGTCCTCTCGGGTTTGGTCACGTCCTCTTCGGTGGCGAAATCCTTCCTATAGGGGTGGCGAATCCTTGTACAAATGTTGGATTGTCGCGTCCTCCGGCGGCTCGCTAGGATCTTGCCTTTCAAAGAGGTGTTAGAAGGTGTTCCCTAGCACTTTGCAGGAGTGTCTGAGCTTTTTGCCAGCTTCTCTTGGAAATGAGGCTTCAGGCTTTTCCAATTTGTTTGGCTGGAATTCAACATCTGGACATCTGTACCCATTTGAATCATGTGTAAAGAGTCCCTTCTTGACAGAAATGGATCAGTCTCACAATTTATCAGGTCTTTGTGAAGTTTTAGATTGCTTTCGTTTGATTGTTTGATGCTTAGCTCTGTTCGTTTTTCATAAAATGCGGAGTTTTTGAAAAATATTTTTCAAGAAATTATTTTTCAGAAAAATGATAATATTTTTCGATATTCGATTGAAACCTGAAAAACTGAAAAATATTTTTACAATTCAATATGAAAAATTCGATTCAATTTTCCTCTATGCACTCTTTTTAAAAAAATATTATTATTATTTATTTATTTTATCTTTTTTTATTTTTCTTTTTCTCCTTCCTTTTCAGTCATCGGCCATGGTGACAGCCAGGACTGGGCAAAGGAAAGCTTGAGCTGGCCAGCCTAAAAAAGGCTTGTCGATTTGGCAAGGCCCAAGGCCGTGAGCTTGAGGCTCGCGTTCTCTAATTTGGTGAGTGGCTAGCTCAGCTCAAGCTTGCTAGAGGTCGATGAGCTCAAGGCTCGTTTGTGGTCAGTCGCCATGATTGGCAATCAACCGAAGAAGAAGGAGGAGGAAAAAGAAAAATAAAAGAATAAAAGAAAATAATTAAAAATTTGATTAAAAAAGAAAATAAAGAAAGAAGTGGGGACTAGCACGAGTGTGAGATGAGAGAGTGAGAAAAAAAAATTTCCACTATTTGAAAAGCGGAAAATATTTTTCTTTACCAATTAATTTTCTGTGAAACGGATGTCGAAAAATTCAAAAAATGTTTTTCATGAAGTGAACGAAGCCTTTATGATTTTTTTAAATTCAATCTTATTCAATGTATTTTCCTTAAGAAATCGGCCTAACGTAAGAACTGAATATCTATAAATGCATTGAGATTTGATTGATACTTTGAAAAATGTTCTGATCTAGCAAATAAACTCTGATTCTAATGAAATTTGAAAGTATGGAAAGTTGTGGATGTTCTCTACAGCTTTTATGTTCATGACTTTTCTTGATTTCTCAAGAAAGATTTTCAAATTTTCAATTTATGGAGAGACATTCAATCAGGATGTTAAGAATGGGTTCAACTTCAGTTTTTTCTAAGTTCCGAATTCATATTACAAATTGATTTTGACTAGCAAATAACCTACCTTAGTGAAGAAAATGGGAATAATTATAATCGGAAACTGAGGTTGTCGGATAGAAGCACTATTCGATATAACGACGAGGGCAGATTAAATCTTTACGCTTGGACCATAGAGATGGAGGGAAAGCTAACTCAGGATATTACTTGACTTTTACCCAAAAAAAAAAACAAAGAAAAATAGAGAGAGAAATGGATGTACTAACAAATAATGTTGACCATGAGATTTATTAATTTCTGAATGAGAGTACATTGCGCACATGACAAAATTTTTTTTTTTTATTTCTTCGTTTTTTCGTTTTAGAACAAGTTTTGAATAGAAATTCGTTTGGTAACGCGAATTCATTTTTCTATTTCGGAACATATTTTTATTCCATAAACAAAATTGGGGAAATAAATCGAAGTTAAAATTTTTAACTTTTCTATTTATGGAACAGAAATGAAAAATAAAAAATTTTCTCATCGTTCACTCTCGTCACCGCCGATCACCCACTTGCCGCCTGAGGGATGCCGGACGCCCACCACCAGTTGCCGGCCGCTCACCATCGGCTCTGGCCACCAGTCGCCAACCGTCGGCCACCGGACGTTGGCCGCCGACCACCTCACTCTAGCCGCCCATTGCCAATCGTCGATCGTCGGATGCTGGATGCCGAACGCCCACTGGTCGTTGGCTGCTCATCACCAATCATTGGATGTCGGAGGCTCATCACCAACCACCGAATGTTCATCGGTGACCATCTGCTGCTTGCCACCGGCCGTCGGATGTTGACCACCCGCCACCCATTACTGACCTCCTGTTGCCGAACTCTAGATGTCGGACGTCAGACATTGAACTCCGGACATTGGATGCTGGTTGTCGGTTGCCAATTCTTTGGACTCCGGATTTTGGTCGCTCGCCGCCGATCATCGGACTTGGCGTCGAAAGCCAAATGTCGGACTTCGGACTTCGGACTTTGGCCGCCGATCACCGGATGCCAAACGCCGGTCGCCGAATGTCAAACTCTAGTCCTTTGGACGCGGTCGTTCCTAAAAATAGAAATTTTATTCGTTATCAAACAGAAATTTAGAAATTTTAATTGTTATAAACGCGTTTTTTATTCAAAAATTCATCCATGGAATAGAAATTGATTTATGTTAGAAATTTTGTAAATGCGCGCCCTAAACTCCCGTTTAATTCATGAAAAATAAATAACTTAAAAAATATTTTCTAAAAATAATTTTTCATTCCGCTTGAAATAATTAATCAATAAAAAATATTTTCATCGATGACATCAACTTATGTCTATTTTCGCGATGATGAAATTTTTTTTCGTTTATTTCTTTTAGTTGATATAATCAATTAAATTTTAATAAAATATTTTCTAAATTATTTATTTTTCACGAGATGGTTAGAGAGGTTATGAATGAAATTTGATATGAAGTTTTAGGGGGTTAATTGTGAGAAACAAATATCGAAATAAAAGGGGAAAAAAGAAATAGAGAAAAGGAAATCGAAAGCAAACGCAACGGCCAAAAAAAGAGGCAACTGGAAGGAAGGAATTAAGCCCGCTAAAACCCTAATCCCCAAATTCCCGCTCGATATTGAACTCGCTCGTTCGTCGAGTTCTTCAGTGCAATCCGGAATCCCGCTTCGGAATCGCCGACGACGATGTCCGCGAGGAAGCAGGGCGACGGCCAGCCGGAAGACGGCGGCGCCACCGCCGGCAAGCGCCTCAAGATCGCGAAATTCTCCGAAGATCCCGAGAAGAAGGTGCCCATTTTTTGCCCATCCCCCTCTCTCTCTCTCGCTTTCGCAGCCTAGTCTCCTGCTGCTAGAACCTCGAAGTTCGGGTCGCGACATTGAATGCGACGGTGGGGTTTGTGTTGTGAGGAAGTCATTTGCATTCGCCGGCGAATGAGTGGAGTGATGGGTCGGTCGGTCGGTCGGTTTGAGGCGTTTTCAGTTTTTTTGATTTGCTGTGGATGTTGTTGCTCCTGGGTTTGTTGCTAGGGCTTGAGCCGGAGGCTCAAGGACGCGGAAATCAGCTTGCCGATCGTGTACGGAACCATCGCGTTCTATCTCGGTAGAAAGGCCAGTGAGTAAGTATCGATAAATTATCGATCTTTTAGTTTTGGGTTTGTGTACTGTTGGTGGCTTGATGTTGGCGTTGATAAATGAGCGGTTTGTTTGTCTCCCCCATGATAAGGTCCCAATCGCACAAGTGGACGGTGTATGTCCGCGGGGCGACTAATGAGGATCTCAGCGCGGTGGTCAAGCGGGTTGTGTTCCAATTGCATCCCAGTTTCAACAATCCCACGAGAGTCATGGAGGCTCCGCCTTTCGAGCTGTCGGAATGTGGCTGGGGTGAATTCGAAATCGCTATCTCCCTTTTCTTTCATCCTGATGTTTGCGACAAGCAGTTGGATCTGTGAGTTCTTTGTGCTGTTACTTCATCGATTTGTCCTTGTGGGAGGCGGTTTTCATTTACCTGTTGTTTGTCTTGTAGCTATCACCATTTGAAGCTGTACCCGGAAGATGAGTCCGGTCCTCAATCAACCAAGAAACCAGTTGTCGTTGAATCTTATGATGAGATTGTCTTTCCCGATCCTTCAGAAGCTTTTTATGCCCGGGTTCAGAATAATCCAGCTGTTATAGTGCCGCGGATGCCCGCCGGTTTTAACATTTCTGCTCCTGGTAAAGCTTCATTTTTATGTCTTCTGATTATCTATGCTTGCCCTTTGTATGTTTTGTTTATTCTATAGACCCTGCAGTAGCCCCAGAAAACACTAGTGAACGGGAGAGAGGCGATACTAAAGATCATCCTCTTAGTCAGTGGTTCATGAATTTCTCAGAGGCAGACGAACTACTGAAGCTCGCTGCAGCTCGCCAGCAGGTCAGAGAGGCCTTATTTTGTTCTTGTTTATCGTTCATTCTTAACTTTCTTATGCTTGTTCTGAAGTTGTTGGGAATAGGCATCTGCATACATTTTGATGATCTTGTGATATTCAAAGGAATTAGGATTGGAGTTTGGAGCTTTTAAGTGTTGGCTTGCATCTATGGTGTATTCGGGATAGGAAGTGGGGTGGGCGGTGTTGAGTCGAGCAATTTTGAACAAAAAGCGAAGGGACGAGATTTTGACGACAAATTTCATCAGTACATTTGAACAAGCACCTGGCAAGAGGGGCTGCTGCTGCCACCAGCTCAACCCCCCCTCCTCTCCATCCCTGCTTCCACACCCCCAGAAATCTATGTCTCAGTTTTCTACCATGCGACACCTGGATAATAATCTTTTTTCTAATGTATTTGTTGAAACTGGAATTTTGGATAGTGTCTGATGTCACATACAGTTGGAAATTGGAAATACTCATTTGTTCAGTTCTCAATAATGCATCCTTCATCTTTGTTTGGGAGTCGTGTTAAAGGTTAACACTGTTTAAACATGATTTGCATTTAGGTGCAAGCTCATATTGTCAAGCTGAGGAGACAACTTAGTGTGATGGATGGGATGCCTCAACTGTCAAAGCCAGCCCCTGCTTACGAGTAAATATGTCATGTGAGACTTCTGAAGTTTCTGCTTCAGCTTTCTCATGCAGGGACTGATAGATGACGTCGCATAGTGGAGTGGCGAAATATTGTGAAACATTCTCCTTTTGTTGAGTTTCTACTCCTGCAAGATTGTTCAGAATTTGAGAATCTGAAGGAAAAGGGTCTAACCATCTGTTAGTGAAGAATCTGGCTGAATGAGGAACAAAGAAATAAATTATCACTAAATTTATTTCTTTTTCTACTTCTTCCAAGTGCATGTCGGTTAGGAATACACTGACCAGAAAAATGTAACTGGTTGGAAGCTTGATATCAATCTCTGTTTACAGCTCTTTGATAATGTCTGCAATGTGGAACTGAATGCAGAGTAGAGATGCCACTTTTGCCATGTCTGTAAATTCTTACATACTCATTCTTATAGGAAGTAAATATTATCTCAGAGTAACAACTGAATCAATTTTCTGGAGTCAATTGAAATTACCAAACAAAATTTATAATGACCAAGTTAAATGCTTAGTGTTAATTACATTAGCCATGGAAACGGTGTACTCATCATCCTTGGTCTATTGGGAATCCAATCTGGATTATAATTGGGAACATTCCCTATGGTGCATCCGTCCTGATCAAGCCTCTTCCCTCTGCCTAAGTAATTTTTTCATATGCTATACTCCGTGGAATGATAGTCAAAAACTGCGATTACCTATAGGCATGGTTCTTTGTCATTGGCTAATAATCACAATGAGAAATAGAGTCATTTGTAAGTCAGAACTACTATTCCAGATGTTCAGAAAAGTACATGAAGACAGCTAAACATATACGAGGGGATATTGATGAGGGAAATTTAATTACTTGTTACTTACAATTTCAATGATCGGGGGGAGATTTTTGTTAGTTTATCGAAATGAACATTTATGGATTTCACATCTTTTATTTTCTTGGAATGCTTGTTCTCTTTCCAAATTGTTGATAGCCATTCATGGAGATTATCTACGAAAATTGATGGAGCTCATATTTGTGAGGAGCTCTTCTTGGAGGAAGAAGATTTTGCTCTAATGGTAAGTTTCAGATATTCAGTTTTTGTGCCAAGTGTTCATCTATTTACTAAGCAAGAAGATTATGGGAATGACTGGTCCTTAGCTTCGTTCTATCTCACTAATTGTGTTTTAGTATCAAGATGGCTTGCATTTGTCCATGTATTCAACTTTGGCATTGTATGCTTCATATGAGTTTGCAATATTCAATTATTCCACAGTACATCTTGTAGCCATCAACACATGAAGAGAAGTAGAGTCTTGTTTCAGATAGTTTCAGAATGCCAGTAGTTCTTCTCTTTTGAGGATTCCTCATTTTCCTCCACTTCGTATCTTTATTATTTGTCATATATTGGCACATACAAATCTTTTCAAATGAAGCTTAACTCCACTAGAGAAATTCTTGGGTGGGTGGTTGTTTTACTTTGCTATCCCAGTTAGCTTATGTCTTTGGCTTGGGTTGATCTGTTGTGACTTCCAGCAATTTTGGGAACCATTTGTGGGAGCATTTAAATAGTTCACCTAACAGTTTAAACTTTTGCGTTTGAGATTCTACATCAAAGTAGGGGGTCCTAAGTTTAAATTTTCCTAGCCTCTAATTGTCTCTACAATTATATATCCTCACACTTTAGTCTTGGGCAAAATCCAAGCCGGCGGAGCATTTATCTTTATCTTAAACCACGCCTTCATCTAATAGCATCCACTTCTAAAACAAATGGCAGCACAAACTTTTTAACCATTTAATGGAAAATACTGCTCTTAAACTGAGATTCTGCATTTCTCACAAGATTTATATGTCCTAGTGTGACAGATATTTCTGGGATTCTGCTGCTTCATTCCATCTAGCATTTCTCTATACGGTTGTTATAAAGAGCAACATGCAAATATATATGGTGGCTGATTTCCTAGGACAGCTGTTGTTGTTATAACTGGTGATTACTTTTAATTTGTCTTCTGGTCATAATCTAGTTTTCATGCAGGTCATCGCCATATTTATAATTATTGGGGAGTCTAGTTAATGTTCATCATTACATGGCCATAGTGACAATTTAGGAATCTAATGTTCATGTTTTCTACAATGATTCCAACTTGTCTTAGATGCTAAAAACTGAGTCAAACTCTTAATTTGTTAATCTTTTAAATGAGTCATTCAGGTGACTTATGGTTCTGTATTTGCAGCCATGGATGTGTTATGTTATTGATGACATCATGTTTGTTGATTATTTTATTTGTTTGTATCCTCTGATTAGCTAATTTTATGGGGATAAGTTGTTGGAAGCAAGATACACAAGTTTTAATACTTTTCGAAGAATTGTGAGACATGGCCTTCGTTTTGTCTTTTTAAAGTACTTAGAAGACTATGATAACCAAAAAAAAAAAGGAAAAGTACTTGGAAGACAAGAGTAACATGGTCATCACATGTTTCTATTCCACGTTTTCACCTTCTCTTCGGAACTGTTGAATCGCTATTGGCAGATATTTTTCATTCCTTAATTGACAAGGATAGGTTATCCTGTACATCTTGTCCTTATTTATGTTACCCATTTTCCCCTCACAGAACATGGGCAGCTGCCTTTGCAGACAACCTGCTGGCTTCCAATATTCTCATTATGTCTGGCTTCCAATATTCTCATTATGTCTGGCTTGATTGATGTTCTTTACTCAATAAGTTTGTATTAGCATCACAATTGTGTGAAACATTGATTTTTAAGTTGATTTGGCAGGTTCTGTGAGGACTTGGTAGTTTTGTCCAAAATTTGGTTTGTGTTTACTAAACACTGTTTAGTACTCATTCTTGATTTGGTTTTTGTTGACTTTCTTTATAATGAAAAGCAAAAAAGAAAAAGCTCTCTGGGCCTCTCACCTCTTATCCAGTGAGTATGAGCGGTGCTTGATTTTATCAGGAATTTTACACGTCCTTAAAGTCCTATAGTGTGTGATTGTCGTGGCTCAGAATTTGGCAGGATCATGTGGGTGGGTAGTCCTTTAATGCAGAAAAAATAGTCGTAACTAACTGGAGCGTGTGAAAAACTCATGCTGCATTTGTATCTGAACACGTTGATGATTCAATCATGCATCGTGCCCTTTTGTACCTTCTTTGCCTGGGGGTCCTCCTGAGATGATGAGCTTCCTCCTGGTTGTTTTCATTTGTTGACATTTTTTGGACTTGTATTCTCATCGGATGGAGGCATTTTTAGCTTTTCCATGTCGGATTGGTGCACAAGGGTATTTTTTTCTTCTCCTTCCCTTTGAGAAAAATTGTACCTCGAGATGGAGTAAATTGTATCCAGGGATGTTATATGTATCTAATGCTTGAATCTTTTTTGGCTGTACTGAGACGTCCCCTTTAAGAGGTTAATTTCTTGCTCTTGAAAAGGACTCTTGCCGTGGCTTGGTGGGGAACCTTAAGGCAGCCTCCTTAAAGGACCCCCCCGGGCGTCCCGGCCCGGGGGGGGGGACCTGAAAGACGAAAAGCGAAAAGAATATAGTGTGGGTCAATCTTTTGCCAATGATTTTTAAGCTGTCATCAATTAGATTGAAGTGGACCACATTGACCCTGGATCGTAGCACGGAATTGCCAGTGAGCCATATAGCTTCTCAGTTAAATTTACTTCCGAAGCTATCGGCCAGACACTGGAAGAAATGGTCCACTGGCCGGATCCGGCTAGTCTTCCTCTTATGTGTATAGATATGTAAGAGTACAAATGGAGGCATGGTCTCTCTATGAAGTAACTCATCGCTCTGAGTCCTCAGAGTCGAAGGGCAAAGCCAAAGGGACATCTTCATTTACAATGCACAAGGTTGAGGCATTCGGGAAGCATGAACAGACTATATTGTGAGAAAAATGAAGTAACACATGCGTCACGATTTTGTCAGAAAAGCATGAGCGGATCTCAAGACAAAGCTGAATGAAAATGACAACGACGGAAGTCGTGCTCGAAATAACTCGAGTTTTGATATTTTAATCGACATCGGTATGCGGTAAAACCTGACTGTGACGGTGTTGTTTTGCCAATCTTCGGTCTCAATTTATAATTTCATCTCTCGAGCACTGAGTTACCAAGAGTGATGATTCATGCGGAAGAGCTCAGTGAACGAAGGGATCACTAGCTTTCAAGGGTACCGATAGTAGACGAATTACCATGAAGAATTTGTTGCACTCTTATGTTAATCATGCGACGTAACTGATGCTAATGCGTAGGGCAGTGTCATTGTTCCGCAACCAAATAAGTTCCTGCTCTGCGACATTATACATGGCTCTTGCGACTGCAATGTAACTCAGAGCAATTGCTCTAATACTCAGCCGGTGTACACAGTCAAGTGCTATAAAAGGTTAAAGGTTGAGGACGACGAGGGTTCTCTATCTTCGGCCCTTCCCTCAGGCCGGGAGAAGATGAAGGCTTTGACAGAAGGTTGGGCAATGTGAAGTGAGAGCAGAGAGATGGTAACGTCTCAGTCTCTGTCCATCGTACCTCGGTGCACTTTTTTAGTGTTATTATTAAGACCTTTTGCCAACTCATTTTGGACATATGCCACGTCTCAGGAGGCCCCCTCTTCTTTCTGTTCCTTTCTTCCCTCCGTTCCGTCTCCTTTCTCTCAGGAGTTTCTGTCGTCCTTGTTCGGATTCACGAAATGTGCTTTCCCATAATAGCTTTACTAGCCAGTTTCCTAAGAAACCAATGCTCGTGAACCCCAATTCAGTTAAGCCAACTTGTCGAGCCAAGACCATCAAAACCTAACTAGTCAAAGCCTACATCGGTCGTGATACGTGCTTGGTTAATGTGAACTGGTCATGATCAATCTCTCTCTCTCTCTCTCTCTCTCTGCGCTGCAGGTGCTAGCATCGTATCTATATGAAGATATTTTATTTTGATGTGAGCAGTCCTCCAACCTGAATGGGGACACCACCCATTGCATAGAGACAAAGTTAGATTATATGTAAGGGTCCCCTGTTGCCCTACAAGAAAGGAGCATTTTAGGGCACTACCCCACAGCACATTGGCATGGGCACTGCACGATTTTTCCCTTGCCCTTTCTAATTTCAGTAAGCCCAGTAAAATTACCAAATAGTCTTTCCCTTTATTTACTCTGTTTTTTTTTTTTTTACTTTTTCCTACTTCTAACATGTCACGTGAATATGTTCCAAATTGGTACCTCCTATATTAAAAAGAACATTAACAACACGGACACAGAAGAGAGAACACCCCCTATAAATACCTCTGCATCTCTTCACTCCTTCAACCCACCACCACCGCCTCCCTCCTAGAACTTCCTCTCCAAAGCCTCTCGACTCTTCCCAAAGGAACCCCCCCAAGAGAGAAACCCAATAATCTCTCCCTCTCTCCAAGATCAAACAAACACACAAGCGCACCTAAGAACACTGGACTAACTACATGGCAATGAAGAAGTCAAACAAGCTGCCTCAGACAGCGGCCATCAAACAGATCCTCAAGAAATGCTCGAGCTTGGGCAAGAGATCCTCAAATGGGTACAACAACAATGAGGAAGCTGGCCTGCCAGAGGACGTGCCGAGGGGTCACTTTGTGGTGTATGTAGGAGAGAACAGGAGCAGATACATCGTCCCAATCTCCTGGCTGGATCACCCCAAGTTCCAGAGCCTGCTTCAGAGAGCTGAAGAAGAGTACGGGTTCAACCATGACATGGGAATCACCATCCCTTGTGAAGAAGCCGTGTTCCAGTCTCTAGCTTCCATGATAAGATGATGAGAACAAAAGATGGAGACGGAGACAGAGAGAAGCCCTTTGGGGATGATTCGATTTGCATTTATGCAGAGTTGGTTTCCGGATATATGACAAATAACTTATCTAGTCCTTCTAGGGGGGTCTTGGTTGGTTCGGACCAATTTATGACGGATATTTGTAGTGTCGCGTTTGTGGTTTTGCATGTAACATCTATGAACGGAATTGATCAAGAATTGCTTGAAATTGTCAGAGTAACTTAAGAGCAGTGTCCCTTGAGCTCTTCATTTTTCTTCCTCTCGATCATAATCCTAATCCCATCCTTCCTGACGATCAATAATGTCCAGACAGACAAGAAAGTGAAAGGACATAGAGTGCTTTTTTCCGGCAATTCAAGTCAGAGACGATATTGCCGAAAAGAGTGATGTTAGCTCGACTGAAACGGGTCCATAAAATTAATATGCTACGTGATGCGACAGGCTTTATCTTCTTTCCTTTTTTAAGCTGTCCAGGTGAAATCGAAAATTATATGGTAGTCGGAGAGATAGAGAGAAGTATGCATTATAGAACATGCATGCCATCAGTTTGCCCTATAATTAGAAAGCCAAACATACGCCCCATGCTTTTCTACTCCCAATTCGGCATCGTAAAGCCGCCAAGTACACCGCGCATAAAACAGTCAGAGACAGCAATTGCCAACATTAGAATTATTATTTCTTTTTTGTTTGGTCGATCTCTTTTACTGTGTTTCTTGTGTTCATACTACCAACCGGTGAGTTAGCTAAGAAGATTCAATTTTTTACATATATATCCCAGGCATGCTCTCCTCCTGCCGCATGGTTTGAACCCGGCAGTCTTAACGACAAGGGATAACTACATATACAGAAGGAAATTCCAGTTCTCCATCCAGTTCACCATTTAAGCTAAATCCATCTTGGCAAAGGAACGAGGCGATGGAAACGAGTTTGTTTAAAGGGAGTAACGTAACTCAAAGTGGAGGAGTTTCATGCCCGGCAATGACTCAGACATGCGAAGAGCAAGCCTCCGGTCCCGAGTTTTGTTCCTATCAGGATGTTATTGGTTTTGCTATAGCTTGTGCAGGTGCCATTCTGGTCTCAAAAGAGTGCTTACAGCATTTTCTGTCCATTTCGGTCGAGCAGCTTCCCCCTTTTTGACATGCACACGAAATGTCAATACATTTAATCAGTTGAGTTAAATCGCGTTTGTGCCGTAAGCGAGTAACTTTCCATCCATTTACTGAAACTTAACGTATCCCGCAAGAAAAATCAACTCTCTTGATTCATTTTAGTACACTTAGACACATTAAGATGACGCTCGTATGACTTTTATAAACTTATTGACAATCGTGTCATACTCTATGGATTCTTTTAGGAAAGTTTACACCTCAGTAACTCTAATTATTGAGAGAGAGAGAGAGAGAGAGAGAGAGAGAGTCCCAAAATACGCTTGTGTTACTTTTACAAACTTATTGACAATTGTGTCGTGCTTTGATCATCCGTGGATTCTTTTTGTGAAAGTTTACACCTCAGTAACCCTAATTATTGAGAGAGAGAGAGAGAGAGAGAGAGAGAGAGATTCGTGGATTTAGCTTGTATTACTCTTACAAATTCATTGACGATCGTGCCATGCTCTGAGTATTCGTGGATTCTTTTAGGAAAGTCTACACCTCAATAATCCTAATTATTAAAAGAGAGGGAGTGTGGGATGCTTCTAAATTAACTCATTTGAGGTATTGTCCTCTTTAATCTGTCCTATACCGACCCATCACAATTTGTCCTTTGGTGTATCGGCATATACTTTCCTAAGAGGTCATCTATCCTACTAGTGTTCTAGCTCGAGGTTGTTTAACTTTGGAATTTCAAAGTAAAGCTTTTCGTTGCGTCAAAAGGCGTCTTCATGAGTAATTTTAGTTCTCTCTCTCTCTCATCTTCCAAGCACGCTCTCCCCCTATTCGATGTGCAATTCAATTCATTTGTGCTCCCTTCATCATCTTAAAAGCTTGGCAGGAGCCGTTTCTTGTCCAGATTATCTGGTCCCAACAATCACTCCCACCCTTGTTGGATCGGGTCATTGCGAAGAGAGAGAGAAGAGGAGTGGGCTGATGCTCAAGAGTTAAAGTTAGGATTTGAACTTTCCGCGTGTTTTATTACGGTAAGTTTACATGGGCGTTACATAGAATCGTGTTCATAAAAGTCTAGGGTGGAGGGAATTTCCTCTTATCAGAGAGCAACCCAACCCTTGAAAACGGGTTTATTTTCCTTCATCCCTAATTGAAGAAAACTTTCTCTGACCTAGTTTTTCATTAGTGAGCTGTCACCCACTTATAAACTTAAATTACTGGAGGTAATTTTCTCCGACCAGGGAAAATATACGGCGCCCCCCTTTCAAGGAAAGCCTCAGTGGCTGTAAATGGTCCAAATTTTGATGTTTGGGTAATTGAGTTGGCTGAAGGAGATGACTATTGAAGAACTTGCCTGCGCGATGAGGCTCCTAACTTCTGATACGGGAGACAAATCGCACATGGCTATCTTCGAATAATGGATGCAAAGCCACAGTCTTTCACATCTCAAAGTCATCCTGCTTCACTAAAATTGGTTTTTTTGCTTCTCAGGCACCAATAAATACACTACAAACCCTCCCTGATTGCTCGTATCTATGCATGCTCGGTGTGAATCGATCGATATCAATGTCATCTCACTACATAAGGCGCACATGTTTTGCTAAATCAACACTTGCGTGGTTCGATTAGCTTTTCTTATTGGGTTTGTTGACGGGACAAGCATTAACGTGGGATCAGGCGACAATAATGCATTCGGGTTTCATGCATTGTCATATTCATCCAATCTCTTCTGCCTCTTGAACTTGACTAAAGACGTTTATTAGTTAAATATTGTCTTTTTGCTAGCCAAAGACTTTTTTGTACATGGGGCCGTTGGATTGCATTATGTGTTCATGGTTTTAGTAATTTAGAACGGGATGATTATCAAAAAAGTCGTAAATCTATTATATGAATGTCAATTTGGTTCTAAAATTTAAATTTGGCAAATTTAGTCCTAATTTTTTTATAATTTATCAATATAATCATTTTGGCTAATTTTAGCCAAAATTCGCTGACGTTAACGATTTTTTCAATTTTTAAGTTTGCTAGATTTTTTTTCTTTGTTTCCTTTTCTTTTTTTCCCGCATTTCCCTCCACTTGTTGCCAGCTACCGATAAGGGACGCAACGCCAGCCTCTAGCGAGGGCAACCTTCAATTGTGGCCGATGAGGGTTGCCGGCCATCGCCGGACAACCTCGTTGGCCGAAAATCCAATGAAGGAAAAAATATCAAAAGAAAATAAGGAAAAAAAGGAATTCATAATTTTTTTATATTGCAAAAGTTGTTCATGTTAGCATCAATTGTGACATGTAGGACATCTGACGTCAATCAAAATTAATCGAAATAACTACATTGATAACATCAAAATGTTTAAAACTAAATTGGCAAAATTGAAAAGTTTAAAATTGAATCGGTATCCATGCAATTTTTAAAATTTTTTAGTAGTCTTCAATTCTTCATCAAGTATACTATAAACAAATGTTTTAGAGTGCTTTTACACAATCAAATAAGGAACATTTGTCCTTTAAAGCCTTTACATATTGTTAATGTGTATAAATCGGTGTTCAATTTGCTTTACTAATACACTACATTAGCAACTAGATTAGGGCCTAATAATATAACGCTTTCATCAATTGAAAGGGTGTAAGGCTTGTATAAAATTTTGTATCTACTAATTGTTGATTAAGTGAGTCTGATATGATAAAAAAAAAAGGGAAACTACCAAAAAAGTCTTAAATTTATTGTACTTGTGTTAATTCAGTCCTAAATTTTTTAATTTGGTCAATTCAGTTATAAATCTTTTGACAACTTCTCGTTTTGAGTTAATTATTCAGTGCAAAAGGGGAGAATTTCCATACCATGATAGAATCTTCCGAAATCTCCCCTCCTACTATTGTAAATGGCCTAGTTTCTCTTAGCGCTCCTTTACAACTTTGTACTTCTAATGTTTCTAAAATTGACTATCTTTTTGAGGTTTCTTATAATGAAGAATAAAAAATTTCATAGACTCACATTACACTTGTAAATCCATATTCTACTTTTGCTAAGCCTTCATCCTTCTCTCCTATTTGTTCTATTAAGCATACTCCTCAAGAGATCAAAGAGCATGTCCAATCCTTGAAATTCGAGAACATTTTGTCGCCCTCCAAATTCCTTTTGATTTCCCATGACATTGGACACAACAAGGATATACACACCTCCAATTTAATGTAATTAGACTTGCTTTATCCTTTTATGGAGGGAAATGGTTACCCACGGTCATCCGAATGGCTCTTTTAGACACCCATTTTTTGGACTATCAACATGCTTGCATTGGTACCATCCAAATTACCCTCAATGTAGTAACAATGTTTGTTATACTGTTTCCAAACTTCAATATGGCTTTCTCATATCTATGGTTTCTCTTAGCCCTTAAGGTTCAGCTAAGGATTACTAGAGCTCATTAAACTCTAGATTCTATTGATGTTACCTTATATTATCAAATGGTTTGTCGAGTTTAGAATCATACTATTGACCTACCCAAACATATTCCTTGAGATCAGCTAGTTGAGTTACTCCCAGGCCACTAGAACTCCAGGCCAATCCAGTCCACAAAATCCCAATTTACCAAGAAAAAAGATGGTACATTTGTCATTAAATTTAGTAATGAAAAAGAAGAAGCCACTCCTTCTATCGTTTCTACTATTTTAATAATGCAACCTTATGCAACTGATGTTCTAGTTGACAATGGTCATCCAAATTGAAAACCTATGATTGAGCCCTTTGACCAAGAGGGATGACCCATTCATTACTATAAGGATCCCCGTACATGACACTGTTTTTGGGATTTTGATTGTCAGTGTTCCCTTTTTACAAATCCTATAAATGAAGAAGAGATGATAGACTGTCTAGAAAAAAGAAACAGTCAAAAGGTAGTCTTTACCAGAGCTACCTTGATGGAGACCTCACTATAGGTCCTCTTGGTGAGGATGAAGGAAAGTACCAGTTCATGGTCTTATATGGACCACCCCATCCACAACCTCCTCAACTAATTCTAGAATCATGTGAACCTTCCTCGCCATCTCAGTCACCACCCAAAAAGATATCTTCCTGCAAAAACCAATTGTTTCACCTTCCTACAAACTTATTTAATAAAGGAAAAGCTCTTTTCCTTTAGAAGTATTTAAAGCACCTTAGCAGTCATGTTTTCCAAAACCAGAACCACCACATGTCCTTCCATCTATTTGCTCTTTGCGGAAAAAACATTTGAATAAGCATTTCCAAGAAATGCTTAGATAATTCTATGCTCTCAAAGTTGATCCAAATTTGAAGCAAATATTCTTGTCCTTTATTCCGAAAGAAATTGGACAAGTTGTGGAAAAATCCCTTCAGGCCCAAGCTAAACATAAGAGAATTATTGCTGTTACCATTGGAGAACTCCAACAGAAGATACATCTTGCTCTTGATGATCTTTGTAGCCATAGAAAAGCCTCTAGGAGTTATCTTTAGAGCAATAAAGAAGTTGACCGAGCTTGCCAAAAACCTGACTTAAGAACCAGATGCTCAAAGAAAGACTCTTGTGATGATCCTTCTTGTGGGGATTGATGCAAGAAACGAAGGCACTTCAAAACACTTCTTGTTAGGCCATACAAGGAGAAGGCATAAATGGCAATCCTTGCGGAAAAAAACGCTTTAGACGGGTTTCTTCTGGGAAGCATAAATAATCTAACAAATGCTATGTCTACAATAAGAAAGGCCATTTTGCAAAAAATTGTCCAAAAGCCAAGGGAAGAAATTCTCATTTGATTTAGAAAGTAGAGAAGGAAAATGGAGTATCACTCCAGGATGATGATGATGTTGAATTAGTATTCTCCTTGGAAGATAAATTAACCAAACACGTTGTGTGAACCATCCAAACATGGTCACAAACTAGAGAAAGTTTGTTTGAAGAATCCGAAGAAGAAGTTTTTCGTTTTTCGGGAAACCCCGAACCTCCCACAATCTAAGATCTTTGTGCATATCCTCCATTTATTCTCTCAAATTTCCCTATTAAAATGTAACCATCCAAATATGACAAGCCTATTTCTATCATTGCTCTCATTGACATTGGTGCTAGTGCTTCTATTTTTGATACAAAGATACTTCTAGAAAAATATTGAACTTTGTATATCGGGTATTTTAACTCTGCTTCTAGAGATACCTTTGTTACAAGAGTTCGAAGCAAACCTATTACCATACAATTCTTTCCCCAGTGTACGACCACTACCAAAATCCTTGGCTCTAGCTCACCAGATAAAGATATCATTATTAGTTGGGATCCTTACATAAATTCTTAAACTCAAAATTTTGCCCAATGAATTACGGTTCAATGGACAGTTCAAGGAATTTGTAGACATCCAAAAATTCTTCACTATTCAGATGAACATTTAGACCCTATTTTGCAAACCCTTATTGAAGTATGTGCAGACTCGCACTCAAATTTTGTTAAAAAATGCCCTCACCCTCTGTGGAAAAATCCTGGCTTTTTTCATCCATCTTCCTTTCAAGAAAAACGACAATATCAATCTCACCGAAGTTAGTCAGATGGGAATGAATATGGAACATTTGCTTTTAGCATAGAAGGAATGTTCGGATTTGCTTTATTAAGGATTAATTGAGCCCTTAGATTCTCAATGGGCTTGCGAAGTATTTTTATGCAAAAAAAGTGCTTAGCAGAATAGAGGAAAAATTAGATTGGTCATTAATTACTAGCCTCTTAATAAATTCCTGCAAGATGATAAATTCCCTCTGCCTCATTGGAACTCTTTATTCTCCAACTTTACTCAAGCTAAGGTTTACTCCAAGTTCAATCTTAAAGTTGGATTTTGGCAAGTGGAAAATCACCTTCAAGACAGGTACAAAAATGGATTTTGTATCCCAAATCAATATTTCCAGTGAACGGTGCTCTCTTTTGGGCGCTCTCTTTTGGGCCTAAGACAGCTCCTCCGTTGTTCCAAAAGGTTATGTGCAGAATTTTCCAACCTATCATGGCTAGTGCCCAAATCTATTTTGATGATATTATCCTCCATAGTCCAAATGAGGATTTTCATTATAAATTACTAACCTAATTCCTAGAACTAATATGAAAGCATAAGATTATGTTATCCTAGAAAAAGATGATTATTGCATAAAAAGAAATCGAGTTTATTGGGATGCATTTCATAGATGGAACATATTATCCCGATCCTCATATCATTGAGGAATTGAAGAAGTTTCCTGATAGTCATCTCTCTCATAAGCAGGTTCAACAATTTATTGGAATATTTAATTATCTCAGAGATTTTATCCCAAAAACCATAGAGTTTGTAAGTCTACCACAATAAATGCTCAAGAAAGACACTCCTCCATGAGGACCATAGCAAACTCAATCAGTAAAAAGACTTAAAGAAATTCTACAACATCTTCCCCATCACAAATTCCTCTCATTGAAGAATTTTGCAAATAGATGCCAGTGATGAATATTATACTGTTTTTTTTCTTGAAGAAATTGATGGGAAGCAAAGAGTTTGTAGACACAAGAGTGGAAGATTCACGCAAGCAGAAATGCATTACTACTATACATTCAAAGAAATCCTTGTAGTAAAATATGGTATTAAGAAGTTTGAATTCCATTTTATAAGACATCATTTCCTCGTGAAGATTGATGTATCCTTATTTTTCTCAAATGTTGAGATTTAAGAAAAAGCAAATCCCACATCCTCAACCCTTTAAATGGCAAAATGGTTCTCAAATTATCTTTTGAAACCAAATATATTGCGGGAAAAAAGAATATACTCGCTGATTTTCTATCCCGATCAAAAGAATTTGTAGCTACGACATCTATAAATATGTATGTGGTGAGAAATTCAAGAGGAGGTTTCAAGACTCAAGAAATGAAGCCCAAATGATTTTCATACTCTTATCCACCAGAAGTCCCTAACCTTATTGGAGACAACACTCTCTTTGAAAATCTTGGAAGTCTTATGTGGCAATACTATTTCCATATTATCAACAATTATGGTGGTCTTATTCTTTTCCTAGACGGACTGCACCCAAAATATCCATTTATTCATCCTTTGTCTTTCTCCCTAGATGAAGAATTTCCAAAAAAGCTCAAATGGTTTTGTTGGTTTTTGTTTAATCTTTATACCATAGCCATCAAGTTTTTGACAACCAAGATGCCTCTCATCATTAGTAGGATCATCCAAGAAGAAACCAAACATAAATATTTTGGGAAATACTTAGTTGGTTTAAACCATTAAGTGTATAGAAAAATATTTTCCAAGCACAACTCAAAACATGCAAGCCTATGTCAAAACTTCATACAATTGCTTTATTTTTCAAGCCATAATTATTTGTCCAACCTAGTGAAGATATGTGTAAAACTCTAGTAGATGGTGGAGTATTTGCCTATAAACCCCAACTTGTTCCAAATGAGATTTTTGCAACTCTTCCTTGTAGAATCTCAGCTTACCCTCAATAGTATCAAGAATTGCAGAGGATATTATGCTAGTATAATCAAGTCATTCCACCAGGAGCATGGCCAACATAAATTGATAACGTTTTTTGGGATCATTGTGATGACTACCCCACAACCCGATCAACGATCGTTGCTTACCTAAGGAGATACTATGGAATTGACGTGTAGGATAACTCTGAGTCACAAACATCTCCACAACATCCAATTTCATCATCACAGGATTTACGGAAAGGACCATTGTCTCAGGACCCTTTCGATCATAGTGAATAATAGTTTGCACTCAATCTAACCCTTAACAAAGAAAGCCCATCACTTCAACTTGAGAATTTACCTCAACCTGGCATTTCATCAAGCTCCACCGATGTTTTGACAAGCTCTTACCAATCATCCAAAAGACAAAGGTCGTCTAAATTAAATTCAGTTTCTCTAGAAATTGAAGAAGTGGAGAAGCTTCTCGAATGACTCGACAACAGTGTAGAGATAATCCTGAGAAAAGCACTCTCAACAATCCCATGGACATTCTATCAAGTTCTCATAAGCCTCTAAAGTCCATAGAGTATGACTAGCTTGAAGCCCTAGAAGTTGAAAGACTCATTAGGCAACACAGAAGGTCGGAGGATGGATGTGGCTTAGATAGCTTGGATGACAGCACAGAAGAACCAATCCATAAATATAACATGTGAAGGAATCAAACGCGAGAAGAAGTCAAATGCGACAAAACTTGTGAAGAAAAAGTTGGCTAAAGTACTGTAGTAAAACATTTGTCGTGTGGACATAACCATAACATGTGAAGGAGTCCGACGCAAGAAGAAGCCATACGCAAGAAAAATTTAGACGAAATGAAACGTGTGGAGAAAAAATTGGCTTAAATATTGTAGAAAAACACTGTTCATGCAATCTTCGTGTATTGTTGGGCACTATACTCTTCATGTATTGTTTGACACTATTCATAGCATTGTAGCAATATTGGTTGGCACTGTAGTGTACTACAACAGAAGCGAAAAGTGACAGATAAGAGTCTGTTAGAAGTAGAAAACTTAGCTTGTTAGTGTGAAACTTGACATGTACAAATAATTGACCATTGTCGATCATAAAGCATCTATAAAAATTATTGGTGATCTCCATAACTATCGCCAATAATTATGTGTTTGTCTTTAGTGTTTGCCTATAAAGGCAATGTCTCCAAATGTTAAGGGGCAGAACGTATCCTCTCTAAAAAATAATATTATGTAGTTTGCTATGAATCCTTAAAGCTTTCTCCTATCTTTTTTTCTACTTGGTATGATGCTTTAAAATTAAGGATGTTCTGATCAATTCTGGTAGTATGCTCTGCACTTGTCACAATGTAGAACTTGTGCGTCACAATTTTGCTACCTTAAAATTTTCTCTCATATGAGTCAAAAAATGAAAAAAGAATTTGGTAGCTAACAGACAATACCTATTCTGAGGTCTGAAGGGCCATGCATGTGGGATAGTATACTTGCCACAAATTCTGGTTTCGTTTTCCCTAACTCGTATCATATGCAAAATCTAGTTTTGTATCTATGTTCAGGTTGCATGTCCAATTGCCAAAATCCAACTTAAAGATCGACCTTGGAGTAAACCTTGGCTTGAGTAAGGCTAGAGAATAAAGAGCTCTAATGAGGTAGAGGAAATTTATCATCTTATGGGAATTGATTGAGAGGCCGGTAATTAATGACTAGTCTTATTTTTTTTCTCTATGGCCATTTTTGGTTTAAAATCACTGACATTGACATTAACTATCTCATGTGGAGCGATCAACGTTGATATAGACAATTTCTTTTAATTTTTTTTAAATTTTTTTATTTTATTTTATTTTATTTTATTTCTACCTTTTCCCCTTCTTCCTCCACCAATCGCCAAGCCTTAATGATGACTAGCGAACGGACCAAGGTCTAGCCACGGGAAATGATCGGCAAGGTCGCCCCTCGCCAAATCCTAGCGAGGCTGACTTTGCCTGAGGTTGTCGAGGGTGACCCTCTTTAGTCATTGCCTTTGGCTGGTTGCTGGCCATCGCCAAAGCCCGTTAATCGGTGGAGGAAGAAGGGGAAAAAATAGAAAGAAAAGGAAAGGAAAATATAATAAAAAATTTCAAAAATTGTTTGTCAGCGTCGGTCGTGTCACATGAGATTGCCAACATCCACGTTAATAATTTTCGACCAAAATTGGCTCGACGAACTACATTGGCAAATTGTATGTTTAGGACTAAATTGGCCAAATTGAAAAGTTTAGACCGAATTGGTATAAGTGCAATAGATTTAAGACTTTTTTAGTAATTTTCTCGTTCAAAAAATTAAACCTGTTTGAAAATCATGCATGTTGTATTTTATACTTTTAAAATAAGGATAATTATAGCATACATCATATGTACGAAAGTTTTTCACAATCAATCTTATTCACCCTAAAGTTGATAGTTAGCGAAAGAGTGCCTAATTAAAATTCTAAAATCAAGGGTAAATAAAATTGCTTGCATAAAACTTCTTCATAATCGCGGCATGCTCTGATTTTTCTTAAAATAAATAAAAGCGTGATCATAATATGCATGAGTTTCTAAAATAGAACACACAAAAATGACCCTTACTATCGAAACGGGCCATTCTTATCCTGCTACTAAGACACAGAAGATTGTGTAACGTAACAAACGTGCCATTCTTACAGAGACTGGATCTTTTAGACAAAAAAAAGTTTGGGTCAAAATTAAAACCTAACTTAGATTTGGTGCTTTTTAAGAGAATTAGGCCCATATTTGGTACACCAGGTTTATTCCGTGCCCTTTTTTCATACTAAGGAAAGATCCTCCTAAATGCTTTGACACTCACACTGAAAATGGACTGAAAAATCTCTCAATGTTCAGAACCCAACTCACCGCCCAAGCCTTAGAACATGTTACGGCCCCAAAAGGCAAATAGTCGGATAACGAGATGCCAAACCTTTTTTTTTTTTTTTTTGGTCGGTCCATGCTAATCCTACTCTAACACTCACTCTCAGACTTTTGCCATGCCTCCTTGCAGGGCGTGGGAGTCGAAACCCACTCCTGAAATGAAATCGTCCCCACCCCAATCCCCCCTGAGAAGGTGGGGATTTGAACCCCCAACCTCCCCCTTCCAAGATGGAAGGGTGGCCACTGGGGCGAACCCCAGTGGTTGATGCCAAACCTTTCGGTCGATGTGAACTCTTAGGGAAAGATCAACCTGTCATCCTATAGTAACTTTGATTGGTTGGACACCGTCAATTGCTAAGGCCGAGTTTCAATGTCTATACACCCGAGAATGAAATAGGTAGCAATTACAGGACTAGTCATACGACGAATCTCGCAAGATTAGTGATTGTAGCTCATCCCCATCAATATAACGTGAGATTGATCGTCAAGCGTGTTAACATCACAAAAGTGCCGAGCAGAAATTTTAAATTGCCAGGTACGGTTCCACTGTTCTTACGGTAGCTGAAGTCGGAGCAAGGTGCTACGAGAATGGACTATGATAGAAGCCTGTCAAAGTTTTATCGATGACGGGCTAGCAAGGCTCCAGATGATGCGAATTAGCATGTTCATTTGGCCATCCGGGAACAAGCATGTTAGGTCCAACTTGATTAGTGGGAAAAAGGCGAATTACTTTGCATTCTTTAACTAAAAATGGCAAACATCTGTCGGATAATCAGGATGGAACCAAACTAACCCGTAAGAGTCTTGCATTTCCAGAGAGTGGAAACTAATCGGAATGAAAATCAGGAGGGCTTTTCAATCGATGCTCGCCGCTCACTGAAATCAACACTACACAGTTCAGCTTTGATCATATTCATCTGATCTGTTGAGGCAGCCTTTTTCATTTTGTGATTAGAATGATATCATCTCGGCTTAGCCTCTACAAGCTTTCCTCCTTTTGCTTCTCATCAAATTGAGAGACCTTGCTTTCTCGGTGGGGTTGCAGAGCCGTCAGTTGCTTGCTTAGAAGATGAATGGTCTCTTGACACTCTGCAAGCTTCTGTGCTGCTGTGGCTATCTCCTCCTGCCAGAGTATTAGAAAAACTTTAAGGGATACAAAATTGCTGACAGACCAAACAACATGCATTCACACCTTTCAATCATGAAATCGATCATTTAAATCTCTGGATGTAGTCATTGAATAGTTATAGGGACTGGAAAGAAAATTGGAGATTGCAACAAATGCATCTTTAGAATCTCAATGCTCAGCAGTCTGCACTTGAATATGTAGCTAATCTATTTTGTTAGAAGAGTTGAAAACAGTAACTGATAATGTTCACTACAATCTAGGATTTTGAACTAAGAAAGATCCATTTCACGGACATATCCATTGGTGAGGCATCTGATCCTTAGTCCACGAACAAAATATAAAACAACAAGAGCAAATTAACAGCCACTAGTAGACAATGACAAAATTGTGGTCATATTCCTTATGATTGTAAATGATGTGTATATTGAATACCTATGGTGCTTCGAGAGCAACTTATAAATGCCTCTGCATATTACTCTCCTTGCAATAATATGTACATGTACATTGTATACTGATGACTCTTTCCAAATTAACTTCCTGAAGATATGAAGCAAGTCTAAGAAAGACCATAGCTATTTAAGATTAGGTGAATCTACCATACCTGTCTGCTCTTGGTGTCAAGATCTACTACAGATGATGAGCATGTTGTGCAGTTCTCCTTCCTTCAGAAAGAGATAAGAGGTCACGTAAGATACACTTTGGACATCAAGTTCATAAAAAAAAAAAAAAAAAAAAGTGTCCCGATGAAAAACAAGTTTTGCTGCCTATGGATGAAGTTGGAAGCCCGAATGGCATGACAATTTCTCAGAAGCGATGAAAGGCAGCTGACATTAAAGTACAACATTTGAAATTGCACAAGCATGATATTTATTTCTGGACATAGGCATGATTTTTATCAGCTCTGATCCAAGGGCGTTCACCAACTAAGAAATTGCAAGACATTCCTATTGAGATTTTTTAAGCTTGAAAGAACTCCCATGACCTCTCGCCAATATACCTATGTGGGCCTAAATCCTATCTGACCTCAAGCCCAAGAAAAACAGGAAACCACCTCCGTTCCAAAAGCCTATTTTTGAAATGAATGATGATTAGTTTTTCATTGGTAAGTTCAAACCCCGGGATAAGTTAATCTTAACTTACTGTAATATCCTTCATATTAAGGTGAGGCAACAAATTCTAACCTTTTGATTTTCTGCTGAAGATCCTCACACCTAGCTTGAGTTTCCTGATGATGGTGCTTTTCTTCATCAAGTTCCTCCTCTAACTTCTTGATCTTATCTCGTAAAAGTTTCACTTCATCTTCCAAATCACATGCCCGCATTTCTAATGATTTGTAAGACTCTGTCATGCATTTTAGTTGAACCTCTGCTAAGCTGTGCGAGTTTTTACATGATTCCAACTGCAATTTAAGTCCTGTAAGAAGCTTCTCTTTTTCCAGCAGATGAAGCTTTGTAGTCTCAAGATCAGTGCACCTAGCTATGCCAGATACAAGGTCATCTTTCTCTGATGTGAAGAGGTTCACATCCTCTTTTGAATATTTATGAGGTGCAACCTTTGACCCAATCTGGGAGCCCATGTTTTCTTCTTGAAATCCCTCACTGTAATCCTCAATATTGGAAGTAGAAGGGATATTGCCACATTCATCTGTATATGTATCTCCTGACTGCGTTTCTTTGACGACCTTACCCTCCAGCAAAGCAACCTTGTCTATGCATTCTCCATCACTATTATCTCCCTCATGACCTGTGTAGCTAATTATGCCAGATTTTAGTTCACTAGCTTTACCAACAATATCTGAAAGTTCAATAACAAAGTCGGCCAAGGTTAAGTTGTTGCAAGCAAGGTTCTCAACAGACTTGGAGAAAGATTGTATCATCTCTTCCAACCCATGCCCATAACTGGAAAAATCCTGGCAAAAGGCTGCTTCCTTGCCTAGAGAAAATACAAACTTGTGTATCTGAGAAACTGCCTTTTCAAGGTTTTGCTTTCTCATATTTTCGTTGCTAGTCTTAGGGCTACCCAGAATGACTGATATCATAGTCTCTGCAGTTTTCACTGTATCTTCAGCAGTAGGATGCTGACCATATCTATCACTTGGATGAACTTCCTTTGAGATAGGACCGATTGAATGAAGTAATGGAGAATCTGGGATCTGTACAGCATGTTTTATATCTAGCAAAACTTTTCCTACATCCACATCTGGAGCATGAGACTCAATTATCATACCGATTTTTGAGAGCAAGTTGGGCAATTGCAGATCCTCTCTATGCAGCTGTCTGGTTGGAGGACTAGGGTACGGCACATCCTGATTCAACGATGAATTTATGCCAGGATCCTCCTTAGGAAGGACACTCACATCCTTCGACTTTGTAGTATCTGCTGGTGCTACACATTCTTTATTTCCTTTGCCAGAAGAATCTGTACTTCTAATAGTGGAACTGCTTACACATATATCATCAGATGAACAGGCCAATTTCTCCATTTCAAGAAAGTCATCCATTAACCGTCTGTCGCTGTCATGTGACCGCTCATCAGATTTGTCTATGATCTTAGTACTCTTCAACTGAAACATGCTGCAGATATGTGGACCCCAAGATTCAGAGGAGCTTCCTTCTTCTTCAATTCCATCTTCACAAGTAGAACTGGCGCTTGGTGGGGTGCTTGCAATTTGACTTAAGAAATCTTCAATATCCAAACCCATGTTGGACTCAGGGGTTTGTTTCAATTCACCTGCCTGAATCTGAGCTTCCAAGCTCTTAAGCCTGCCAACAGTTTTGGCACAGATGTTTCTCAAAGCCTGCAATTCTGAGTTTCGAGCAGCCAAAGTTTCTTTCAACATCTTTGATTCTTCTTCTGTTGCCAGCAAATGTTTACTGAGAAAATCAGACTCTTTGTAACATTGCTGAGGACGGTCAAAGGAGATTTCAGGCTCATGAGGCAACCTAGGACTAGGATTTCTAGCTTTGCTCTTCCTTAGCCAAGGTTCACTGGAGATTCGGCCTGAGCTCCCAACTTCCAGCTTCATTTGAGCTAATGCAGCTGGACCAGGCAATTTCTTGCGAACAAGGCCACGTAGTCTTTGGCATTCTGCTTCCAGTTTCGAGATTTTTTTGACATCCTCCAAATGCTGCTGGTTTAAAGCTTCTGCTGACTTCATGCTCATATTCTTCTCCTGATTTCTAATATCAAGTTCTTTAGAAACCATGTGCAGCTCATATTTCAGTGAGTTCATGTCCTTCTCATATAACTCAATATCCCGTTTAAGAACTTCAATCTCTAAATTAGCTTGAGACTTTTCTTCATTGACACTTAATATTGTATCAATATGATCCTGTAATGACCTGGAAAGTGCAGCATTTTCTGCAGTTGCCTGAAGAAGTTGACTATCTAATTCAGCTACCTTTGCCTCAAGACCACGTTTCATATCATCCCATTGCTTGGCTTTGGTACGAATTACTTCTTGCAAGTTCCTCTCATTCTCCTCCTTTACATTTCTTATCTGCCTCATGCACTCCTTCAGAGCACCATCCAAGTGGGATGCCCGGTCCTCAGCAGTGAGCTTCAACAGCATAGTAGATTCAAGTTGCTGTCTCAGTGCAGAAGCTTCTGCATCTGCCTTCTCCCATCCTGAGAAAAAGACAAGGTAATGATGTAAAAACTATATTGGGCATGACAACTGTGATGTAAAGATAGGTATTATGAACTCTATTGCTTAATGTACTTTCCAGTCCCCACAACAGTTAAGCATTTTGATCTTGTTTTTTGAAAAGTTTAATGAGAGGCAAGGACAACTTTCGCTTTATCATACTCATATGTTCACTGAAGCAATCTAAGTGAACTTTTCAAAAAGTCATTGGCAAATCTGACAGAGGAAGTGCTAATTATTGCTCTTATCTGCATGATTGGGTGGAGATGGAGAGGGATAGAGATTATTTAAACTACTTAAAGAGCTAAGCTCATTACTAGGGATTTTACCTGAAACAGCTTCTTCAGCAACTTTGGCATGTTGCTTGACCAGATTCTCCTTTGAACTAATCTCCACATAAGCTGCCGACAGCTTTTCGTTCAAGTCCTTAACTTGAGACTCCAAAGTAGTGACTTGAGATTCCAGTGTGGTGACATGAACTTCCAATCCACTCAAATGCCTATATGAATCCACGGATATCTGGACATAGCTTACCTTTACATAGTCCTGCCCACGGAAACAGAGAAACTTAGGCAGGAGTTATTTGACCAAGAGCAAAATGTGATTTGCTAAAATGTTGTTAAAAGAAAAAAAAATGGAAAGGACTACTCCCTTGATCCCAGCATAAGTGAAATTGACAACAACGACTGAAGATGAATGTAACCAGTTAAACTATTTTTGCAGATATGGACAGCTTTCTTATGCCCACCAAATTATGCTTTCGACCCAAGTTCAATGAGCATACCTCATGTCCTAGCGATGCTGCTTTAGACAAGGTAATTGCAGGATCAGATGGGGCAACAGCTTTGTCAGGCAGGTTCTTGTCCGACGATTTCTTCTTCCACGGCCAGCCACGACGGTCCATTTCGCTATATGCTTCCTAAGATCATAATACATAATTGTTTTTAATTACCTGACTAGCCTCCCGGGTAGGGGGCATGGAGCGAACAACAAAAATGAGAAAAAAAACAACTAAATGGAGGGCACTACTCAACAGATGACCTGTGAGTAAAAAAAAAAAATACGTGAACTTTACTACGAATGATTTTGAAATTTGAGGATGCTGATCATCTCAAAATCACATCAATATTGAAACAGACATGAGAGCATGATCATCCGATGCCGAATTCATCCAAACCTCAGGCATGAGTTACCCAGTACTCACACAAGCTCAGAACAGTTTTCTCAATGGCTCAAATTCTCGCTCACGTCGTGTGTAGGACGAACGTTCGCCAAGAACGGAGAGGGTTCTCCCCACGGTCATAGGAAAAAAGATTCACCAAGAACAGAATCAGCCAAACATCATTCCAGAAATGCTAAATGCCTCGCAATCAATGCAGCTCTAAACCAGCCACCCAGAAAAAAAGAAACAAAATTTAAAGAAAACAGAGCTAACCCAACCGCGCGTCATCTAAACAGAGTGAAAAGAAAACTCACAAAGAACACGGCTAACTGGCCACAAAAAGAAACAAAAGAAACAAAAAAAAAAAAATGAAATAGAACAAAAAACGATCGTCGTGCTATAAATTTCACTGAAATCACTCCAAACGGAAAACGACGCAGCAGGATCAATGGCCGAGTCCCACTTCGCTCGCTCCTATCTACAGAGAGAGAGCTCAGCGCTTCGCGATGGCATCCATCGGCAAAACTCGAGGAACAAAAAAGAAGCGAAAAAACCGGAGCGAGCTCAGCTACACGAGCGGCGGCGACGACGCCATGGACGAGAAATTCACAATCCACGTCCAGGCGCTCCCCCCGACCACGCAGCCCCGACCGAGGACTTACTTAAAAAAACGGCCGGGAAAAAGCGATCTCCACTCTACTCGGCCGACGCTCGAGGCGCAGCCGGCGACCGCCGATCAAAGCGCCGCGCCAGCGCGATCGCCAGCAAACTGCGAGCGAGCGCACGCACAGAAGAGAGAGAGAGAGAGAGAGAGAGAGAGAGAGAGAAAGCGATCTCGAGCTGAACTCACCAGAAGAAGAAGAAGCGGCGACGGTTTGAACTTCGAACACGAGGAGGCCGATCGAGCTTCGACGATCGTGCGGCGAGCGAGCCTGGGGATGAGCGCGAGGAAAGTGAAGATGAAGAAGACGACGCCCAGAAAATAGGAGGGAGAACTTCAAAAAAAGGCGAAAGTGCTGGCGGACGTCGCCATCAGAAGACGCTCCTCCTCTTCCCCTCGCCACGCCAGCCGCGAAAAGCGGCGACGCGACGTCGGCCAGCGGCGGGGCCCGCCCCCGCGCCCGCGGCTGGCTCTCTCAATTACCCGTTTTGCCCTTGCGGATGTTGCTCCTGAGAGTAGGATGGTCAGCGCTGGGGACGTGGCCGGTGGGGAGCGCGCTGGGACCTCGTCTAATTGGGCGCTCGAGTTGGTTCCATTTCAGGCAAGTTTGTCGTAACTCGATGGCCCCAAAAATTTGAATTTTGGAGCCTTAATTCTTTCTCCGTTAGTGCCGGAAAACAGTCCTAAATTTTAGTGTCCTTTTTGACAGTGTATTCTAGTGTCCAGACGGTGGGTACCAAACTCAAAAGATAAAATAGATTAAGGATGCAAACTGAGCATGATTCATCCGAGATTCGAAGCGAACTAAATTGGACCGATCGGCTCAAGGGTCAGTTTTAGGGAGAATTTTGTTGGCTCCTATCTTATATCTATTTTATAGGTTTTCGTGTGTGTTATATGCAAGTTGCGAAACCATACTTCCTCATTTATGCATCTTCATCCCAATTACTTAATAAGATGGAGAATCGAACTCCCCACCTTGTCTTCCTGAATGAAAAAGGTGATCACTAGAGCAAAACATTCCTGATTTCATTTGGAGGCTAGTTCAACTAGCCTGATATCTAAGTTGAACCATTTAAAACCGATGTTGAGGTCTCTTTCACAAATAAAATGAAAAAAGAAAACGTGTGCACTTATTAGGAATTGAATTTTCAACACATAGAAATAATTACGTTATCACTTATCCAAAAAAAAAAAAAAAAAATGTAGTAGTTTAGAAATAATAGGGCCCATTTAGTTCGGCTTTGGGGAAATGCCCTTAGGATAATGCAAATATATTTGAGGTAAAGAGATTTTCCGAAATGTTACACCGTTTGGTAAATTATAATATTAAATAGCATTGAAAAGTAACTTTAGCATAAATATTGTTTGGCAAAACTCACATTTGCTATTTTTTTTTTTAGTTTGAAAATCAAATCCAGCGGCCGGCTAACAGCCAACCAACTGCCGGACGGCCAAATCTGGCCTCTAGACTGCCAGATCTAGCGGCCTGAGGTTGCAACCTCAGGTGGTGTCACCTGGGTCACGGGTCACGCCACCCTAGGTGATGATCATTGGGGACATGCAACCCCCAGGTGGCGATGGCGGCTACCGGAGAAGCCCAACTTTCAGGCACGGAAGATGAAGATGAATGGGGAAGAAGATGAATAGTGACGCGGATGAACAATTAACTTGCATTTCCAAAATGATAAATACTCAAAGGGTGTGTTTGGAAAAGGCTTTTGGGGAAAGTCTTGGGGGAAATGCAAAGGCTGTTGAGTGAAAGGTGTTTTCAAAAATGCAAATTGTGTTAGGTAAATTGTATTGTAAAAGTCCTTTATGAAGTACCTTTGAGTAAAATGGTGTTTGGAAAAAAGAAGAGTTGACCGGCCAAGAACAAGTAGTTGCCGGTGAGGAGCAAGTGGTCCAGTGAAGGGCGGGCAGTCCAATGCAGGTCGTTTGGCAAGGTTCACGGTGACCAGATCTGCGACCAGATGGGTCGCACAAAAGTCGCGACCTCCGCGAAGGTCGCTTGAAGGTCACGGCCGGCAACCATATCTGCGTCATGACCTCCGTAGAGGTTGCTTGAAGGTCGCGGTCAGCGATCCATCTTATTGCAGCGTGAAGGTCGCAGCTGACAACCACATCCGGTCGTGACCAAATCTGCGACCAAATGGGTCGTAGCATGGCGGGCGCGACGATCGCCGGCGACTGCCTACCCTTCGTCGGCAATCGCTCATGAAGAAGAAGATGAATAGTTAGGGCAAAATCGGAAAAACGAAAAACCAACGAGGACAATTTGAGAAGAAATTTTTTTTATTTAGCCCCTCAGCTCAGCATGCCAAGAAGGCTTTCAACCTTGTGAAGGCTAGCATTCCCCAAATGGGGTTTGAAATTACCAAATACCCACAAATTGGCCCAAGGAGCTTTGGGTATTTAAAGTGGCTTCTAAATGCCACTCTCAAATGCATCCAAAGTAGGTCCGGACCTACATTGGGCTTTCAGCATTCTCAATGTTGATATTTGGCCAATGAGCTTTAAAAAATATTTGCCAAACGCAAAATATTTCACAAAGGAGCTTTGGGGGCTCAAAGCTCTTGGGAAAGCTGAATCAAACGAGACTAATATGGTTCAACTCCTAAATAGAAGCAAGGAACACAGATCGAAACAAGTCAGTTGAAGAGCCGATTGTTCTAAAAGCAACCAATTCGGTTCACAATTTTGGGTATTTTTGGACCACAAAAGCTGGGAAACCCAATCCGCTTTGGACCATACGAGATCTCAGCTTTTATCTGGGCTATCAAACAAGGCCCAAATATTGAAACAAACATAGAAAATAAAAAACCCCGAGTTTAGAAATCACACGATGACCCTGGCGGGGGCCCATTGAGCCCAAAAACCTCAAGAGAAAAAGGCCCAAGTCACTCAAAATCAAAGCCCAAATACAACTTTGCTACTACTATATATACATCTATACAACCTCCCTCGAACCCTAGGTGATCCTCCTCCTCCACCTCCACCTCCATTTCCGACACCCGCACACAGGCACGCGCGCCCGCCGCCGCCGCGAGAATGGGTCGGGTCATCCGGGCGCAGAGGAAGGGTGCCGGGTCCGTCTTCAAGTCCCACACCCACCACCGCAAGGGCCCCGCCCGCTTCCGCAGCCTCGACTTCGGGGAGCGCAACGGCTACCTGAAGGGCGTCGTCACCGAGATCATCCACGACCCGGGCCGCGGCGCCCCGCTCGCCCGCGTCGCCTTCCGCCACCCCTTCCGCTACAAGAAGCAGAAGGAGCTCTTCGTCGCCGCCGAGGGCATGTACACCGGCCAGTTCGTCTACTGCGGCAAGAAGGCCACCCTCGTCGTCGGCAACGTCCTGCCCCTCCGCTCCATCCCCGAGGGCGCCGTCGTCTGCAACGTCGAGCACCACGTCGGCGACCGCGGCGTCTTCGCCCGCGCGTCCGGGGACTACGCCATCGTGATCAGTCACAACCCGGATAACGACACCACCAGGTGCGCCCCTTTCGTTTGCTCCTTTTTCTTGTTTGGATCGGATAGGATTGGGTCGTCCTTTAAGCGTGCGTTTGAGCTGAGGGAATGCGGTGGTGGTGAACGGAGCGTATAGCAGATGCAAGTCGTGATGGAGTGTTGGGTTGCTCTTGCCTGGGGTTGATTTGATTTTGAAGAACCCTTGAGCCGATATGGCAAACTTCGGTTGCTTCGTTCTGGGATTGTCTTTTGAGTTCGCCGTTTCGGTTTGTTGCTTCTATGATTTGAAATGGTTAAGCTTTAGTTAGATGTATTATTCGTAAGCCCAATGTAAGCCTGGTTGCGTGCACTGGAATTGAGCATTTGTTTGTAAGAACTCAAAAGCGGTGTGATGCCGATGATTATCTTGATTGCGTGATTAGCTTCTCTATTCTGTTTGTTGGTGTATTTCAGCGATGCCCCAGAAGAAAAATGCCATTCTTGTCAAGTTCTGGAAGTTGTTTATGTTCGTTGTATGGGTTTCTGCATAAAAAATCCAAATTCTTAATCCGAGGCTCTCACATCCGGTGGAGATAATTTAATATGTTATCTCGTTTGTAACTTTGTTTGCTGTTGAAGTTATTAGTCTTTACGGTGGATTCTATTGGAAAAATGTCATTGGCAAGGCAACTGATTATAGAATGTGCACACATTAAATTTGGGATCTCAGAGATGAGATAGAAATGGCTTGTAATTGTTGGGCAGTTTCACTCTTTTTGCAATTTGTGGATGGTCTTCAATACTTTACTTATATGACTACATTGTTGGATTTGGTGGGCTTTTAGCCCACTGCAATGCTTAGGCACTATGCCACTATTCATTTTTTCCATCAGGTAGATTTTTCGTTATTTTTTGCATAGTGGGGGTCACTCCTAGCATGTTTTCTTGGCTCTGTTTGTGAAGTCATGTACTGCTTTGGGGATGGGAGCCAGTTGGAAGGGGTAGGTATAGTAGAGTTGATAAAGTGAAGAGATTAAGTGATGTTTTAAATACATAAACGCAGCAGTGATGCTTATGAGAGGAAGGGAAATTCCTGACTATTTTCATGGGAACAAAAGAAATTTTGGAACTTGGTATTGTGTTTAACATTTAAGTTAAAGTCCTACACAGCGAGAAAGAATTTTCACAACAAAGGAAGGCGATGACATGATGTTTGACCTATCAAGTGTTCATATTGTGATGAGACGGTGTGCACTTAATGATTAGAAATTGCATTATCAGATATTGATTTGCTTGTGATATTATATCAGTGCCCCCCATAGACGTTATATTTTACTGTTCCAACACCTGATGATTGAAGCTCACTAAATAACCTTCGAGCTCACATTGTTTGCATTGGATGGCAGAGTCAAGCTCCCTTCTGGCTCTAAGAAGATTGTTCCAAGCGGGTGCCGGGCAATGATCGGGCAGGTCGCAGGTGGAGGGAGGACTGAGAAGCCTCTCCTCAAGGCTGGCAATGCTTACCACAAATTCAGAGTCAAGAGGAACTGCTGGCCTAAGGTACGTGGTGTGGCAATGAACCCCGTCGAGCATCCTCACGGAGGAGGTAACCACCAACACATTGGGCATGCGAGCACAGTCAGGCGCGATGCTCCTCCTGGCCAGAAGGTTGGTCTCATCGCTGCAAGGAGGACTGGTAGGCTCAGAGGTCAAGCTGCGGCTACTGCTGCCAAGTCCGATAAGACCACTTAAGGAGCATTGCTATTTTATCTTTTCCTTATTTTTCTTTCTTTGGGGATTGTCTTGTTGGGGACCTTTTGTAGTTCACTTCCAAAGATTAGTTGGTGCCTTTTGTAGACAAATTTTGGACAACTGCGAGAGTCGTGGTCATTTTATATATGATTGTTTGTGTTGCTTGGGAGCTTTCAATTATTTGATAAGCTGAATGGCAATTGCTATTATTTCCTACTCTTCCTTTGCCTTTGTTTGGGGAAATTTCTTCTAATGGCTTGACCTGACTCACAGAGCTGCAATGGCTTGGGTGCGGTGGATTGGTGATGGTGGTACCTTTGACAATTTTATCTTTGGGTCAAACGTTAGGCTGTCTTTTGATGGTTTTAACTGTTTTTTGAATCGGGAATTGGTTTGGTTCCTGCCGGCCATATCTGGAGGGGGGGAGAGAGAGCGCAACGGACGCAACGTGTTATTCAGGTTGATGGTGCTTGGTGGCGGATGGTAGCGGAGCGGCACCTCTGCCGCGGCGTTTGGTGATGGATGGCAGAGGCTGTGGTTCCATCACAGTGCCATCCATCACAGTGCCATAGATGGCGGCGGAGCCATGGTTGGCTAAGAAGCACTGACACTCTTCAAAAGCCTTCGTGTCATGTCCGATACTCCGACACGACACATTCCGACACACGGTCAACGAGTGTCGGAAAATCTGACACGTGGTCAACTCTTCCCAACATGCTCCGACACGCGAGTCCGAAATTCCGACGCGCGAGTCCGACACGCACGGGGTCAATTTTAAAATATTTCAATACTTGAGGGGTCAAAATATAAATATATGAAAAAAAAATGAAAATAACAAAAATAAAGGGGAAAAAAGAAAATTTTCACTCTCAAGCTTCTCACTTATAAATTTTGACATTCTCGTGAGTGATGATGAAATGCCCTTCTTCTCGCCAGTGTCGCTCTGCTGCCCTCAGCAAAGTTGAAGTTGTGATTTTTTTTTTTTTGCTTCTTTCCACCTCTTGCAGGTGTCGCTTGCAAGTTATCTCTTTTGGTCACATTTTTATATGGCGAATTTAGTTATTTCCTTTTCTTTTGGTCATACTTTGAGAGTTCTTGTCCTGGATTTTCATTTTTCTCGAACCTTGTTTTGCAGAGGAGCTCAAGCTAATCTATATCATGAACTCCAAACTCGGTCTGGGACTATAAGAAATCTCATTAATATCCGATAAATGTAAGAAAATAGGGCATGTTCCTTCAAATTTACTATCTTGTGTTTTCAATTTTTAAATTTCTCATTCAATCTCTGTCAAATTAAAACAATAAATGATATTAACAAATGTTGGATTAATATTTTTAGTATAAATTAATTCTATGGTATTTTTATTATTATTTATCTATTTTTGTATATATATATAACGTGCCGGAATGTGTCGGAATTCTCTATTTTTTGAGAAATAACATGTCGGCGTGTCGTGTCGCGTGTCGCGTGTCCGTGTCAGTGCTACATAGATGGTCGGTCTCCTTTAGTAGGGCCATCAAGATAATGATCGGTAGGGAGCCTCCTCTGTTATTGAAATGTAGGCGCTGCTTCTTGGGACATATGCACCACTCCTCTGTCATACCCCATTGGCGACAATCATGCAGAGAAATCTTGGATCTAAGGATCTGATAGCCACGATTCCTCAGCCTCGTTTCTCTATTCTCCCTTGCGCTTGGTCACTTTGATTTCGTCGTGCTAGACCACCGCAACATCAACCATGCAAAGGTCACGCAGGTGGTCGCCTTCTTTTATTGCAGCAGCTGTTACGGCAACGGCGGAGGCCGCAATCTAGGGTTTTTTTTTTTTCATTTCACTTTTTAATAATTTTATTGAATTTTCTAGTTTTTCGTTTTTCAATTTTAATTGATCTTCTTGTTATTTTTCAATCTTATTTTAAATTGTACTAAACATGTGATTGGACTAAACATATTACTCTATCTAGTTTACGAAAAATGACATCCAGTATCTAGAGAGGGAGAATTTAAGTTGACAGAGGAAATTATTTTCAATGGGTGGTTCTAACACTAGTTCAAAAGGGAGGAAAATGACTTTCTGATTAGACTCTCGCATGCGATTATTCTTTCCCGGTGAACTTACTTCTCTCTTTCTCTCGTCCCCGTCCCGGAAAATTTCCTCACGAAGAAAATACTTCCGAAAAATCATGTTCGAATAATTTTTTTTCTTTTTTAGATTGAGAAATTCATTTTCCTAACTTTAAGCATGCATATCTTCTGAGATAGTAAATGATTTTTTTGTTGATCGATCATTTTCAACAAATTGAACACGTGAAAACTCAAAAAACTAATTCGTGATAAATTCTTTCACTCAAACAAATGCACCTCGAATTCCTACACGTTCTTCCCATTCTTCTTCATTCCAATGGCTGGTGAACCACCACCATGTCCAATTCCGCAGAGCGCTTGATGCCGATGCTTGCTCCTATCTTCCATTTTTTTTATCAACGACTGATACTCAGAAAGATTTGCAACCCGTGATGTGCATACTTCGCAATCAGTAGTGATGCTTTCCACAGTTTTTTTCTCATCCTGGGGGCTTTTCAATCAGCTATGGTGGCCATGCTTCTTCAATTCTCTATCAGAAATCAAAGGCTATCTAGCTGTAGTTGGGAGAGTTATTATTTTTAAAAAAATGGGTTATTTACAATCGGCAGAGATGTTTTTGTATCAACCGATACATTGACATTCTGCTCAAACACCAATAAATTATCATTTTACAAAAAGAAAAACATTTTTAAAAAGCATCATATTTTTTTACGAAATAAGTGAATCATTACCATCCGAATCTTTTTTCCAATAGAGATTTCCAAAATGTCTAAGAGATTACCAAGCCGTAATTCAAGTGCAATCTGGATTTTCAAGAGATGAAAAGATCCCGATGATGGTCCGCTAGAAATCTGCTAAATGCCAGCGGTTAAAGACAGCATTTCACCGACCCAACCGCACGTCGGCAACAGTGATTTATGCTCGATGGTCGCAACACTGGATCGAGAGAATTTACCAAGGAACCGGACTTGCAAGGCCGATTCTTTAGTGATAACAATCCAAATTTTTATTGTAATCGCTGCAGATAAGATACGCTAAATCAAAGAAATAGTTTCCTCAAAATGAATTGCACAGGCAAAGCCAAAAATTCCAAGTTTAAACACCCAAAGAGTCAAATCTGCTCATGAAATAATTTAACTAGGTAACCCAATTTGTCCTCCCTCCGGTTCCTATCGATTCATCCTTCTATGGTCCGACAAAGAAAATACTTATAAAGCCATCACCTCCCAAGAATCTAACCGTCGAATTTCGTCCTCTTCGCACTCTGTTCCCCAGCTGGATTGTCGCTCACCTGTTGAGAAGACGTTGCATGCAGATAAGAGCAGCTGGACCCTTTTCGGCAACCCTTTGCAGTGTTAAAGAACACGCAAACCTTCTTCTCTTCTTTAGGCCCCAGTTTCTGGTCCATTGTCAGATTTTGCAGTTGATTCTGATTCACCGCATTTGGTGCAATGTGCGCCGAGTCTTCCGGCTGTTCTCCTCCATGTTGTCTTACCAAGTTCTTATAGAAAATAGCATCTTTCATGGGTTGTGGTCTCACAGCCTCCTTAATTGGGACAGGAGCAGGGCTCGGTGGAGCAGGACTCGGTGGAGCACTCACCTGATAAGTGAAGGATGGCCGAGCTAGCATACTGCTGGAAGGTGGTATTCGCGGAGACAGTAAAGCACTCCCAGGATGTGCTGTCGATGCCCACATATTCGGGACGAGAGCAGGACGAGGTAGAACATTCATCTTAGGAGGGAAAGTCGGCCGATCCGGCATGGCACAGGGAGTTGGAATCGGCGCATTCGGGAGACCACTCGGAGGACGTGCTCTTTCTGCCGCCATAGTCGGGAATGGAATAGGACCCTGTAGAGCACCCACATTGTAGGTGAAAGATGGTCGATAGGGCAGAGCGCGTGAAGTTGCTAATGGAGGACTGGCAAATCGAATGGGGAGAGCAGGACTCTGAGCATTCACTCCATCTAACCCAGGCAATGGAAAGACAACCGGCCGAGCTTGCGGTGCCCTGAATGGAAATTGCATCTGGTTTTGTGCAGAAAAGATTGCATTAGCAGGGGTCGGCGGCAGAATTGTCTGAGGAGGACGAACTGGGGAGTTATCCGGTTTGGTTCAAACGACGGCTCATAGCTTGACACGGGATTTGGTGGACTTGTTTGCATGGGTTGAGGTAGTGAAAGCTCAGGGCTTGATAGAGGAATTGGAGTTTCTTGCTTTGACTCGGTTGGCAACTGTTTCGGGACTGCAACGGGAATCGATGGATGTATATTTCTGGTGACAGATTGGGTTGATGGATGAATATGTTGTGACTCAGGTAGCACAATTGTGGGGCTTGCTGGGGGAGTCGGTTGTTGAACTTTCTTTGAATCGGAGCACGGCAAATTGGGGCTTGATGTAGGCGCTGGTGAACTTTTTTCCTCCGATACAGGAACAGAACTTTTTTCCTCTGAGTTCCATGGAAGGTCTGGTGGACACATTCGTTTCAACTCGGACAGCAAAACTTCGGTCCCCAACAGGGGAGTTGGCAGACCAATTTGCTTTGACTCGGTCGGGGGAAGTTCTGGGCTTGACATGGGAAGTTCTGGGCTTGACTGAGAATTTTGGGGACTAGCTTGCTTTGACTCAGGCGATGGAGTTTTACTCTTCATAAACTTTCCAATCGTTTCGGGGTCATAGAGGAACTTGAGGAGCAGATCCGCGTCAATTATATATCCCTGCTCAGTGCGCTTCATAAGGACAGTGAAGAATATCGCCGCTGCAGCAGCAGCTAACTCGTTATCTCCAGCAGATATCCTCACATCTCCAACAGATATAGTCTCAGCTCCTGAACTCGTCGTCTGATTCTCATCAAGCGAAGTTTTATCTTCCGATTCATCTACCAGAGGTTCCAAGGAAGGAGTTTCAGAAACCGACAGAAGTTTTAGAAAAAGAAGGTATCGAATTTGAGGAAGTAAAATTAATGCTGAGTGTTTCCGAGTCAGGTCGAGACTAACCAATGTCCATCTTTTCAACGCCAATAATGGGAATGATCGGGGTAAGGTTATCATCATAGTCTTCAAGCTTTACATCAGAGGGTTCAAATGGGCTGCCAATTACAAAATAAAAGAAGAAGAAGAAGAAGAGGAGGAGGAGGAGGAGGTGGAGGAGAACGTAAATGCAGAATCATGTAATCCAGAAAAAATGATCATTCAGAGAAAAGAGTGGTTTGTTTACTTAGATGGTATATATGTTGGGCGTGGGTAAAACGCCTCAAACACTTTGAATCCTCTACCATGTTCTTCTTTTGCCTCTTCACTTTCTTCACCAGCGGCAACAAGCCAGTTGCTACTCACAGCGAACTACAAAGTTTATTCAAAAGGAAAAACCAGGACTGTAAATTTGATTTTAACAACAAAGGGCAATGGATGCATTCAGATAAAACATTAACTAGCTACAGAATAACGCTAACACGAGCTTAAGATATCTTAGGATGGAGAATCTTACCTTGGGAGGGCAAGTCCACCGAATGCAAGGGACATGGATATGCTCTCCTGAATGTTTTGCCGGATGGCTGCCTCCATATATCTGTGGCACGGCGTCTGATTTTGCACCATTCAAATCCGATATCTACAGCGATTTGCCAGAAAATTATGCTTAGCTTTCGATGCAACTTGTGAAGTACAATCCCAAGACACAGACTGCACAAAATACATGGAAGGACAACCTTCCATGGTGCTCAAGGTTGACATAATAATAATCACTTACAGATAAAAATGTCTCATAGTCTCCATACCAAGAGAAGAACATCAGCTCATTAACAGTATTACCTCATAACATAGTTAGTACAGTGAGAATTACACATGTAACTTGACCATCAGAATGAGAGGCTAAAGTTAAATTAACACTAGCTAATTAGATGAGCAATGTCAATCATCTTAGGAAGATACTCCTCCAAACGAAATTTGAATGCTACTGAAAAAGGGGAAACCTTCTTTTGAGGACTTTTTGACGAATCCTTAGTAAATACATACTTGGCAAATCATTAAACTCCCTAATCTTCATCATAAATTCAAAGTTATCCTTCATCAAAATGCTTACTCGGCAATTAATAAACTTCTCATGGCTTCATCAAAGTCCTCAATAAGAAGGTCATGATCTTCTTATGAGCCCCCTTTAAAATTCTCACAATACCTTTGGACTTATCCATCGAACTCTGAAGTGGGAAAAGCTTATCACTTGCTTAATCCATATTCCAAAATTTGCATAATAATCCTGAAGAACCCTTTATAAAGCAGATCATCAAACATGCAAGATACAATTTTTCCGCTTAATTGTTATTTAAAGACCTACCTGTATTAAAATTGTACCCAAAAGAATGTACATAAACATTGTCATATTACTTTCATGTCCAAAAGTCAATTTGTAATCCCGTCATTGCTACTCATCAACAATATGGAAAAAAGTACGGTGAGAGATTTATACATGAAAGGCAGTTTTAGAGTCAAGGCCCCCAGACTAACAGAAGATCATGGAGAACACTGCAACTTGATCGTGACCATGCAGTACAATGTGTGTCAATTATCCTAAAGTTTAGCTCATTAAGCTATTTATGTACTTCATTTAACCATTCAAGCAAGTGATTCCAGTTATCAAAAACACTTCAAAAGACACAGCAGTTTAAAATGAGATAGCAAAGTTATATTTTTGAAACCAGATCATCAAGAAAGTTTATTTTTGTTAACCCATACAAAATTGTTACTAGCAAAACAAGTTGACCTGCCGGTTTAAATTAGGGACTGTTATCTTAGAACATGGCCTGGCAGGGAAAATTTCACAAGTTGTCTGTGTATTGGTTGTAACAGCCGAATCTCTCACTAAATAACGCATAAAATGATTAGTTCCCCCAAAATGTTGATCAATATAATGGATTCTGCATTGAACAGCTAAGCATATGCAAGTCTTCGAATAACATTGTTGAGAGAAGCTTAAGGCTTGTGACACAAAAGCATGTCCTTAACATGAATTTACAATTTAAAGTCTTTCTCTAGAGTAAAAAAATTACACCACTGCAGCTTCATCTAAGTCAAGCAATTGTCTGGGGATAGCTGCTCAACTTTTCTATGCGATACAATTCAGCAGTAACTAACAAGACTGTGACTGCACCTCAAGCTTATAAACGACTTGTAAAACCTCTCATATGCCGATCCTGGCACTTAGTTTTGACATTCGGTCAGACTTTCTTTTTAACAAAGTATTTTTAGTCTTCGTAATTGGTAATTAATCAATCAGAAAAAGGAATAAGTTTCCATATTTCATTGTACCATATGAAGTAGTCTCTCCATGAATAACCTGTGGTTTGCCTCAGAAAAAAATGTAAATCTGATCACCCTTTGCAAATATGTTGAAGACATCCCACAAAAAAGGATAGTAAATAGAATGCCAACTGGGGCTGTAAATATTGCTCAAGTTATTCTTTCCAAAATGTTGATCGTATACCCATGAATACTATACAACCTACATCTTCGGAGAACATCGTTTTTGCTCATAGGTCACTCCAGACACTAATTAGAATTCTCAGATGTCTGATCCTATAAGATTTAATTTGCACATAAATACACTAAACCAATAAAGCTGGCAAGTGATTCCTGAATAGTCTTTTATAAGTACATTCCTCCACTTAAGTTGAGATCCAGATCACATTGTAGCTTTAAGCTCATTTAAACTCGAGTCTTAAATTATTGAACATGGAAAATTAACAATGCGATCATCCTAGAGAAACCAGAAAGAGTAATTCAAAAGGGACAGCAACAATCTGCCACCATTTATCCAAGAAGAAGCAAAGTATTCTTCTCAAAAGAACTCGAAATGAACAGAGCGGGATCAAATCATCATCATCAACTAACTAAAATACAAATTCCTTTTACCGTCCATTAAGCAGCAACTCCGGAATGCCAAATTATATGCATGCAGCAGCAATTTACTGATTCAACATCACGCTTCTTTTTTGTTTTTATTCCTTCGTGGACAAGCCAAACCGAGCGCACGCACGGCTAGCTCGAATTCAAACTCAAAAAGACACGTGCACGAACTGATCCTTCACGTGAAAAAAAATGCGTAAATCCACCGCAATACCTGATGATGCTTATCATCCGAAGCCCGCGACACGTGCTTCGATCCCCCAGCCCTGCCACTCCTCCTCATGTCCTCTGCATCATACTGAAACAAAAGCACTTTCAACACGTATTTCTCCCAAAATGAAAAATTAAAAAAAAAAATAAAAATAAAAACTCTTAAAGCAATACGTAATTAACATTAACCGAGCGCGCGCAGGACAAGCTCGAATCCAAACTGAAAAAAGACACAAGCGCGATTGATCCTACGCATGAAAAAAAAATGCGTCGAGCCATCGCTATACCTGACGATGCTCATCATCCGAAAACCGCGACACGCGCTTCGATCCCCCAGTCCTGCTACTCCTCCTCATATCCTCTGCATCAAACTGAAACAAGCACTTTCAACACGCATTTCTCAAAATGGAATAAATGGAATAAATAAATAAAAATAAATTGAAAAAACTCTTAAAGCAATACGTAATTAACATTATCCGAGCCCGCGCAGGACCAGCTCAAAATCGAACTCAAAAAGACACGAGCGCGATTGATCCTTTGCATGTAAAAATGCGTCGAGCCGTCGCTGTACCTGACGATGCTTATCATCCGACGACCGCGACACGGGCTTCGATCCCCCCCCGGGCCTGCTGCTCCTCTTCATTTCTTCTGCATCATACTGAAACCAAGCACTCTCAACACTCATTTCTCCAAAATGAAGAAGGAAAAAAAAAAAAAAAAAAGAAAAAAAGAGGAACTCTTCATGCATAGCGAAATCAACGTTAACCGAGCGCGCGCGCAGGACAAGCACGAAACCAAGCTCGAGAGAGACACGACCGATCGATTCTCTCTCGCACGTCGGTACCTCACAGAGCTTATCATCCGAAGGCCACGACACGCGCTTCAGCCTCCCGCTGCTGCCGCCGCTCCTGCTGCTGCCGCCGCCGCCGCCGCTCCGCTGCCGCCGCCGCTGCCGCCGACGCTCCTGCTGGTCATGTCTTCTCCACAGTTCGCGAGTCGCCGAGCGGGCGCTCCCCGGTGCTGCTACTCGCCCTGTTCCGCCGCGTCCTCCACCGGTGGCAATTCGAGATGCGAAGCTGATCTGGCCGGTCCATGGAGGCCGAGCTCGTATATATATATATGTATACGCACGGGCCGCCCCACCAGAGAGAACAACCCTAGGAATGGCGATGGCGCTCGTTTTGGGAAGGTGACGAGGCGACGCGGCCGGTGGAGGGAAGAAGAGGAAGGGCAATGAAGAGGTTGCCTCCGTTGCGGTGGTCACAGGGGATTTCCTGCTGACAGTGAAGAAACGATATGGATTTTGGCTGGTCTCCCTTTTGGGGAGGGGGGCGGGGGTTGGCGAGGGGACAGCTGGCTTTTTCTTTTTCCCTCTTTTGGCCTCTAGTGGCTAAGGTTTTGCTGCCATGGCAAAATGCTGGCCATGGATTTTTTTGACAACGTGTGCGCAGATCGAGATGGAATTTTTTTTCAATTTTTTTTTTTTTTTATTTGAGATGTAGATGTACCTCGGCGAAATTGGAGATGCCCGGGAGCGGCTGGCCGGGATGGGCTTGTTTTTTGGGAGCCCGTAAGAAGTGGTTTCTAGCCCCAGGCAGTCCATGCGACCGGCGCGCGGGATGGCAAAAGGAAAGAAAATCCATAGAGAGACCCTACCGTCTCCACCCCGTAGGAAACAAGATCGCCTCCAAGGACGCCTTTGGCATCCAGGGGTCTTGGACCGACCGAAGAATCCTGTTCAATAAGTGAAACACATTAGCTACCGCTCTTAGGTTGGGATAGCTACAATCACAAAGGGTGGTAACTCATGGACGGCGGACTGCGATGGCGATGATGGTTTGCTCTATTTCTGCCGCCGACGATGGCCGGCTCTATTGGTGCCGCCGCGACGGTGGCTGCTGTTGTGAGCAGACCCATTTCTGTCATAGGGATTTTTTTCCTTTTACGGTTTAGGTTTAAGGATTTCGAGAAGAGGGAAAAGACGAATAGAAAGCGAGAGGGAATAAATCGGTGAGCGGGGTCCGAGCGCCTTTATATAGGGGAGTCACGCTTGACGTCTACACACGTGGCAATCGATGAGTGGAAGAACCTACGTGGCGATTCAAATAACATCCAATTTTTATTTTTATTTTTATTTTTATTTTTCACCTTATTTCATAGGACAAAATAACATAATATCATGAAATGAAATAAATAGCAATATTTATTATTTAATCGAAGAAAATCATGAAAATAAGATTGACTTTTCTATTAAATTAATTTAGTAAGCCTTTAATAGGAACGATCGGTTCCTGGAAGTTCGATTCCCAAGCAGAAATCAGGAATCGAATCAGACTAGTTCTCAGTTGGGCCAATGGAATCAAGAGGCTTGAATAGCTTTTTCCTATAATATATATATATATATATATTGTCAAAACGCTTCTATACAAAAAGGTTAATACCATGAAAAACCCCAAATTAATATACATATGACAAATTTACCCAAAACTAATATTTTAACCATAAAAATCTCAAACTAGTATATATGTGATAAATGTACCGTAAATGACTATTAAAAAAAAAAAACCCCAAAACCGATACATTTATGAAAAATTTACCTTAAATTAATTTCAACCGCCAAAAACATCAAAATGGTACATTTGTAACAAATGTACCATTTATTAAATTGGATTAATACCACAAAAATTGTACAACTATGACACGCGAAGAGTAAAATCTTAAACCGGTACAATAATCAACTGCCACATGTAATCATATTTAGCAATTTAATAGTAAAATTTAATAAAAACTAACATAGGGTAAATTTATCATAAATATATTAGTTTTGGGTAAATTTGTTGAAAAAGTACTAGTTTTGGGTTTTTGATGGTAAAAAAATTAGCTCGAGGTAGTCCTCCCGTGGGGTCCCGGGGTTTACTTGACCGCCCCCACGGCGTACGGGGCTTTCCCAGGTCATCAAAAAAAAAAAAAAAAAATTAGCTCGAGGTAAATTTGTCACATGTGTATTAGTTTTGAGTTTTTCAAGGTATTAACCCTCCATACGGTTACAAATTTAATAGATAAATTTAACGATTTAAAAAAAAAAAAAAAATGAGGCTCCTTTTATTTCATGAAAAATTTTATATTTAAGAAAATAATAATATTTTCCAGTATTTGGTTAAAACTTGAAAATTAATTAGAAAATATTTTTCGCCTAGTATAGAAATTTTGATTTAATTTTCCACGCATTCCTTTTAAGTATTTTATTTTTATTTTTTAAAAATATATATTTTAATTATTTTTATTTCTTTTTGTCCTTCTTCTCTTAATCGCCAGCCACAATAGCCAAGGCAAGCAATAAGTAAGCTCAAGCCTCACCAGCCTCGAGTGAGGCTCCACCCCACCAATTTCGACGAGGTTGAGCTCGCCCTGACACAGCGAGCTTGAGTCTCGCCAAATTGCTTAATCGCGAGTTTGAGGCTTGCCAAATTAGGGGAGGTTGGAGTCTTGCCAGCACCAAGGCCAGCAAGCTCGAGCTCGCCAATGCTAGGGGTGAGCATGGTCCGAGTTGGGCCAGTCCACCCCTTAACCCTAGGACCAACCCTCACAGTGTTGATTATCAATTTTTGAGATCGAGGACCGACCCTATTGAGCTTGGGACCGAGGACCAGACCAACCCGATGGGTTTGATCCGGTTCCAGATCAACCCGAGACCAACTGATAATTTTTTATTTCATTTTTTATACTCCTTAAAAAAGCGATTGAAGACCGGATTGACCCAATGGGTTTGATCCGGTTTCAAGGTCAACACAAGACTAACCAATAATTTTTTATTTCATTTTTTGTACTCCTTGAAAGGACAACAGAAGACCGTACCGACCCAATGGGTTCGATGATGAGCAAGGTTAGCTAAGAAAGGCAAGCGGAGAGGGTCAAGTGAGGTGAGCGTCGAACATAATGAGCATTAAATGTCGAGCGGGGAGTAACAAGCCAAGTGAGCATTGAGCGGCGAGCGGCACGAGTGACCCAAAGCGAGCAAGGCGAGTGTTGAGTGGCGAGCAGAGAAGTTGTTTTTTTCGATTTCAGCAAATTGAAGACTAAGAGGACAAATAAGACAAAAGATAACGAATACTAGAGAAGGATGTCATAAGGTGCGCTTTTTGGATCTTTGTGAGGACTCCTCATAAAAATATTTTCCTCATTCATAAATTGTGACTATTGATGCCATAAAAGACATTAAAAACCTAAGTTATTGAAGAACGATGTAAAATTACTTGAACTCTTTACTAAATAGCTGTTAAATGTTGTTGATTTGTTTATTTTAAGGTTTTCTCTATATAAAAAAATTATAAATAATATATTAGATATATATATATATATAGAGTAAGAGTTAGTCTGGGTTGGACCGACCCGGAATTCTTAGGACCGAGGACCGACCCACACAGTATTGGTCCAGAAATTTTAAGACCAAGGACCAACCTAATCTCCCTAAGAACCGAATCATGACCGGTAGGGTTGGATTGGTCTAGGTAGGGGTGAGCATGGTCCGGGTTGGGCTAGTCTACCCCCTAACCCTAAGACCAACCCGTACAGTGCTAGTCCTCAATTTTTGGAACCGAGGACTGATCCTATTGAGCTTGGGACCGAGGACCGAATCGACCCCATGGGTTCGATCTGGTTTCAAGGTCAACCCGGGACTAATTGATAATTTTTTTATTTCATTTTTTGTACTCCTTGAAAGGGCAACTGAGGACCGTACCAACCCAATAGATTCGATGATGAGTAAGGTCAGCTAAGAAAGGCAAACGGTGAGGGTCAAGTGAGATGAGCGTCGAATAGAATGAGCATCGAATGTTGAGCGGGGAGCAACAAGCCAAGCGAGCATCGAGGGGCGAGCGGCACAAGTGACCCAAAGTGAGCGAGGCGAGTATTGAGTGGCGAGCGGAGAAGTTGTTTTTTTCGATTTTAACAAATTGAAGACTAAGAGAATAAATAAGACAGAAGAGAACGAATACTAGAAAATGATGCCATAAGGTGTCTTTTTGGATGCCGTGAGGACTCCTCACAAAAAAAAAAAAAATTCTTCATTAATAAATTATTACTATCAACGCCGTAAAAGACATTAAAAACATAAGTTATCAAAGAATAATGTAAAATCACCCACTAAATAGCTATTTAATGTTGTTGATGCCGTTTATTTTAAGGTTTTCTCTATATAAAAAAATTATAAATAATATTATATATATAGTCGGGGTTAGTCAGGGTTGGACCAACCCGGAACTCTTAGGACCGAGGATTGACTCGCGACAAGATCTTGGTCCAGAATTATAGGACCAAGGACCGCCCAATCTCTTTGGGAATCGAACCCGGGACCGGCGCAGGATTGGCCGGTCCAAGGTCGGTCCGGGTTGACCCCAATATGATTGGCGACCGGGCAAGGGCTTCACGGCCCTCGCTTGGTGACCGGCAAGGGTTGGCCACTAGAATTCGTGGGGAAAAAAAGTAAAAGAAAAAAAGAAATATATAATAAAATAATTTTTAAAAGATAAAAATTAGAAAAAGTACTCAAAAGAATGATATCTCATAAATAAGTTGACTCAAGTAATAACCTTTATAAGTTAAATGGGCTGTAAATGATATGGGTTTGTTTTTAAATCAATTTACAACGCATTTATTAATACTTAATTAACTCATATATGACTCATCCTATTGTAATTGGGTCCAAAACGAGTTTTTTTTTTTTTTGACACGTCTAGACTGGAGGATGTCCCGGCAGGCGGTGGAGGGGGTTGCTTGGCGGGTTTCTCGAGGTCAGAGCGGAGTTCCTTGAGGGGTCCGGAGGTCGTCTTCCTGGTTCTGGGCCTCGCGCTCAAGAGGAGTTAAAGGCGATGTAGGAGCGGAGGCCGGAGGGGGCAGATGTCGGCGGTGGAGGAGGGAGAGGAGAGGGGAGAGGGCGAAGCTGCATTCTATTTGTCTGATTATGGAAGGTAACCATAGAGACTGGTTTTGGGCTTGAGATTTTGTGAAGTATTAGGGATTTTTATATATCTCTCGGAAATTTTTAAAAAAAAATTGGTTCCTTTCAAGTGGACAATTCCACACATGAATTGAGAAACGGACTAAAAATAACCAATTCTAATTTTTTGGAATTAATAACTGAACCGATGTCCTCTGGAATCGCCAGGACGGACTGGTCCGGTCTGGTCCGAGCAATTCTTTCTGCTCACTCATAACTTTTACACTAAAAAATGACCATCTTTTGATGTAAAATTAGCTTAATCGATAATAGTAGTTTGGTCAAGAGCATAAGTCATTGATAAAAAGAGTAGTTGACAACTTAAAGAGTATCGACAACTTACAAAGCTATTGAAAACATCAATTATCTAGATAATGTTATCGACATCAATGTTTAAAGGATAAATAGTGATATTTTTATATATTTGAACTCTTTAAGATTAGTATTGAGATTATGAATATCGTACCAACTCATAACCACTAGGAAGATATTTTTTTAATAACCGTTTATAATTGTCAATTGTAGGCTTTAAATAATCATACGGTACTCTTCATAAGACCCCACACAAACAAACAAAACATGTCATCTAACAAAAATCTTTCGATTCATGTATGTAGTCGTAGTTTCCAAATATCTCGTCATTGATTAAATTATTGTGTGTTATATTAGTTGTACCTTTCATATCCTCCTCATCGATTAATTCCGACGTTATTGCGTATTTTGACGTCGATTAAATTCCATTGAAATATATATCAATCTCCTTGTACTCATGTGATGCTTCTTGTTCAAAATTGTCACAAAAGCAAACTTCTCTTATAAAAATCGAAGAACAACTTTTGTTAAAAGGTATTTCATCGTCGAGACAAATTTCGGCGAGACATCCTTTTGGCACGCATCGTGGGATTGTTTGTGGTTTATTCTAAAATCTAACAAGGCCAAGATCAAGGAATCACCCAGCCTGATCATGCTATAGGTAATAATTGGACGAAAGGGTCACCAAGGCTTAGACCTCTTAATGCTACTGCAATGGCAAATACAAGCCAAGATGGGAATGCCGACATCCCACGACGTCTTATAGAAGAACAAGCAAAGGAATTAGCAGAAAACCCATTTTGATGGCTACCACGAAAAAAGTATTCAAGAAATAGCAAAATGAGATGACAAATCACATTACGATACATCTCTCTAATGCGGTCAAACCTATTGTCGTCTTCAATGATGTCATCTCAAGCCTTGAAACATCCAATTAGGCCATATCAATCCAACTTAACATTGCGGCTTGCGAGTATGTTTTTCCAACTCTTAGTCAATTGAACAGCGAAAATATTGTAGGCCAAGCAATCTCACCTCTAGCGAGAATTTTACAAGAAAATCCTAACCAAATTAATCTAGTCAATAGAAATAGCCAAGTTAATGCAAACTAGATTAATCCAGTCAACAATAGGCTTAAGTCGCTTGTTAATCATAATGTCGACAACTAGGACCTAGATCATGAGCTAGGGGGCAAGAGGGTCAAGCTTATCAACCTGAAGCCAGGGAGCAAAAAGCTCTGGTCTATCGGTTTCTAGATATTCAATGAATGACAGATATGGTTGCCCAATGAATAGGTGTTGATAGAGGTATTGTTAGATTAGTGTATAGAAAGCCATGTCACAATTTGGTGGATAACATTCCATATCCAAGAGAATTCAAAACTCTTGATTTTGTCGTTTATACTAGCAAAGATGACCAATCGACCGTTGAACACATTGGTCCACTTATTGCCCAATATAGAGAAACGGGAACTAATGAATTTGTGTTTGGTTATTCCCTTTATGTTCATCAAAAATTGCCTTTACTTGCTATATGAATTTATCTACTGATTCAATTCATTCTTTGACTAAGATGGAAAAACAACTCCCTTCTCAATTTGTAAAAAAACAATACCTGTGGTATGAATTGCTAATTTAGCCAAACTCTTTCAATGTGATAATGAGTCAATAGATAAGTTTGTTGTTCGATTCAAGAAGTTAGAAATGGATACCTTACTTTACTCTTAGAGAAAGATTTCACAAATTTGGCTTTCAGTTGATTAAAATTTGATTTTTGGTTTAGTTTGTTTCATGAAAAATATGATATTTTTGGGAAAATATTTTCCTGGAAGTTATTTTCTAGAAAAATAACAATATATATATATATATATATATATATATATATATATATATATATTTTGTGTTTGGTCGAAACCTAAAAATGAACTGAAAAATATTTTTCACTGTTTTAGTGTAGAAAATCTAATTTTATTTTTCTAAATAAATATAAAAAATTCGGGCTTTAATAACTTGTACATGGGCAATCGAGAAATCGAGTACAGATATTAGAGTCCTCGGTTCAATCTCAATGGACTCCGACCCAAGTGTTTGGGATTGGGGCACGGGCACTTAGGTCCTAAGTGCAACCTTGATAAACTTGAGGATGGGCACTTGGGTTTTGGGTTCAACCTCAACAGACAGAAGCTTAGGTATTGGAGACTCTCATGTTGGATGTCGAAGACTTGGGAACCAATATAAGTTTCAGTTCCAAACGCTATCATCTAATCATATTTTGGAAAATGATTTCTAATTCTTTAAAGAATAAATCATTTTCTTAAATTTTCCATTAACTCATTTTTCTAAGTGAATCAAATGCTAAAAAAGAAAGAAAAATAAAACAAAACAAAGAATAGAGAAAGAAGAAAAGAAAAGAGAAAAAAGAAAATGGCTTGATTGTAGAATTGTTTCAAAAACAAATAATTAACTTTTTTTATATTTCTTGTTACAAATCTATTCCCAGATTTTTGTTCATTTTTTGTTCCAAGAAATAAAAGAACAAAAATAGTGAAGAATTGGATGGTTACCAAATAGATCTTTTGTAAGACTTCGTACAAACAAACAAAACTCATTATCTTTCAATTCCTGTAATTGTGGTTTCCAAATATGTGTCACTCTCATCGTGGGGTGCGCATGGTAACACTTCTACTCCACATAATAGTTTTTTTTTTTTTTCAGAAATAGTTATTTTCTATTTCTACTCAGGGAACAATTTCGAGTAAAATAAGGTGTTTGGTAATTACAAAAAAATTCCATTCTTAAAATAGAAAAAAGAATAGAAATGTGTTTGGTATGATTTTTTTTTTTTTGTATTTATTCGTTTTTTTATTCTTACTCATGGACCGCCAACCGTTACCCACCATCGCCCGTTGCCTGCCGTCCGTCGCCGGTAGGGGTCGGGCGGTCGAGACGGCGGTGACGGTCAGCGGCCAGCGGTGGCGGCGGTGACAGCGGTTGGGCAGCGGCAACGGCACCGCAACGGCGATTGGTGGTGGTCGTTGACGGTTGGGGGTGGCCAGTGGGCGGCAGCGACGACGATCAGGCAGCAGTGGCGACAATGGTTGTTGCCGGTCGGGTGGCGGTCGGTGGTCGGCCGGCGATGGTCGCGGCCGGTCGAAGGTGGTTGACGGTTGGCTAGGCTGCAAGCAAAGAAGAACAAAAGAAAAGAAAAAAAATTTGCTTATTTCTATAAATTATTTTTGGGAATAAGAAATTACTTTTTTTTTTCCTTATTTCTGTTCCAAATCTATTCCCCGACTACATTTCTATTCTGGGGAATAGAAAAATAAATTGGCGTTACAAACGGATTTTTGTTCTTTTTTTTGTTTCGGGGAACAAAAGAACATAAAATTGGGAGAAACAGAAACGTTACCATGCAGGCCCGTGGTTTTCATATCTTCATCGTCGATTAAATTCTGTCGTTGTACCTTGCTGTTATTTTGTTTTGTCGTCATTTATATTATGACAAAGCGTTGATTAATTTCCATTGAAGTATATTTATCAATTTTTCCGTGCTCATGTAATTTTCTCTATCTGAAATCTCCCACACAACCTGTTTTCTCTTATTAAAATTCAAGGAACAACTCTCAATGAAAGATATTTTGATGTTGAGGTAATTTGTTTAAGATTTGCAAGACCTTCATTTGATTAGAACTTGAATTTTCTCACAGAGCATATCGACCAACAGCGGAAAATCGCAAATCATCAGAACGGCCAAAAGCTACCACACAAAAACGGCGTCGCGGGCAACCTCTGCTCGTGGATAAGCCGCCGGGCTCCGGGCCGACGTAGACGTCGACGTCGACGTCTCTCTCTCTCTCTCTCTCTCTCTGCTGTCCAGCCAAATCGCCATTAGCAACACCTCCAGACCTTCGCGCGTTCCTCTCGACATGAGGACGAGAAACGCCGACGCGCTCAGGCCGGTCGCCCCTAGAAGGACGCCGCGGGTGAGGAAATCGGCCGGCAAGGCAGGTCCCGGTCCGGGTCCGGGTCCGAGCTCTGACCCGAGCAACGCGGCGGCGGGCTCCGCGACGCCCCAGGCCGTCGAGACGAGGCGCGTCGCCGCCGCGCGGGCGAGGCAAGGGAGGAAGACCGCCTCCACGGCGGATAGGAACGAGGATTCGGATCCTACGGCCGAACCTTCGCGCGGTATGTTTTAAAGCTTCTGATCGTGTTGATTGCTTCGTGGCTCTTCCGCATGATTAGGGATAAGTATGGCTTGGCTGCTCGAGTTACTCCGGCGATGTTGGAGAGGGTGGCTGTCGGGAACTTTCCCGGCTGCTACTTCGATGAATTGCGCCGAAAGTTCATTTGTTTCATTTCGTTGACCTCTCGCTGTTTGTATGTATCCTTGTGTTTTGCATGTGCTATCTTACATTAAAGGTTCTGGGCGTTTTAGTAAGGATTAAGTTATCTGGTAATCTGTCTCTTGTGCTCGCTAAGCTGCACGAAGTGTGCAACGGCAATGAAGCAAAGGTTTGCGTATTTAATTTTCGGGTTTTCAATCGAGGGTAAATTGCGTGTCGCCATCACTGTACATGACATATTTCTCTGATTACGCATTTAATTGTTTGATTGCACATTTGCTCACGTGAATGTTATCATCTTTGGTCTTCAAGATATTGTTACAGCTGAAGAAGTAGGAGAATCGGCTGATGCTGCTACCGAAGCGACACTGGTGACAAAAGTTGGGACAACTCCAAAGTCAACAGGGAGGAAAACAGCTGGACGTACTAAGTCTCCTGCTTCGGCAAAAGCTTTATCCTCGCAGATGCCCAAGTCGCTTGAATCTGTTGAAGTTCCTGTAGAGGAAACCCTGGAGGAGATTGTGGTATTAGCTGACGTCCATTGTGAAGATGATGACACAAAAGTTGAATGTGTGTCTAAGCATGTTGAAGAACCCTCAGGAGAGGAAAAATCTGATTTGGCAATCGCTGAACCCCTTGAGGATGTCTTTAAACCGGTGGGTAAGGAACAGGCTCTGTTGCAAGTGGAAAAATCTGCTATTGAAGATGGTGGGCATCTGGTGGACAATGTAGAATCTCCACTTGCCAATTTTACAGTATTCGAGGAAAAAGAACGAATGCAAGTGGAAGCTGAAATAGCTCCTCCTCTAGGTGATGAGGATTCTCTCAAGGAAGAGATAAATGCTGAAGCAACTTCAAAGCCATCAGATGATCGTGAAGTCTATGAAGTGAAGCGGGTAGAGGAAGTTATTGAAAAAAGAGATGTACTGGTCGGAAATAATGCACAGAGTGGAGAGAAATCCCAAAATATGCAAGAGAATGTCCAGGAGAAGTTTCAAGGAGATTTTTTTCAGACTAGAAATGATGACTATGGGGATGACGATGATGAGAGCATGGGGAGTATGGTGATCGATTGGACTTTGGAGAACCTGGAGAGGAAGACATTGGTGAGGATGATGGAGATGAACCTGCTGAAGAAGGGAACACTTTAGAAGAGGAGCATAAGGAACTATCGCTTATTGCAAAGGAACAAAAGATTAAGAAAGAGCATGAAATTTTCGTTGGTGGTCTCGACCGTGATGCTGTTGAAGAGGATGTGAGGAGGGTGTTTGAGAGGATTGGTGAGATAGTCGAGATTAGGTTGCATAAAGATTTTTCAACCAATAAAAACAAGGGATTTGCCTTTGTTAAGTTTGCAAACAAGGAGCATGCAAAGCGGGCCCTGGCAGAGATGAAGAATCCTGTTGTGAGAGACTGTTACTACTATTTTATCTTGTTATGTTTACCAGTGCAATTAGGCTTTCAAAACATTATTGTCCAAAAAACTATTTTTATTGGTTGTAGCAAAGAGAGGAACTGAGGATGCTTTTCACTTGGTGTCACTTGTAGATACGTGGAAAGAGATGCGGCACTGCACCTAGTGAGGACAATGACATATTGTTCCTAGGAAATATCTGCAACACATGGACCAAGGAAGCTGTGAGTGTTGAAATGTTTGCAATAGCTGTTACTTAAGCTCAGCTTCCGGTTTTTCATTTTTTGTGTAATGGCAGATAAACCAAAAGCTGAACGAGTATGGTGTTCAAGGGGTAGAAAGCATAACTCTTGTTCCAGATGCTCAACGTGAAGGGTTGAGTCGTGGTTTTGCATTTCTTGAGTTTTCTTGCCACGCTGATGCAATGCTAGCATATAAGAGGCTTCAAAAGCCTAATGTTGTTTTTGGTCATTCAGAGAGAACGGCTAAAGTTGCTTTTGCCGAACCACTACGTGACCCGGACCCGGAGGTCATGGCTCAAGTGAAATCGGTTTTCATTGATGGGCTTCCTCCTTATTGGGATGAGGAGCGTGTAAGAGAGCAATGTAAAACCTTTGGAGAGATTGTACGTGTAGTCCTTGCCCGAAACATGTCGACTGCTAAGAGGAAAGATTTTGGGTTTGTTGATTTTTCTAGCCACGAGGCAGCTGTTGCTTGTGTTGATGGAATCAATACTTCAGAGTTAGGTGATGCTAACACCAAGGTACTCCCTTGTGCATACTATTTTCTGCCTTTTGGTACTTCTTTTTCTGCTGAATATGTAAGAAACGTGTTTGCTTGGAATGAGGAGATTTTAAGAAAATTGTGAGCCGTTTTTTTCCTTTGGGCGTTAAGCTAGGTGAATGGCTTCAAACTCTGTTGATTTATTTCCTTAAGTTCTGTTTCTTATTTACTGCCTCTTTCCTCCATATTTATTGTTTACAACAACAATAAAGATGCAGAATGCACACAAATTAGTGACTCCTTGAAAGATTGCTTGAGTGGAATTCTGCAAATGTTGTTTATATGGAGATTGTAGGTTAAAGTTAGGGCAAGACTTTCCAATCCAAGGCCTAAAACTCAGGCAGTGAAGGGTGGAATGTCTGGTGGATTTCGAATTGGTCGTGGTAGCGTTGGCAATAACAGACATGGTATCTTCTGAAATTTCCTGCTTTTCATTTTTTTTTTTAATCCCATCTCCATCTTAGTTGGGCTCTTTTATGAACAGGAAGGGGATTTGGGTGGGGAGGACATTCATACAACAGAGGGGATCACCATAGCTGGGGTTTCCATCAACGTGGACGCAGTCAAAGCGGCAGAATGCGTTTTAGCTATGACCACGAGTTTGATAATCCATACCTCGATTTTCATAGGAGGCAATCTTCTGGACGAGGTTGTTAATTTGGCTTTTTTCTGTTGATAACTTCTATGTGGCTGGTGTTGTTGATTTGATGTCCTGAGTCAATGCAGGGGGAAGAAGGGGCATTTCACGAGCTGGTCATTATATGTCTGGTCATCATGCCCCTCTAGGCCCGTCTTCGAGACCACCTATTGATAGATCATGGCGTGGTTATCCTGATAGAGGCCCTGGCATGCATCTTCCTTCTAGGCGGTTACCTTACTCACCTGAAGAACAATACAACAGACATTTTGAAGGCAGGCAGTTTGATGACCCATACTTCTATGACAGTGGTGCCCATGGTTTGAAGCGTCCCTTTCCTATGACAGTGAGTATCTCCGCTGCTATTCCTCCTTTTTTTTCTTTATTAAATCTCTTCTGCTATTATGTCATCATGTTTATCTGATGTCTTCTACTGTAAGTATCATATCTGAGTTTATCTCTTGTATCCAACAATTTTTTTCTTCCTGTGTTTTCAGGATCAATATGCTGATTACATGGAGCCAAGTAGAGTACGTCCTCGTTTTGATTATATGGATTCTTCATTACCATTACGTGGAAGTGTTTATCATGGTATGTTTTCTGCTAGCAACATCAGAATTTTTCTGATTCTTGCTGATATGCCCTTTTTTTCTTCTTATCCCTTACTGGCTTATCTGGTTTTTCTGCTTCAGATGCTTTTGGAGTTGGAGGTGGGCCTTATCCACATGATCATTATGGTTCTGATGTAAGCAAAACCATAGCTTCCTGACTTAATATTAATCTGCCCATAATATGCTACGCTGACATCTAGGAAATGCTGCAGTATAGCGGAGGTCCGTATCCATCTTATTATGGGGATGATCACTCTTATGGAGGTGGCTACTACCACTAGATTCAAATTCTAAGGTAACCCATTTTGTTCAGATGCCATTTTCTTATATCTGAATGTGAATTATGCTAATTTGGTTATTGAAGCATTCGATTTATTGTCTTCAGGTAAGTTTGGAAATGCAGGAAATGCTTCAATGGTAATGGGGAAAGGCGCCCTGTTGCAAGAACATCTAAGTTTGATAACTTTTCTCCTATAAGATATTTTGCTTTGGTCTTTTACATTGCATCTACTGTCTAACCTCTTTTCATATCTATCCCACATTTCGTCAGTTCTTGGATTCCCTATAGTTGTTAGGTTATGATGAAGACTTTAGAGTCTTGTAGATAAGGTGGCTTGAGGATGGGACCGATAAGTGATATCATTTTGTGTGAAAGTGGAAGTGCATTATGCTTTTGCACTACATATGAGGAGTTTGAGGTTTTCTACCACTTGAAGTGCAGATGTTGTACTATGCTTTGTGGATCTCATGTGCAGCTGGTCATTCTTAATGTTTTGTTTTAATGAAATAAATCAAGTGAAATTATTGGTAGTCCAAAGTTTTGAGAGTTCAGTTTGCTTTAATTGATGGAGAGCTGATTTTGAAGTTAATGATTTTGGTGGAGACCCATGTGGAGACAATATTAGCTGCAATTAAGATAGCTTAAGTAGGCTTTAAGTTGCGCAAAATCATCAGAGGTTTTCGGCTACTATGAATGAATGCGGCAAGGATTTCTTGCTTGAGGTGACTTTCTCCATCAGCTTCAGGCGATCCAGTTGTTGTATATATTAAAAGTATATTAAAGATGGGCAGGTTAAAGCAGAAAGTTTGGAAATTTACTCCATAGGCAATGGTGCTCCAAAAATTAATTGGTGAGGTTTCTGGGGTATAGCTCAGAATCATGTCAACTAATGTTTCCGAACTTCTTATGGTTTCTGAATCCTTTGCCATTTGACATGGTTAATTGCATGAGCGTTTTAGGTGGATGGAGATTCCTGAGCCCATTGATTTCAGTTCATTGCTGTTCTCTATAAGCAGAATAGTAATCTGATTTGGTGGTCTCTTATTCCATTTACATCCGTATGGTATGTATTTACTGTGCTTAGTGGCTATCTTCCATGAGAACATATCTTCAGTAGGATTTAGTTGTTCCTATAGATGGAAAAGTCTACTTGGGTGCCTTGGAGTTTAGTAGCTATGAAAGTCAATCGTGTGTTATGGCTTATGCATTGGGATTTATAGTAGTTGAAGATTTTGAGAAATCCTTGTCTCAGCCATTCAATGTGGGAATTGGGCAGATTTAAGGGCATAAAGAAAGCATTATGGTAACAGTGGTATCAAATGCCATGAATTTGCAGATAGTCAACATAGGTTGACAGGTTTCTTTATTAGGATTGGGGTGATCATCATCTGCATAGAGATTTTTGTTTGTCTTCCACGTCATCATTGTTGGTCATGTCAATGATCTTTCTGAGCGTATATTTTTAGAACCACGCAGAAAGTAAGTAAACCTTGTGCAAGTTTAAAGTTCTTTTATGTGTAATTGTTCATCTATAAGGTAAAATTAGATTTGGAGGTCGTTTGTAATCACTCTGCAAACTTTGAAGTTGACTGTCATTGCTTTATTATGTCAATGTCCTTTACACGAGATTCCACATGCTCATTATGATGTGGATGGCAATAATGTGGAACTAGTTTGAGTTTGGGTTTTCCTATAGGATAGAAGTGTTTGTGGTGGCTTAAGAATGGTTGTCTTTGTGATCATCATGATTTTGATGCGAATAATCTCTGTAAGATAGTTGGGCCATCGGTGAAGAAGTATTGAACGTTGACTTGGTGAGTTTTGAGGACAACAGCACCTGTAGTTTCTCCCTTATTATTTAGTATGCTCTCACTAGACTTACCGTATATATTCCTTACTGGCATTGTTGTAAGGCACATTAGGGAGAATTAGAAAGAGTTCTCAGAGTACTTGATGTTACATGGGGTGTCATAATATTGGGTACATAGTGGAATATATGTTGGAAGTGGGTTTTGGAAACTTAAGTGCTTAGTAAACATCATTTGAAAAGATATCTGAGGTGACTCCAGGCAGTCACACCATTCATTTACAGAGGTGATTTTGGGATCTTCAGTTAGAATTGTAGTTAAATTAGTCTTTGCAATCTTCACTGTCTTCGTCTAGTGTAGGCAGAGTTTTTGTGCTTCTTTTTGCATTAAGTTGCTTAATTTTTGATGGCCTCTCTTTCCTTTCTAAGTGATTTGCTCACGTGTCATTCGAAATCTGCATCTTATTCAGAAGCTTCTTTTCACCCCCTAAAGATCTGTTCCAAAATTTGTGTTTTTTACTGCGTTGATCACTTATGGAAAAAAGAAGTTTCTGAAGGAATAAGACACAGTTCACTTACGGAACTGTAGTTGTTTCAAGACTAGTGATTTTCATCCATTTCTATTCTACATGCATCGGCTATGACGTCTGGTCAACTGTAATAAATTAGGGCTACCTTATACCTTTATGCTTCTAGATCTGGACCATTTACTTTTCCATTATCTATACCTGGTAAAGTTGTAATTTCTTGGCAAGTTGACCGTAGTGAGACTGCCATCCGCAGGCAACAAATGAGCCATGTTGTATTATTGGTTTTCATACATTCTTTCAGCTGTGTCCATACATGCTGTTGTCTCACTATTTAGACAGTTTTCTAGAAAGATGTTTTAGCTGAATTTATGGAAGGCATCAACTGTAATTGATACTAGAGTTGACCACAGTGAGATTGCTATCTGCAGGCAACAGATGAGCCATGTTGTATTACTGGTTTTAATACTTTCTTTCTTTTAGCTGTGTCCATACATGCTGTTGTCTCACTATTTAGACAGTTTTCTAGAAATATGTTTTAGCTGAATCTACGGCAGGCATCAAACTGTAATTTATACTAATAAGAGACTTTCTGTAGATTTCTTAGTATGCCTTCCATAATTACTGTGTATACTAGTCGGAGTGGAACCTGATAAGGATAATCCTAACTATATTAAGATTTGATGTGGCGAGTTTTTGGTTGGCGTTGAAATGGCCACGTGTAGTTCGTTGTATTATTATGTGAATTAATTAGTAAATTGGTGGATTGCCCGCACTAGAATCCTCCTCTTTTCTCCTGATGTTAATTTGTCATTTCGTATTTGGTGTTATCGTGAATGATGTAATTGGTTAGCTGACTATTGTCTAGTGAGGTCTTGTGGACACTCGACATGCATTGTGTAGAGTGAGAGAATTTTCCATAAAGCGGAATTTTATAGTGTGAAGAAAGAAGCTTGCTGTCTGGAGGAGATTCTTTGTTTTGATGCTCTGCTTTCACTGCATGCGTTTTGGACGTGTCTGAGTCTGTGGGTGGTATGCGCGCACTCCTATTAGATAGATAGGGCTAAGGATCATATTTTTCGTCTTCTTAAATTTTGGTAAAAAGTTCAAATTTGCATCGATAAGAGTTTCCACGATTTATATTGCAACTTGTTAAAAAAAATTATAACTATTCAGAATCTGTTGTTTCCACTCTTTAAGAGCGTATACTTGTGTCTTATTTGGCAACTGTCTCCTCAGCTGTCCAAAATAAAGCGAATTCGTAATGTAATTTGTTGGGCGATGGAATTTTGTGTTCTTACCATCTTGATTGTTGCTTAGGCATAGATCTAGTGCATATATCATGGACTAAACAAATGAGAGAGAAAACCCCATTTGTCTTTAATCTCGGATTAATTTGCTTTTCTTCTAGAATTACATTCTCCCTCTTTTCAAGATAAATAGTTCGTGTTGTTGTTCTTCTTGTGGGACTACAAAATAGTCTTTTAACAATAGTAAAATCTTCAATAAAATATGGCTGGTTGTTTCGAACCATGTCTTAGGCTCTGTTCATTTCTTAGAAAAAGTGACATTTTTGGAAAATATTTTTCAAGAAGTCATTTTCTAAGAAAATGACAATATTTTACGATAGTTGGTTAAGATCTACAAATGAACTAAAAAATATTTTCTATCATTTGAGTATGAAGATTTCATTTGATTTTTCTTAGTAACATACACTATTCAAGTACTAGTGGCTTGCGAATGGATAGCTAATGAAATGGGCACCGGCATTGAGGTCTTAAGATCTTATTGTCGACTCCTGGGCATGAGCATGGGTATTGGTCGTGGATCCATTGAAATCAAGCCGAAGAATTCGAGGACAACCGAAGACTCCGGTATCGGTACTCATGCCATGGTCCATTCAGGTCAGGCCCCAAATTCAGCACTTTTGACCTATTCCCTTATGCTCGGACTTGGGTCCATTGAGGTTGGTCCTAGAACCTTGGTGCCCATGCTCGGCATTGATGAACCAAGGCACAGGTGTAAGGGATAGCGACTCGGGTGCAAGGGACTTGGGCTCATTCGAGCATGAGTGTTAGGGTCCAAGGCTTGGCCTTGATGGACTTGAGCACGAATGTTAAGGACCCAACCTAGATGTGAGGACTCGGCCCTGTTGCCAAGGGTGCGGGATTGAGCATTAGGGTTATTGTGCCTAAGTATAAGGTTTTCAGTCCAAGGGTCGGTAACTAGCCATATTTTAGAAAATGATCTTTGAATTTTTTTTTAAAATCATTTTCCTATCTTTAAGTTTTAGTAAGAAAATATTTTTGTTGACTCATTTTCTTTCAAAACTACATTTCACAAAATAATAAGGAAAAAGGTTAAGAATTAATTTCGATTTACTATCTAAGCACTTATTTTACTTGCACCATTTTACAAAAAGTATTCGTTTTCCTTTTTCAATGTACCTCTCATTTTATTTATTTTTCCTTTCAAATAGGGTTATTGCATGAAAGACTTCAAATTAGTACATTTGTGATAAATTTATCATAGATTAATTTTTTGACTAGAAAATATTTCAAACTAATATTTTAGCGATAGATTTACCCTTAATTAAATTTTTAATCACCAAAAACTCAAAATTGATATATTTGTAATAAATTTACTTTTTGTTAGTTTATGTTAATATGCAATGTTATTCATGGACTTAATTATAATGTGGTCCTTGAATTTGTTGTACATGTTCAATTAAGTTTTTGGACAATAAGATGTTCTATATTATCCTTCCACTAGAATTTATTGATGTGGCTTACAACTGGGTAAGTTTGGATGATTAACAAAAGAATAACATTACACGTGAATTATCCACATGTGATATTCGACTAAGATTCGATATAATAATTTATGTCATCAAATAGCAGGGAGAATCCTTTTTCCAAATTGAATAAATTAAAAAAAAAATAGAAAGATGATTTTATTCTAATTTCAATTGATTTTATTACGTAGATAATCTAATCCACTGGTAACATATTTCGTTTGTGCACCATTCAGAATTATCGGATTGGAAGTTTATATCTACAAATTTTGTTAATTTGCATAATGAAAGGACAACATAAAACATTTTCGTAGACCCGTTAAATGGGTGGGTCAAGTCAAAAATGGGTTGACCTATATTTAATCAATTTAACTCGTTTTGACCCATATTTTATGTAGTGTAAATTAAGTGACTTATACCCGATCCATACCCAACCCATACCCAACCAATTCCCGACCGACTCGACTTGTATTCTTTAAAACCTATTAATACTTTAGGAAAATCCATACCTATTATATGCTAATTGGATTAAAATTTCAAATTAAATTAAAAATAGTAAATAAAATAAAAAAGTTAAAAAAACCTATAAATTGAAATATTTATAAAGAATTAGACCATGCATATGCTTCTATTGTTTGAAGTGAACATATTATTGAATAACCGAAAACTATAACATGAAAAATCTTTAACTAAACCTAAGAAAACTCATTTTTATGATTTTCTTTATTAAAAGAAAGGTATTGCTAAAACACTTTTATGCAATACAAATTTAATGGAAATTTTCTATAATTCTTTTTAAAATATATATTTTTAAAATCGAATTTTTATTTTTAAATATATAATTTTTAATTATTATTTTTCTTTTTTCTCTTTTTTTTTTTTTCTTCTTCTTCGACCGGATCGCTAGCCACGCAAGACGACGGGTGGGGCCCGGCCTCATCGAGCAAGATCGAGCTTGTCGGCGTCGAGCTTGAGTCTCGCTAGATCCGGTGAGGCTTGAGCCTCGCTAGTTGTCGGCGACCACGAGCTCGCATGTCGGTGAGCTTGAGCCTCGTTGGCGACCACGAGTTCGCATGTCGGTGAGCCCGCCGGCCATCGACTAAGAAGGAGAAAAAAAAGAAAAAAAATAAAAATAAAAATAATTGAAATATAAAAAATAATGATAATTTCAATTTTTAATAAAAAAACACATTTTTATAAAGTTAAAGAAGGAAAGGTTGTGTCAAGCTTGGGTTGAAAATTTAAAAATGGATTCTAAAGTTCCAATCCACTTGATATTTTAAATGGATCGAAATAGGTCTCAAGTTCTGATCTATTTTTTACCCATTTAAATCAGACTCACTTTTTTATTATTATTTTTAGTTGGGTTTTTAAAAGCCTCTTACCCATATAAATAAAATATGAGTCTAAAAATGGGTCCATGACCCATTTTGACACCTCTACATTTTCCTATAATGCCAAAAGACTAAATTGATCAGGCACTACATGTTTATTTACAATAGTGCATACTGAGTTAAAGTTCAGAGACAAAATTGAACATATTAGAAATTTAAGGATGATATTGTGTATTAGGCTAAAGTTCGTTGACTATCCATGTTATTTTTTTCCTTAAGGTGAAAGTACAAGGAAGTTTCAATTTATGTTTCAATTTATGGGGGTGTATTTACCTTTATTTGGTATTTGCATATCGGTATGATTACATATTGATTTTTGTTAGAGTTGACCATGACTTATACGGTACACAATCGAAAAAAAACGAAAAAAGCAATCGAAGTAACCCTCCTCACTTCACACCTCCGCACAGTACTCAAACCCCAACCGTTTTCGATCATTCAAATCACATTGAAACCTACACTTTCGCGTCTTCAATCCCGCACGAATTTCGTCCAAAAATTCGAAGCAGAAGCAATCGAATTTGGCCCCAAAGCCAGCAAGAAAACACAACCCAGCCTCGCCCCTTCAGAGTACGAAGCGCCTCCCTCTCTCCACCAGAAGACCAAACCTCTCTCCATGTCTCGGCAAAATCCTATCCACGCCTTTTTTCCACAATCCCTGACCCCCCCGGACACTCTGAAAAAAATATTCCCATCCGAGGCACAGGACCCGAGCAGACGGCCGATCGCCCCCCACGTGTCCGGCCCCGATCCTTCCCCCTCCCACCTGGCGATCCATGGGCGCCGAGACGGACCAATCGGAGTCCACGTTCGATTTCGTCAGAGATCCTGGCCCCGGTATAAATGGCATGGAGGCCGAGTTCAGTGTCGTCATAGTATTTGGTTTTCTCGCACAGAGCACAACCATTTTCGGAAGCTTCTAGCGTTTTTACTGCTTCTGCTAGCTACGCCATGTCGACCGCTGTAGAGGGCGAGGTTCTGCCCGGCGAGCAGCCGCCGGCGGAGGCTCCGGCGCCGGTGCCGGTGCCCGCGACGGAGGAGGAGGAGGAGAAGCCGAAGGAGGAGGCGGAGGCGGAGGCGAAGAAGCCGGCGAAGGAGAGGAAGCCCCGGGCTCCGAGGGAGAAGAAGGAGAGGCCGCCGAAGACCGCCTCGCATCCTCCCTACTTTCAGGTACTGGTTTTGCGATCACGAGGATAGCGATTAGTGTATCTGCAGAACGTTCGATTGATGGTGTGCTGGTTTTCTGTTTTGGAGCAGATGATCAAGGAGGCGGTCCTGGCGCTGAACGAGAAGAGCGGGTCGAGCCCGTACGCGATCGCTAAGTACATGGAGGACAAGCACAAGGCCGTGCTCCCCGCCAACTTCAGGAAGATCCTGGCGCTCCAGCTGAAGAACTCGGCCGCCAAGGGGAAGCTGATCAAGGTCAAGGCCTCGTACAAGCTGTCCGAGGCGGGCAAGGAGAGCGCCAGGCCCTCGGCGAAGCCGTCGAAGAAGGCGGAGGCCGCCCCCGTCACCAGGAAGTCCAAGGAGCCGCCCATGGCCAAGGCGCCGCCCATGGCCATGGCGACCACTACTCCCAGGGCCAAGCGGTCGAGGAAGCCGGAGGCGCCGGTCAAGCCGGCGAAGAAGGCCGCGAAGAAGCCGGTGAAGAAGGCGGCGGCTGCGAAGCCGAAGCAGCCCAAGTCTATCAAGTCGCCTGCCGCGAAGAGGGCCAAGAAGGTAGCTGCCGCTTGAGGCTAGGAGCGACGGGGAGACGGAGAGCGTGCTGTAATTTTGGGCTTTTTGTCTTTTTTGGGTGGGGTAGACGATGTGAATGTGAATATGGGGTTGAAACGTCGCTCGCGTCTGGTGGTAGTTTCTTCTTCTCCTTCTGTCAATAAAAATATGGGTTGATGAAGAAGATGGGTTGTACGTAGGGTTAAAAATAGTTTCTGATGTTTCAACGAATGGTCGATAGCTAAGTCTGAACCTTCGCTCTGATCTCTCGTGTCTCTGTCTCTCTCCAGCGCTTCATCGACTCAGTTTTCCTTAGCTGCAAGGGGTTCGATGCCAGTTGCTTCTTCTTGGTTACGAATTTTCTTGTTTGGGCGAGATTGGGCCGCACGACCGGAATCTTAGTTTTGCCAATGAAAGGACTGGATTTCCGAGGTTGAGGTTTCGGACGTCTAGTATAGAAATTGGTGGTGGTGAAGTTCGGCCCAAGTCAATTCTAAATCGACATTTCTGATGTTGATCATTCGGTCTGGAGCTTAAATTAGTCACATCTCGTACTGAATTCGAAATCATTGTCTCTCTGTACACACAATAGGATCGAAATATCTGGAATCGAAGAGCATACCCTCCTTAGCTTCCAAGCAATTCTTGCTCTAAGTTTTCACGGCAAAAAATATTTTGCCCTGGTAGCTCAGCTTGCGCGAGCACTAGTAGATTCTTGAATTGGTACGCACTGAGACTACCCTGAGTGTCGGGAAATCGTGCTCGTGACCCTTCTCCCGAATCTCAAAACGGCTCTTAATGAATTTAGGCTATATAGACAAGCCCTAGAGTTTCATAGCTGTGATGCTTCGTTAGGAGATTGGCCGGTAGAGGGCATCAGACGATGGATCTCAGCCTACCAGCAGCTGAGGATGTGCCCTGATGTCAGGCGCGGCCGAGATGACGAGAAAGATGTAGTATAAAAGAACGAGGAATTTCTCTTCGGTTGTGTGTCCGAAGCCACGTGCGAATGGTCTCGAGTGGTCGAACTCCGACAGCCCTCGATGGGATAGCTATGTTTCGTGGGGAGCCCCAGGAAGGAATGTAGCATTGGGCGACGCGTGTGCATGATGGTGCACGCGGAAATCGGACTATCAGGGAAAGACACGGTGCAGGACGGTGGCTTTCCCCATCGATCCGCGTCTTCGCTGGATGCGGATTGGGCGCTGGTCATTATCTGAAACACGGGTTGCCGGGAAATCGCTGAAAAAAGGGGGTCGAAAGTTTTCTTTTTCTTTCCTATCAGAGGAAAAAAGGGTTTGGAATTTCACTTCCACCCTATTTTTCTTCTTTGAAAGGGGAACAACGTGGAAGACGAAAATGAAAAAACATCGCACGATCCCTAATCATGTTCTGCCAAAGCCCACTCGGACCATTAGTTACGTGCCGCGGTGACTATTTACATTATGAAGTCAGACGTATTCGTGCTGTCTCTATTAAAAAATATGTTGGTATACTAGTTAATTTGAATCAATCCTTTAACTATTAAAAGCTCAAACCAACCTTGACCCACTAATTAAATCAGTAATTTGAACACGGCCCATGTAGCCGGTTTAATTAAAAAGGATCATATAGGATTACTTCAATCCAAATGTGACATGACAATCCCGATAGGTTGTTTATATGGCTTTTTTTTTCCCCAACTTATGTGCTTCATGAGTTTACGATAATAATTTAATCATTTCAAAAAAGAATCAATAAGATTATGAATGTTCCTTTTGCGTTATCTATGGAAAAGATTATTAATACTTGGTCCAATTATTTCAATGAGTAAAATCAATTTCATTTATTAGCGATAAAAAGAAGAAAAATCTAGCTAATTTAAATTAAATAGGTTAATATAAGTCATGTCATTAGTCAAGATGTCGAGACCCATTCCATTAAACGAGTGATACGAGTTTAACTCGAACCCGATTAGTCTATTAAACGTGTCGAATGGGTTGACACGACTATATCACGGACACAACTAGCAAAAATTTGAGCCGGTAAATTCCATGACGTGTTCAACTCAAGTCCTCGTGTCTTGTCGGAAATCGCCATTTCTAATCATGTGGGCCCTAATCCACATGATCAATAGAAATTCTGTTCATCCCAAAATGTCAAAAAATCTAATCATCTCAGCCGAGAGGGCATCCATTCAAAATTGGTTTCGGTGGAAAGTTGTCATTCTATTACCTACCAAGATCTTGGACCATTCTCAGCTTGCAGTACCATATTAGTCCAACGTGTCCAAAAGATCAATCTGAGAAAACTCGTTCAGTTGAGCCTAAAACGTATGAAATCGAGTACGGATCGTGATGGATCCCATGTGGATCTCATCAGCTCTAATGATCCGAGGTTCACGCTGGCACATATTCGGTCCGTCTTTCGACCTTGCCCTAGGAGGTAAGATAATTAAGGTCGAGAGAATTAGGACCAGCGAGTGGGCTTTCCTTTTAGAGTCAAGCACACTCATTGGCCCTCTTAAAGCATGTTCAGCTTTGCTTGAATATTCGTCATTTTCACGGCAGGACTCGTGCATATGATCTATTTTGAAGCCTGATCTTGGGCCCCACCCCATGCCCAGGCCCGGCCCAGGCCCGACTGTTTTGCCAAGGAATTCGAGATTTCGAAGGCCCACGACCTTAGCTGAGCCCAATTGGCATGGTCTACCGACAAGGTGCGGACGAGTCTCAGTTCCGGTGTACTGTAGTTTCATCATTTGATGAACCACGGGGTGTTTGTTAGGCCGAAAGAGCCACAATCATGGCGAGCATTCGTCTCTAGACTCGTCTATTTCGGTCTAGCACCGACCATTAGCTGCGCATGCGTTACTTGACTGCAATGTACTCAAGACGGAGTGAATTACAAAAATAAATAAATAAATAAATTTCTAAATTTATTGTAATTATATTAATTCAGTCTTAGATTTTTTTTTTTTTGCCAGTTTAGTTCTAAATCTTTTCAATCGGTGTGTCAATTTAGTCAATCCAGCAATTTTTTATCAATAAGCACTGATGTGGATAACTTTTTAATAATTTGTTGTTCTTTTCTTCTTCTTTTTTCCCTTTTTTATTTCCAATCTTCCTTCTTCTAGTTGGCCATCGCCAGCCAAAGGCGAGGGTGTTGGAAATTTGTTTGTAAAAAAAACCCTTGTCCCACATAGGAAAAGTGGGAGGAGATGGACCAATTAATAAGTGTGGGGTTTTCTTTGTATACCAAAAGGAATGATTGGATGTGAGCTAGACATCACCATACCCGCGTGCGAGTGTGCGAATAATTGTGTAATTTTGGCGCAATTATTTGGCACGCTATTTAATTATCACTATTCCCTTTGTTATTTTATTTTTTTTTATTTTGTACGGTTATCTTATTAACTTTAATCAATTCAAAAGTTGTTTTGTTTATTGAAAATTTTCGGAAATTAATAAATAATAATTTCGAAATTTTATTTATTAAATAATAATAATTCCTTTTAGTCCGAATTTTGTTTGTGTCCTTTCAAGACAACCTTTAGAAAAGATACTCATTCAGTTTGTAATTTTTTCTGAAGGGTTGCAATTGTTTGTTCTTTCAACTTCTTCTGAATAAACGCCTTTGTTCATCTGGACAATTTTCAAAATGATACATTTGTTCACTTTGCAACATTTCATGAAGAGTTGTCTATGTTTTAAGAATGTTTTATATATACATGCTAGTTTTCAGAAAAAAGAGTGATCATATTTTTCGAGATTTCTCTCTAAAAACTATAATCATCTTTTCAATTATTTCTAGAGAGATCCTGGAGAAATACTAGAATTGATATCTAGTACTCTCATTTGAGACTTTGTTGTATCCTAGAAGAAATTTGCCGGTGACTATTAGCAACTTTGTGTGACAAATAAATCTTTAAAGAAAGTGATATCACACCTCAAAATCCGATTTGAGTACTCTAAAAATCCGTCTTAATTGTTTTACCCGATTCGAAGCCATATTTTCCCAATAGAGGGCCGGTGAGGTTAGTCTCGCCGGCCACTGACAAGGGCATACCTCGATCTTGCCATGGTTGGGTGAGGTTGAGCCTCACCAAACCATGGCGAGCACAAGCTAGTCGAGCCTCGCCTAGTGATAGTGATGCTCACCCTTGCCCTGGCTGGCCAAGGGTCGCCTCACCAATGTTCGGCGAGGCTAACCTCATCGGCCAGAGGAAGAAGGAAGAAGGAAAAAAGATAAATGATTCAAAAAAATAAAAAATTATAAAAAAATGTCCATAGCGGCAGACGGCCCACGTCCACATTAGTGCCAACTAGCTAAATTTGGTTGGATGGACTAAATCGACACAATTGCAAAATGTTTAAAATTGAATTAACACAATTACAATAGATTTATGACTTTTTGGGTAATTTTTCCATTTGAGATGATCTAACAAAGATTGCGAGATCTTATACTATTGGACAGTTGATTTCTCGCTATTGAAGCAACGAATTGGAAGTGATGCGTAAGCGATGATCTCTATTTAAGGAACGGCACCAATGTCCTCTACTTGGCGGCTTAATTAGCATATGGATAGATTTAGGTTAGACTCGTTATCGGTTTTATTAGAACTTAAGATATTGCGGTCCAAAATATCATGTGACATATGTATGCAATGTGCTCCAAAGACTACGACAATTAGCGTGATGAGTACTCGCTCCATAGCGTAGTCCTCTCTAATTTGGGACGTAAAGTAAGGGTAAATTCTTGATTTCTTTAGTTAATAACATGAAACAATCTGCAAAACACGTAGCGCCAAATACTCATCTACTTTCTAAATTATTTTCTAGTCACGATCTTGAAAAAAATCCAAGTTTACCAAAGTACTTCAGACGATATCGATTGGATATTATAAACAGTTATCCGGAATTTGAGACTACTCAACGGTTCTGTTGAGGTTTTCTCCCCTATCAGCTCATTTTCATATCGGAACTGCTCCAATTATTTGATGGCCGAGCTTGTCGTGACTCGTCTCGGACGTTATTTTATACTCGAGGGCACGGGACAAACCGTCTCCAATACTACTTATAGCCATTCAACTCTTTTCGTCAGAGCGCTTCGGACGTTATCCGCCGACCGTGAATCCGGCTCGCGACTGCTGCTCCGTTCCGGGGAGGCGCAGCCGTACAACCTCCGGAGGGCTTCGCCCTCTCGAGCAGCCACATCTGCAGCTGCTGCTAAGCAACGATCGACGAGGAAGCCAATGGCCATGTCTCCCTGCGTAAGCCCGCAAGTCCAAAGCGATGAGGGAACTGCTCGCAGCATGCCGTGGACCTCATCTCGAGGCTTTCTTTCTCAGTGGCCTCTGTCGTGCATGGCTCCGAGGGGACATGTGGAACAAGGACGCACGACACGAGCAAGCATGCCCGGCCGGCGCCACCAATTGGTTCCGCGCATGCCAGACAGCCCTCGGTCCCGCCCCTCGACGACCCCACAAGTTCCCAGCTTCTATCTCATTCCCTTTTCTGCTCCCGTTTTGTTTTCGGGCAGAGCGACGAACAAAAAGGTGAAGAAAAGGGCAAATGGAACTAGAAACAAGAACTGAGCGCACATTAAACAATGTACCAACTTTCCATGAGTCTGTTCCGGTTGTGGTCGGACTAGATAAGCTCTTGATTTCATAGGGTAGAGGAGAATCTCGCCCTACCGAGCGTCTGGAGTTTACTGTCTATGTGTGTCTTTGTGTATGTGGCAGCTATTTCGGTTGCCGACACTATGGTTGGTGTTGAACTCGCTAAAGGATGGCGGATTCAGTGCAATCAAATAAGTCCAGCTCAAATGGTTGACATCGAACATTTCGTAGTGGGTGCCAGGCCCTATTAATGATGTTTAGAAGTAGCAATTGCATTAGTCACCTTTCCTCATTCTTTTTTCGCTATTTACAAAAGGTTTCAAAATGATACCACTTATTTTGCAAAAATCCACTTCTTTTAATGACATTCAAAAGTAGTACCCGCATTAGTTTGTTTTGCAAAAATCAACTTATAATCATAAGGCATAAGAGTTTGAGCTTTTTTTTTTTAACATTGAGATGATATGGCGCACTTTATCAAACTTTATAAGTTACAAAAAGATAATTTCTTAAGAAATCTTTATGCGTGTCGTGCAGATAGAATTGGTAAGAAATCATACCATTTGAGGAGAATCATTTTGTCCAGTGCAAAGGAAGGCAACTTCTTTTCTTTCTTTTTTCCTTTTTTTCTTTATGCTGGTAAATGTCAATGAGTATTGATAAGTGTTAATAAGCCGTTGGTAACAAATATATATAGACTTGATTTTCTTTCAGGTAACTTGTTGGTATTTTTCGAACAATTTTATAATTTTACCAACTTTTTTATTAGTTTGAAAATTATGGATTTTTAGAATAACTTAGTATTTTTTTAATATATATAGTTTGACACCAAACAATTGTAGAGGGCGCAAGGTCCTTTTAATGATGTTTTTAAGTGGTAACTGCATTTGTCTCTTTTCCCCACATTTTTTTTCCTACAGAAAGTTTCAAAATGATAAGACTTGATAGCTTTTAGTTTGTTTTGCGAAAATCAGCTTGTCATCATTAAGAATTAAAGTTCGAGTTTTTAATATTGAGACAAAATGGCCCACTTTATCAAACTTTACAAGTTACAGAGGATAAATTTTTTAAGAAATTTTTTTGTGCGCCTCGTGTAGGTAGTAATATTGGTAAGAAATCATACCAAATCGAAGAGAATCATATTGTCTCATGCAAAAGAAAGCAATTTTTTTTTTTTTGTGCGGGTAAACTTCAATGACCGTTGACAAGTGTTAACATGTCATTGGTAACGGAAAAAATAGCAGCCCAATTTTTTTTTTTTTTTTTTTTTTTTGACTGATCATGTTCTTTCAGTTAACTTGTTGGTATTTTTCCAACACTTTCATGATTTTACCAACCTTTTTAAATAGTTTTTTTTGGTCTGTAACTTTTTTTAATAGTTTGAAAATTATGAATCTTTAGAATAACGTACCAACTTTTATTTGCATGACTCTCTAAGACTTTGAATTTGACAACTATTATGCGAAAATAATAATTCTTTTTCGGATTACCAACCTAAATTAGCATGACTTGCCAATTTTTGTCCCACTAAATTAGCACATGGCATTGGGTTACAAATTCATCTTTTAAGCTACTAAGCGACATTTATTAGTGATTTTTTTTTCTATTTTTCAACTTTTCTTGTCGATTACAATATGTTATTTACATTTTTTTTATCAGCACCTTAAATGTACCATTTTTTTTAAAATTACCAATTAGACTTATAAGCTTTCCTCTAACTTAGTTACCAACTAATTTAGGGTTACCCTCTACTTTAAGTTACTCACCAAGCTTATTTTGCTTTTTGTTACAGATTATCTTTATTTGCACTAACTTTTATTTATATCTCTTAACTACGCCTCAAATTTATCAACCCTTATATGAGATTACTAACTTCAATTTAAGTGATGGATCTACCTTTCTCCAATAAACAATGAGTAACTCTCAGTTGAGTTAGTTACAACTGTTTCTTTGGTTTATTTTTCTTTACCAAATTTTCTGTTGGGTTAATTATTTAGGCAGGAAAGAAGTTTGCAACTTACTAAAGTAAAGCTTGGTACTTTCATATAGTAATTGGTTAATTTAAAACATTGGCAGGAAAGGTAAATAAAGATGGATAAAGTTAGTTAGGCAAAACTAGTTAGTAACTTAATTGTAAAACAGAGTTTGCTAAGCAAGACAAATAAATGTGATAACTCAATAGAAAGATTATTTAATGAAAGATAACCAAATGGACACTGGTAAGCATCTCAAGTGAGAGTTGGTTATAATTTTTTGCTATGACTTTCAATTTTTTTAAAGAGCTCTGGCCAATTTCTCGTTTCTATAGTTGGCATTTCCAAACGGGGTGTCCGAACCAATATTTCGCATGCCAACAAGCTCTACCTGACTTATTACCAAACCATGTTCTAACGGGGTTGCTTTCAATAACAAAAGTTAAATGAATAAACAATCATTGGTTTAAAAACTTCAGCCATATTTTTAAACATAACATCTTGCATGTAATATAAGCTATAATCCTTTTGTTGCCTCTATGCTTATATCCACATATGCCAACATTTACATTGGGGCCCCGTGGACCAGCCAAACTTGTTTTCTTCACTTCCCGCCTCACATTATCCTTGGCAGAAGTGTAGCCCAAGTGCCAAAACTTGGCACGAGGGGACACTTAAATGCAAAAACTTTGAAAATGTACACTTAAGTGCTACTTTCTTTGAAAAGTGGGACACTTAAGTGCCACTTCCGGCGAATCTTGCCGGAAATCCTACGTGACAATATTTTATTATTTTCACTTGCTTACGTGGCTCGCCGGAGAGTTGACTCGGCTCTAACTCATTCGAAACGACGTCGTCTGCAAAATAAAAACCCCAAATTTGCAAAAACAACGTCGTCTCCCAAATTAATTAAATTTAATTTAAACTTAAATTTATTTGAAATATTCTAAAAAATAAAAAAAATAAACTTAAAATTTAAAAACCTAAAATTTTAAAAAAGGGGGAGCCGAAGGGAGGCAGCTGAGGGTTGAGCCCTCGCCGCCACTGCCTCCCCGCCATCGCCGGGAAGGGCCGGCGACGGAAGGGGGAGGGTCAGCTGGGGTGGCCGGCCCTTGGCCGACCGGCGGTAGGGCCGCGAGCCCTCGCCTAGATCCGGCGAGGGCTCGTAGGCCCGTCGCCGGTCGGCCGGCGTCACCGACCCTTGGCCAAGGCCCGGTGACCGGCCGATGGTCCCCCACCGTTGCGCCCTTCCCGGTGACGGCGGGAGGCGGCGAGGGCCCGCGAGCCCTCACCCAAATCTGGGGGGAGGGTCGCGGCCCCTCGTCGCCGATCGGCCGTGGGTCGGCCACCCCGGCCGAGCCTCCCCCTCCGTCGCTTGCCCTTCCGGCGGCGGCGGCGAGGGCTCGCTCTTAGCCGCCTCCCTTCGCCCCCCCCCCCCTCTTTTTTTTTTTAATTTTAAGTTTTTTATTTTTTAGAATATTTTAAATAAATTTAAGTTTAAATTTAATTTAATTAATTTTTATATTAATTATTTATACATCAGAGACAAAACAACGTCGTTTTTGCATTTTCTCGTCACGTTAGCATGCAAAACGACGCCGTTTTGCACTCACATTGTCGGAAAATTGCCACGTCAACAATTTGACCTGATTTTGGCCGGAATAGTATTGCTGTGATCCATTTTACTCCAATTTTGGCACTTAAGTATACCTTTCCGAAATTTTGGCACTTAAGTGTCCCTCCGTGCTAAGTTTTGGCACTCTAGGTGTCCGCACCTCCATTATCCTCACTACTGGGATTAGGTGCATCTTCTGTAGCAACTTGTATGTTGTCACAGACATTACTCTCAAGCACATTCTCACTCCTAAGATTTATATTCAAAAGTGAAAGTACTTGCCAGTTACCGGCTCTTTACTTCTGTCCAACTTGGATAAAGTAAGTAAAATCTTGTGATTTGGTGTGAATGTGTGTACTTTTAGTCTTGCTCTTACTTTTACTATTGTTGTTGCTTATTTGCAACGCCACGAGTGATTTGTACACGCCTTTTAGATTATCAATCAAGTTTGGTCCCTTTCCTTGTTCCTCAGTCTCTGTGCTTGGCACTTAACTGTTTTTGTGACTATAGGGTTTGTATCGTGGAGGTTTGGCACGTTCTTTTATTATACCGCATGCAATATTTTAGGATTGTTCTATAACTAACTCTAGAGTCTGGTATCATTAGATAGTTAATTTTGAGATTGTAAGGTTGTTATTCATATTTGATACCCTTAGGCTGGCAACATTGCGGTTTGGTATCTTCTACCTACTTCCCCGAGATTTCTTGAGATTGTCCATAAGCTTTCTCTCATTTTGAATTTCGTCTTTTTAAATCTGGCATCACCCACGGTTAACCCTTGTTTTCACTAATTGATGCCAAATTTTGGTGTAAAAATGAGGGATGGAGAAGTCATTATGAATTCTAGGAGCGTCTACAACATAATCGATTGTGAAATTCCATAAATTTCTAAGGACCGATTAAGAATGAAGTGGGGTAACAGTTATATATATTTTGAACACAACTTTTTTCGTCGCTTTGACTTAAATGAAATATCTTGTGTGACTCAACTTTTTTCGTAGCTTTGACCGTAATTATTATATCTTTGAATTGATTTAAATGCTTCTTACTCAGAGAGAGAGAGAGAGAGAGAGAGAGAGAGAGAGAGAGATAACAAACTTTCACAACACATTATGTTCAACAGAAATAATATCCACTCTTCCTCATTCAAGGTCAGAGGGCCATATATGCTCTTATCAGATATAAAACCTTGAATTCATAGTTTCTCAAACAAACATATGCCGCCCGCGTCGCATCCGGCGCCTGAAGTCAAGAAACTGCTCAACTTGGTCGCCTCGCATTCTCGAGCATTCTCTAGCAACATCAAAGCCATGTCCGAGCTATCATGCTGATCAAAGCTTGCGGTTATTCCATCGCCCTCATACCTCTCCTCTTGACTCAACTGAGAAGCAACGAACTTGTCAAGGGCCCTCCAATCAGTCACTCTCTTATTGGAATCATCATCATTATGTTCCTCTAAGTGCTCGTTATTGTTACTGTTGTGGTTATTGTTATTCATCTCTGAAACTAGCGAAACCGAGCTCATCGGCCTCTTCGTTAAGGGAAGAGATGGACTTTCTAGCTGAGGAAGCTGTAGGAAGTAGCTGTCGTCCGGGTTGAAGAGCTTCAGGTTCTCCGCCACTTCTATCTCTTTCTTGCACACAAAGCTCGAATTGGGCATGTAGCCAAGGACCGGCCTCGAGATGCACTCGGCAGGGTCGATGACCGAGCTCGTGCCACTTTGCTCATCGTAGAAGTAGCTCGTGTCCCAGCCTTCGAGGGTGCTCTTGGTCATCCCAGTGGTCCGTTTCTTGAATGCTCGACAAACCACCCATCCCTCTTCCTGAGAAAAAATATTCCCTAATGTATCAGATAAGGAAATCCGCTACACAAGAAACTTGTGCATTATGCTAGATAACAGAAAGAAAAGAAATGCAAGAAGAGTTCAATTCAAAGTCCTATGCGAGATTTCTTTTTTTATTACATTTTGGGGTATTTTGATATGCTCATTTGTGAAGCACACAGAATAAGTAAAGGCTGTATTTGTGCATACCATGTATAGATACAATGAAATACACAAAAGACATCTGAGAGTCGCATAAAGTTGCAAGTTGTCATCTGTCTAATAATTTATCCATCCCAATGGGAAAAAGTGCAATCAATTTGCACAGTGTGTGTTGACAAAGACTCGGACAAACTGCCGAGATATCAAGGCGAGCTCGCGAGCAATCCGCAAATCATGCCTAACATATAAAAGGTGAAAGGAGAACCAAGAAAACTGAGCTTCTTCCTCTCTCTCGTTGTCCCTTTTGTAGCACCATCTACTTCTTGATATATACACTTTAATGAGCTTCCTTTTCGCTTGATAAAGTGAAGGAGGAGATAGTCAATGACGAGAGAGAGAGAGAGAGAGAGAGAGAGAGAGTCTGCTAAGAGGGGAAACGGAATATATTCTTTTTCGACAAACACATCGAGTACAAAGTGCAGACGGGGAAAAGGAATCGAAAGACAAAGTCGTGCATGCATTTTGCTTTTAACACAGTACCTTTTGACTTTGTTTATGGTGGTGGCCGGCTTACACACTAAAAACAAACCCGTAACTTGAGCAGATTGAAGCTATCTACCGTTCCACTCAATTAAATTAATATGTCAAGTGAAACACGGATTTAATGCATCAATTTAGCAGAACAGTCTTAATTAGTATATCTAACTTCGTTCTATTCAATTAAAGCAAAATAAGAGCATCCTCAGGAACTTGAAAAGAGAAGTAGGTTTTTTGTGAGAGGCTATCATCTTCGGGAGGGAGGAGAGAGAGAGAGAGAGAGAGTTTTATTTTCTCGACGCAAGCTAGGTCAAAGGCACTGTTTAAAAGCTCATGCCGGGGACAATGATGACTATTCTCCCTTATCCACTCGAATTCGCATGCTCAATGGAACTGTCTTGAATGTGTTCATGAGAAAGAAGAGAAGGAAAAAGCTTGTGCCGAAAAATGCGCAACTTATTGGCATGATACCATCTGTATTTGAATGACGCCGTTCGTCAGTATCTCCTATGGAGATTAAGAAAGCAAACCCTTTTTTATTGATGGTATAATGTCAAATTAGCATTCCCTCTCTCGGGGTATAGAAGTTACTGTGGGAGAGGGAGAGGGAGAGAGAGAGAGAGAGAGAGAGAGAAGCAGAGGTATACAGTACTTGCCTGAGGGGGTCCATTCTCATCAGATTCGAGCCGATACTCATGCATGATCCAGTCGGTCTTCTGACCATTCGGGGCCCTTCCTCGGTAGAAAACGAGGGTCTTCCTCATGCCGATCAACTTGGCCTTGTCGTAAACGGCCTTGTCTCTCCCAGTTGCTTTCCAAAAGCCAGCAATGGTGGCTCTGTTGGTCCTCGTTCCTGTTGGGTACTTCTTGTCTTTATGGCTAAAGAAGTACCACTCATTTTGCTCTTCATACCCAATCCTGCATCTCTCTGTCCATCCATAACCACCAAGAAATGAGTCAAAAGAAGTCTAATGGGAAAAGAATATGCAAAAGTAGGGTTACGAGTCAAGAGGTTAAGTATGTGTGGTTTTATTGGTAATCATAGTTAGATCTAGCCATTCTGCAGCTAGGTTTTATTGAAGAACCTCCTTTTTTTGCATTCAAATAAGGAACCCACAATCAACATCGCCTATAGATACGTTTATCTGTATATATGCGTAATATGCTCTTGAGGGTTCTCGAATTGGATCGGTCAAGATTTAAAGAAGCCACATGCTCACATAGTTAGTGATCTACCTCAAGAAGAAGCTGACTGATCTTTGTACACGCCAGATCATGAACTTGCCAGATTTAGATAATCTATATATAACTAGGAAAGCATTAAGATGCTGCTACCTTGGAGATCCCACGGTTCGATTCTGTACAGATCAATGTCTCTAATAACATCGAGGTCGATCTTCTGTGAGGCGACCTTCTTCCTCAGATAGTAGCCAACAAGCTCCTCATCAGTCGGATGGAACCGAAACCCTGGCGGTACACACGACTCCATCGTCTCCATATCAACTTAAATTATTTTGCTAACACACTGCATCAAATCCACCATGAAATAAAACACTCAGTTATCCTTCTGCGAGTCTTTAATCATGGTCGATATGATCTAACTTGAAGAGAGGAGGAGAGGAACAGATTTAAAAGAACTAGACAAGAGAGTTAGGAAAAAGAAGGAGAAGAAAATAGGAGAAACAATTAAAAACGAATGATGGGCCCTTTTAGAGAAAGGTGGCAATTGCCATAGGAATATGTATAGAATCATAGCTCATTTGGTGGTGAGCAATGTTCACCCATTTGTTACCACACAGTAAGGGAAATGATAAGAGCCTAGCTATTAGCAGGTTGTTGAAAAATAGAACCACGCCCATCATTTTTATTCACAATGATATGTGTCTAGCTAGGGATAAAAAGAAAAAAGGTGTGGAAAAAGGTGGAGAGAGAAATGCAATCATCATTCATAAGAGTTTGGTTCTTCTGATGAAAACTATGAGGGTAAGTGGGGAGGTTAACGAGGGTATGGTCACTTGGTAAGTGTTTTGTGCAGGCGTTACAAGCTAGTGGCTTGTGCCAATGATGTTGTCTTGTGTTGGTGAATGGTGGGAATGATTCATCAACAACGGAGCCTCCACTAAAATAATGCAAAAAATCAAAATCAACGGCAACGAAATGAATGCGTCTAGAAACTTTAATGAATATCAAACATCAGTAATAAGCATTCCAGAAGGCTAGCTAACAAAACAAATAGTTACTTTTTCTGGAAGTTCTTCTATTCTATCAATATACAGTAAAAGGAGGAGATAACCTAAAGCACCCCCATAAAAAAAGTTCTATTAAGCTTCGAACGGGACGAGAGAGGACGAGGATGACGTCATTGCTGGTTAGCACGCGTTATTCCTTGTGAAAGCAAAAAGGTGATCAAGGGATGTGAGAGAGAGAGAGAGAGAGAGAGGACACCATTCTTGAATTTCAAAAGAAGGAAAGAGAGAGAGAAAGCATAAAAGGGGCTTTCTGAGAGAAAAATCATGTAAAGAGCTTCAGAGGGTCCTGTCTGTTTGTCGACAATTTGGCTTGCACACCATCTGACCTATCTCTCTCTATCTCTGTGTTTCCACTGCAAGAGAGCGTAAGTCTAGGGGGTATGTGATTCGTCAGAAGGAACGCATCACGACCGAATTCTTTCTGATACTCATCCGTCACTGGCCAGCAGAGAAAGAGAGAGAAGGGTGTGAATATTCGAGTTGTGTATAGAATAACTAATGTGGTTCACGGGGAGAAAGAGTGGGGAAGGGGGGGGAGAGAGAGAGAGAGAGAGCGAGAGCGACCGTGCATCTTTTCATAAAAAAACTTGCCATTTTGAGGAAATCTAACTTTCTGGGTGCGAGCTTTCTACGGTTAAATGTTCATGCAGATCAGACCAACAGCCTTCTGCTGATGAATGATGGAGAGAGAGAGAGAGAGAAGAAGAAGAAGAAGAAGAAGAAGAAGAGGATAAAGAAGAAATCAATGAGCACCAGTCCTCAAAAACTGGAAGCTGTATCAAAAGCGCAGCTAAGACTGAGGAATTCAGAGAACCCTATAATCCTCACGAGGAAGAATTCAGCTGCGAGCGAGCAAACGAGTCGAAGCTAGGACGAAATCGGTTGAAGAACCGTACAAACTCAGACTCAAGAAGAAACAACAACCGTTTTAAAGAAAAGAAGCAACGGAAAAAAGCCGAGAAAACAAGACGAATTCAATCCCGTGAAAATCCAAACCTATCCCCTCACCTCGGACAGACTTCCAAGACAAAAGAACGAGAGAGATCGGCTTGCAGACTCGGTGCAATCACTACCTCGAGACAGAAGCTCTTAAAGAAGAAGAAGACAAAGGAAGGTTAGAGAGAGAGAGAGAGAGAGAGAGATGGAAGAAGAAGGAGAGTGGATGGAGAGAATATAAAAAAAGAAAAAAGACGGGGAGGAGAGGACCGCTCGATTGCGCATGGGGGTGTATAATGGTTGGCTGTCCCCCCACCCCAAGCTCGCTCACGTCATCCCTTCCTCCTCCTCTCTCTCTCTCTACCTTCTTCTTCTTGTCCTTTGCCCTATACGAACTCCCCCTCCTCCAAAAGCTTTATTCTCTCCCTCTCCTTTCTCGTTGTTCTTCGGCTCGTCATGATATTTTGGTCGTCTTTAGTTAATGACTTTGGGGCAAAGCTTCCCGGTTTCTCTTTCCTTTGAATATTCTCGCACGGAAAAATTACAAGCGAGCTCGATTTGATGCCTTCTTTTTTTCTTTCTTTCGAAAGATTCTCCGGACCAAAACTTTTCTCGGCTTTTCTTCATAGATGAACCGTCATGTTTCGGTTAACCCACTTTACTAGGTAACCACGCAATCGTCTATTGTCCACGTGATTGTCAACTGTCCATCGGCCGGAAGGGTTGGTGGAAATGAGAAAGAGAAGAGGTTAGGGTTTCAAGTTAGGGATTCGGATCGAAGGATGATCTTATGTGAAATATCGTTCATGCAAAAAGCGAATAATTTAATGTTGGTTTGGTACGATATCAAAGCTTTCTTCCTAGAAAATGATACGAAAGCTGGCAAGCGATTGAATATACCAATCTTTCAATCCTTTATATGTTTGTTGATTTTTAAGATCGACGATTGTATGAAGATTTTCCCAATTTCTTAAGTTGAAATCTTTGTAATTATCATGGGGGAAGTCAATGACGAACTTTTACTTCAAAAATAAAAGCGTATGGGCCCTGATTCGCTACGATTCCATCTTCTCCTTCATTTTTTTTTTTTTTTTTTTTACGCAAACCAGAATATAGATATGAATACTTATTCTTAATTAGTTAAATTCGTATACGGTGATGATCTCATAAATAAAAAAAATTAATCCTCATAATAAATTTTCTCGACAAGCGTCGCTCGCATTGCCGCTGCACCTTCAATTTATCGTCTACCAATCGCGAGATGCCGAGATATATTAACTTCCCGATGACCCGCCACGCTGGCACGACCCGCAACGCCACGTGTCGCCGCCAAAGGAACCGCCCGACCAACCCGGGAGAGCGCTCGGCGCTCACGTGGCCGACGTGGCTCATCTCGTCACGCCTGGCGGCTTCGCCTCCAGCCCCTCTCGCCAATTTACCACGTTGCCCCTCAGCGACGTCGAACTAAATTATGCGGACCATACATATTCTCTTTTCCTAGTGAAAACGCATATTTCATCATTTAAATGCTCAAAAGATGGAGAATTCAAATAGGATGATAGTTTAGGGTGTATGACTGTATTCACGAACTCTCCATATTCCATGTGGTAAGGATAAATAAATTTTCATGTAAAAGCTTTTTTGTTTTTTTTTTTTTTTTTTTCGTTTCAAGTTAAAGATATGTTGTTGAGCACGATGCAACTAATAATTGGGCTAGGGAACTAAAATCTAACATAACCCGCATAATACTTAGGTTATTCCCATGCTACTAGCATAACTTATGGTATTAAATAGGTCAAATCAAATCAATCCAACTCGAATATAGTTCACATGGACTCAAGTAGACTTTTTTAAGACTGGGTTTTTGTGTGCATGGTTTTCATTCATAACAAAAGATGTGCTTAATATGATATTCACAACAACAATTCTTTTTTTAATAAAAAGTTAAAAAAAAAAATTATGTGAACCGTTATTCTTTAGTCATTATTTATGAATGGCAGAAAAATCTAGCTTTCACTCACTTTGGTAGAACTTGCGACGCAATCCATTTAATAAAAAAAGATCAATTTCGAGTTACACAGGTTCAAATCAAACACAGTTGATTTATTGATCATGCCAAACAGGTTAACACAATTATGACACAAACATAATTAACATGAATCCAAAATCTGTGTTTGAGTCGTGTTGTCTTGTTGGTTAGAAATTTCTACCTAGATATGGGTTCTGGAAACTCACGAATTCCTTCACTTAAAACATCAGAGTTCTTAAGCAGTGTTGGTCGGACCTCATTGAGCGAGAAGGATCGGTAGAGGTGGCTCTTGCGGTTTAAAAGCATTGAAAACTACATGCGGTAGTAGCTTGTGTCATCTTTTAAGAAGTTGTCGCGTCCAGTTTTAAAAGCATCGCAACCCTAGAACGCAGGTCGCCAAATTCACATGCGACCGCACAACATAACTACAATGCAACCATGGCAATACAGAAAGGACTCCATGTTTTCTTAGCCTATACCATTTTTATGCTGCTTCTGTCTTTAACTTTGAAGATTCTCTGTCTGTCAAGCAGATTGCTGGAGTAACATCAGTCGTGAGCTTGAATTTCCAAACTCAAGGCACACAATGGACGGAGTACAAACACTCATGTCACTTTCAAAAGAGGTCGGATGGGTCAATGCGAAGATCTAAACCAAATCAAATGCGCGTTCTGCAAAACCGATGTCAGGCCTGACAAGTACTCGCTAGAAGGAACTTGGTATAAATTGGAAAAGAGAGAAGATGATGGAAAAAGGGGTGCCGACGTGGAAGACAGGGATTGGTGGATGGATGGCAGAACTTTACGTAGAAGGTAAACAAAGCAAGGAGAGGGACGAAGTATTTGGTGTTCTGTAAGGCCGACTATGATCATGAGGACCCCCACTTCCTCCTCCCTTTTGAGGTATTTTATATCCTTTGGATATATTTTCTTTTTGGTACTTACTACAAGTTTACTCAAGATGTAGTTTGAGAGGATATTTTATGAGGGTAATATGCTGCATCATTAAGAGGATGCCATCTGTATGTTCCTAGCATTGCAGAAGAGATCAATCTTTATATTTGGTTCATCGCCAGGTGTAGCAATCCCAACTTTGGATTATGAGAGAAGTCATGTATTGGATTGGGTAGAACTCTATTGTTTTCTGCACCCAAAAGTAAGAACTTTTTCCTTTTGGACAAATTTTTGTAAGTTTCAGATAAGTATCAAGAATGTATTAGTGACTTATTTTTTATGTACCTTGTTAACAGCTTATCAACATTTTTGTATGATTGCTATTTTTTCACAATTTGCATAACTATCTTTTGTGAGATAACTAATACGCGAGTGGGATGAGTGATTTCGGAAATAAGGGTTTTCTGAGTTATGGATTGGATAAGGAAGATTCCCCACCAAAGTATAAATGCACAAGCCACCAACCAAGAATAAAGAATGGAAATAATGGTAGTTCACCACCAAGGTGTAAAGAATTGCTCCACCGGTCAAGGATAAAGAACTATTTGATCCACCACCAATGACGTTGGATAAAGAATCGGATAGAAATTCACTCAAACAAAGGAATTCTCGTATATTCATTCAATTCTCTTGGTTACACTTGAGAACTCATCTCTATATATAGAGGAACTATGACATAAAAAATGGACAAACATCAAAGACATAGAACTATAAATTAAATAAAGTCCTAGGAACTGGAATTTTAACTCTTGGAACCTCCATCACACTTAAAGACTCATCATACTTGAGTTTAAATTCGTTCTTCAACCTTGACAAGAAAATAACCATCTTAGAATATCAACAAATATCCAAGGAAATTGCTCAGAATAGCCTTCCCATCCTCCCATCAGCATGTCTTTGAAATAAACATTAGTAACCGACTCAAATAAAATTAGCAATGCAAAATTAGTTGGTAATTTAATTGTTCGAAGGCTTGCAAATAATGTAACTGGATGTGGTAACTTAAAAGAATAGTTGGTAAGAAGCTCATAATTGGTAACAAAAACTAATTGCTAACTTAATTGAAAAAAAAGTTAGTGAGCCACAGAAAAAAAAATTGTCAATTTCATAATATAGTTGGAGAGCTTAAAGCAATTTAAATTGAATAAATGGTCACCTTTTCAATAATTATTCAAATCATTTATACACACAAGGAAAGGGAGTAGCAGGAAGCCCCATGCACCATACTTTATAGTAATAGAAATCACCCATTCGAAAATTGATTCAGTGGTAAGGGTGTCCTGCGCTAAAACTGATGGTTGTGAATCCGATTCTTACTGTGGAGAACTCAAATTTAAGTAGAGGGCCATGACGGTGAGTTGCTATAATAGTTTTTCTCCGGTTAACCAGCTAATTACGATTGTGTTCTTGGATTATATATCTACAAACCAAATCGTAAAGAGTAAAAAATAAAAAGTAAAATAGAGGAAATAACAAACAAACCAGCGATATGTGGTACAAATTAATGAATCTTTAATTCCATATATCATAAAATGTTAAATGCGCAAAAGTATGTGTCACATTTTTCGAAGTGATTTTGTAAATTTCAAATGCATAACGGGGCAGGCATACTGAATTGATGATCTGAGCACTGCAAGCAACATGATGAACATCAGATGCCGCGTAGGTCTAGAAGGCTTTTTCATAAATAGTTTTTCTGACTTTTGTTGCGCGCAAATCATTAATAATCATGGAAACGAGGCACGCACGTGTTTCGACATTTCATTGTAGATGGGAAGAAGGTAAGGCTCTTCTCTACTTCTTTTACAGTGTTTCTTTTCTTTTCCCTGTCTTGGATGTAAAATTTAGCAATATGGAGATTGCGCCTGTAGTTGCATTAATCAGCACCTTCAAGCATAGGTTTTTTTTGTTGAGGTGTGAAAAAAAAACATCATAACCCTAAATAAGTTCAACTTAGTTAATTCACAAACTTCAACCATCTACGTTATAGCATTATCCAATCTGGAAGGGCTTTGTTTTCATCGGCAAAGACAAGTCAAATCTAGTATGGATCGTTTATGAGTGGTAATTGGAGCTAGTGATTCCTCTTAGGGTTCCCTCGATTGAGATCCCTGAGAAAGAGGATCAAGTTGGCCCTTGCAAACAACTCAAAAGCCACACAAGTAACAAATATTACCAAATAGTAAAATGACCGGGAGTTCAGGCACAGATATAGAGCGAACTATTTGTAACGATGATACGATATCGACAAAATTCTACAAAATGCTTACTACGTCCCCGTTACGATGGAACAAGCATATAGAGGCCAACATAGCTCAAGCCATCATGGATGCAGCTCCATGGTGCCTGCCAATGCCAAGGTTATCTTCCTCCGACATATGATATGGGCAATGATAATCGATAGCCAATTTGGTAGAACCTCGACATAGTGAAAGGATACTTGTTCACTACGGTGACCCGAGATCATTGTTTGGATCTTAAAAGATCAAATGGCAATGATGAAAAGTAATGAGTCGAAGACAAAAATAGGAGACGAATAAATTTCTTTTCGTTTTTTTTTTTTTTTTTTTTGCGCAACCTTCTGTTTAGACATGAGAACCAAATGAGACAAATTAACTAATTTCCACGTCAATCACTTGTAATAAAGCCAAGATTTATTCTAGGGTTCTAATGTACTATGATAACATGGATAAAACTGATTGAATTCTAATAAAGCAGCTGGTCAAGAACCTTCGCCTCCCCAAACAAAGAAACATCTCTTTCCTTTAGAAGAGTACCAAACGGTAATTGTCATTTAGTGACCTCTGTGCGTTCATATGATTATGGACATTGATTAGGTGATATTTAGGTGTATGAAATTGAATTGTGAACATATGACTTTGAGGAACAATGCTACTGAGTTTTCTCGTGGACAACCAAAATTTCTAGGAATTAGGGTAATGATACCATGTTTGAGCATACTGGCATGAGGTCAACTTTGGCACATTATGTCGAACACGTTTTGCATCTTGTGTTGACGGTCAAAGCAAGCCTTGCGTGCATGTTGATAAAAACGAGTTTTGCGATGAATAACTTTCTCGTTATCCGACTGTAGCAAGAGGTTATGTTGAGAAAGAATTGAGGCCGAGCCAGAGCTCAAGATTGTACAGTCGATGGGGGTATAAGAAGTACCAATTAGTCTGGCCATTGACATGTGGAGAATCGCTTGAAGATTAACATACATGCGCATGGTATTATTTAGATTAGTGAGCCCATATGCTATCCACCTTTAAGGGGTGAAATTAATCAGATTAAATAGCGGGAGCTAGGGCTGCAAGGATAAGGCAATTAATTAGACCTAGGGGTCATATTATACGGTCTATAAAAAGGGAAGTGGGCGGTGAGTCCACGTAGGCGGTGGTTGTCGGCCGTGGACATACCAATCATGCGGCGGACCGCATCATTGAAGTCATGAGACTCTCGGCGGTCCCCACCCACCATTTCCACACCTCTCATTTTTAAGCTGGGGCGGTGAGAGCTCAACTTCAAGACTCTCTCTCTCTCTCTCTCTAAACCCTAAAAGGTGGTGTTTCAAATTTCAACACGTCGAGAAAGAAACGTACCTTTCTTGCAAAACTAATAAGCATAGGACAAGGGAAAGTAAATTTCAAGAGATTGATAGACTGATTGAGTACTTTTTCGTGTTTAAATCATAGTATCTTTTATTTTAAATTATTTCGAAGATTGCTCTCGGCATTTATCAGATGCAGCTTAATCCAATGTATTTGTACGGAGGCAGTTTGTGTATACTCAGGTAGATTAATCGAGCAAAAGATTTCGAATATCGAGAATTTCGACGTACGTTTATATAAAGTGATTGGACTTATTCCGTCCTCTTTCATATAATTTAATGGGCCATTCATCACATTTTTCATTCTTGGGGAGAGGAGATAGAAGAGTTAGCGTAAACAGCAAAAGGAGATCCCTGGCGGGTCCAATTTGGATCTTTAAACCTTTTTGACATCGACCCTCCTCCAAACCCCCCCCTCTCTCTCTCTCTCTCTCTCTCTCTCTCTCTCTCTCAATGCAAGAAGAACACCTTACCCTTCATTATTCCTGTCAATTAGCTATGCGCAATTCTTGATTTTATGGTTGATCTAGGTGGTGGAAGACAAATGGCCCCGAGTAATCGTTTTTATCTCGAAAGAACAAATCAACGCCTTTAACCAAACTCTTCAACATCACTCTTCTCTCTCTCTCTCTCTACACCAAGAGTTGTGAAACACAAGCTTCTTTCGGGGGGACATGAACCATGATAGCACCCCACTAATGACTACCTTCTCCCTTCGAAAATAACTGTGCAATGTCCATCCCTGTTCATCTTCATGAGTGTGACTTTGGAGATGGAAGGTAGCGAGAAAAGAGAGATGCCGAAATGATTCGGGTGGATACGTGATACACTTCAACAGGAACTCTGCAGCAGTACACAGTAGGCACAAAGGAGTGAAAGCCAAAAGATATGACCCAACTGATTGAGAAAGAATATTGAAAATTATGCAAGCCTCGATGGCGATCTCTATCGGATGGAGAAGCGACGAATGATGATGACAATGATGACGACGGAGACGGTGGTTGGTCTCGGCTCTGCCTCGTGTTCGTTCGCACCGTGGCTGAAGCTATCGCTAGGGGGGTCCAACTGCAAAATCATGTTTGTGACATTGGGGAATTGACAAGTTAATTATTTCTGTTTGCTTGTGCTGCTCGACAAGCCCTCTATAGGTTCTAGAGACTCTTCTCTTTTGCGTTTGTTGAGGAATGATGTCTGTGCTAATTTGACAAAAAGGGGTTGTGTTTTTCTTGATGCCCTAAGCTTTATTGCCCCTTCCTTTCCACATTTACTTCGTCAAGATTCTTCATTATTTGGTTACTTACGCGTTGGTACTCACGACGAAAGAACACGTGGGAATAATATCATTTTTTGTGATAACTTGAAAAGACTTAAAGTCACAATATGTTTCGATTAAGCATCACTGTTTAGGGTCATTGAACTTCGGGCACTATTCTCTCCCTCCCCCCCCTCCCTACCCCACTCCCTTTCCCTTATTTTATGTTTCTTTTTGTCTAAAGAATTGAATTTTTTTCTGATTTGGCATTGTATTAAGGGAAAATTCCAAATAAGGACCCGAAGTTGACCAATTTTCTCAAATAAGGACTCGAAATGAATTTTGTGTCAAATAAAAACTTAAATTAGATCCATTGTCTCAAATAAAGACCTGAAGTGGTTGAATCAATTCTAAATAAGAACCTGAGCTTGCTGGTCAGCCAAATATTCGTCGGCTATCAAGCATGTAACATTTCCAACGACCGGAGTTTGGGCAATTTTGTCCAACAAAAATATAGGGAAAATTAACAAATCCTAAAACAGAAATAAATAAAAAAACCCTAGGTTTTTTACAGTCTCCCCATTCCTTGTACCCATCCTCTGCAAAGTCAAAGACCGAAGTTCTCCCCATTTCTTGTACCCATCCTCTGCAAAGTCGAAACCCAAATTCTCCGTCGGTTAAGGCATGGAAAACCATATGCTTCTTTCTTTGTTTACGGAGACCCAAATTCTCCGTCGGTCAAGTAAGGCGAGGAGTGATGAGAATTGAGTCGCGACGATGACCGGGTAGTGATTTGGTTGAGGAGCAGCGGGGAAGAAGAAAGAAGAAAACGTAAACATCTAAATAAATAACCTAAACTTAATTAATTTATAATTTTCCCTTTTTTTCCAATCACAAATTTTTGACAAAATTGCCCCTATTTTAATCGCCGGAAAATGTCTACCAATGAACTAAAGTCCTTAATAGAGATTAACTTAATCATTTTGAGTTCTTATTTGAAACAATAGGTCCACTTCAGGTCCTTATATGGTACAAAGTTCACTTTGGGTCTCAAATAGATTCACTTCGGGTTCTTATTTGGAATTTTCCCTTGTATTAACGTCACATGAGTGTCTCATTTGCTAAAAGGAATTTAGCAAATATCAATTTGGATTTCAATGTGTCATGTCAGCAAAATTAGCTCAGCAATCCCGGGAAGAACTTGATTGTGGTGGATTAGAATCATTTAGGACTTATTGCATAATTTCATTTATTTAGGACTTAATGCACATTGAGCAAAACGTTTGGGACTATTGGTGCAATTTTCCCATTATTTTTCAATTCTAATTAATCGAACCAGTAAATTAGCCCTAATTCATGGGCATGCTAATATATATTAGTGGTAGATTTTTGATTTTTGAGGGAAAAACTTTTGTGAGACACAACAAAAACTCGATACCTTCATTCCAGAAGATCATTCTAAGAGATGTCGGTCCCAAGCTGATAACATATTCAGTTGGACCTGCCTTCATTCAAAAGTTTAACCTAAAAATTATGACCAATTAAAATATATTGATTCCTTTATGCCACTTTCTATGTGAGACTTCTTTCATCTAACACCTCGCACGTGCAACTCGACAAAAGCAAAAGTGGATTTCATTAACGATTTATTGAAGAAGTCATGTAAAATGATTAAACCTCTAGTTGCCATGTCCCATACACTTCATACTCATTTAACCTTGGGTTGCTACCATCAATCCCGGTCCCATCTTTTTCTTCAAGCCTTTGAGTGAATGACAATCATTCTGAACGTGTGTCTCAGTCTCGATGCCTCCTTTTGGCAAAGGTTAGCGCCCTTCCAAGAAAATCTGGTATTTCTCATGGCTTTGTATGATTGAATGCACTTAATATGAGACTATTTGTCATTCAAATTAAATCAAGGTTCCTTGCCATCAGAGAAGGAAAATGATCAAAAGTCAACCTTTAGTTTGCCTTTGGCTTGATGAATTTGCGCATGTAATAGAAGGTCTTGTCAAGCACATTCAAAAAAGCAAGAACTGAAGCATTCAAAAAAGCAAGAACGGAAGCATCATAACTCCCGTCGGCAACATGACATATTTGCATCGTTTTGGATCTTGGACACGTCTCATATGAAATCAATCAATCATAGGAATTATCGTAGCTAGTGTTTCTTTCTTTCTTTCTCTTTTCTTTTCCTTTTGTTTTCTATGACACGACAAAGCTAAAAGTGGAAAGAACCATGTTGTAGATGTTCGATTGGGAGGAAATAGCCCAGGCCAAGCCAAGCATGGGTCCTGTAAGTAAAATTGATTTGACTTGAGAAAAGCCTCTCGATTTTAGTGACCCATAGAGCTCGACAGGATAAGTTCAAACAAACTGAGGAGTTTCGAATGGAGTTGATGGGAAGAGAGTCAACTAATCTCTATATCATGACCTAGAAAACGAGTTAGCTCAAGTGGTTCTTCGGGTGCAATGGGGAACTGCCTTCCCAAATTCTTGGGCCAAATAAAGTGTGTCTAGCAATTTTTTTTTCAAATCCCATTTCCAAATGTAAGTCTTCAGAAGGTTGAAACCCAAAGTAACTTAGGGGTTGCCTTAGATTTTCTCGGCATGCTGGCATTGAGTTAGTAAAAAAAATATTCTTCTGAAATTATCCTCGCTAACCTTTCGTTTTTCCAATTTTGCCCTCGATGATTGTTCATCTTTTTCCCTTCTCTATTGAATAGGACTAGCATCTACGCGTGGTTGTTGGCGAAGGGCAAGCAAGTCACCAGTGAAGGGCAGGTGATCCAGTGAGGATCGCACGACCCTCTGGCAAGGGTCGTTGCGCGGAGGTCGCCAGGGCCGCGTGATCTAGGTCGCAGCGACCTTCGCACGATAGTTGTGGTGACCCAAATCGCAATCTGGGTCCGTGACCCTCACTGGACCACTTGCCATTGGCCGGACCGCTTGCACTTCGCCGACGATTGCCTGCCCTTGGCCATTCAATTCTTCTTCTTTTTTAATAAAAAAAAGTCTTTTGCAAATATAATTTCTCAAAATACTATTTTGGTCAAAGGTACTTCATAATGGACTTTTACAATATAATTTACCAAACATAATTTGCATTTTGGAAAACTTTTTTAACTCAATAGCCTTTGTATTTCCCTATAAACTTTCCCTAAAAGCCTTCCCAAACGTACCCTTTAATGCATATAAGAGCTTCTCTCCAAGCAGATGACTTCAAGAGCTCTCTCTTGTGAAACCCGGGCATGGATTTTTAAAGTAAATTAAATGGAAACAAAACCTTGAAAAACAGCTTCCTCATGTTGACTTTGAAAGGCATCGTACATGACAAGGTATGCTCTAGAAACATAGTATTCATATGCGTGTGCCAAATTATCTTCTTGAAGTTCTGTCGGGTGTCAATCTTGTCCCGAATCCCATATCTTTCCGTATACAAGCTATTATGCTGATTGATAAATCCCGCCCTACCTCTCAAAAAGGTACATTACATTATCAAGCCTTGCCTATGTTGGTAAGGCTCGACAAGACAAATATTATAAAGGCCCAAGATCGGCCAACCTACATAGGTACATCACACATGCACGGGTTACTGCACTGGCAGATATATAAGTCTAGTGCGACTTGAAAATGAAGAAGTTTAAAGAAGTGCGGGTGTTGGATGGCGTGGCCTACTGGAGATGTGATAATTCTGTCATTTTTCAGGAGGGTCCCTGAAATTAGTGCTTCCATCCATCCAAATCAATCGTAAAATATGTTGAATGTTAAGATTTCCTAATGTCTTTCCAAAAGTGATGGCGCTATCTAAGTAGGGTTGATCGGTTTTCGGTCTAGTCCAATTGTTGACGCCTAAAATTTCGTTTTATTTAATTAAGTCTTACTTTATTTTGTTTTATTTTATCTTTTTCGAAAAAATAAATAAACAAAAGCAAAAAGAAAACAAAGCAAAACAAAAGCAAAAAACAGGGGAATTAGCCTCCTTGTGGGCCCTCGGCCCATCTCCGTTTCGGCCTGGCCCACCCGCGTCATCTTCTTCTCCCTCGCGCCTCTGCAATGCACGCGCGAGGGCGCGACGCCGGAGGAAGATCGCAGGCGGCGACGGGACGTTCGCAGGGGAGGGACGGGCGTGGGGATGGGGCGCCGGCTGGGCCGCCGGTTCCGCTCCGAACCGCTCGGGCGCGAGGGGACCGGCGGTCGAGCTCCGCCGACCGGCCACCCCCTCGCCTATAAAACCCCCGCCCCCGCCTCCGTTAAGGACACGAGCAGCCGGCGAAGCCCCGAGGACCCCGAGAGACTTCGGGAAGCTTGGAGCGAAGCGAGCACCGGGCGGTCGGGTCGCAAGCCCGCCGATCCCCCGAGAGACTTCGGAGGAGGCCGGGCGAGCGAAACCCGATTCCACGGGCTCGCACGACGAGAGAGAGAGAGAGGAGATAGAGAGAGAGAGAAGGAAGACGAAGGGACAGGGGGACCGTGTGGGTCGCCGCCGCCGTCGTCGCCGTCGCCACCCCCCGCCGCAGGTAACCACCGCCTTCGCAGCCACACTCTCCCCTCCGCTATCACCGTCGCCGCCGCCATCGCCGCCGCAGCACCTCCGTTCTCCCCCTTGGCGCCGCGGATTCGCAAACCCTAGGGTTTGCGATTTTCCGGTCGCAGATCGGATCCGGGTTGGGAACCGGGTAGGGTTGCGCGCGTTTCAAGGGGGCGGCTGCGAGTCGGGTCAAAACCCGGTCGGGTCCGGGTAGGGTTCCGTGAGTCGGGTCGCGAAGTCGGATCCGGGTCGGGGAACCGGGTAGGGTTTCGCCGGTTCCCCCCCCAAACGGCGCCGTTTCGCAAAACCAAAAAAAAAAAAAAAAAAAAAAAAAGCGCGAAAAATCTGAGTCGGGCCCGCGTTGCGGGCCCGAGCCTTGTTTTTTTTTTTTGTTTTTAATAAATATTAAATAATTTATTTATTTTCCCAAAAAATCAAAATCAAAAAAAATATATATATATTTTATTTTCGAAAAATATAAAAAATATTTTAATTTCCAAAAAAAAACAGAAAATATTAGAAAATATATAAAATATTTTTACTTTTCAAAAAAAAAATCCAGAAAAATCAAAAATACTTTATTTTCCAGAAAATATTAAAAAATATATTTTCCGAAAAAAAAAATCAAAAAAAAAAATCAAAAACATTTCATATTTTCCAAAAAATACCAAAAATCCAAAAAAAGGCCAAAAATTCAGAAAAAAGCCAAAAAGACTTTTATTTTCCAGAAAATGCCAAAAATCAAAAAAAGGTCCCTTTTGTGTCAAAAAAAAAATTGGAAAAAGGTTCAAAAAATGTTTTTCTCCAAAAATGCATGGTAAATCCCCAAAGCATCCAAAAAGCCTCGGGGTTTAAACAAGATTAGGTACCGAAAGGGCATTAGTGATTAACTAGTGTAATCAAGTCCCCGATCCTAATTTCTCTGGGTTGCGCAGAGCGAGTATTTCTCCCAATACTTCGCATGGGTTTCTAATCAACCCACCCTAAATTGATTAGTGGCGACTCCGTTTTAAAAATTAACTTACAGGTTAAAAACTTTGACCATTTAAGTCGTGAATTGGTGGACTTGGGAGAGTCCGGGCGTAATTAATTAGCCGAGCCATTAGCCTCCCGCGAAACAAAAAAAAGAGGTCGCGACAACTTGGCGACTCCACTGGGGACTTTGAGGACTTAGGCCTTTTTTTGCCTTGTTTAAATTCTTTACTGACTTAGGTTTTTTTTTTTTTATGCAGGTCTATAGCTTAGAAATTTATTTTAATTTTTGCTTAAAATAGATTTTCCTGTGATTATAATTGTTGTGCATGTTTTATTGTTTCAGCACTACACGTGACACACACAACCCGGCCGCCGGACCTGGGCCGCCATAGGATATTTAGGATGGTGTCAAGAAAGATACGACCTCGAACGCGAGACTGCGATGTAGAGGTTGCCTTTCTTTTCCCCGAATTTCTCTAGCCGAGATTAGGAGAGTATGCTGCTAACGCGAGATTGCGATAGGCGGATACCCTTTTAATTTCAACAAGCCTTCTCAGCTAGAGATCGAGCTGCACATCTCATGTGCATGTCTTTGTGCTTGCCATTTTCTTTAAAAGCAAAGTAATCTATTTACTTTTACTCAGTCCTTTTATTGACCCATGGCAATTTAGGGTGATTTTTTTTTTAGTCTCAGTTTATATGCGATGGGAGAAGATGACATCCAGTTTATTCCCACTCCCAAGGCAGAGCTCTTCAGGTGGTGGGGTCAATTGGACCAGTATGCCCAAGAGCGCGTGAAAGCCAAAATCGGTCATCTTCTATCGTTGATCCGAGTTCGTGTTCATCCCGAAGTCATACAAGCCATGGCACATTTCTGGTGCCCGAGGACGACTACTTTTATATTTGGTGGCTTCGAGTTAACCCCAACTCTGGAAGAATACATCATCATCACTGGAATGCCTCTCGAGAAAAGACTTGTTAGGCCATCAACAGGCGTTATCCCGTTGCGTGGGTTAGCACGACTCTTAGGAGCTGAGGTTCATGTTATGAGGCAAATTCTTGAAAACAACCATAATACCTGCCCCCTAGCATTTTTGACTGTCTGTTTTGAAAATCAACCCATGACTCAAAAAAGTGAGATTTTCCTTCTGGCCTTTTTCGGGTTCATCATTTTCCCCCATCAAAGAAATGTCATAAGTCCAAAGATGGCATGGATAGTTGACCAGATCTCAAGGGGGCAAAATTATGTCAATATGATTTTAGCCGAAACATTCTTGTCTCTCAATCGTTTCAAAGAAAACACGGAAAAGGTCATGCGGGTCTCCCGGAAATTTTACAAGTACGGTTCTTTTCTCACCTAAGCGAATTTCGAGACTTCATGCGATCATCTGAAATAAATGATTTCGAAAATCCATTTCAGAAATTTATGGTTTTAGGACCATACATTCCTAACCAAAGCTGTTTAAATTGGATAAACTTTCTAAGAAATCCGGCTCCTGAGGCGTTCCAATGGTGTGCTGGTTGGTTCCATGAAAAGAGAGCTTACTTTGCTTACGACGCCTGCCATCCAATTCCGTTGCTTGGTTTCACCGGGCGCCATTGCTTATTTCCCATATCGGGTGATGCGACGTATGGAGCCCTTCAAGAGATCCCACCGCTTTTCAGGAGGAAGGCCCTCCACTCTTTTTCACCCATCAAAGTCGTGAATACACATTCGAGATTGACATTGTCGAGGAAACATGGAGCAGGTGCCATCGCAAAAGAATTGTGATACCTGAAGTGCTTGAGGGACAAGAAAAAGCCCACCACGCCTCTGAATCCTACATCCTCAACCATCGTATCCCGACAAAGTGGAAGCCATCGATCCCTCACTCAATCAGCGAGATCAGCCAGCATGAGCAAGCAGAGCCTGTGCAAGGGGATTTGGGAATAAGCGGGATGCATGTCTCAGAGCCGGTCCAAGAAAACAAGCGTCGACGCAAGAGCAAGGCTCCCCGCCGCATATAGATTAGCAATCATGTGTTTCCTAGTGATGATATCGTGAAAATTCCGTCCCATTGTTTAGGGACTTTTGTTTAGTACATAGTATTTCCTTCTGTCATTTTAATTTCAAGTTTTAAGTGTCGGAAGTCTGTGGTCTATAAAATCCTCTTTTGATGAATATAAAAGCAGTTAGACCATTGCCATGGGTCATCTTTGTTTACTTTCATACTCATTTATGATTTTTTACGACGCAGGTAATTATGGATCGTCAACTATTAGCCACCCGTGAATGGCCTCACGTGATAGGACCCGATCAGAATGATGTACAAAATCGTCTCACCAACATTGAAGATGGCGTAGGACAGATGTCCATTGTCCTTTGACAACTCTCAAGGCAAATGGAATCCACTCAAGCTAAACCCAACTCCATAACTGCTTTAAGCACACTCCCGGCACCTGCGAATTTGCTAGAGGGTGACCAACAAGATAAACAACTTGAAAAGATCATGAAGAAGTTGAAACAGCTGCAGGAGCCGAATCCCATCGACTCGTCTGATTATGCCGGTTTTAAGATCCCTGAAGAGCTTAGAACGCCTGAGTGCGAAAGGTATGCGATACCTTTCGCCCAGACCTACTTACAAGCCTACCCGGTCCAAAGGATGATTCAATCATACCAATCGAACCTCGACCGCCCCGCCTTGCGATGGTACATTGTCGGGAAGATTAGTTCCCTTAAAACCGGAAAGAACTAATCCATATTTTCCACCAAGAATATAATATTGACATCAGCCCTGACATCGCCTTGCCCTACGAAGAACCGATGATCCCGGAGCGCGAGGAGCCGTCAATTGCTGAGATAAGAGAAGAAGATATCAATGAAGCCTTGCATGATAAATGGGCAACTGAGCAGCATCATATTATTGAAAAGTTTCCCACTCGGAAAGGCAAGGAACCTATGTACGAGATCACGGGCACGGAGCCTGTTCAAGACCGGGGCACGACAAGGCAGCTCCCCAAGCTTACTGCAAGAGCTAGGATTCAAAGAATACCGACCCCTATCAACATAGAAAGTGAAGAGAGTGAAGCCTTAATATCTCTCGTTCCCCTTGACAAAGTCGAACTAGCAAAACGAAGGGCCTTACTCAAAAGTTCGGACCGGGAGCCAAGAAAAGAAAGCCTAAACAAATCAATTCGACATCTACCACCGAGTACGGGGCGAAACCCGATAACCGGTGAGCCGCACCAAAGTGTTGAGCATTCTTTGGAATACAACTCCGAAGGCTACCGCCCTCTAGAGTACGACCCTGATGACTTCCAGTCCCTAGAATACAATCCCAAGGACTTCCAACGTTATTTCAATGAAACTGACGACTCGTCATATAACTGTTTCCTACTCTCACCCGGAGATGAAGGCCCGTCAGGAGAGGAAACGTACGTCTTTATCCGCTACGATCCTAACGAGCTACTAAACTCATCCTCTGACCATGAAGATAGCTTCAATACTTCATCCTCATTCGGAAATTTTGACCCGAGGAAGAAGGCAATGGAGTAATCTCGGTAGAGTCTAACTTCTCTGAAACGGAAAAATTCACCACTTCAACGAATATGCGGTGGGAAAACCGGTGGCCTAACCAAGACATGACAAGCCCGTCTTACCCTCATATGATCATGACCCCAAACGAAGTATGGATACCTAATCTTTGCAAGTATAACGGCACAACTTGCCCCGTGGCTCATTTGCAATATCTTCACACCGAAATGAGTCAATACCATGGCCCGATGTCATTCACAACTCGGGCATTCCAAGAAACTCTTACGGGTGCATTGCAATGGTTCGTCACCGCAAGTATTTACCTCATAAAGGATTGGAATGAGCTGTCTTCCACATTCTTGCATCGGTACCAAAACCAGATTGGAACCGAGCGCCTTGCGAAAATTTGGCCCACTTCGGAAGAAGACCAATAGAGGATTTCCGAGCATATGCGGGAAGGTGGAGGGCTTTTATGATGCAAACCCACCCTCAAGCGGCGAAGAAGAATTGATAAAGCAGTTCATAGAAGCTTTGCCCCACGAATATCGCTGTTGGCTGCATGGGTTACACTTCCGTAGCTTCAACGAAATAGTCATCGCATGCGAATACTTCGAGTCTACTGGAGGCGAGGAATTCAAAGACGCTTGACTTCAGGACCAACACTATCAAAGCGCTCCTTTTCATAGGAGTTTTCGTTAGTTTTGCTTGTTGTTATGTTTTTTATCTAGTGTGCTACTGTTGTAGTTTCCAGTACTGTAATGTACAGTTATAATATTTTGTTTTGAAAGCATGAGGCGGTATTCCAAACCAGCCCAGTGATGCTATCCAACCATGAAAAGAAAATATCATCCAAGGAGAATACTGAGGGCTGGGCTTCCTCATGCTTTTTCTCCCCCAAAGACATATTCTGAAAATAAAAATATTTCATCACCAAAAGCTTTTGTCAAAACAAGATGATAAATTTAACCATGTTTGTCTTTCGACTCTCTCACTTTATGTCTCGAATATCATTTCCTTTGACTTAGTGTAACGTAAAGTATTTAAAGCGGCACATCATGTGAATAGACCGAGTTCAAAGACACCCCTTCAAGGAAGCAGGGGCAAACAAAAAGGATCATCCTATTTCAAAGAAGGTAAATCTTATTCCCTGAACATAATTTTGAAAATGATGTCTCCTCTCTTCTGTGTACAGGAAACGAAAGGAGGTAATAGGCATAGGCATACGGTTAAACTCGAAGCATGCACATCATGGTAGCTCGAGGTAGGATAACCTCCCCCATGCCGCTTTCAAATATCCCATTTTTGCAAGCCATCCTCGGGAGCTCGTGCACTCCACCTCACTCTGTCCAACTCCTTCTCAAGACGGAGTAATATCTTCTCCCCTTGACGTGCCCGAACAATTAGACGGTACAGTTTCATTAAAGGGATTTCCAGCTTCGACAAGCCGAGGAGCACAAGGAAGAAATTTCTTCTCTTCCTTTGAATTCATTACTGTCAATAGGGAGAAAATCCAGACAGTCAAGGCGATTTATAGCCCCCACTCCAGACAATGACTCTAAAGTCTGGAAGCTTCACTCCGTGTTCCAGACATGTATTCTTCCAAAAATAATTGCCATCAGAAAACTGGAGGTTTTTGATTGTCCATCTCAGATTCCATAGAAGCTTGAGGTACGCGACTTTTTGCTCAATGCAGCTATATTCAAAGACAGAAGAAAAATTCCACAAAAGGAAGGCGTTGAAGATGAATCAACGACCAGCAATCATGCATACAGGGCCACAAAGGAAGATGGCCAATCAAAAGAGACATTGAACCGTGTCAAAGACAAAAGGCCGTCATTGACACTCAAATATCCCTAGGAGTCAGCAAATATAAACTCGGGAAGAGTAATTTGGTATCGTTTCCAATACTCCCAATATCTCGAACTCATCTTTGACACATTTTCTCTTATTGACGGGAAGCCTAGGATTCAAGAAACAAGCTTAATGGGTAATTTGGGCAAATCAAGTGACCCACATCAATTTACCTAGCTTGGTATGAAAGGACATGTCATCCAAGAGCCGGTTCGGTTGAATGGAAAAGGAAACTCCCCCTACGGGAAGGCGTTGAAGATGAATCAACGACCAGCAATCATGCATACAGGGCCACAAAGGAAGATGGCCAATCAAAAGAGACATTGAACCGTGTCAAAGACAAAAGGCCGT